>OX438884.1:6297500-6922500 GCA_949315895.1 Anania crocealis
GGTTTATGTTAAAAGATTTTTCACAACAATATTTAATTTAAAATTTATGATACTGTACTCTCGATATTCGATACAAGCATTTCAAACTTAACGATGGAGTAAAGAACGAAAGATAATGAAAATTTGGTGCCAAGTTTTGCCGTTTCAATGTGTCGTATGTTAATGCGTTTTATTTTCACGGCATTTTGGTCACGTAACAAAAATCTTGCAATATTGTAAACACGAAAGTTATTATGGACATTTTTGTTTTTACGCAAAAAGGGCTTGATAATTTTATTGAAACTTTAAACAATAAAGCTCATACAATAGAATAACATAATACGCTATAATTTATTCCAAAAATTCAATGTCGTAGCAAAAACACTGCAAAATATTTTTTTATTAAGTCATACAGACCTGATAAGAAGATGTCTCTGCCGGTTTTCTGTCATATAAATTTATGGAAGTACAGATTTTTATTAAGGTAGTTATCTATATAGGTATTTAAATATAAATTCAAACTTACATATCTACATAACATAAAGTCGTTTACTACTAAGTTGAAAAAGCCTCAATATGATCCCGTGGGCGCTTATTTGGTGAAGACGTTTTTTTTGGTAAATAATTGAATATCTTGTTTTTTTATACTTACACTAAATTGATAGATGAAGAAGAGTTGCGCAACATTTGGAGAACTCCAAGAACTGTACTTTCAAAACTGTCGCCCAGCTGAACTAAGAGTGTTGCAAATTTTAAATTGGAAATCTGTAGAGTTACATTTAATGTAACTTTCTCAGTCCCACCCAGTAGCAGTTGGAATGATCCTATTTATGATTCAGAAAAGTTAAAAGTCATGGAATGGAGTAAATATAATACCATATAATACCTAGTATTTATAACTATTACATTATATAGCTAACCATGGTTGTAAATCTAAGTCACTATCAGTTCCATTTGAGCGAGTGATGTCGAATCGCTTGATTGTAATAAATAAATAAATTTAGTATGGCACTTTATAGTTTTACATTTTAGTTAGTATATTCGATACACCAAACGTGTCAATATAATATAATTATTAATAATTCAACTGAATTAAATTTAACGGAAGTGTTATATTTTCTTAGTCCGCGGCTGTAACTTACTACTATATACTTACTATATACTTTGGCTGGTTTTAAGTTCATCAGGTCAACTAGTTGCGATTATTATTAGTTTATAACATACCACGCGAGACTTAACACATAAAAATGTGGTGAATCTTTGGCAAATGGACAAACTGGGAACTGATGTCAAACTTGTATATATCTGAAGTCACGTTGTGCTACTTGTTGAGAGATTAATCGTCGATATTTTATCGATTTAATGAGCAAACATTTTTATTTACCTACCCTTCAGCAATTGCGTAGACTCCGTATTGAGCCTTTCATAAAGTGCATTTAAAACAAAATCTCTTTTAAACGTATTAGTCCGAATACTTACCTATTAAAGACGCTTCACAGTTTAGGTAATCATAACGGTTTAAAATTTGAACGATTATAAACAAAAGATGCTGCTGACAGTTTTCTTCTGGCAGCATTTCTTTACTCTTTTCTTACGACACCCATAAGACAACAAGGGGTGCTATTATATAATTTGAAGGTCAAGACCACAGGGCGTATTATAGGCTATATCAGTACTTATTCAGCTGCTCTGTCTACAATCCTTATAAGCTCCAAGCTTATAATTTATGATGTAATATCGAAATGCGAACAAAATTGACCAAAACAAAGCACAACAAAATTGCCAAGCTCGCAATCCTTATTGCAATGAATTTAAAGTACAAAATACCACGCTATTCTTAGACACCGGCTGTACGGATTACGGTAACCGCCGATGCGGGCGCTATTTTGGGCGTATAAATTTTGTTCGGACACATGGCGCTAAGCCGCGATAACGACTTCGGGGAAATATGAGCACGCTGATTGCTGTTCTTTTATAAAATGTTACGTATAACGGATAATGAGAGTATTCCATTTAGAGATAATATGATTTTGAGGCTTTGCGGTGCCGGTATATAGTCAGCGGAAGTTGATATCCAATAGCGTGGGTGTACCGCTCGAAGAATAGAAAAAAAATGTATGAAAAGTATTGTAAGTAATCTAAGCTGCAGTATAGGTATTTCCTCTTGACGCTTGACTCGATTTTAATCCATTTCCTATGTCACACTCGTTTACCTAGTTCCACTAATTTCATTTAGACGATCTTTTCTAAATTAGCTTTGGTCTTCGGTCCCAATCTGAATCGAAAAATTAAACTAGTAAAACCAAGTAATATTATCGGCTTACAAATAGTTGGCTTGAAAAACTCTTACACTAGATTATCCTATAAGGACAATTACATGTCAGGGAGAATAAGTAAGGTATGAACATACCTACAGTCGCGTTACTTTTAAAACTGAAAGAAAAAATAAAACGATCCACCTTTATCCCTGTAAGCTAGTGTGAAAGAAAACGAACTGGCGGAGGCTAGAAGAGGAATTCTAAGGAAACCTTATAGTTTAGCTTTCAAATCTTTTAAGAACCTCTACCATTCTCACAACCCATTTATATCTTTCAATGCATTTCCTTTCACATACAGCCAGGTATATACCTACAAGTCTCGGACCTTTTGTGTGACTTCGATGGATTAACAACTTTCTATTTGGATTAAGGTTCAATTCTTTAGGTTTATTAAATAAAAGTAGCTTTTAGTATCTATGCCGGCTAGAAATTAATTTTGAGACAGCGATTCGTTTTACGTATTTGTTGTTATAAAGCAGAAGTATTTTGTTTCTATTTAATATATTTGGTCTCCTAGTATAAAAAATAAAATTTACTTTTTTACTTGTAAATATTATTATGAATGCAGAGGTATTAGGTGATAAAATATGAAATTGCCGTTTTGTATGGACGAAATCGAGAAAAGTCATTTTTCCATACTAACAATTTTTTAGTTTTTTTAAGAACCGTTTTTAATGCAATTAAAGGTGAAAGTTAGATGGTTATAAAGCTACGCATTATAGTATTTAAATTTCTGAAAATCAAAGTATATAATACAAATATACTTAATTGAAGCAAGAAGGTCAGCTGACACATTGTAAGGGGTCTTTTCAACGACTTCCTTTGAAGTAATAGGCACTAGTATTGCATTTTTTTTAGTCAAAAGTAACTTTATTTAGTTTTTGATACAATACAAAAAGAATTACGTAAAAATATGTCTATTACTTAAGAGCTATAAACAAAATAAAAAGTGGGAAAATAATCGGCAATTTCATACTTTAACCCCTATTATATACAAATTTAAGAAAACTGATATAGGTTGATTAACATTATTTAATTCTGTTGTTGTTTATTCGGGACTGATATTAAATATGTGTTAATTATTATTTTTTTCGTCGAGTAGATTTTTCGTGTAAAACAAAAATAACCAAACGATTTTTTTGAAACAAAAAACATCAAACTTTTTTATCATCTTCAAAGTTTTTTATATGCGTTCTATATCGTATTTAAAGCCCACCCAAAAATAATTTTCACACCATAGTTTTTAATTTTTGCGGTCGCCTGTTTGGGTATAAGTATTTATAAGTTTTTGATTTTCCCTTCAGAAAATCAAAAACTTATTAAAAATAGTGTCGCTAGGAGACCGTATCAAAAATTTTAGATTTTTGGCGGACATTTTCTAAGTGCTTTATCTTAACATTTTTGTACTGGGTTATACTGGTTATACCAAAAGAAAAAATACGTCATTTGTTTTTTATCTCAATCAATAGCGAAGACGCAGCTACCGATTTTCTTCTGGAAGTTCTCCTATAGCCGCATCTCAAAATAAACATAGGTAATATGATGGCAAGAGTTAGAGGCACCTAAAGCTATTCAATAATTAAATACAACACGGTACAGAACCGATTCACGAACAAACTGTTTCAGTTTGAATTTGAATTATAACCTCCATCGTCGCCGCACCAGTTAACAGTCAAGATTATTTCCCCAAATTTTCCTTAATCAGTTTTGTTTCCCAAACGTAACCAAGTTATCTTAATAAGTATTATCTATTCTCAATCTAAAATGCCTGACGTTTTTCCTTTTATCTCATTAGATCAAGTTGAAGTGTTATTCAAACTGAAGATAAAAAGCATTTTAAACAAAATCTTATTAAGAAAAAAGAAACGTTTCCTTGTTTACGTAAATGAAATAACACAATATACTTAAATACTCATTTCGAAGAAAAAATCTATTACTTTATTGTTATTTCGTAGGGATCTTAGTGATAGTTAATATTTCGGTATAACTGGCTTTTCTCGCGTCTTCGCCCGTGTAAGGTTTGGTTTGTAACACAACTATTTGTGTCATAGTAAAAGTAAAAGTAGTATTATTTGAATATAGAATGAATGTGATGCGCATCGCGTAAAAATAGTGTCGCTATTAGGAGGCCGTATCAAAAATTTTAGATCTTTGGCGGACATTTTCTTAGTGCTTTATCTTGACATTTTTGTACTGGGTTATACTGGTAATACCAAAACAAAAATACGCCATTTGTTTTTTATCTCGTAGATTGTTATATTAAAGTGTGAAATGTGTTTAAAATTTTATCCTGTATCCATTGTTACTAGCTACATTAGTCAAAGATTGCTTAATCAAGGAATATTATTAACGCCCAAGCACATCGGCCAAACAGGCCAAACAAAAAAATATAATTTTAGGCTAATTTAGTGTAGAAGATAGGAAAATTCACATAACTTACAAATGAGTACCTAATGAATATAATTAGGTGTTGTAGTTTTGTATTTAATAGCAGCTGATGGATTTTCATACTTGATCAATTTTTGTCGTCCGGATTCCCTCTGTTATTTTTAGGTATAAAAATTATTTGAAACAAAGTTCATAATGCAAGCTTTTAATCAAAACGTTCACATAAGTATTATTTGAAGTAAATAATGGAACCGGTAAGTACATTGGATGTAATATTGAAGCTATATTTCCCCAAGGTGTGCGTGGTACTGAAAGATTTAATAAATAGAACAAAGTGGCAAAGGCAACACAATACAGGTAAATTAAACAAAAAAAAATCTCTAGTGAGTTTGCTGGTTAAGTTTGCTTCTAATTAGATACCAACCGACAGGAAAAAGGAGGTTTTTAAAATGAACATGTTAAAATTTGTGTCCCTAACTTTTTTTAACGGTCTTCATTGAAGTATCAAGACGGTGTTTGTGTCAAGGAATTTATTCAAAGCTTTACGCTGTAAGCCATCAATATTTTTTATAGGGGTATATGAAAACTTTAGTTGAAAGGTAAAGTAAATAAATATATATATTCTATTAATACATTTTTATATAAAATATAAAATACTAGCTGCATGGTGCCTACGACTTCGTACGCGTAGATCTATCCCATGAGGACTGATCTTTTTACTGGATACAGATCCGTTCATCCGTTTTGGCGTGATTGAGTAACAGATATCCATTAAAATTCCCGTGATCGGAAACAGACCAACATAATAATAATAATACTTTTTTTATTTATTTTTATTTATTAAGGACAACCAACAAGAACAGTCACATTATACAACTATATTTCTTAATGCAAAAAATTTACAATCGAAATGTGAAGTCTTAATTATAGGCCGCCACGACATGCATTAAATATACTATTTTACCTTATTAAATATCCTACTATTTTATCTACATAATAAGCAGAACATACACACAATAATAGGTTTACGAGTTAGAGTCACCATTCATGTAAGACTCAATAAACAATCATACTTTTTTTCTTCTTCCAGTGCCAACTCAACAATCCATAAATAAAGTCAGAAAACTAATAACAACGTTATGAATTATGATATTATGATTAACTACAATCCCGCCATAAGAGCGGGAGTAGTAATAGATTTAATGAAGGTTCCGTACTCACTAAATATATCGATATTAGCGTCTTTGGGTAGTTTGTTATAACATGACTGCATACGATTCAATGAAGAAAAATGACCCAACTTACTTTTAAACAGTTTCAACGAAAATAATTTGTATCTAGAGGGGCGCGGTAGCTTACGGGGGGTATTAAATGTAACATTTGCTAAAAGACTGGGGCAATCAAGTTGATTATTAATAAGTTTATAAAGAAACTTTAAGTCTGCAATTTTTCTACGATCATCTAATCTTTGTACTTTGAAATATTAATAAATACTAATAAATCACAAGTAAATATTTAGTTAAAAAAAACTATGACACATAATTCAGTGCAGGTAAAGATGTAAGGTCAGCATCAAAAGTAGCTGAAAATTTTAGTATACCATATCCATTACGCTTAAAAGTCTCTTGCAAACAAACCAAGTTGCTACGGACCGTACTTACTAAATTAAATATGCCTAGTTGACAATTTATTCGAGTCTAACTATTACTACGTAGATTCTGCAAACATAATGCATTAATGTCATAAAAGGTTTCTTTCTTTGTCGTGAGCATCAGGTTATTCAACAAAAATGTTTAGCACCTTACATGTATATGTTTGATGAATTTCTAACTTCGTACAGTCTGAAACTTGGAATAAATTATAGAAAACCTCTTTTGAATATAGTTCCAATTTTCATAGAGTTTCTCAGCTGTTGTAGTTGTTTATTTTGTCAGACTCATCTTACTGCTATGTTGGGCTCACGCCAAGCAACTAGAGTAAAAAAAGTGGTTGCAGCTCCATTTCACGATAGTAAAAAGATATTCAAACAATAATCCTAAAATATATTCTACCTCGTAGTAATCCAGCTCAGTGTTCAGTGATCGGTATCCTATATTCGAATCACAGCACTTACGATTGTTCTAAAACTAGTTTCGCATGTATAACATTTGTATTTTATTTTATTTTATTTTTATTTACAAAGAAAACCAACAGCGTTTACAAATTACAAAATCTAAAAGTATTAGATGAGTGAAGTAAATAACAGACTATAATCATCCCACTGCAGGGAAAAAAAGGCCTCCATCATTGAATTCAAGTTACCACAGCAATGATGGGTACTGGCATATTCACCACGCTTGCCAAATGCGGGTTGGTGATCACAAACCCGAGCAATGATCGAAAATTCGAAACTTTTGGTTGCCCGACTCGGGAATCGAACCCGGGACCCCGAAATCTTGGCCCAGTATTTAAACCACTAGACTTGACTAGACCAACGAGGCGGGTGGTTTTAAATATCATAGCACCATGTGGGTGTCGTAAGAGACGATAGAAAAGAATTGCTTTTCGGAAAAAAGTGGGTGGCAGCGTCTTACTCTCTACCATGGGCGAAATTGCTGTTGTCTTGTTGGAAAGAAACATACCGCCTATCATCATTCAGTTATCTGAAGGACATCGTTCAGATGATAGCATCAGGGGCTCTACTACGCAACGCGATACTAATAGACATTGGCAAGAGTAAGATTATACTCGTACGTAGTGTTGCGGAGTAAGACCTCTAATCTGGACTGTGTGTGTGTGTGTGTGTGTGTGTGTGTGTGTGTGTGTGTGTGTGTGTGCGTGTGTGTTTGTGTTTGTGTGTGTGTGTATGTGTTTGCGTCTGTGTGTATGTGTGTGTGCGCGCGCTCATAGGTGCGTTGTTGGTCGTTGCGATAATTGTCTTTTTCTCCTGTTGAGCAAAAAGAAGAGTTAGGAAGGTCTGATGGCAATCGCAAATGCATTAACCAAACATATTGTCGTGATCATTTCGAAGCGATAGCATTAGGGCTTTTGCCATATTTTTATAAATGCAGATAGCGATCTCGATAGAAAAATCACATCAATGGTTCGGCCAATAAGTTTAGTTGAGCTCGAACAATACCGCGCTAACGAATCCTACTTGTTTAATTGGATGCTTGTAACTTTTCTGTTTAAGGATTCTTGTCGCTTATTCCGAAAATAAAGTTTTAATGCTCGTTGATTGTCATAAATATAGAATCCATACCTGAAAATGCATTTGCAGTTTAATACCTTAGGGTGGATCATGACCCTACAAAATTTCGATTAACGGGCGACTGCTCTAAGAAAGTCTCAGGCGGTCCAAATTTATTCAAGAAATTGAATTTTCAATTTACACTAGCAATTAATTTGCAGAGAACAGTTATAAAACAATCCATACTTTACATTATTATTGCGAAAGTTCTTACTCTGTCTGTCTGTCAACTTTTAACGCTCAAACTGCCAAATCAATACAGATGATATTTGATATGAATATAATTGGATACTATGGGAAGAACTCAATAGTTTGCATCTTGGAAATCCTTCTTGTTTGTATAGTATTTCGTTAGAAATTTTCTTGAAAAGGTTAAAAAAGTTGAATTTTTTTAAGACGAATCTATTATTTCTCGACCGCTTCACATGAAATTTGGCTTGGAAATGTCCCTAATTAATAATACATTTATTTATTTTGCATGCATGTTAACAGAGAGAACTCCAAATCAAAAGCAAGTCAAAAAAAGCAGTCAAGGGAAAAATATGAATTACAGTAAATTAATAATGATAAGATATGTGTCATAAATACGATAAATCAGTCGTTAAATACAAGATAATGTCACCAATAAAATAATTTACTAGTGAAATTTAAATGTTCCACCTACTCGTATGTCCTTCACATAGGACAAGAGAGTTTTTATCTCGTAAATCATCCCATAAAATTATGAAAAGGAGCTATGTATGTTATTAGGCGGACTGAATAATTTCTCAATTTGGTCTCTGAAGGTCTGAAAACACGATAGGACTAGGAGCGCGATAGAAACAAATACAACGAGAACCAAGTCGAACCATTAAGGCGACTACTAGAGCTAAATGCTGTCCCCAATTGATTTAATTTTGTTACTTCTAAACAAATCGATTTTGAAAAAACTAGAACAGTATCATTTTAGCAAATTACCTCTAGTATTTATTGAACCACAGTAAACTTTTTATTTAGTTGTTTATAAAGTCGAATTAGACGCTAACGCCAAATTTACAATGCAGAGGAATGCCAGAATGAAAAGCAGTTAACAGGGATTCAATAAATACTAAAGGTAATTTGTTAAGAGCTTACTGTTCCAGTTTTTTGAGTATTGATTTTGTTTTGAAGTAATGAAATTAAATGAATTGGGGACAGCTTTTAAGTAGCTCTACTAGTCGCCTTAAGCGGAAGGTCCAACGTTAGACAGTCTAAAAGGTTTATTCAGAGAATTGTATTTTTAGTAACAAATCATGCTTTGATATAGAATAGTCGCCATTCTCGGCTGATCACTTTAGTCCTGGGTTTAAATCCCAGTGAGGATAAACTCTTGTAGATATTTGACAAAAAATTGTTGTCATGAATAGTCAGTTTTTTAATTGGATGGTTGTTGTTAGTTTTTTGCATCAGTAGATCTTATTATTATATTTAATTTTGGTCATATTTTGTTTTGGTTCCTATATCTTGTATTTTATTTTATATCTGCATTTTTAACTATGTCTTATTGTTATATATTATAACAGTAACTAGATACTAGACTAAGAATTTACGGAAAAATATCACAATAATTAGTTAAGACACAGCACATCTTTTCTACTTTAACGACTGTAGGAGAAGCAAACCTATTATTTTAGAAAGGTTTACTGTAAGAGAATATAATAACCCTCCGTAATTGCCTTTATAACGATCAGGAATGCCGATAACGATTAATTTTCCCGTCATAACAATCGATTCGTTTTTATTAACAGCCATGTGCGATTGTCAGGCGGGCATGGGCCACAATGCAATGAGAAGTAGGTATACCACATATAACAAAGTCTGTAAGTTATCTTTGTAATATTTTAGCACTGAAGTTATAAAATAATTGACTGCATCGCGAGAAATCTTAGTGTTGAATCTCAACGGTTCCAATTTTTTTTCATTAAAACTATTAAAACACCACAACTCACAATTAAATTTTAGGACGCGTATTAATAGAAATGACCCTTGAATGCCCCCCCCCCCCCCACAAGAAAGAATGCGACGACATTGAATAAACTTGCTGTCCATATCTAGAAGACCACTTTAAATGTGTTCATAAATGACATGGTTGTCAATCAAAAATTCAGTCCAAAAATTTACTCCATTTTAGTAGAACTGTCAAACATAGCCCACTTTTTAGGTTACGTAAGCAAATTTCTGTTGGTGCTTAAATACAAATCTTAGACAATAATCAAACGCTGACTTAAAATTTGCTACCTATTTATCATGCTTTGGTAAGCAACGTTTTTTTTAGTTGGACCAATAATCGCTATGTATCGAAAAAGAATAGATCAAAAATGTTTCGCACTATGAAAAGTGAAGTGCTAATGATACTATAAAACGACATTCGCGTTATTTCTGTCGCTGCACAGGTTGAAAGGGGTAGCAGGTAAGTATACCAATAATTCCAAACAAATATCTTTGACATGAAACAAATAGATACAATCCATAAAAATAGCATACTGTGTATTCCTTAATTGTGGTCCCCATATCGCCCGGTTGCTGTCGGCATCAATCTTTTAAATCTTTCTCGGATCCTCACGCTATGAGGGCTTGTCATTTTGACTAATGCACCTCTGCCAAATGACGGTTATGAAAACCTTGTCATTTTCACTTATAACTTTTTACCCGACTATGGCAAAACCAAAAGAAAAGGTTATCCTTTATGAAAGTTATCATGGGACGTTAACAAGTGATTGTACGAATTATACTTTAATAAGGAAAAAAAAAATTTCAAACATTTAAATACTATCTATAGAGTGATGATGTTCTGTGGTGTGATGTGAAGAAGTATCAATTGCTGAATGAGAATATTTTTCTATAATCATAAAATAGACGGGCTTCTAACTTAAAACCTTTTCCTGCTCTTCCAACGGGTCCAGTCCAAATGACCTTGTTTGTCCTTTGGGTTTCGTGAAGGAATAGTAACAAATAAAGATCGGCATCTTTTCTCTACCATTGGCTAAACTATGATCGCTTACAGGCGCTAAACAAGGCGATTATATTTTTTTTTTTTTTTTAAGACATGACACAATGGGCCACACAGAGCCATCTAGTCCCAAATTAAGGTACTATTAAGTACCCTGTCGTATGGGGTACTAGACAACCGATAAACTTACTTATATACTTTTTTTTTTGTAAATACATACTTATAATACATAGAAAACACCCAGACCAGTACAAACAGACATGTTATTATGGCCAATCGGTCTTGTAAAGAGGCCCTTACCTGTGGTGCTTATCAGTGGGCTATTAATTATGAATTTACAAATTATCTATAAAACCATAACAATTAATACTCGTACGTATTTTCTTTGATTACGGAATCACGCGTGAACGGCTTGACCAACTTCGCTAATTCATAGTTTTGTGTATTTTAATGTCAATACACTCGGCTAATGTCATAGTTGCGCGGAACATTAAATAAAAATAAAAACTTTACATAATAGTCCATTAGCCAATAAAAACGTTTCTAAACCGACCTTATGGCGTTTGACATAACCGTCAGTTGTTAGGCTGTCAACTAGTTACAGATAAGAATTATTACTTTGTTTTTGAACATGTTTCTTAGAATAAATAAGAATTTAATACCTATGCAAAATTAAAACAGGACAACGAATGTTCTATAAATTTGCAGCAAACTTTTTTTGTTGACAAATCAACACAATACCAAATCACGTTACTATCAGGACTGAATGGTACTGGATTGGCCGTTCCAACTATTCCATCGCTCTGGATTAAAAATAAAAATCGCTGTTCTAGTGACTGGAATGGAACTTTCACTAAATCCAGTGCTTTCCAGTGTCTGTTCTCATTCGACCATTTTCAATTTAGCACCGGGTTCGTTAGCTGGACTTGAATGGCAATGTATGGATTATAAAGTAAGTTAAGAAATAGCCTGTTTTGCTGTTTATGTTCTCATGAATGGCAGGTAATACAAATTCAAGAACTAAACTTGCTTAACATCGTATACATGTTACATAATATGAATAAAAATATTGAACTAGACCAAATCTTGTTATAATATTATTATTATATCTGCTAGATAGTTCAAAAAAGAGGAAAGGTATTTGTATGTTCTTTTATTTTATTTATTTCAGGAACCAAACCAGTGTATGGTAAGTACATTAAGTTTGAATTCTAGTATATACACAAATAACATCCGTCCACACGACATTTTGAAGGTATATTTCATTTGTATATAAACAATAATTATATGTTACCTCAGTTTAGATCTACGATTGTCATATTTTTATAAAGAAGAAAATTATTTTAAAAAATTACAACTTTAACGTTAATAAAACAAAACAAGGAAGATCTTCCTATGTGAAAACACTATATTGAAAATAAAACCTGCTGATCTGTTTTAAGTTGATATGACGAATTATGGTGAAGCATACTGTATGGTGTCAAAACGAATGTGGACTTCACCTATTAGAATATTTGTTTGGTTTGACACAGCCTACGCAGCTACGTCTCTCCATCACAAACTAATCAACTAACATCCATAAAACAGTACATACAATGGGACATAGAAATTCCTTTTATTGAGCCGGTTAAAGATTAAATTTAGAACTATAAACACCTATAAAATCGTACTTTCCGTCAATTCCTGTAAAACGTTCGTTTAACTTAGGAAACAAGTTATTTATTTTTTATTTATGTATCAGAGCTCTGAAGCTTGCCGTAAATTAATAATCTATACATTCACAAGAATGCTTACCCAACAAACAAGGTGCTTGTTTCAGTATTTATGTTTGCTCTATCAGTATAAAAAGCATTTGAGGCTTTATGTGGTCTAAACCGAAATGCCATTAGAAAATTATGGATCGTAAATACAGTCATGAAGGTAAGTTCGGACGAAGATACCAGCCTCATAGTAAAATATTCGCATTAAAATTCTATTATTTTTAGCTTTAAAATTGAAGTATATGCGAAAATAATTTCAAGAAATTTCTTTGCCTAACTTTAACCTTTTTATTTGACGACCTTTTTTGTTGAGTTGAGCGCTTCCTTTGACGCGATAGATTTCTGCTTAGAGAACAATTTACAAATTATTTAAGCTATCTTATACAATAGCCTATCCTATATATAGCCTATACAAAACCCTTTTCATTCTTCTAATGGATGATTCAGGAAAAATAAAACCTTAGTTATTTTCAGTGCCATAAGCTGTCTATTATGCCGTTTATTTACCAAATGTCATCAAAATTAATTATACATTGATTCTTAAACAACTTGTACAACCTTAATATTATTTGTTTGATGATCATTTAAAAGGGAAACTTTTCAAATTACCGATATAAAAGCTATTTCGTTCTAAAGTATCAAACTACCATATCGAATCCTACTAATATTATAAACGCGAAATGTTATAAGAATGTATGGATGTTTGTTACTCTTTCAAACTACTCAACGGATCCGAATGAAGTTTGGCACGGTGTTAGTTTATTGGCTGAAATAACATATAGGCTACTTTTTGTCCCGATAAAAGGTACAGTTCCCGTGGGATAATTTTAATACACAGTCTTAAATTAAAAATCCACGCATACGAAGTTGCGGGCAACAACTAGTTTAATATACATTGTTTAAGCAACAGACAATAACCGTAACACCTGTTTTCCTGTTAATTTTACATAGGATTTATAATAATAGGGGTTAAAGTATGAAATTGTCGATTATTTTCCCACTTTTTACTTTGTTTATAGCTCTTAAGTATAGTCATATTATTGCGTAATTCTTTTTGTATTGTATCAAAAACTAAATAAAGTAACTTTTGACTAAAAAAAAATGCAATACTAGTGCCTATTACTTCAAAGGAAGTCGTTGAAAAGACCCCTTACAATGTGTCAGCTGACCTTCTTGCTTCAATTAAGTATATTTGTATTATATACTTTGATTTTCAGAAATTTAAATACTATAATGCGTAGCTTTATAACCATCTAACTTTTACCTTTAATTTCATCGAAAATGGTTCAGGCGTTTTTAAAAAAACTAAAAAATTGTTAGTATGGAAAAATGACTTTTCTCGATTTCGTCCATACAAAACGGCAATTTCATACTTTAACCCCTAATAGTAGTAGGTTTATAGTATTTGTATATAGGTAGTTGAAAAATAAAGTCAATCCTAGATAGTCAATCAAGTTTTGTAACTTTATTAGTTTATCGTTTGCGATTTCAATCATGTATGATTCACGAGAGTAGTTAGTGACTGTGATTCTGCCTCACTGAAATTTCGAGCTACATGAACAGCGAAATCATGGGCTACGACGTAGAACTGAATTAGACATGCAAGTCTGCTCGTCTTTGACATGCATTGGCTATTGGGTGGCCCGGATATGCCAGCGAGTTATTTGGTATATCTACCAATGAACATCTCGACTATGACACGTGTATTTTGTTAGTTATTTGTGCAAATTTCTCTGAATCAAACACAAAAAAAAAACTTTTATGCCTACCTTAATTTACGGAACGAAATAATTTGGAGTCAACACAATAGACACGATTACCAACGATTGATAGTTCCTATTTCAATTTAAGATTATAGCCAAAAAAAACTATAAAAGTAGTATTTTCGCGATAAAATTTTTGATTGGTGATATATTTTGGATATTATTTTGCATAAACAGAAAACTACAAGTACAGTTGGATTATTAATTGTTTACATACTAGCTTTTATGGTCTTATCAATTTATTATTTATCTACATTATTTTGTATGCACTACATAGATATACTGCAAAAAACTAGGTACACAAATAGTGACAAAATATTTTTAATTTGGGTTAAAACCCCTAAATAAAATATAGGTTGAAAAAAATTTGTGTCATCAAAACGTCCTCACCAAATGATTGTCTGGAGAAAATGTGCGACCGTAAAGTTTTACATAAGTGTACATGACTCTAGGTATGTATATAACATGACAACAACTACGTAAAATATTAAGATCTGGTACTTAGTTATCTAGTTGAATTTTTTTATTATTTTAAAATAACTACATATATCTTCACAACATTTCAATGTAGTTATCTATGGAAATGTACTTTTGACAGATTCTGTGAGATGTAGCTTTGTTCAACATCACGAAATCAAGTTGAAAGATTTTGGTGTCTTTTCAAAGGAAAAACCTTTGTTCAGTGCACCACACTACAACATGCACTGATACGATGAAATAGATAAAACCTTCGTCAATGACGCACTCGGCTCGACTAATTAAGAGCCGGCAGGTTCGGTCGTCGGTACCTTTGACGTTCTGTATTGGCAATACTGTCTACATATTTGTGATGGAAATACGCCATCTATGGACAAATTTGATAAAATACACAATTTAATTTACACCAGCAATTTAATTACTTAAGTATATAGGCTCTAAAACTTTTAAAATAAAAAAAAATTATATGGGATTTATGATTTAAACAAGAAAACAACTTAGAAAATATAATTAATTATAAAATTTTAAGAATAATAAGATCCGCTATCTTTGAAGATTACTAAAACTTTCTGCTACCGCTACGGTATTGATATGCCAAATTGAAGGGTTATTGATTCCTCAACTTTCTAACGAACTTCCTCATCTATTTTATAAATATAAGAGATTATAAGAGATTTCTTGATAAAATATACATACCACAATGATATGTTCTACCCGTGGTCTCAAACTATCCATAAATCTACAATAACTACTTCGTGTACTGTAAATAACATTTTAGCTACTTAAATAAAAGTCATAAAACATATTTGTAGACACAACAAAACACAAACGTTCTGCAAAAATTCATTAAATTTCTGGCTGAGTGCAGAAATTATCATTTCAATAGCGAGAAAAATCTGCCAAATAAAACGTTTGCTCATTCTTGAGTCATGAATCAAATAATATACCTACAAAAGGTAAAAGGCATCGGAATAAACGCAAGACAAAGATGATTTATGACGGCCACATTGACGTTTTAATCCGCACAATACGCGAGTTAACTCGGGTTTCACAAAGCTCTCTATAGAAATATTTCACGTTCCTCTAAGCTATTAATAAAATAACTGCGCTTCATGTAAAATACGGATTGGAAATGAGAAACTGCCGCTTACTGAGCTCTCTTCAATAAAAAAAATAAAAGGACTTTTGAAAGTTTAAAAGTGTTACTTTTTCGAATTGTTGATTGGATATACTCAATAAAAATATGTATGCCACGTTGCCCGCGTTCCATTGTGTATCTATCTTTGATAATTTCCATGTTTGTATATATAGGTCACAATAGTCAGTTACTATAAAATTAGTTATTTGGTAGTATATTAACACTTACAAGACGCAATTTTCTAAAATAATGAGTATTACTTTCCTTTTTTATTTTGTCTCTGAATCTGTTCTCGATTTTATTAATATAGGTAGGCACCTTATCGAAACAGGTTTGTAACTCGATCTAGTTGAACTTCAAACTACTAACATTATTACACTGAGCAAGTTTAAAATAACCCAATCATAGATTTCGTATAAGAACCCAATCTCCAACCAACGCCATCTGGCAGAAGTTTTCCACTTCTAATGTAGAGTCTTACCAACAGGAGTGCTGCCATCTACGTAAATTCACGAGAACGTTTTTACAGCAGGTACGTTATATTTTACCTAAATAAGTTTCAGGTTCAGTGGTTTTATCCCATGTAATAACATTTACAAAAATTTAGTTAGATGGCGTTAAATTTACTTTATCCGATGTGTTAGTAGAACTTAGAATATAAAATTTAGACTTTATTCTTTTCCTTTTATAACGACGATTTTGGTTTATAGAGACTCGTTATAGCCTAATCATCCCACTGCAGGAAAAAGGCCTTCATTATTGAATTCAAGTTTCCACAGAATGATGGGTACTTGCATAATCACCACGCTTACAAAATGCGGGCTGGTGATTACAAACCCGAGCAACGTTCGAACATTCGTAACTTTTTGTTCCCCGACCCGGGGATCGAATCCGAGACCCCGAGATCTCGACCCGGTATTTAAACCGCTAGACCAACAGTGTGTTAACTTCATTCGAATTTAATGACGGTTGTTTAAAAGTATTTTTCATTTGTCTATTATGCAAGCCAAAATAAGTTGTAAGAAAGAGTTATCTAATTATTTTAATTAACTAAAGGTTATCGAGTAGTTAAAAATTCAGTGTCCCAGTTCATTTTCTTCTCATCATATTACTTCAAGGACAGCCTGGTGGCAGAATTTTTTGTGTTAGCTACTAGCAAAGTTTTCTTTGCTACTAGCTAAGTTTTAAGACACAGTTTTCATAGCCGTTCTCGTAGCATTCTGCTACGAATTGCTACGAAATATAACTCAATATTATATTGATTTTTGAACAATTTCCAACAATTTTGTTTCACTTCTGCTTTAAAAAATAATTTAAAGGAGTATTCAATATGTAAAAAGATCGAAAGATCGGATAAGCCATGTATTACCAATTACCTGATATTTCATGTTCTAAAACGTCATGTCTTGTCTTTAACAGACGAAAACTAAAAGAGGTTTTTAACTAGTCAATCTCAGTATTCCTGCCTAGACGTCGATATAAAATAAAAAGAAAAAAAGCCACAAATATGAGAAAATAATACTCACAATAACAAAATTACCTCAAAAAAACTACACAGTTAAACTGTGAAATTTTTTGTGGTTGTTTTGTAAAAAGTTATACAACTTCTTCTTTTAGAGCGTTTTCAACTAGTGAAGGTTGTCAGTCAGCTCCTCATATTTTTCTCGGTCTTTTGTGAGGTTTAAAACTTCCGATAGAATTATGATTGTCCATTCCCGGATATTTGGCAGCTACGATTTCTTCCAACTAATTTTCTCATGATAATAAATTGCAGAATTTTGTATCTAGAGCACTAACTACCTACTACCTACAAGCATTATAGCTTGACATAAGAAAAAAATACAGAAAATTTTCAAGCACGACTTAAAAATTAGGAACTTAGTATATTAATAATCTTATTTTTCGTCAGCTTGATTCTGTTTCTTTTTATTCTTGGTTTTAAAACCAACGAGAACATATCACTATATCTGCGAGCATGAAGATCCCGGATACGCAGCGAGGGGTGCGCCAGGGTCGCGCGTGACGTCACGGGGTACTGTAGGTGCAGGCGCTATCCGGGTCATCTATTTTTAGATGATGCACTCAGCATCAAATAGGACAAATTGACGGTCGGAAATATAATACGATTTATAAAATAACCTTGCCTTAAGGATAGATTCTATCAGGATCTTGTATGTTTATTTTAATTTCTGTTAACAATTGTTTTGTTTGCACTTATGTAAGTAGAAAAATAGGTTTATGCTATAGATATATATAAAACTAGATGCATAATGAGCGATAGAAATATGTCCTAACTAAATATGGTTGAATTTCCATTAAAGTCGATATGACACATTTAGCTACATAGATTTAATGGCGGACATAATGTAGTGTCATTTTTGTATAGCACAGTGTATTGAGTTCCATTTTGTATATAAGTGCTACAGCACACATTTTACGCACCGGACTTTCTTTAATATACTTACGGCCGGTCCCAATAATCTATCTATCTTCAGTTTTGGCTTATCGGAGATAGAAAACATCTTCTGTCTCTGATTTTGCCGTCCAGAGAAAAAAAGACAGAAGTTGTTTTCTATCTCCGATGTGCCAAAACTGAAGATAGATAGGTTATTAGGGCCGGCCGTAAGTTGACAATTTAGTTAAGACCACTGGGAGGTGTGGCTGGCGCTCATCATGTAGATCATCTTAGGGGCGGTCGATGCTCAGCAGTTGCGTTGTTGGTGAGATGATTATGAGTATGATGACACACAGATTAAACAAAGCACCAACTGTATCAATGAAAATTATTTATTGAGTAAATAGTGAATGTTCAAGCAAACAATGACTGATTAAAAAATTGTTACGAGTTTTTGACTTATATTATGCATTTCTTTGACAATATTAATATATTTAAAAGCAGTTTTAAAGAAACATCGAATCTAATTAACTTAAAATCTGATAAAGACTACCTAACTACTATTAATCTAGTAATACAAGTAATAGTTACCATGAAATATTGATAATTATATATTATGATTTATCTTTGAAAAAATTAACGTGTTCTTGCATTTTGACTCTTAAATGTATGAAATAGTTAAAGATTTTATTAAAAAATAGGAACGCTAATGCATATATACTGATTTAAACTTCCATGGTCACTATCACTAGAGTAAATTGATACGGGGTTTATACCGTCTCCCGTGATCATGGCGCTTGCAACAGTGCCGAAATATGGGGAACTCATAAAAACTAAGGTACATGGTATAAACCCCGTATCAATTAACTCTACTGCTAATGCATATACGTACTTAATTAGCGCAAAATAGAGATAATCACAAAAAAAACTAAACATCCGTCAATTAAAAATACTAACTTCTAGTTGGGTATAACGTTAATATAACCATCTCGAATCGCAAGTTATCAACAAATAAATTGCTTAAATTATTAATTAAAGCGAATCAGACGATATAAAACTTAAAAGGCTCTCTCTCTCTCTCTATGACATCATGAAACAAAAAAATATTACTTTTAACTATTTTTTCTTTGTTTTTGTTTTTGTTAGGTGATGGCTGAGATGGACAATAATAACTAAGATAATTCCTAGACTTAGTAAATATTAATATCTCAAACCAATTTATTACCGGCTTCATTTACAGAACTGTATGCTTAGAAGTTAACTAGGTACTTACTCGAATTGGTAAATAGAAAAATTGCCTAGGTTTACTTTAAAAATTGAGATTTTGATATCAGTAGGTACTTTGATTGTTCCTTTTTATCACCTAGCTTACTTGTAAGTTACATTGAGAGTAATGGCAAAATCCTTAAGGCCCTTGTGCTATACTGAACTGGTGATGATTAGAGATCTTCATCTTTGTCAAAACAAACAATTTGAGAGAGGAGTTCCTCCTGTAACTACAATGCTAAAGGTCTAAGTTATTACCAATGGGTTTAGCAAATATTTTTTGATAATTTTTAATATCCTTTTGAAACTATCCAACTTCAGGCGCAATCTACAGCTTTCAACTATGGTAGACCTTCTTAATTAGTGGCAAAATTTGCGATCGAACGAGGTCACGCCTCCCCGCACCCCGCACGCCCAACCTGTTTCAGAATGAAACTGACCTAATTCCTAGCTGCAATCCCCCCTCCGCACAAACTGACGTCATACCGCGCCTTCAGCGAAACAAGTGCATATCCCAGTTTGACCTGATGACCTATTTGCGTTCAAAAAGCATGTAGCTTAGAGGTGGTAGCAGCTTAAGGGGGTTTGTCGCTTATGGTGTTTTGTCATTGGGCGACTGAGGTATAGAGTCAAAAACTAGGTCATCCCGGGGTGCAAGTATTCATGAATCGAAGCACGCAGGGTGACGCGGGACCGTTCATTCTTGCTTCTATGGTTGATCGAACGCATCCTACCTGCGTTGGTTGACGCATGAATCGCAGATATGACCCACTTTTTGCCTGCAACGACTTTTCATCACAGGTTATGTCATTATAACCAGACTCTTTATTTGAATGTATTGAGAAACTGCATACTTTGTTTCTGTGGTTTTTCAGCACTTATCAAATACATAACGTAACCTAACTACTCTCTATATGAGTGGTGTAAGTTGATTGATTTTTTGACAGACCGCAGTATTTAAATCTCTGTCCGATTTATTAATAAAGACGCATAGTATTATTGTTGAAACATTATTAAATTGTGTAGAACTATAACTAATATTGTATGCCCATTGGCGAGACACAGAAGATCTGACTTGCTATATTTAAGACCTTTATTACCTGTGATTCACAATAAATGAATTTGAATTTGAAAGACATAAAATATATTTTTTTATTACTAAATCGATTAGTCGATCGTGCGTTTTGTAAGGCAGGGCCAATTTTTTTGATATTTGTTCTGTCCAAGTTTTCCTGCAAACTTATTATGTTTCATTGACACAACCTTGCCCTGAAATAAAGCTGGACCTTCCTGTTACATGTTGAATAGCTTTTGTTCATTCATTTGTTTGAGGAAAGCGTTTTTGTAGGTAACGGCAAACGGCAACACATATGAATAGACTTCGACTCTTCAGACTACTACTAATCCTTTCTACTTAATATTAGTGTTAAAATATGAAATTGCCGTTTTGTATGGACGAAATCGAGAAAAGTCATTTTTCCATACTAACATTTTTTTTGTTTTTTTAAAAACGCCTGAACCGTTTTCGATGCAATTAAAGGTGAAAGTTAGACGGTTATAAAGCTACGCATTATAGTATTTAAAGAACATCGGTCAAATTTCAAAGAAGCTGGACCTGACACTCATTATAGATGGGCACTTTTAATTTTGTATGATTTTGTTAGAAAACATCATTGTAAATATGAAAGTAGCAAAATATTTCATCAAAAACTTCACTAATTGGAAATATAAATATTTTTATCTTTTTAGGTTAGGATGACATTCAATAATTTTTACAACATATAATACCTAAGGTTTTGAGTGAAATTATGGTTCTTAGACAACAAGTAGCAGATATCACAGTCCAATAAACAAAATGCGGGTCAAAAGAAATAAACACAGAACAAAATATTGCACAGTACGTATCAAAGCAAACGCAAAGATCGACAGCAAGACAACTCGGACACCGGTAAAGACATCTGTCATTTTAAAAACTGACGTTCCATTACTCGCTTTCAAATGTCATTTGAAACACAATAATATTATTCTCGAATTCAAATGATAAAATCGTTAGTAATATTTTTTAAGTGAAATTATATTGTGCTACTAATTATATATGAACGCATAACAAACCTTCAAACATGGTCAGACACGTTTAAAAGCTACAATACTGTTTCCCAACCAAAAAAATAAATTCGGAATATTATTTTATTTCTCAAAAACCATAAGTTCTTTTGATGTATAATATAAAATATAATTAAAAATAACTTATTTTTTAAAATACAAGTTATTAATGCCCACGTTCAGGTACGATTTGGCCATCGTTCTTTCTGAAAATCAAAGTTTATAATACAAATATACTTAATTGAAGCAAGAAGGTCAGCTGACACATTGTAAGGGGTCTTTTCAACGACTTCCTTTGCAGTAATAGGCACTAATATTGCAATTTTTTTTAGTCAAAAGTTACTTTATTTAGTTTTTGATACAATACAAAAAGAATTACGCAATAATATGACTATACTTAAGAGCTATAAACAAAATAAAAAGTGGGAAAATTATCCGCAATTTCATACTTTAACCCCTATTATTATAAATGTGAAAGTTTGTGAGTATCGATGTTTGTAACACTTTTACGCGTAAATGACTCAACGTATCTGAATAAAAATTGAAAAGGTGTTAGTTGGTTATCTGGAATAACATTTAGGCTACTTATTCCGGGAAAAAGTACGGTTCCTGTAGGATAATTTGAATACATAGTTTTAATTACAAAATTCACGTCCAAAGTCGCGGTCAACAGATAGTATTATAAATGGTTTTTGTTACTAAATAACATTAGAATGATCTCTATGAAATTTGGCACGAAGATTGATTATAGGCTGGAAAATAACTTAAGCTACTTTTTAGGCCGGATACAGGTTCCCGAGAGATAGATTTTAATTTAATATTCACGGGAATGAAGAAGATGACAACAGCTAGTATGTCACGACTGCTGACTGAGATCCTTTTGTGATAGGCCTCGCTACGCACATAACGTCACTGTTAGAGTATTTTTTATATTTTTCTGAAAACGAAAAATTGAATTTTTTATTACACAATATACTCATTCATTTTGTTTTTTGATATAACGTTAATTGGTGTTGTGTAATTGTGTCGTTGTAATGTCCATTATAGATAAATGTTTCTTTTTCTTATTCTATTTAATAAAATCTAATCAAACTATAGAATCTTTACGTATTTGTACACATATGACTAAAACTACACTTTTATCGACATCGATTATAGCGTCAAAACGCAGTGTTTCCATAAACGTCGTATAACTTTAGCAATAAGTGACGTCACACTTAACCATAAGAATCACTAACCACCAGACTTAATTACCTAGTGCTAAAGACATATTAGGGGTTAAAGTATGAAATTGCCGTTTTTTATGGACGAAATCGAGGAAAGTAATTTTTCCATACTAACAATTTTAAGTTTTTTTTAAAAACGCCTGATCCGCTTTCGATGCAATTAAAGGTGAAGGTTAGATGGTTATAAAGCTACGCATTATAGTATTTAAATTTCTGAAAATCAAAGTATATAATACAAATATACTTAATTGAGGCAAGAAGGTCAGCTGACACATTGTAAGGGGTCTTTTCAACGACCTCCTTTGAAGTAATAGGCACTAGTATGGCATTTTTTTTTAGTTAAAAATTACTTTATTTAGTTTTTGATACAATACAAAAAGTATTACACAATAATATGACTATACTTAAGACCTATAAACAAAATAAAAAGTGGGAAAATAATCGGCAATTTCATGATGATATTATGATATTTATTATATTCTAAATTAATTTAAAGGGTCGATTTTTTTCTAATACGAAAAAGTAATATCAGTGGTATTTGTTTTGAATCGTTATTAATTTTCTATTTCGAACGAATATCATGAGTCCCAAAATACGATATGAAATTTTGAAATTTGGTAATAGTTTGCAATTGTTTAATTTCTCTATTTGACTTGCAATCCTTTTAAAGTCACGAAATTATTTATGAAACTTTGACAGACAGTAAAATAATAAATACATTGGAATTCAACATAAATAACTGTAGTATTAAATAATCTAGCTACAGAAAAAGGCGAAAGCTGAACCTTATTCGTTTTGCATCCCTTGATTGCAGATCCACTGCGATAAGGCATAAACTTTGACCTTAACACACTGGCAGATGAACTCCTTGAATGCGGTTATATTTAGACACAGTATACTCAAATATTTTAATATTTCAATATTGCCCATATAAGCAAAAAAATTAGTTGAAAGTTTTCTCTGAGCATGAAACTATCACATTATTTAATTATCACGCACCTCCTGGATCAAATCCATGATATTCATGTGACTTATGCAAAACGTTACGTAACAATAATATAACTTAAAGTAACATTACATTTTAAATTGACATGTAGTTTTTGTTTACTTATAAATTTGGAAACACATTTAAACATTAATAAAACCGGTCAAGTGCGAGTCGGACTCGCGCACGAAGGGTTCCGTACCAAAAAGGTCAAAAAAACGAGTTTGTTGTATTTTATTTTGTTTTTAGTATTTTAATTTGTGAAAATTTCAACTTTAATTTGTGAAACTTTCAATATCGCGGCTCTCGAGATACAGCCTGGTGACAGAGCGACGGACAGACGGACAGACAGCGAAGTCTTAGTAATAGGGTCCCGTTTTTACCCTTTGGGTACGGAACCCTAAAAAGTGTAAAAGTTAAGTAGCGCGTCATTGGTCTAGTGAAGTACCTGGGAATCGAACACATATACCCGAGATATTGGTCCGATACTACCAAAGGGGGCTTTACTCCGCCAACGGTTATGTAAAGAAAGATGAATGTAATTGTATATTAGGTCTAAATAATAGGGGTTAAAGTATGAAATTGCCGATTAATTTCCCACTTTTTATTTTGTTTATAGCTCTTAAGTATAGACATATTATTGCGTAATTCTTTTTGTATTGTATCAAAAACTAAATAAAGTAACTTTTGACTAAAATAAAAATGCAATACTAGTTCTTATTACTTCAAAGGAAGTCGTTGAAAAGACTCCTTACAATGTGTCAGCTGACCTTCTTGCTTCAATTAAGTATATTTGTATTAAACTTTGATTTTCAGAAATTTAAATACTATAATGCGTAGCTTTATAACCGTCTAACTTTCACCTTTAATTGCATCGAAAACGGTTAAGGCGTTTTTAAAAAAACAAAAAATTGTTAGTATGGAAAAATGACTTTTCACAATTTCGTCCATACAAAACGGCAATTTGATACTTTAACCCCTAATACCTAGTTACTAAAAATTTATATTTAAATTAATTGTAAAATATTAAATCTGATTCAATCGGATATTAATTGTAAAATAATTGTAATAATAATTAAACGATAAAGATTACTAACATTAGCTTTTAAAGCGTTTTGTTTACTAACCACAATATGAACTGTAAAGCTGATCGAAATAAACACTTTTTATTGTATTTATTTATAACTCCATACGATGAAATCTTCGTAGGTTTACCCTTAAAACCATTAATAAACAGCCTTCAATTCCGTTACAATATTGACAGTATAAAAGTTTGTCTACCACGGCCTTCATTAGTGATATCCATTCACGCCTTTTGTGGACTATGTGAAAAATACCTCCCGCCCAAAATAGGAATACAGGTTGTCCAAATAGCGCAATAGTTCAGTGTGGCGTCCTTGCCGGGTGACGCACGCAGCCGCCTTGGCGTGAATGGGCTAGCCATCGACCACCCCACGACTAGATAGGAAAAGTAGAAAAAACAGCGTTTTCAGCGCTCTGGTTATCCGTCACTAATATCTTCTTAAAGGCTCGTGTTCTGATGCTCAAAACGACAGTTTTTATCAAAAACTACTATAAGATCTTAAAAATAGCTTATATTGTTATGCAACTACCAAGTACCTGGTTTAGAAAGCACTCTGAGCCACCTACTGACAGCATTCTGATTCAGGGTCCATTGCATATCAATATGGATACGGATATAACACCTTGTTTTTACCCAGTTTTCAAGCAAGGAAAGTATTTACAATATTGCTTTAAGAGGTGATTGACCTACCTAGGAACCGTGAACTGTCACGGCAGGTAAAGACATCAACGGCAAAGCACTGGTAGGACTAAATCTTATCTCATAAAAAAAAATATGATTACATTAATTAACCATTAAAAAAAAATAGGCATGCCCGACAAATAATTTGAGCTAGTTCATCTCCCTCAAGGTCTAGTAAGACTATGCATCCTATCAATAAGGGCTAAGAGATACAACCAAAATGGCGGGTCCATGAACCACTAGTGCACGCTGTTAATAAATATATATGCGTTTTGTAAAGTCAAATATGGCGGGGTAGGAAATTTGTATGAAGAAATAAAGTTTCTAAGTTAGTTATTTTACGTTAGCTTTCCAACGTTTTTAATACTTATTATCCAATAAAACCAAAATCATTTTTATTTTTATTTATATAGATTAGTGGTAGATTTTGAAAACAGAATTGGAGTATTTAGTATTGTTTGTATTGTTTTTTTTTTCATAAATTAATTAATAAAAAAAGATATGAGCCCTCAAAATTCGAATAAATTCGCCAGAATTTCCGCTGTGTTCAAACATACAGAAAACAAATTTGGCTAAATGTTAGAAAAAAAGGAAAACATACGAACACGGCCAAAGTCTTTCTTTAATTTTTAATGGAAAAAGTATTTAAATCGGTCTAGTTTAGGAGAAGTAATCGGGGGACTACGAAACGTTGATTTGGTGTGCTTTTAGTAGGTATTTTCGGTCCAAGAAGCAGTTGCCTCTATCACACTCTACGGTGAATGCGTTTGGCACTGCGCGACAACAATAGATTTTACAAATACCTATTTTTCAATTCTCTCGCCCGTAGTGTTTCCTCTTAATACTCGTAATAAAGATAACCATTGAGTTTAGGTGGTACGCAATTCACCGAGCTATTTACTATCGAACCTATATAGCAAGAACAATTTTATGTTACAGGTAAATTACATGTACTGCACTTCTAGCTGCTATATCTGCGTGGCCCAAGCATTACCGCTGTATGGGTGGAGGAAGGTCAGGGAGTGTGATAGAAATACAGCCCTTGTTGTCATAGAATACGATATATTTTAGCTCACTGAAGTCTGAAGGACGTTATGATGGAGTGGTAAGGTCTTCCAGCTTTTAAAAGTTTATAATTAAAAGAACAATTTTAATGGCTATTTATAGAGTGAGTATAAAGTAAAAAAAATCTTGTTTTAAAAATAAAGTTGTTCAGGACAATGAAACTGATATTTTATTAATAACTAGTGGTACCGGTGAACTTCTTCCTACTCCGTCTCCATACATATTGATATAATATTAAAAGTTATTATCCTTTTCCCGAATCCAAAAACACAAAAATCATGAAAATCGGTCCAGACGTTCACGTGTTGTAAGGGGTGTAACATGCACGACTTTCTTCTATATATACAGATTTTGTGAGTAAAAATGATATAGTAGCAAACCACTTAAAGTGAAAACGACCCGGGAATCGAACCCGAGACCCCAAGATCTTGGCCTGGTACCTAAACCACAAACCCAACGGATCGGGCGCTTAGAGAACAAACACTATATTTATCATATAAATTAGGAAAAGTCACCTTCATTGACATTCCATCGAAATACAAAAGTATCGTTTGAAATAATATTTAAAAAAAAATATAATTAATTTTTGTTTACAGAAGTCTAAGGCTGTCCTTAGTTCGTAGGCAACGCGCCTAAAACTAGCCCCCGCATGGTAAATCCGTGAATGCTTAGCAGTTATGTTTCATTTAACTATCATAAAAACTTTTAAAAAAATTAATCCGCTATGAAGCTTGAGCCAGTCGATTTAATAATAAATAATTTTCAAATATCGTTAAACAATACTGTACCTTTTGAAAGACCTTTTTAAGCCTACTAAGAATTTTTAAAACTTTTATGACAAGTGTCGTGTAGTGCCGGCTTCTCTTCCTTTCGATATGTCAAGAGGCAACTAAAGAAATACTACAGAAGAAGTTAAAAAGTACTGTAGGTGAAACTATGCTCACCAACTCGCCTGCCGAGCGTGGTATTTATGGAAAAAATTCAGAGACACCCGAACCTAGCTGTGGGCTGGTACAGGCTGGTGAGGATGGCGAAAACATTGTGATATCACCTTGTAAAATAACAGCCTATAATCATTCCACTGCAAGAAAAAAGCCTCCATCATTACATTCAAGCTACCACAGCAATGGGTACAGGCGTAATCATACTTACCAAATGTGGATTGGTGATCACAAACCCTAGAAATGTTCGTCAATTCTGAACTCTCATTGCCCGACCCAGCGATCGAACCTAGAGCCCCGAGATATTGGACTGGTACTTCCACTCGACCAGAGTGGGGCGTTATCTTGTAAGATTACTAACAATCAGTCGACCACTGTGACGTCAACAAAACCAGAAGTCCCACTCTGTCACCGGGCCAGCAACTCAGCTTCTAAATGTCAAAGGGCCGGAGTCGATACCCCCCACCCCTACTTGTTGCACGTGACCGGGTCACGGCGGCGAGGGGGGAGGGGGGTGCATCGGTCAACGACCGGTCGCACCCTGGCGCATGCAATCTATTTCAGGAACGTACCTGCATAAGTAAAGTTCGAAGGTCAAATCGCCCTGGCAGATTACGTTTTGGGAAAAACTGTAGACACACTTTTGGTATTGGAAATATAATTGTTACTTATTTATTTTTGCTTATTTTTGAGGAAAACATTTAAGCAATCACGTTTTTTTAAACGTATTTTACGCTAAATAATAAAATGAATTTAATTGTCATTATCATTATTTCATAAAGTTAAATTATAATAAATTACAAACAATGTACTAAATAACATGTATCTAAGACTTGATGCAGTGGTAGAGAAAAATAATACTTAATAAACCTAACAAATACTTCAACCATGCTATTTTGTTTAATAGTGAAAATCTGATAAACGTCAACTGTACAAAAATATTTCATAGATTTTCAGAACTTCGATTTTATAAATGATTATTCTTCATTACATATAATGTTGTGTTCAATAAAACATACAATCTTTTAAGCTAACTAAAATCTAAACTAACAAATACTTCAGTCACTGACAATACCTGGCAATTACTACAAGAATGGAGCTATCCAAAAGTACCAAGTAGAACCACAACGTACCCAACTTTAGCCTATCTGAATTATTAAGTGTCAAAATAGATTTGTCGCTTAAAAATAACGCTTCGAAAGTTATTAATAACGTTATTCAGATGCTAAGTTGCATAATGGAGGCTAGCTTGTGACGTCAGTGAGGGGTGCGGCGCGGGCGCGGTCACCCGCCCATTCATAGAAGCGAGCACTCACACAAATGTACAGACCCTGCACACCGCATCACTGTGATTTTCGTTATGACGTCACGCCGCACCGACCAATCACCGCGCAGATCCATTCAAGCCTAACTCCTGAAGGGAAATTCGTGGGATGAAGGCACCAGTCGACTGACGAACGCCGCGTAGGCTGCAGCTGCGCCCATCGCGATCTCAAAGTTCTAACGAAGTTTTATTAATGATTGATTATTTGATAATGCTCATGTATAATTATAATGCGTTCATGTTTCGTTTATAGTTCATTCTAAGGATCTATTTTGTTGCTGGGAGTACAGGTAAGTACTTAGTTAGTCTACCACAAACTTTAACAAAAAGTATACTTTCAATAGATTATTTGTGACCTTCCATGGTTTGTGAGTATTTTTAATCATCTACGAGGTATACAAACAGACAAACCAAACAATTTTTTTTAGGCAAAAAAAAACAAAATTACTATTCAAAACTAGGCTCTAATCAAAGGATACCAATCGGAAAAACCACTGAGCACGTGTAGCTGCTACGAGAGTACTACGAACGCCTACGCGCTGTCTGCCGTAGCCCGTAACGCCGCAGACTCGCCCACGCTTATTCGTCTGCCGAACTTTGCCCACGCAAACGACCAAGATATTCACCCTTATTTTCACAACTTACAAAGTAAAATAGCACAGTAAAGCGGTTACAGCGCATTTGTTAGTCTCGAGACTCGGAGGTCGTGAGTTCGAATCCCAATACAGTACCTTTTAAAGCCTTGGCGGTACGTAAAAATGGGCAAGAAATCTCCACATTATATATTAAGTAGGACAGCCACTTCAAATATAATGTAATATTTAAAATTGCAAATTTACTTCAACTGCGAATCATAGTCGCACCTTAATTAGGAAAAGGACAAAGCGCTAGAAGAATTATTCTCGAAAATAACCTCTTAACTTTGACCTAAATCGTCAATTAATTCAGAATTCTAAAATCCAATGCAAACCACTTAGCTTTTATTCTTCAAAAGAATGTCTGAAAGCAAAAAATACTTTTTTTACGTTTAAAAGGTCCAGTCAATATAATGCTAGTAACTATTACAAAGAATAATGAACAACTAGTGCGTTGAGGATGCTCCTAAAATTACAAACTACGAATTAAAAAAAAAATTAATTAATTATATAATAATTTTCAATAATCTGTCTAAAGAATGAAATCTTTGTTTATCAACCAGATAATCACAATCGGAATAAATTGACTAACTGTAGACTAATGTAACCTTTTTCCGCGCAGCCTCTATGACAAGTAGCCTAAAAACTACCATACCAAATGCATTTTTTGTTAAAAAACAATATTATTTTGTATCAAGAACAAAGGCTTAATATACGTAGAAACAGCCTTTTGCTTAACTTGGTAACAATTAAAGTAACAATAATCACTGTTTATTTATTATTTCTAGTTGACGTATTAATCCCTCAACCCCGGGAGGCACGCGCGTGCCGCGATAACAATTGATTTCAATTGTGTCTGGAATAACTCACGATCGAGGGATTAATTTAGGTTCTATACGCTAAATAATGCAAAAAAAGCTATTAAACTACCTGACAAACTACCGCAAAAACACTGTGCAATCAACGCAATCAATACTTTGCAGCTTAAACAAACGTCTTTGTTACTAATTAATGTCACTAAAAATCATTTCACAAAAAACATTCACTGTCCAAAATAAAGTTTAAAAATTTTGAAGCCGTTTTCTAAGTAATTAAATAGCTGGTGTTGGTTAAAAACACATTTCTTTGAACAAAACTTTCGACCTTCTTGGGACATCAACTCACAACTTTCCGCTTGACGTCTGCTCTTACCAATTAAATGAGCTAACAAAAAATTGTTTGTGTCGACAAATTTATAATCGTTGACAGATTGCGGTTAGAGTCCCACATGAGGAATTCAAAATTTTTATTCAAAGAATTATTCTCCAAGACGTAAAAGTATTTAAAATACAAGAAGCTCCGCCAGAGTCACTTATTCTGTAACGTGACCTTGATGAAGCTTTCTGAGTTGCGAGGTTCTATTTAACGTTTTGCAAACTGGTCAACTTGGCAAAGAATAATATTCAGACGACTGAATTCTAAATATTCGTAGAATTAATAAAGAAAGTAAAAATTAATGTTCTAACAGTAGCTGTAAGAAAGGTTTTCATACCATCATCATCATCATCATCATTATCATCATCAGCCTTCCACAGTCCACTGCTGGACTTACGCCTCTCCAGTTGCAGGTCATTTAATACCATATAATATGTAAAATGTCGATCGACAGTATGATTGTGCCTAAAAATTTCCATTCCTAGTCCAGGACTAGAAAATTCTATTTCATTCTCATCACAGTAAAAGAACATACTTCTTGATTATAGTGTACGAGCATGCGCAAAATGATGTTATCATTAATTTTCTAGTTTAAAATATCTACGAGCAAGGATTCTATTTTATTCTCATCACAGTAAAAGAACATACTTCTTGATTATAGTGTACGAGCATGCGCAAAATGATGTTATCATTAATTTTCTAGTTAAAAATATCTACGAGCAAGGGCGTTTTCGCTTAAATAAGGAAAGCTCTGCATTTCCTAATTAATACGTATGAGATATGTATCAGTTGACGTGCCATACGTAATACTCAACTAATCAGATATGTAATAATTTTGTGCTAGTGTAATACTCGACCGTGCCGTGTGGAATTTTCTTGTATTTTGGGCGTCGTAAGAGGCGACTAAAGGAGTTTTGACGCAAGAGGACGGACATCAGCTTTTTTTCTCCACCATTACTTTATCTACAAAAATTGTCAACCAGTGGCCAAGCCTGGTGATTAAGGCCAAACAAATCCTACTTTCCGGGAAGCTTCTGTTCAACAGTGTATTGGGCTAATGAAGCTGATGATGAGAATACCCAAACAAAAAACTTTTTTCTTTCTAAAGTAATATTTTACCCACAACCTTTTAATACATAAGAACAACTAATACAAAATACATACACTAAATTAAAAAAAAATGTAATTACCTTTTTAGGGAAACGTACCTCCAAAGCAAAAAAAAACGAAAGCTTTATATCACAGAACAGATTTACTTTGTCTGTCCTGTGCTTTTCTGTGCTTTGTCTAGTTTGTATGTTCTGTGCTTTATGATTACTTTGTTGTCGGTACATATTTTTTAAATATTTAACAACTAGCCTTTTGCCCGCGGGAACTACACGTTATATCGCGCGTCCAGATACCTATGCCCAGCAGTGGGATACAAAATAGCCTATGTCAGCGTTTCCCATTTGCCGGGTCGCGCCCCGGTACCGGGCCATCAAAATAAAATACCGGGTCGCAACATTCCCGCCGCCTTGTTTATAAAATAATACCTACTATCAATCGACGCATAACAAATACTTATTCTTCATAAACTTTCGTCATTTTCAAGAAACTTGAACTCTTTAGTACGAGTATAACATAGACAGCGTGCGAAGTATTCGACTAAAATTTGATGATTAAATGTGTATTATTTTACCTAAGTTTGGTTTTAAAAATATTAAGTGGGTCACAAAGGGGCAGTGTAAAAATTACCGGGCCATGGCAGAACAACGTTTGGGAAACACTGGTCTATGTCCTTTCTCAAGGTCCAATATATCTTTGTACAGAATTTAAAGCAAAAAATCAATTGTTGTATGGCTCAGATCTGAGACTAGGCAGACAACCGGTTAATAATAATTATGATCAGTCTACGTCCACTGCTGGATAAGGAGGATTTATTTATAATCGCCACACTTAACAGGCGAGTTGGCAATCGCAGCTCAACCAATGGCTGCAAAGAGAGGAAATGCTGCTTATCTGCGTCCGACTCCATTAGTCGCTTCATACGAGAACCATAGGAATAGAATTGGTGCTATATTTTTGGGCCAGTAGCATACAGCACACTTATTTAGAAAATAAGTATATTTACGTTTTCTTACAACAAATTACCATAGGAATCAAAAGCGGTAGAGGGTCAGCTGATAGTCTTGTATCTCTAGGGACACAAGTCAGAAACAACACGTCATTATTAATCATCTCTCAGCCAAACGATGCCTACTAAAGGGCATGGGCCTCCCCTAAGTATTATATATCCATGATTATCGGTATCGCTTCACTTACATACAGTGGCTTCCAGCGACCTTCATCACATTGTTGGTCCACTTGGTGGAGGTTTACACAGAGATCATCATCCCATACGCAGTCACCATTCCAGAACCTTTCTGCCCGAACGGCCATCGGTTTTTCTTGCTACAGCCACGAAATTCTATGGTTTTTCTCATTTCTGATTCCTACTTACAGGAAAATAGCAAAAGCATCGCTCTCCCCATTATCCATTGTGTAACTGCGAGCCTTACGAGACCCATATTAAGTGACCACGTTTTTAGTTCCGTGGTTCATTACTGGCAGGCAACAAGCACTGCTCAAAGATTTTCTTCTTGATACACTAAGATAATTTAGACGCGAAGAATATTTGTAGTTTTCCGAACGCTACCCTTGTACAGTCTGTCATTGAAAACGACCCGGATGGATCGCAATCAATGACAGACCTTTTTCTCAAAGTTGAACTTACCTAGCTGGACTTTCTGCTACAAATGTTTTACTCTGCAACACCAGAATCCGTAAATTCGACACCGTCTGTCTTTATCACTCATACCAATGTCTTATATTATCTGAAAGAGGCAGATAGATCTGTACATATACAGGCTTTGCCTGTCGTAGTGGGGCCTCAGGTTCGTAGTGGTTAGTACAACACATTCGCACATTAGTAAATCCTTGCTGGTTACCAATTTTACGTTTAGGGACCAATACAAGTTTCGATTCATGCTCAAATTAGTCTGTATAGATTTATACCTACATTTAAATATATCGTCTTGGTCGATATACTGTCTAAAATTAGGTCTTCTCGCTAGTTATTCACCACAAAAATCTATTGTGATTCAACAATGATAGATAGGTAAAAATATAATGTTTATTGCACTCTATTTAAAGTAATTATTATACGATGAATGACGTAGGCTATTTCTATTTACTGAATGATGAAACATAAATAGTGGCCACATATATTTTTACCATAATTTAGATCAGAATCTATCAAACGAAGGCTTACCGGTACCTGGATTTTATGAGACTATTACTCTGATGTTTATCATAGGCCGTGTCATGTCATGTGCCGGCGTAAAACAGCATCACCCCTTCTCATCCTATAGATTTTGTGAGAGGTGATTAAAGAAGGGCGCCCTATACAAAAGATAATAAAAATATTGGCTTTCCTTGTCCAAGAGTGATGATGACTAATGTAGGCAAAAGCGTGACAATAGCAGAACTACCAGAAGAAAATACCGAACTGCCAAAAATATTATAGAATTATCCTCATCTTGGAAAGGTCTTGTTTGTATCATACACATGATATTGTTCACACATACCCGTATAAAGTACCGGCTTATAATTATCCCACTGCAGGGCAAAGGCATGCATCATTGAATCCAAGTTACCATAGTAATGATGGGTATAGTTTAGACACAATACTAAAGTTTAAAAGTAACTATAAAACAAGATATAAATAAATGACGTAAATGGAATCGTGACTAAATTTTTTGGTAAGAATAGAAAAAAATTTAAACAGTTAACAACTAAAACGTAGTCATTAGTTGTTCTTAATCATTTGTGACTTACATCTATAGAATTATATGAATTAGCTCTTGGCCAGAGGAAACCATAGACATCGTCCAATCACCAAGCATTGCGGACTTCAAAAGCAAGTGTATATCCCTGCATATGTGCATGTTCCTTCTACACCATGTTATAGTTCTAATTCAGGTCTGAAATATACTTCAAAAGCATCTTTTAAAACTGATAAAGCAAAATACATATTAGGGGTTAAAGTATGAAATTGCCGTTTTGTATGGACGAAATCGAGAAAAGTCATTTTTCCATACTAACAATTTTTAAGTTTTTTTAAAAACGCCTGAACCGTTTTCGATGCAATTAAAGGTGAAAGTTAGATGGTTATAAAGCTACGTATTATAGTATTTAAATTTCGGAAAATCAAAGTATATAATACAAATATACTTAATTGAAGCAAGAAGGTCAGCTGACACATTATAAGGGGTCTTTTCAACGACTTCCTTTGAAGTAATAGGCACTAGTATTGCATTTTTTTTTATTCAAAAGTTACTTTATTTAGTTTTTGATACAATACAAAAAGAATTACGCAATAATATGACTATACTTAAGAGCTATAAACAAAATAAAAAGTGGGAAAATAATCGGCAATTTTATACTTAACCCCTATTATTAACTTTTTGTTGTAACTTAAGCATGTTATATCATAGCTTTAAAGTTGTACCTAAGGTTATCTAGGTAGTCTATTTAATTCTGTAATAACATTTCTTTTAAACATTGATATAACTAATGATTCGAGCAATTTAACAGCAGGTGGTATAAGACCTGTGGAGCTACTTCTGACCTAAAATTTTTTAAATCAGTTTAAATTATTTAATGTTTCACAATAAAGATGGGCTAGTATTAAACAATTATGGTCACTTTTGTAAACTATTACTTATTGTGCACAAAAATTTTACTGTCCTGAATTACTAGACGTACCTCATTGATAAAATAATCTATATCTATATCAATGACTTACCTTTAAGTTTAAAAATGTTAATTTAAACAAAGTATAATCTTAGACAATTATGTTGGCACTTAATTATAGCTTGCACCAAAGTTATTTATTATTAATATACAGTGTTAAAAAAATAGAAATCAGTATTGACATTCTCTACCTGACAGACATTCTTCATCCAATGTCGATTTTGCAGGAGAAACGGTATTAACACTAGCTTACTATAGTTTGGCCAACGAAAGCTGAACCTAGCAAAAGGCGGGAATTACAAAAAATCTAAATATGGCATCACCTTCCATATTTGGAAAAAACAATTTTGATACTTTACCTGTTTTCTTGTTTTTGGTAAATGTTTACTAATTTCAATATTAAGCCTTTTGGCTTTTTATATGGAGTCGGTTGACTTTTAATTCTTTTACACGCACACTCACACGGTTAACGGCATGCGAGGAGATGCGGGTTCAAGTCCCGCCTGAGACATAATTTTTCAAGTTTAAATACTGATATTACACGGTTAAATTAGGATAAGTTCATTGTAGTTACATGTTTTTTTTTTAAATAGTAGATTTAAATGTTCCCCCTGAAATCAAGTATGAACATCAATCAATCCTCAACAAACAACAGTTTGAATGACATTGTCATAATGTCATTATAGTTAATATTGCTATTTCAAAAATGCCTGGGTTCAGCTTTCATTAGCCAGACTCTAACAAACCGCATCAATTTTATTGTTGTCAACTACTTCATCGATACAATACAAAATCATCAAGTATTTTTTAGTACTTTATCCAAGATGTAGTAGACTACTTTATTTGATATTTTAGCAACTTAATTGCACTTATAATATCAGTATATAAACTTGAAAAATTTTGTCTCAGGCGGGACTCGAACCCGCATCTCCTCGCATGCCGGGCGGGCGCCATACCATTAGGCCACCGAGACACTGCGACACGGCGCGAATTTTTCAAGCATATTCTTACGCTGTGAGCCAGCGTTGCTTCATCAAATGTTAGGAGCTTGCACCCCCAACACCCGAAAGAAACATCTTTGCAGATGTTTGACAGTCAGTTAAGATGAAACAGCCATTTATATACTTTATTTGATATTTTAGCAACTTAATTGCACTTATAATATCAGTATATAAACTTGAAAAATTTTTTCCGCGAGGAGATGCGGGTTCGAGTCCCGCCTGAGACAAAATTTTTTGGGGTGCACGGAAGGAGCCTCCCCGAGCGGTACATTTTATAATCCCCAATGTACTCGGCGCACCCTGGGCAACATTCTGCGAGGACAGCTTAGTCGGTAACGCAGATTGGCTGATCCTTCCACCACGATGGCAACTCACATACAGCCCTCTCGAGGGCCAAACCAACGGCCCCTATTGGGGCCAAACCAACGGTCCTTATTAGGGCCAAACCAGCGTTTTGTCTCACGACAAAATCAACCACCTAAGTCAAAAAAACAAAAAAGGCGACCCGCTTCTGAAACTGTGTCGCAGCCTGCCCTCATCATCATGTCCATCAATATCGAGGGCTTCTCACACGACAAGGCCAAGGTCCTCTCAGAACTGTGCCGAAATGCACGATGTGATGTCTTGTGTGTCCAAGAGACACACCGTAGTGCCAACCAGAGACGGCCATCGATTCCCGGATTGACCCTCGTAGCCGAAATCCCCCACCCGAAATACGGCAGCGCAATCTTTACCGCCCCTCGTATCAACGTCTTGTCATCTTACTCAAATACTGACAGTGCAATTGAAATTATCACAGTAGATATCGGAAACTGTACTATTACTTCGGTGTATAAGCCACCAACCGAGCCATTTAAATTTCTGAAGCCTGTCAACTTTGATAATCACCCTTTCAAAATTGTCGTTGGTGATTTCAACAGCCACAACATAACCTGGGGCTATAAAAACACAAACGCAAATGGCCAGGCGGTGGAGGAGTGGGCTGAGGCCAATGAACTGACACTAATCCACAGTCCTAAACATCCAGCGTCTTTTAACAGCGGTCGGTGGAAACGTGGATATAACCCGGATTTAATCTTTACCAGTTGCAGTATCAGCTCCCAAAGTGTGAAGTCGGTCGGTCTGCCGATCCCGAGAACCCAACACCGTCCGATTGTGTGTACGGTCCAATCTGTGGTCCGCCCTATTAACGTTCCCTTTAAACGTAGGTTCAATTACGCCAAGGCAGACTGGGAACAGTATCTAAAACGGATAGACGAAAATCTTTGTAACTTGTCCCCAGTACCAGAGCACTATGACCAGTTTGTTGAAATAGTTGCTGTTGCCTCCCGTAAACACATCCCTAGGGGCTGTCGACAGTCCTATGTCCCAGGTCTTCCACGGGAGGCGGCGGACCTACTGAAACGGTACGAACTTATGTTTAACCAAGACGCCTTCGCGGAGGAAACAATTCGGACGGGTGAAGAGCTGCTGAAGGAAATCAATGAAAACCGTCTCAAAAAGTGGATGTCAACAGTCACAAATATCGACATGACCCACAACAGCAAAAAGGCTTGGTCTACAATTCTTAGACTAACCAGTGAGCCACCACAGGCTGTGGCACCCAGACAAGTTACGGCCAATCAGATAGCTCACCAACTGTTGGTGAACGGCAGACCACCTAACAGACTTGGCGTGATTCCTGTGCCGACCAACGTGGCAACACCAAGCAACCACACCATCAGCCAACCGTTTACGTCCACAGACATTCTTAATGCAATAAAAGATCTAAAAACTGGCAAAGCTTCAGGCGTAGACAATGTTTCTGTGGAACAAATCCAACATTTGGGGCCCATTGCCATAGCGTGGCTGCTGCAGCTCTTTAACAACTGTTTGGCGTCGGCAAGGATTCCCCGTTTCTGGCGTAAATCTAAAATTACTGCGTTGCTCAAACCTGGAAAACCTGGGAATGACCCAAAAAATTATAGGCCTATCTCCCTGCTGTGTCACACATATAAGCTGTTTGAACGAATGCTCCTGAACCGCCTTACAGATCTCATTGACCCGAAACTCATACCGGAACAAGCAGGTTTCAGACCGGGTAAGTCTTGCTGTAACCAAACTCTGAAACTGACCCAGCACATAGAGGATGGTTTCGAGTCCAAGCAGGTGACCGGAGTGGTATTCGTCGACCTCTCAGCGGCCTATGATACAGTCAATATAAAGAGATTGCTCCAAAAAGTAGGCGATTTGACAAATGACCAGAACTTTGTGAAAGTTCTCAGGGAACTCCTAAACAATCGTCGCTTCCAAGTTCATCTGTCAACGGAAAAAAGCAGATGGCGTTCCCAAAAGAATGGTCTACCACAAGGGAGCGTATTGGCTCCTCTGCTGTTCAATATCTACACAAATGATCAGCCATCTCCACTTAATACCTCGCGATATTTATACGCTGATGACCTGGCGCTGGCCTCACAAGAGGCCTCATTTGAACAAGTGGAGCTAAACCTGACAAGAGCCTTAGAGGAATTGAGCCTGTACTACACGGCAAATGCCTTAAAGCCAAATCCGTCCAAAACTCAATCTTGCGCATTCCACCTGCGTAACCGAGAGGCGGGCCGCACTCTTAAAATCCTCTGGCGGGGAGTGCCGATTGCACACAGCCCTCACCCAAAATACTTAGGAGTGACTTTGGACAGGGCTCTAACTTACAAAGCCAACTGTGAGATCGTGAAGAGAAAAGTTAGCGCACGCAACAATCTACTCCAGCGGCTGACGTCTACAAAGTGGGGAGCCTCAGCGCAGGTCCTGCGGACGACCGGACTATCACTCTGTTTCTCGGCTGGCGAGTACGCCTGCCCTGTGTGGAGTCGCTCGGTACACGCGAAACAGGTGAGTACTGCACTAAATACAACCTGCCGGATAATCACGGGCTGCTTGAGGCCAACTCCGGTAAACATGCTGTATTCCCTATCCGGAATTGCGCCACCGGATGTTCGCTGGGAAGTAGCAGGCTCCGTTGAAAGAGCCAAGGCGGAAAACGATCCACGTCACCCTATGTTCGGCTATTCCACAGTCCCCCAAAGGCTTAAAAGTAGGCGAAGTTTCTTCGCGCAAACACAAACCATTAACGAAGACCCATCTCAGTCCAGAGTTTCCCGATGGAAAGCAAAATATCACGACACTCTCTACCCGCCATCGGAAAGTCTCCCTCCGGGCAGGGATCTGCCATGGCCGACCTGGAAAACCCTTAACAGGCTGCGGACTCAGGTCGGCCGATGCAAGGACAACCTATGCAGGTGGGGATATCTGGACCAGGACCTCAACATCAGTTGCGAGTGCGGTGCTACTCCTCAAAACATGGCTCACCTTATAACATGTCCCGCGTGTCCGCACACCTGCTCACGCAAAGACCTACTTCGCGCCACCGAAAATGCTGTCCGAGTGGCGGAGTATTGGTCACATAAAAATATATAGTTCGCCATCGACACGATAAGAAGAAGACCAACGAAAACAGAGAAAAATGGTGAGATCCAGACATTTTGTTCGAGTAGGTCACAATTAGACTAGACTAAGGCACTGCCAGATGTTGACAGGCGGCAGCGTCTTCTACTCTCCATTAGCAAAATGCGTTTGCCAACGCACTTGCCAAGCGTGGCGATTATGGCAAAAACCTCCATTTAGAGAGGCTTATGTCCAGTGGTAGACTGATTTAGAATGATAATGGTGCGATGGCTGTAACTCACCTTGATAACCTTATTCCTAATTTCATTATAGGTTCAATATTATGGATCATTTGGTCAGCCATGTCAGTTTGATGTGTGCGTGAAATTCGATTTAGCATTTTTCAGTAAAATATTGTGCAATAAATAGAAATTTCTGGAAATAAGAGCTCCGATTTCCTATCATCCTGAAAAATACTCACATCAGCAGTCTTATAAGGCTTTGCCTACACTTCAGGCCAAACCAAAAATCAGTAAGCCACTAAGTTTATGTATAACTTTAATCAATGGAGTAGTGTACCTTGAAACTATTTTTAGTCAACTCATGCATCAATTGGCTTTGATTCATCTTCGCGCAGATGGTTGAAACAAAATGATTATTTACTCGTTGCCACGACGTGTTTAAAAGAAAGTTGTTACTATTTGAATGATTGAATGTCACACTATGATCAATCAATGGTTTGTTTTTAAGGGCTGCCTAGAAAAGCTAGCGAAAAATACTTAAAGGAAATTTGATTTTAATGCCATTTCTGATCATTTTGCTCGTCTTCAAATTGAATATAGCACGCTTTTATTAAATTTTATTAGTAATTCCAGTTTCTTGAATTTTATGAGGAGATCCACTGAGGCCTCAAAGAAACAATATCCATAAAACTGTTGAAGCAATCCGTATGCAAGAAGCCCGGGGGGCCGCGGGGGCGCGGCGGGGCCTCCGCTTTGACGTCAGAGCTCTCCAGTGACGTCATAGGTAGCAGCCACACCCGCGTTTGACGTCATTGGAGCTTGTGGACCTAGAGAAAATCTAGTTAAAACTTTTTTTTTCTTTCTAAATAGATGAACCCATTTAAAGAAAAAATAAGAAATAAATTTTAAAAAAATCCAAAAATTTTGAATATTGTCCAAAAAATCACAAGAGAAATACTTCTCAAAATGATAACAATAGCACGATGATCAGATTGAAAATTGATACATACCTAAAAGTGTAAATAACAGTAGAAGATCTAAAAAAAAACGTTGTAATACAAATATCAGAGCGGTAACTCAATGCACCACATCTAAGTATTTCTCGGGCCTGTAAAATTCATTGAACGACTCGGCGACGTCACAGGCTGCAGGCTCTGTTGCCATCCCTGTCCTCCCTAAAGATTTCATCGTGCGGGAGCGAGACAGCGAGCCCCAGTGACCCAGTTTTCCCGACCTCGCTCGGGAGGGATCGACGTCTATTTTTAATCTGAAGGTCGATTTATTTATAGAGCTTGGTGTAGCGGCGGACACCCGATTCCATTGTAATTTGTTGCTGACGCTCCTCTCGCTTATTATTTATGTTAATGCAGTCAGAAAGCACGGAAAATTACTTGATATTATGTAGTTACGACGTGGAAACAGTGTTTTTGAGATGGGAACAAGAAGGTCACCTGTGAACGCTTACGCCATGAATAATGTCTTGCCTTCACGAAGTTATTTTAAAGGCTTACTTCCTTTTTTTTATTTATCTTCTTCTAATAGTAATGAATGGACATTTTGCTTATATTTCTTTAATATATTAGTCCTTTCTTAACTTACATTTAATCACTTTTAGTATAGTATATTGTTTAATATATGTAGGAGTATACCTTAAGATTAATTTAACTATGATATAATTGACATTTAATATATAAGTCGTTTCTTAACTTACATTTAATCACTTTTAGCCTAGGTATATTTATTAATATATAAAAGGGATGTACAGCTACCTTAACATTAATTAAACTCGACAAGTCAATAAGCCATTCGATCATTATTAAAGTTAATGATTTCAAAGGTTCTTATAACTTTTTTTACCAATCTTTGACACTATTAACATGTACAAAAACTGATAAAAGTGATGCTTAAATTTCTAAATTTCACATTCTCTGCTATAATTAACAAATAATAATATCATTTATGTAATGAAAATCAACCACTTTATAAAGAACTCAATCATAACTAAGCATTTCTTACCCTGAGACATGGCCAGTGTTACCTCTTATTTTAATTAAAAAGTTACACTTGTCCAGCCCTGGCGCTAGCACCCAAAAAACGCTGCAGAGGGTAATTATTGATTTTGATTAAGTTAAGTGTAAAGGAACAAATATTTAATTTAAATTATTATTTGTTTGGTTTGAGTTCTTTTGTTATTTAGACGTCCTTCATTTACTGGAGAACAAATAAAAAACCAAGCATCTTTATTAAAAAACGCATCAATCAATAACTTAATCCGGTACTACACTTCACCGGATTAAGTCATTGCTTGAAAAAACGCTTACAAAATTTTTGTCTTGTTTCTAGTCCAAATAAGTCCCACCAATGTCATGGCTTAACAACATTAATATAATAGCGTATTTCTTTGACTAATGATAAACATTATGAGTACTAAGTGTTTTGATACAGTAGCTGTACCACTGCTTGCTTCTTTATATTGATACTTTGTAAGCTTTTGCAAACGACAAGCTAATCTTAACGTGAATAAAGTTAAGAATACTTTACTACCTTACCTTCTTTAATTGGTAGAAATGGCACTGTCCTGTTAATGTAAAAGTTATACAAAAAATAAGCAAGATTGCATCCGTTGCAGATTGTTGCCTTGTAAAGACGACCAACTATAAGAGAATTATCGAACTAAGGAGTCCCAAATTGTATGAAGACTAGGTCCAGACCCTGTGTACAACACCAAAAGATAAACTTACTAATACACCTACAACAATTTTAATTATAATCTAAAATAACGTAATATTACAATAATTCTTTTACCGATATTTTTAAAGTTTTAATTGCAGCCTTCACGCTCCAATTTGAAATGGGTAAGCTTTTTAAAACAGCTTTTAGCAAAAAGTTTTTTCAATGGAATGGCCTCTTTCCAAGAATTAACGTCACTATCATCAATTTATTACTTGTCGCTATAACGTTATAATTTGATAACGACAGTAGAGGTCGTTTTTGAATATTTATAAAATAGCGTTATTCAAACCTTCGAGCATGGGTTATTCCAGACACAATTAAAATCAATCGTTACTCGTATCGCGACAGCCGGCTATCGCGTGGGGTGCGAAGCGTTATCCATGTGAATTGGCTACATTATTAAGCCCTGTTCTTAATGCCTAACCAACCTAATGTAATTAACAAAACCTTTGTAATAGAATATAGCATAAGTATGTACTATATTGTTGTATAAATGTCCGTCCGACATGTCATACGGCGCGGTGTCGAGTGGCCGGACACACTTCCGCGGGGCTTCGGGCTTCGCTGTCTAATCTATCGGTTGTTTTAGGGTTCCTTGTTTTAAAAATTTTATTATTTTCCTTTTTTTATGTCATTCATCAATTTTTTTTTCACAGTCGAGCTTGTTTATGCCGTAACTACTGGTGATACCTAACATTCAGTCAGTATATTCTTTTAGCTTTTAATCTAGTATTTTTTTAATTTAACTTTTTTTAATAATATTGTTTTAGAATTTTGTGTAAAATCTTGTGATAAATTAATTAATATCGTTAGTTTTCAGTGAATAAAGTATTCTAACGTTTTTTTTTATCATATAAAACTTCTCTACACAGAATACATAGTGAGATAAAGTCAAGAAGACGTGTTTTTGCTATGAGTGTTGTTTGTTTACCAAATAAGACAAGTAAGAATAAACCATAGACATAATAATATATAAACAGACTTAACCTGAATTTCGTATATGCCTCAATTATTTTTGTTTATGATGTTCATTATAAATCTGTTTACATAACACACAATTTCCAATCGCAAGTAGCTATCGCTATTATATTGCCGAAGATTACATTGATTCAGCCTATTCAGAAACGTATTGAATATCAATTTCTATTTATTTTTTACCCTTATACACCTTACTACGCATTACAGTTGATCTATCGCAAAACATTCGAGAATACATCACATCATCTTCGTTACCAATGGACACTTAAATTCAAATTCAAATGTTTGGTTTGATCTAAAAGTGCATGTTTTTGACCTAGTTGTCATGTTTGGCCCACGGCGATCGCAGTTCGGCCATGTGGAAAGAAGATGTAGTTGTCAATGTTCTTCTGGTAGCCCTCCTGTAGTTGCTTCTATAATACCCTCATGCCGTAAATGTTAGTGCTATGATTTTAGTCCAGCGGAACACGGCACTAATATACAACACATAACAGACATAATGTAATTCCACAAAATAAACTTTAAAATATCAATCTCACTTTAAAGTGATGGTTTTATCCTCCCAATGCAGGGCGAAGGCCAAGGTTGGTGATCACAACCCCGAGCAATGTTCGAAAATTTTAAACTCTTCGTGTCTGACCCGGGAAACGAACCCAGGACCCCGAGATCATGGTCCGGTACTTAAACCAGTAGACAACGGGACATCATAATCGCTCTATATATCTAAAATATTAAAAAAACAATGTACGAGTATCTACAGAATCCCTATTATTTGATCTCTTCTCCCGCTTGACCTTTTTTTTGTAGTTTCGTAGCCACGCGGATCTAGTAACCTATTAGCAGGATGAATGCTCCTATGAACAGACACACTATACTTCCTTACGTAATTATTAAAAGCAACTTTTTAGTACAGGTTGCTTTTTTAGTACATTTTAACTATCACGCCACGATTCCCCTATCTCTTCAAGGTTTTAAGTACAGTTTGAATTTGATCATCAAATTTTCTTAAAAATTTTACACAGGTCGATCAAGCAACCAGTAATTCAAAATTTCGATGTGGCGGTGGCACCTACTACGTAGGTAAGTTCCCCGTACGATTCCCGGTCAAATCACATATTGGCTTGTGTCTAAAAGTAGCTGCTGGATGTGTGTAGTTCTTCGGAAGATACGATAAGCAAGAGGTCCAGTTTTTTGTCGCAAGATGGAAGTATTAAAAGAAAGTCCCATCAGTAGCCAGTAATAGGGGTTTGGGAAACTGTTACACTATAATATAATAATAATAATAAAATCTTTATTTTGGAACAGTAACAGGATAAACATTACAAAAGTAAAAACGATGTTATCTGCGAAAGTATAAACTGTGTTGCAGACAACAACGCCCTCCTCCTAATAATATTAACAAAGTTCCAATAAAAAGTACAAAGTTGATCTTATTTTTAATTTAGTATAAAATAAAACCCAAAAAGTTGTGTGTGTGTGTGTGTGTGTGTGTGTGTGTGTGTGTGTGTGTGTGTGTGTGTGTGTGCGCGCGCGCGCGTGTGTGTGTGTGTGTGTGTGCGTGTGTGCGTGCGTGCGTGCGTGCGTGCGTGTATGTGTTTGTGGGCGCCCGTGCGTGCGTGAGGGTTTGAGCGTGTGTAGGAAAGAAGGATAGTAAAGATTTTTTTTTAATGTTATGAGGCAAACGTAAGCAGCTGTTCAGTGTCATCGTTCGCAAGAACGTGACACATTTTAGTTTACACTCACGGAGCGTTAGTGGGTAGATGTTAAGTATTTTATTTAAACGGTTGTATAAGGTAGAACTAATACAATAGAATTGACGGCGCGCTAGAGCTGTACGGCGGGATATAGTTTTACATACCAGATCATGTCTACGTTTGGATTTGATTAATTTAGAGTCATATCCAAGTTGAGAATGTTTACGAAGGATAGTAGAGACTATGAAAAGTTGACGGACAGTAAGGACTTGGCATTGTGTTTACAGTTCAAAAGATGGGAAATAACGTGGTTTTTTCGAGAGAACTTTAAGCACAGCTCTCTGTGCCCTCTCGATCCTTAATGTATGAGTCTTAGCTGCACCACCCCAGGAAGAGATGCAGTAAGATAAAATTGACTGCGCCAAAGCGTAATAAATAGTACGAGTAATAAGGCAATGGAAATCTACAACAGGTCTAAGCTTTTTAAATACAAATACTAATTTTCTAACGCGAGAGGTTATAGATTGAATATGGTCCTTCCAGAAAAGAGTGTTATCAACCACGACTCCTAGATATTTTATCGATGTAGTATGCTCAATACATCTGCAATCACAGGAAGTATCAGCAGCTGCTTTTGCAGAACATACATGGGCGCGGATAAAATAGGGAGACTGGGGAAGAGCGGCTTGATTAAGGGAGAAGGTGACACATTTTGTTTTTGTTAAATTTAGTGTAAGGAGGTTTGAATGTAGCCAGGGCGATGCCTCTGACCCCGACGAGTTCTAACTTGCGAAGTAAGATAGGGATCGAGACAGTGTCAAAGGCCTTTGAAAGATCCAAAAAAAATACCTAGATTATTCTTCAATTTAATCATACGATAAGAATATCCAAAACGTCTCAGGTTTGACAAGTGTTCTCTCACCTCTGAATATACATATAAGTACCTATTAAGATTCTAAGTCTAATTTAAGAATTAGTAGTTGAAATTGATTTTGATCCGTAGCTACCACCATAAACATTCCAATACTAAATCAAGTGCGATGAGCATTGATAACTTAATGACGAAGCCAGTTTATCATCAAAGAAATGAAGATAAAAATACTATCAATAATCTGGTTTGATTCATACTTTTTTCCTCGAAGACTTCCGACCGTGTTAACCACGTATAGAGTATTTTTAATGATATATTTATTGATCGGCATGCAATTGATGTCTTAACGAAGAAATTGTTACATAATTGACTGATTATCGTAATGGTAACTGAGCTATTTTCATCCATAAAACGTAAGTCGGAAATATATTTAGGAAAGGATAAATGTATCAGTGGGTAGAGCTTACATTCTTCATACTAACACTAGAATCATAATATTAATACATGGAATACAATGGATGATGAAAAAAAAGTTGTTTCGAGTGTTAGATAACGTAATACTTTAAGTAAGACCTTTAGCAAGGCAAGTTTTTTAAAACTACATTATATTTATTCCAATACAGTCTGTACCTACAAAACTTAATCGATTCACGTAATATAAAGACTCTATTGTGCATTATTATGTACGTATATACTCCTTACTAACTGCCCATAGTACAGTTGCATTGTCAAGGACGGTACGTTAACCAAAAATTAGTATTAAACGGTCTTGAATATAACCGACAGTCGTCAGACACCGAGTCAACCTAATGTATTCAGCTTAGTTTTTTTACATTAAATTTTAATTTTCCTAGCTCTTAGGGTGAAATATTATTTACAAGTTTTGATTGCACCCATTTTGAGCCATACTAGTTAACAACGTAAAAAGTAATGTACCTATACAAAATATTCGCGTCCAACAAAGAAGCAGGTCTTTTGTGGCAGTTGGTTAAATAATAGTACAATATTACATCTAAAAATACTTTTATAAGTAATATATTGTTTAGGTAATTAAGCCTAACTAGAAAGTTGTGGGTTCGAGTCCCAGCTAAGGAAGCCGAAATTTTTACTGTAGGAATTCCAATTTCACTACAAGAAAACTTAGAATTTTATGGTAAAGCGAACACACCTAAATGTTTACCATAAACACGAATCTGCAACAATGTTCTGACATGCACAAAGAAGATAGATAATATAACTTACACACCATCCAAAATACCTAGACTACAGAAAATGTATTTAAAGCTGATTATAATTTTATTAACAAGCATCCTTAATTCAATTTGAGCACAGCAATTTCCCTAAACTTCAAATTCGTTAACTTCTCGTTACATAACCGTGTGCCAACGGACCCGCGCGATCGGTTTAAATCTTTGTGGCGGTTCGTTCATAATCCTGTAATGAGGGAGGCGCCGACCTCGATCGCGGGGCTTCGGCGGCCCTCGTACGTGCGGTAACCGTATACGCTGCATCCCTACTAACATCGTTCGGTATGTCACCTGAAACTGGCTGTAATCTAGAAACCATAAACTACTGTTACATAAAAAGGTGTTATAACTTGCCAGTTGTTCCTTAGAAACAAAAATTAAACTTATTCCATAAAGTTCTGAGAACAAGATAAAATTTTACACTATGTCGCAGTGCACCCACTGAGGAAGCAACAATTTAGCGAACAACACATACTCTTGTATCCCGAAAATATCAGTAGGATAATTTAAAGTAAGATAATTAAAACATCACGCGTACAAAGTCGCAGGCAAAAGCTAGTTTAAATTTACTTTGATATTTAATGTTATATTTAAGTTGTTATTAATTTTATTAAGAATAAAAGTAAAAAGTTAAGTTTAAGTTAAACAAAAAGCTGTCAATGCGACCATTTAAAATATAAAATGGGTGACGTGTGAAACAGAAGCTTCTTTAACTAGCGTGTGGATCAAAGCAATACTTTTAGCGATTATTATAAAAAGCGTCCTTAAACGTAGAGAATAAACATTGAACACATGGTACAAAAATATAAGAGAAATAAAACAGTAGTTTCAAATTTTCGCGTCAAATTGTGAATGATTTCTTTTTTCTTCGGTCAGATATCAACATTATAATTCTAGATTATGGTACGGTTCCAGTTTAGAGAATTAAAATCATTGAATGTTTAATTTAAAGAGTTGATTATTTAGGTTTAAAGAACTTTATTCTTATAAGAAACAAGTTTCGACGTTTAGTGCTACCATACCATTATTTTTTATAAGCATCCAATATTTCAGCAGTGTGAATCGGGTGGTTGCCAAGTTGTTTTAAACAAAATAATATATTGGAACACAAAAAAGTACATGTTAGAGACCCTAAACAAATACCTGACTGCGTTAACCTTGCAATGTTACAAAGTTTAGACAAGACGGGCGCATATATTATTATTATGTCACCATAAAATTGTGTGATCTGACAGTTTACAAAACAACGCGTGAGATTATAAAATAACGGTGGGTTAGGTTATGTTAGGTTATAATCCTTAGACGTTTAATTATGAACTAACGAAGTTAATAATTTAACGGTAACAGATACATTTCAGGATTACTAAATTCTTGTTTTTAAATACCTCCCAGAAGAATACAGGTGAAATGGTTTAAAGATTTATACGTACGAGTATACTAAAGACACAGATGGTATGTCTCCGACTGCAAGTATTTACACCAATACTTAGTAATAAAAAATATAAGATCAGTTATATAAACTTGAAAAATTTTTTCAAGTTTAATAAGGCCTAATGGTATGGCGCCCGCCCGGCATGCGAGGAGATGCGGGTTCGAGTCCCGCCTGAGACAAAAAAAAAAAAAAAATTTTTCAAGTTTATATACTGATATTATAAGTGCAATGAAGTTGCTAAAATATCAAATAAAGTATAAAAAATATAAGGTTAGAATTTTTATTCAATGAATTTTTTGGTCTTCTTATTTTTCATATTTCATATCATCGATCTCTGGACATCTAATTTCGCCAGTTCTATCATGATATTAAGATTTCGAGATTTTTTGCCGACACGTTTACTTTCTTTTTTATGAATTTTCGCTATTTCGCACCGTTCCGAATGCAGATTACGAAAAAAGTGATAGTGAAAACACAATTACTTGAACTGTAAATGTCGAAAGTGATCATTGCGCTTACAGTGCCAAACGATAGGAAATTCGTAAATAATAAGATAAACCTAGGGGTTTCTAACCCCAGAACAATTAGTTCTTATTAAAAAATATATTTAATTGCACACAGAGACAGTTATAACCGCATTACTTTTTCTTCTGTTAAATTATCCATTTCCATTGTTACACAAGCATGTCGACGCTAATCTAATTTCACTCAGCCTCGTTCCGCCCGTGACTTGCGCCCTCAATAACCAAGCCTCACTTGTCCGAGGTAGGCACTTCGGGAGCCACCGGAACACCACTCGCACCCCGACCTACCCCGTGATAACACGTCCAGTAGATATTTTTTTATTATTTGTTCCAATAGTGATTGTTGTGTTTTGTTTTATTTTGTGTTTCAAGTGAGTATGTTTTAGGTTTACAAAAAGCAGATGTGTTTTCGTTTCTTATTTTGAGAGTATTTATACGAGGCTACGTATATTTTAATAATATACAGGCCTTTTACATCTTCGGTCATTTTGGTATTTAAAAAAAACATATTATCTAATTACTTACTTGAAGTAATTATTAAAACTAAATGATAATGTCATTACTATTAAAATAATAACATTATAATTTGATTGTATATGATAGTTCGTCGTATTTTTTGTTTACAAATATTATTTATTCAACAGATCGGTTTAAAACTGTTTTATTTTTTACAAATTACATTTATTCTTTGTATATGCGTTACAAAATTATCTTAAATATCACTGTACCAAAAAAATACGAATCCAATTTAGGTAATGGTGATGTATATTACATACATCACTATTTAAATCTTAATTTGCGAGAGTTAAGTAATAAACGAGATAATAAATGATCACATTTTAAAGAAATCAAAATATTTTAATCATTTTGATGACTCCTAAAACAACTGTATTAAATTTGTATTTGTTTGTTGAATTGTATATTTAAAATGTAATAATTTTTAGAAAATAACGTACTGTAAGGTCCTGATAACATAATAACTACCTATTACGGAGACGCCCGAAAGATAAACTGAATATGCATTTTTTTTATAAGAACTTCGAGTTTTACCGTGACAACAAAAACAATATGACAATATGATGCTGGGGCGCTGGATTAGTCTGCATGCCATCAATGGTATGTAGGCTGCTCTTGATGTGCTATCAAATAAAAAAAAAGAGAAAAGAACAGATCAGGTCGATACCTGATCTGTACTTTTCTCTTTTTTTTATATTCAGTAACATTAGCTATTTAAGTAAAACTGTCACTAACACCAATATGGACCATGGTCTGAAACAAATTTCTTTAATTTCATAAAGTTTAAACCAATATTAATCCAGCTGTAAATCTTTTTTTTTTATCTCCGTCGAGTCTTTTTGTTTTCATTACTGTGACAAACAAAGGCTATTATTATCGAGCTTTAGATCCACGTGCATGTGTGCGTGCAACTTTAAGCCGGTAGTAAGGTTTCCGCGCTGTAAGGCTTCGTTACCCGATACCGATGGTTTTTGCCGAGCCCCACCGTCCGCGATGACACGGAATACCGTCTCGTTTAATAATTTAAACTTTTTAGGGTTAGGTAGGCTTAAACGATACCTTTAAAACTCCGTGTTTTCTTTCACAGATATTATACTTTTTTTTATTTTAAATTAAAACTGCTCAAGAAATGCTTTCAAAAAATGACATTATTGTAATGTCAAATTAATATTCTTATGAATACCTAAATTAAATAAACATGAAAATTAAATTCCAATAGAGAACTAACAAACCTTGTTAGCGTTTGACTTGAAATATTTGACAAACCCAGGAGCTTAAAATAGGTAGTATATTGTAAATAGTTGGTACTTATTTGAAAAGCGACCAAAACATCAAACTCTTGCACCTAAAGGAAAATTTTGTACCTACAGGATCAATATTAAAGACTACAAAAATGTAGAGTAAATACGAGTAATATAGAACTCAATATGATTTGTACTTCAAACTCCAATGCATACCGGTGTTTCGTGTCAGATTGTTGCCAATTATTTTTAAAAAAAACTCCTTTTGCCTATTCGTGCAAAGTATCTGGTCGTATGGACAACGATAAAAAATAGTTCCTTCATGTTACGCTCTTGTGACTCTTTCAATTATTTTTTACTAAATCTTGTTGCGAGATTTTTGTGTATTGTTTGTAAACTTTTAACTTACTTATTTCGTTATTATCATTTCATAATTTTAGTGCATGTTTTTAGTTTAAAAATGAAATTTTGTACATTTTTGTTGTGTTGTGTTGAATTTCTTAAATTTATTTTAGCTCATTATTAATTAGTTAGCAAATAGTTTGGACCACTAATTTTTATCACAGGCCATTAAAATAATTGTATACTTTAAAACCTTTAAAACGTTTTGAATGAACCCAAAAGTTCCATTTACAGATAAAATAAAAAAACAACATTCAAATACATAACATATTTCAAAACGTTTACTAAGCGTGTCAATTTATTAAGTCTGTAAAAAAAGAGTGCTTCAAAAGGGTCTCTCACACAGATGTACATTCTCAACCCACACAGTTATAAACTCGTTTAATAAGCCAACAAAGTTATTAGTCGTTAACGTTGTCATTTGGTTACTTTGCAAACTACGGCTAAAACTAGCAGCGTACTGATACACAATAATTAATATTAATATTTGAATTGATTTGAATTGATTGTGTTGTTGCAAATCAAATATAAATGACACGCAATTATCGTCAGGCCATATATTAGGCCACAGAAGCGAAGCTAGGCAGAGTGGAAGGAAGTTGACTGATGTGGATTTCGGTTACTCTGATAACCAATGAGATTGACCGAAATCCATTAATCAATACGAATGATGTGTTTGGTCAAATCATGATCTGCTTTTCAACACCCCGCCCAGCCCTGCTTCTGTGGAAACAAAGCCTTGTCTGTCAATATTTACTCTTTAATGACTTACTCACGCCCCATGACCGGTGAAGACCCTGTAGAATGGACCAAATTTATATATTTTTGTCGCAATACTGCATCGGCAAGATACTACCAACGCTAACGACCCGATTGGCCTATAAAACCTCAGGGCATTCCGCCACGGGGCGCGAATAGAGCTCAAATCAACAACTATCAGCTATGTTATTAGTTGTAAATTAGACAAATAGTTTAGCTTCAGCTAACCTGTGAAGAGCGAAGGCTGGAATCGGGAATGAAGCCCAAAGCAGCTGCTGGCCACTGCACAAGATTAGTGCTTATATACTCTTGTGCGTGTGACAGCGGCTATTGCGGGCGGTTCATAGACGCCATGCTGAGAACACCGCAAGATTACTTTACTGAAGGCTTTCTGTCAAGATTTTGTTTGAAATTGTTTTATTTATAAGTTTTAGAAGACGCGATATGTTGTTGTTTACTTTTCAGACTTCTGAAGACGACGTCGCCATCTGAAATGCTTAAAAGGTTTTTTACACAAAGGTTTTTAATAGGTTTTAAATACCTAGTAAAATGATGGTGTGGTGAAGCTGTGGTATATTCTTAATTAAGTACGTTTTTCCGTTTACGCATAATGTAATTGGAAAACAAATCTTATAATTTTGTTGACAGATATTTATATATTTTTTTCTAGGGACAATATCGGGCTTCGGTATTCGTAGCACAACAGTTTACGTTTAAGAAACGAATTCGTACAGATAATACCAAAGACAACATTTCTTGTTGGTTTGTTGGTTAAGTTAAGAGATAATTATGAGGTATTGCACTAGATAGGATTACATATAAAAGATATTTCATTTATTTTTAACTAGTTATCTTGTGGGTTAGTTCATATTCTGTTAAGATTTACGTAAGATTAGAACAAAAACTATTTAAACAAGCAAGACTTTATTTCAATCAATATTGGTACGATTAATATTTTACTTCTAAAGTAAATTCCTCATCAAAGTATGTTCAAAATAACAATAGTTATCGGCACTAGCTCACTTTTTCCCGGAAGCATGCATAGGTTAAAATATTGGGAGGTGTAAAAGCGCTTCTAGGGGCCTATTTGAAGAAATAAAACTGATTTACTACCATTACTTTCAAGTGAAGAAACTTAACATACACTTTTTGATTGACCGATTACAGCTACACAGTTATCCATTTGTCCAAGTGTTCTTGTTGTGGCGGCTTCTTGCTACTGACTCTACTGGGAAGTACTTAATTCTTACTTTAATTATTTTTTTTAAAGAAAATTCTACTAATATCTATACAAAATTGCAACTTCCTTTTGCAGTTAAGATTTCGTTCTCGTTATGATTTATTCTTCGTGTATTCAACGGTTTGAATAGCGCTTAACAAAATATACACCATTGCAACCGAAGGTTGTGCCGGCAAAAAATATAATATCATCACCCTTTCTCATCCTATGTGTTGTAGAGACGATTAAAGAAGTGCCAGAAAAAGGCAGACATCAGCATCGTCTTCTCTCCATCATTGACCAAAACCCGTCTGCCAAGCGTGGCGAATATTGCGCAATCCTCCTGCTATGTCCAGCCGTGGGCTAATGTGCTGATAATAATGCTGAACCGCTATAACAATCGGAACAACTGGACTATAATTTCCGAGTATTAGGACTTTACTCATCTCTCACTAGTACCTAAGTCTAAAAAAGATACATCTAAACACGGACAATGACCCATTCTAATAAACTATTATTACCACATTTGGACCTCAACTTGAGCTGTCCTACAAAGGATGGGCAATATAAAACGGTTAGGCACGATATTTCTATGTCAGCTAAAATGAAGCTGTGTGCTATAGAGTCCAGTTACAATTCATAATAATTGAAACCGAATTATATTCACAGGATAATAGTTAGAAATATTTATTCTGTGGCTATTTTATTGTAATAGATTCCTTTTTCTCAAATTAAGAAATGGTTAAATGTTTAAATAGGTATTAATAATGAAACCCATCGATTAGTCGCTGAGGATATCCAGATAATGAACTATGTATTTGTTGTACATAAGTGTTCTTTAGCATTAGTCAATGTAGGTAATAGAAATAAAATTCAAGCAAATAACTTTCAAGGTTTAACTGTACGTCACTATGTATGTTATATATTATGTATGACTTGTATGAGTTAAGAGTCTATAGAAATAAAGTTGTTTGTACTTATATGCTAAACTTAGGTCTGTCTCATGAATATGTTGTATTTTTTTTGTAGTAGGTATTCTCTGCTAAGAATGAATTGTATGATGTTTAAAGAATGTTTGAGTAAATGTAACTGGTTTATATAATTTCACAAACGATTTGTATGTCACCGATCTAGAAAGTTTGTTAATTTTAATTCGAAATTTTATTAAGTGTTAAGAGCACCAATCTCAGAAATCAAAAGTAACTGCTTAGGTACGTCTTCAACCCCGTGAATCTTCAAGCAGATGTTTTTTTCTTCACAAATACGTTTAAGTCATCGTTTATACTTTGTTTGAAATTTTAGTTGAAAAAGCAGTTGGATTATTGTTAAAAAATCTTTAGCTAATGCGTTTGATTGGTTAAAGTTTTTGAGTTTTTTTATAATTTTACTTATTTTCATGGTAACAGAAAATGTTTTATACATTCATCTTGTTAACTGTGTATGTTTCCGTGTACCATTTCATGTGTATTACTTGTGTGTGTTATATTAATAGATATATTGCCTCCTTCAATATTGATGCTCTCTTACGGACTTTAATCTTGAAATTAAGAACTTCTCAATAGCTGCAGCTACTGCTAATTACAAAAAATAAAGTAATATACAGGGTGGTATGAAATTAACTCGATGCACTATTTCAATTGAACATAAAATGCTTACCTACATTTATAAAGAGGATTAGGTACAAAGTTAAAAAAAAAATGGTTTTTACTTCTAAGTCGGTAGGTACGTTAAAGTTTAGAAAAACTAATAAACAACGTAAAACTTGGATTACATACGGCACCCTTGCTATGTAGTTAAAATTTTAGGTCTGACTTAGGAAGTAGGTACTATGCTTAGTTTGTACAACTTGTAGTACAAGTACGCGGAGGCTTAAGAAGGTAAAACATAAAAGTTACATGAGTTTTGTTTATTTTAACATCACGACTGCCTTTTTTAAACCTCTGAAATCCCAATTGATTTTCATTCTAAAATCGAAAATATCAACATTAATTTATAATGCAAAAAGTTACATTGGTTAGTGTAGTGTAATTAACAATGCAAAACGATACAGTTAATTTCATCTATATGAACCTTACAAAACTACAAAGACTTTTTACACACAATAAAATTGATAGTGCCTTTTGCATACCTAAAAATTTTTTAAGTTAGGCTTCCAATTAACTAATTAGTAAGTAATTGGGATACTGGCCATCAAGATGTTATCATCATTAAATGTGCCTATATAGTAATTTGCAACACATTTTTTTCTTCATTCATCATGATTCATCAATCGTGTCTTAACATCAAAAATGTTGGAGTAAGTACTTATTTTCAAATCTTTCCGACGATTTGGCCTAGTGCTGTGCAAAGTAGGCCACAAATTTGGCGGTTGCGGTTGCCGATAAAAAATCTGTAAGGATTTTGGACCTGTTTTATTATGTATTTGCATCAAAATCGTGATTTATTGTTTTTACGGGATTTAAGTTTATTTATTTACTTGCATTAATCGCATATTTGCCTAAGGTGGGGTAGACATTTACCTCATTTTTGGACGAATGTTTTAAATTACTAATTATCCAGCGTTTAAAAAAGTTGATATATTTTTTAAGATCTATCAATGAGTGAACAAGAAACAAAAAAGTGGTTAAGAACATTTTAAGCCAGAGATTTGTCAAATGTAGCTTATTTAACAAACAAACCTGAACTATTTTATGTAAGTTTTGACTTATAGAACTTATAAAGTTTCTGTCGTCATCGACTGTCAGATAAATTACAAAATCAGTATAGGCGAAGATTGTTTTTTATCCCTATCACGTTGATTTTTTTTTCTGTTATAAGTAGGTTAAAGTTTTACTGATAAAATATTACGGTGCGTGTTTTGTTTTAAGATAACGCATGTATTCAAGGGATTATAATTCATAACTAACATTCTTAATTATCTAGAGTAACAAGTTTGCGTTTTTTAAATTCGATTTTAGGTTATGTCTTAGGCAATAATATTTGCATTTTGTTATTAGGTTACATGTCAATATTAAGTTTTCTAAAATAATATTTTGAAGTTAGTTTTTGTTGTGTTCGTTCGTTCCACCCTGAATATTATTCTAAGAAAATTTATGAACATTGATAAGTTTGATTAATTCTCTACTATAGTGTTATTTAGGTGTTTTGGTTGATTTTTATTTTCTTTTTAGTAATCCGAATTTATTTCAGGTGTCGTCGTCAGAAAAACGAAGACGGGCGCTATTACGAAGCCCAAAACAACTATTGGTCACTGCACAGGACTAGTAACTTATTATACTCTTGTGCGTGTTCCAATAGTTATTGTGGGTGCTTCATAAACTACATCGCTTAGAAGACTGGATCTATTCGTCGGACCGGATTTTTGCAGTGCAACCCTGTATTGCATTTTGTAAGTGAATTTAAATTAAGAATTAAAATGATGGCTTTTAACAAATTGTGCTATCATATACTTACGAATGATATTTGTCTAGAAAAGTAACATATTTAAAATGTTAGTTTTAAATTCAACTTTATTTACAGATACCAATAACTATAACAACTAAAGACTAAAACTCTGATAACGATAAAACTTGCGAGCGATTTGTCGCGGGATAAAGTTTTAGTCGACCACGTGCCGCGCTTTCGGTACTCGTATATGTACTCGTACCTACTTTAAATTTTGAATGCAGCGGGTTTTAATTTCATGGACTCGTCTGGAAGATTTGATTAGGTACTTTTATTATTAATAGCCACAAAGGTATTAAGCTGAAAAGGGGTAAACATGTAAAATAAATGTAGCACAGTAGCAAAAAATTAATGTAGTACCTACTTAGTCCCTATTATACTTATAAATGGGTATCAACTTTTATACCCTTTTGGCACGGTGTATCATGAAAATGCAATGAGAGTAATTTTACTCTTTTGATCACCGCTAGAGGCGCTAGTGTAGGTGCTCGATACTTAAGAAATGTTAAACATTTGGGAAATGTTTGCGGAATTTTCTCTCAAATATTTCAACCCTATCGCTAACCAAATTAAGACAAGGTTCTGTAAATGGTAAGGTAAACTGGCGTGTCTTTTTTGTTTTTTTTTATTTATTCATGTCACAATAAAAAAGTCTTTTAATATTGGCGATGATTTCTACTGTAAGCTAGACCATGTCATTCATGTCATTCATTTATTCATGTCATTAGGAATCATCATTGTTTATTTATTAAAAATTCATACAGCGATACAATGTGTTAAAGTTTGACAATGAAGATACAATCCAGAATCCAGGATAGCCAATTACAGAATTCCTTGAAATTACGAGATTATAAACGTTTTTAAATTTTTACATAAGATGTAAATTATTGTGTAAAAAATGTGCCTGTTTTATTGTATTATTGGAACTATTAATATGTGTAATATGTGTGAGTGTGTGTGTGTGTGTGTGAGTGCCTGTTTGACTGTCCAATATTTCATGATTTATGCATAATTTTTTTTCTGTGATATATGTTAAATATGTCTAGGTAGAAAACTAAGTTTTCAAGCATGCTATAAATTAAATTCAATGTCGTAACTTGTTTAGTCGAATTTTAGGTTGACATTAAAGTTTTATAGGATCAGATAGACCCACATAAATATAATTGAATATGTTACAATTAGAATAAGTACAAATACTTAATTAATAATTGACATTACTTTAACTGTTTCAATATTAACATCGCTTTCGTTTAGTGTTAAAGTTTATTACCGAAAGAATTGTTTTTTTTAGTACATTTTGTTCGAACTCTTTGATTTTTTATTGAAGAACGTGTTGCCTTTTAGCTCCCCTTCAGCAGCTTATGCCGAAGTGGAGCTAAAAGGTAACACGTATAAGGTACCAATAATTATTCTTTACCGTCAGACCGGCTTTAGTTGCGTAAGGAAAGTTTTGCCTTGGAAAGGGATTCCTAACTAGTTAACGGATTTTCGGAATAAAAGATAGTCTAAGTGCTTTTTCAGCCTATAATCTATCTCTGTGCCAAATTTTATCTCAATCAGTTCGGCCGTTTTGGTGTGATTGACTAACAACATCCAAGCAAACATTCGCATTTAAAGATAATAATAGGGGTTAAAGTATGAAATTGCCGATTGTTTTTCCACTTTTTATTTAAACGATTGTTTAAATAAAAAGTGTTATTTAACTTCGACGACCTCCGTGGCGGAGTGGCGTACACACCGGTTTTCAAGGTGTCGCCTGCTCCGAGGTCCCGGGTTCGATTCCCGGACGGGTCAATGTAGAAAAAATGTGTTTTTCTACATTTTCTCGGGTCTGGGTGTTTGTGGTACCTTCGTTGTTTCTGGTTTCCAAAATACGAATGCTTCAAATAGTTATTCAAATTGGGATCAGGACAATGTATGTGATGTTGTCCACATTTATTTATTTATTTTATTTTATTTTTATTTTGTTTATAGCTCTTAAGTATAGTCATATTATTGCGTAATTCTTTTTGTATTGTATCAAAAACTAAATAACTAACTTTTAACTAAAAAATTAAATGCAATACTAGTGACTATTACTTCAAATAAGGTCGTTGAAAAGACCCCTTACAATGTGTCAGCTGACCTTAAAAAAAAAAAAAAAAAAATATTTTAAGACATGCCTCACTGGGCCACACAGAGCCATCTAGTCCCAAATTAAGGTACTATTAAGTACCCTGTCGTATGGGGTACTAGACAACCGATAAACTTACTTATATACTTTTTTTTTTTTTTGTAAATACATACTTATAATACATAGAAAACACCCAGACCAGTACAAACAGACATGTTCATGCACACAAATATTTGTACTGTGCGGGGATCGAACCCGCGACCCATGGCTCAGAAGCAGCGTTAACTACCGCTGATCCAAATGGTCGTCTTCTTGCTTCAATTAAGTATATTTGTATTATATACTTTGATTTTCAGAAATTTAAATACTATAATGCGTAGCTTTATAATCATCTAACTTTTACCTTTAATTGGATCGAAAACGGTTCAGGCGTTTTTAAAAAAACTAAAAAATTGTTAGTATGGAAAAATGACTTTTCTCGGTTTCGTCCATACAAACCAGCAATTTCATACTTTAACCCCTAATATTATCACAGATAAGATAGTAAGATAGGTTTCAGTTTTGTTATACCATGCACTAGCTGTTGCCCGCGACTTTGCCCGCGAATTCGTCCGAATTTCTGTTTTATAAAAGCGAAAAAGAAATTTTTAAATTTAATATATTTTAAAGTACTTCTGCGTAAATGATATCTATAGTTTTATTTTTATACTTTTGTTTTATTTCCGGCGGGCGGTCAGCAGCAAGCAAGCACCGCCAGCTCCCCCTCGCCCGCTTGCCATCTTGCCCATCATGCGCGTGTGTGAATTTTGTTGCGAAGTTATTTTATAATTGTAGTATCTTATAAGATGTTAATCGAAATTAAGTGACGTTAAGGATAATTTTGTTCACAATTAAATACTCTTATAAATATCTACGGAAGAAAACGTAAATGCTGTAAGTATCAAAAACTCAATTTTACAACAGAGCCAAAAACAATTTGATAATTGAAAAAAAATCATAACCTTTTGACTATTAGTAATAGAAAGATCATTTTTTGTACACAATTTTAGGAAAAAAGTACGCAAACAAAACAATAATCAATTTAGTTCTAAAGTTATAATAAACAGGTTTTTAACTTCTTACAGCAATTGACTTTTCATTTGCATACCTTTAAAAATGCTGTAAATAATTTAAAGGTTTTATGAAGAAGATATTATTTTTACATTTCTAGATCAAAAAATTGACGTATTTGCATTATTTTAATTATTATGTCGCAGAAAAGAGGTGTACAGTTAGCTTAAATAGTATTGATAAAAAATAAAGCATAAATAAAGAAGATAATGGATGTGTCATCAAAATAAAATGTTGTTATTTGTTAAATTGTCTATTTTTTTAGGAAGACAAACATGCAAAAATTAAAGAATTGGAATTAAACTTACTACGCAAGAGTAGGTACTGAGTTTGATATCAGTTTGGGAAGTAATCTTTTTTGAATTGGCTTGGGTCTGGAAGGACCAGGCGGGCTATAGTTATTAGGATAGCTATATTGATTGATGTAGTTGCTTCAGAAGGCACGTTGAGCCGCTGATTTCGTTTTAGAGATTTAAATCGTAAAAACATGCCACGCCAGAGGCCTGGGGGGCTAAAACGGCCAAATTGAGCAATTCATCCGTTAGCAATTCATATACTGAATTTTGTACCGTTGCAATTCCTCTATAATTCGTAAAATAGCCTAAGTTTTAGGAAAATCACTTATAATTCGATTTATTAGATAAATCGTATTTGACGAGAATGTTGTAACACGCAAAAAAGATAGAACGAGTTAACGAATGTTTTCGAATAATTTTTTTTCAATATTTTTATACTAACTGTAATGACTTTTAAGAGTTTATAATAATAAAACAGGATAAGCAAAAAAATGTTTTGCTATCACGCCTATTCTCAGCTATACAAAACTAATTTATTTACGACATACATTTTTTTTAAACACACTGGCCATAAATCTGATGTCATTTTAAAAGTTTTTAAATAGTAAAATTTATAACCTCTAAAAACTTAAATTGGAAATAATTTAATTTGTTTACGATCGATACTTGAAACTTAAGGCTGACTGACCATGGTCGCTATAACCCAATCGAAACTTCAGGCAAAATAATAAGGTATGATCGCGTTTAATTTCCCGTTAACATTTAAATATCAATTTCTTTGTATTGTTTTAAAAGTTTTTCTTTAATCAGGAGAGATGAATTTTACGATAATTCCGTTACATTCGCAGCTTAACCCTTGTAAAATGTGGATCCTATTCCAGATGAGCTTTGTGGTACGTCTACAGCTTGGACATCATGACTTACAGAGCTGTGAGAAAAAGACGTGCTTGGTGGGATGCTCGCAGAACGGTTTTCATGGAGAGTGGAGTTTGTTCCAGGAATAGGAAACATCGAAGTCTTCGTCGAAGTCTTCCCAAAGAGCTTAGTTTGTTTGAGGAACACGAGACGTTCTTGATAGGACGCTCGTTGAACGGCCTTCACTAACTGCCAAATTTGTTCTAGGAACAGGTGCTTTGCTTGGCGGGATACTCAAAGAACGACCTTCACGAAGAGCCGAGCTATTACTAGGTATTCGCTTATCTTTTGCTTTTATATAGTTGTTAAAATGTAATAACTATCAGAAAGTAAAACAAACAAGTGTAAGAGTGAAGTGTACCTTGACTGCTTCTATATTTACAAACCTGAAGAAAGGTGTATGTGAACTGGCATTCAATATTCATCCCTTAAGAGAGCGACGAAAAGAAAGCTTTATGTGTGTTTAGGTTTTGAATATGAACCACAAGTTTTGCTGTATGCAAATATGTACCAAAATTATCATCTTCTGTAAAACTTACGACAATTGGAACATGTAAATTTTCCAAAAATTATCCCCCATAATGATTTTTTTTGTCGTTGTAGCGACATGAGACCCGGACCATTCGACGCAGTTTTTTTTTCTGATTTCGACTGTTTTGGTACTTACAGCAGTTACGTTTTCTGCCCGCGTCGATTCATTCGGTTAAGGATTAATATTATGTTGATAAAACTCTTTGGCAAATAATTGGCACTGAAGCATTGATTTCTGTCAAATTTGTTTACATAAAAAAGGTTTTACCGCCGCACTCACAGACTTTATTTAGTCGTCCATTAATGTAAGACGCCAAATAATGTCAACCTTACTGATCAAATTTTAAGGACAACATTATTTGACGTTTCATTTTAATAAACGATTGACACTGAACTTAATAAAGTCTGTGAGTACAGCGCATAGTGAGTCAATCTTAAAAGAGAGACATAGGTACCTATACTGTCGCGAACATTTTTTAAATCATTTAAAGAGAAATAATTCTTTCGTACATATTTTTTGGGTAACTTGAACCGTTTACGCAACGAAGCCTTCAAATATGAATAATTTTCCCCGATAGGTACTTCTCTCCTATCGGTCGCAGTATATCCTACTTATGGATTTTCCTTCCTCTGTAATTTATTTATTTTTATTTATTCCTAAATACATACATACATACACTCACGCCTTTTTCCCTGAGGGGTAGGCAGAGACCACATCTTTCCACTTGCTACTATCCTTACAGACTACTTTCGCTTCATCCACATTCATTAATCTTTTCATACACGCTCGCCGGATTAGGGTACTCTTGACCTGACCTTTCTTTAGAACTTCCCCGATTTGATCAAGATAAGTTCGTCGAGGCCTTCCCGTTCCAACGTTTCCATTCATACTCGCCATATATATCTTTTTAGTCAACCTGCTTTCATTCATCCTCTCAACATGTCCAAACCATTTAAGCATTCCTTATTCAATACTGGTCACTACATCCTCTTTTACACCACATCAATCCCTTATCACACTATTTTTAATCCTGTCACTCAGATTGACTCCAATCATACTTCTTAACGCTCTCATTTCTACTGCATTTATTCTGCTTTCATGTTTTCTCTGCCACACCCAACTTTCACTCCCATACTCACATCCCATCAGTGTTGGAACCCACACCCCTCCATGCACAGCCAGGCGGGCGTGCAACGCTCCATTCACCATGTTGCCGGTATTTGCTGTAAACATTGATCCCAAATAAACAAACTCCTTCAGTTGCTCCACTTTTTCATCTCCTATCAAAATGTTACACTCTGTCATGCTATCCTCCTTTTCAAAAACCATTGCTTTTGTCTTACTTACATTCACTTTCATTCCTTTCTTGTTCAAATCTTCATGCACAATATTTACCATCTCCTGCAACTCCTCTGCCGACGATGCGAGTAAGACTTGATCATCAGCATAGAGCAGACATTTGACGATCAAATCGTTCATTCTAAATCCCCGTTCACTTTCTTTCAAATTTTTTAAGCAACTATCCATGAATAAGTTAAACAGCCATGGTGACGCTACACATCCTTGTCTAACACCTTTTTCGATGCTAAACAATTCAGTATACGCCCCGTTGATCCTGACACAAGCACTAGAATCTTTGTATAGGGATTTCAGTGCTTGTATCAAAATACTGTTCAACCCATACATGGATAGTGCTGACCACAATTCATTCCTCACCACTCTATCGTAGGCCTTTTCCAAATCCACGAATGCGCAATATACTTTCTGGTTTTTAGCCAAAGATTTTTCAGCTATGCACCGCAAGGAAAAGACCTGATCCGTACATCCCATTCCCTTTCGGAATCCTGCCTGAGCATCCCATACTTTCTCATCAGTTTCTTTCGTCACTCTCTCAATCAGTACCTTTGCATACAGTTTGCCAACGACACTGAGCAGGCTTATACCGCGATAATTTTTAAAACACTGCAGGGAAAAGGCCTCCATCATTGAATTCAAGTTACCACTGCAATGATGGGAACTGGCATTATCACCACGCTTGCCAAATGCGGGTTGGTGATCACAAACCCGAGCAACGTTCGAAAATACGAAACTATTTGCTGTCCGACCCGGGGATCGAACCTGGGACCCCGAGATCTTGGCCCGGTATTTAAACCACTAGACCAACGGGGCGATTATCTTTTATTAATAAATAAGGAGTTGGTTTAAATGATTTGCATATTATGTGAAATATCTGCACTTTTTACCTTTTTAGGTTAGGTTAGGTTTACTCGAAAACTTTATTATCATCACTGTTCGGTTCTTATGCACCGAACACTGTGACGTGTGGCTGACGTCACACGCCGCGCATCGTCCATGCGCCTGCATCGGCCGATATTGTTTTAACGTTAGTATGTATATTTCCACGGACTAATTCGGGTCGCGTGTACTTACTCAAAACATTTAAACATTGTACTTGGGACAGAACATTATAATTACTTTTTAACATAAACATTTGTTATCATTCAACATTTACTTCCACTAACTCCCTGCTCACCGAATATAGGTCCTTCGAGCCGGATTTGAACCAGCGACCTATGGAAAAACACCTTGCACTTCTTTGGAAAAATCAGACCTCTGTTCTAGAAACTGAATTTAACCTGTTAAAACAAACTAAAGAGTATTTAGAAAAACAAAACAAGGTCGTGTTAAAACATTTATCCACACTTGACGACGCTGCAAATAAATTAGTACGCCAAATAAACATTGACGAAGAAAAAATCGACTTTACACTGTTAGCCATGGCCGCAAATAATATCCTCACTCATCTTAAAAATGTACAGGACGCGTTGCTAACAATAAAACAGTAACGAACATTTATAAAGGCACTATGAATGTATGTACATATCTTAGACCCTAAGAGCTTACAACGCGAACTAAGCATTATTCAAAGATACTTATCAAAAGATCTGACTATACCGATCTATAACATTCAGACTGAAATTGCAAACCTTTATCACCTGCTTACTGTAAAGACAAAAGTGACAATACAATATCTCATTTTTGAAATTAAAATGCCTCTTATAAGTCGAGACATCTACAGTTTATATAACATTTTCCCCGTACCCTATCTAATGAAAAATAAAATGTTAACGGTAACACCAATTGAAGAATATGTTGCCATAAACTTGCATAAAGACTCTTACTTGCCAGGGACAAAGACAGAATGGGATCACTGTTTGCCTCGAGACATCATGAACTACTTATGCCAATTAAAAACACCTATTTACAAAATGAAAACTGACAATGACCTCTGTCGGAAAAACGATAACCAAGGAGAGCAATGTTCAGTAAACATGACACCATGCCAAAATAAGTGGATTTGTCTACATAAATTTAATCAATATTTATATTATTGTTGCGGCGAGTGTCATATACGTACGCTTTGTGGGGATCGTGTTGCATCCTACCAGCTGAGGGGAACCAATATAATAAATGTAATTAGCAACTGCGAAATAAAAACAGACAACTTTACAATATATACCCACAACAAGTTGGAAAATAAAATAGAAACCAAAGATTACTTTGAAACCCCCTACATCGCCCCTATAAACCACATTATGAACATTACGATCGATGGAATAACAGAAAACGATTCTCACGATGCAAACGAAAAGTTTATTGATCTAAAACAGAAAATAGAAATACTGAAACAACAGGAACCATTGGTCGAACCTATCTCTGTTCATGATGTGCACCACTATGCACTAATATACGGCATATTAGTCGTAGCAGTGGTGACAGCTTCTATCTACGGGTGTCGTCGCGTGCGCCGCAGATGGCGCGCGGCCGCCGCGCCCCTGGCGCCGCAGGAGCCGCGGTCGGCCCCGGACGCTGCCGGCCCGCGGCCCGCGGCGCGCAGCGTGCCTTCTCAGAGTGATGTGCCAGTGAATATCAGTGAAAATAGTGCCACAGTGATGTATAATGTCCAAAGTGAAAGTGTACCGCGTTATATCGAACGGGCAACCACGCCTGTCGTGATAAGGAAACAAACATTTGGTGCAATTTAAGGACTCAGTAACACTTTTTAATATTTTTAATTAAGATTAGAAGTAGTAAAAAAAAGGTTTCTTAGATATTTACAATATAAAATTGATGTGAAGGATCATGGTTATGAGACAAGATGTAGGAGATATCACTTCTTACCTTTAGAAAAGAGACGGCAAGTATCTGACATTGCATATCTACTAAAGATTGTCAGTGGTATCGTCGATTGTCCTGCTTTGTTGGAGCAGGTAAACATTTGGGTCCCACAGAGGCTGCCTACACGTCGTACTCAACCTTTAGCACTACCCAGAGTCCACAATAAATATCGGCGTAACTCTTTCCTCATCCGAGCGAGTAAACTTTTTAACGAGCTATCGAAAAATAATATTGAATTGGAATTATTCAGAACGAAACCGGCTAGCATTAACAAATTATTCACATTTGAGTTTTTTGGCTCCCATTCCAAAAGCGCTACAAATATTTAATTGCTTTCTTTTACTTTTACTATTAGTTTTTTGGGGGACTGACAGGTGGAGGTCGATAGTGTAAAAGTATGATCGACTTTCATTGGTCGGTACATTTCCATGGTTGGTGTTATGATTTGTGGTCTATTATCTTCTTAATTTTCATATGCGAATACCTATAAATAGCTAAGTAGATATAATTTATGTAATCTATTATTTGTTTGATGTAGCTGTTGGTGTTCCGAATATAATAAAATAAAAATAAATAATACATTTTGACGTGATAACGTCTTTAAAATCGTTTTAGTCGGGTGACATGACAAACTTGTGTCACACCAAAACCTCACGAGCGCGATCGCAGGTATAACGAGAGAGAGACGGACCGATCTCCCGTCTCATCTCGAGCGCTGCCAGTCATTCCGTGAAACTTGTCACGCGGAATCCTCACGAGCGGAGGCTGGCATAGCGTTCGAGTGAGTGGACCGATCTTCCGTCTCTCTCACTCTAGCGGCATACAAACGAATGGAGATTTTCTCGTGCGGTTAAGTTTTCGTTGAATTATTATGTATGCATAAATGTTTGTATAAATGTATAAAAGTATGTTTGTATGAATGTATGTATGAAGAAAAATGTATATCATAGTCGAATAAGTAAACTTGGCATTTTACACCCGAAATTTATCATCAAAAGTGTGAATAAAACGATAGATGTAATTTAAAATTTGAAAAAATTGTTATCTTCATTAATTCCTTACTTCCCAAAAACTTATATCATCAATAAGACGTTATCACGTAAACATCTCGATCGTAAACCTACTTTACAAACAACCAATTTTTTTTATGTAATGTTATTTAACTATCATTTGACTTGTACAATTTTTAAGTTCATTTATATTTGTCACTTCTTCCCTTGGCAATATGTTCGGTTCTTATGCACCGAACACTGTGACGTGTGGCTGACGTCACACGCCGCGCATCGTCGATGCGCCTGCATCGGCTGATATTGTTTTACTGAAAATCGATCACTACGCAGATTTCGAATACCGATATTTGTAAGAATATTATTTATATTGTTATAGCTTTGTTTTTTTTTGTAGTTATTATTGCACCTGTGTTGTAATTTTGACTGAGAAGTAGTAAGGTGTTCCTTTTTTCAAACTCGTTATTTTGTCACTATAATTACTCAGGGAAGCATCATTGTTATTATCATACTTCATTAACCGAGGAAAATAAAACGGGATTGTTCCCTTACGATACATTTTATTTTCACTAATATCTTTTGTGTTTGATTTATTGCCCGCTATGTTTTTTTAATGATTCCATATTTAGGTACTGTAATGTAGGTATACGCATTATTTAATAAATGTAGGTAGCTATGTATATTTTTGTGTTGCACCAGTCTGCGAATAAATGATTGAACGGTTAGACGTGCGTTTCCTTACATTACTACTACGTAGTCCAGCTAAATATTTCTCAGTGGCGACGGGTCATAATTGGACTAAACGTGTGCATCAGCGCATTTACGAGTACAATGCCTATCGGGAAAATAAAGGAGTTCGATGTAAACAAGGACGACTGGAAGCTTTATATTGAAAGGGTGGAACAATATTTTGTGGTGAACGAAGTGAAAAGTAGTTTACAAGTGCTGACATTGATAACGGTTATGGGGACGGAAAGTTACGAACTATTAGTGAACCTATGTACACCAGTGAAACCTAAAGATAAAACGTTTATCGAAATTGTAGACATTATGGAAAAACACCTACAGCCTAAGCCAAGTGAGCTGGCCGAAAGATATAAGTTCAGACATAGAACACAAAAGAAAGTCGAGGGTATTTCGGAGTACGTAGCGGTGCTGAAAAAAATGTCTAAGTCTTGTGGATTCGGCAGCTGGCTAGAAGAAAGCTTACGGGATCAGTTAGTATGTGGTATTAATAGTGAAAGCATACGGCAACGTTTATTCGCAGAGACCAAGCTCGATTTTGCAAGGGCGTACAGCATCGCCGTTAGCATGGAAGCGGCGGAAAAAGACGCAGCTACAGTGGAAGGACACAGGTCACGGTCGCGTGAGGACACGGTGGAGTGCCAAGCGATGTCGACAGGATCGAGACCTGCCGTGAAGACGCCGAGGCGCGACCACGGCTACGACGGGGCAGTAAGTGAGTTCTTTTCACGAGGTACGTGGCGGGAAAAAAGTACGCGCGCACCGACAGCGCCCGGGCCAGCCCGCTTGGGTGAGCGGGAGAAGCGAGGTCACATGTGCAGTGCGTGTGGTGGTTCGCATGACGTTTCGGGCTGCAAGTTTCGTAGTTACGTCTGTCGCGTGTGTAACCGTCTCGGACACTTAAAACGGGTGTGCCCTAATTTGATGAACCAATACTGTGTGCAGGCTGCAGGTGAATGTGAAGATTACGGCAGTGATAGTGACAGTAGTGAAGAGGTAATTTTCATTGATGTAAATAAGTTAACGTTAAATGATTGCAAACCAATGTTACTTTCAATTAAAATTGACCGTAAAGTTGTACAGATGGAGTGTGATACTGGCAGTGCTGTATCTTGTATTAGTCACGATATGTATAACAAACATTTCAGTAATTTTAAAGTAAAACCCTGTAATTTAATATTAAGGTATTATACGGGAGAAATTGTAAAACCAATTGGAATGATACAGCCAGATGTTAGGTATCATAATGTAAATAAAACATTGGATTTATATGTGATTAAAAATGGCAAAACTGCTTTGCTGGGTAGACAATGGCTCGCAGAACTGAATATACAGTTACCTAGGTTTGAGTATAGCAATTTAAATTTAGTAAACGGTGAGTCATCGTTGACCGATCTCAGTTCCAGATTCTGTGATGTGTTCGCGGAGGGACTGGGCCGGTACACCGGCGGCCCTGTGAGCATCCACGTGCGCGCGGGCGCGAGGCCCGTGTTCCTGCGCGCGCGCCCGCTGGCGTACGCGCTGCGCGAGCCGGTGGAGCGCGCGCTGGAGCAGCACGTGCGGGACGGCATCCTCACTCCTGTCGAGCGCTCTGACTGGGCGACGCCTATTGTACCGGTCGTAAAAAAGGATGGTAGTATCAGGATCTGTGCGGATTATAAAATAACTTTAAATAAAATCATAGAAATTGACCGTTATCCATTACCGCGGGTAGATGACTTATTAATTCGCTTACATGAAGGGCAACATTTTAGCAAAATTGATTTATCCCAGGCTTACGCCCAATTAGAGCTTGATGATTCTAAGAAATACACTGTAATTAACACGCATAAAGGTTTATTTGTTTATAATCGGTTAGTATACGGACTAGCTTCAAGTCCGGGCATATGTCAACGGCTATTGGAAGAAATGTTTTCAGATTTGCCTAGGGTGGGGGTATTTTTAGATGACATAATAATAACGGGTAGAAATACAACCGAACATTTGGACAATTTGAGTAAAGTATTTGAGCGATTACAGAAATATGGTCTTAAAGTAAAAAAAGAGAAATGTGAATTTTTCTCTGAGTCCATAAGCTACCTCGGTCACGTTATTAGTAAGGACGGGATTCATACTTGCCCAAACAAAATTAAGGCCATAATTAACACATCCGCGCCGTGTAACGTGTCTGAACTGCGATCATTTATAGGGATGATTATGTACTATGCTAAGTTTGTGCCGAACGTCAGTACTTTGTTAGCGCCATTGTACAACTTACTAAAAGCCGGGGTAAAATTCGAATGGGGTGATGAGTGTCATAGAGCTTTCGAGGAGCTCAAGGGCAGACTGGCGGGCAGCGAGGTGCTCACACACTACTCGGCGACGGCGCCGCTGGTGCTGACGGCGGACGCGAGCAGCGTGGGCGTGGGCGCGGTGCTCGCGCACGTCACGCCGGCCGGCGAGCGGCCGGTCGCGTACGTTTCGCGCTCCCTCTCGCCCGCCGAGCGCCATTACGCTCAGATAGATCGAGAGGCACTGGCGATAGTATTTGCTGTACGTAAATTTCATCAGTATTTATATGGAAGACGTTTTATTCTGAGAACTGACCACAAACCGTTGACTTATATCTTAGGCGATAAAGTTGGTATTCCAGTAATGGCGGCATCGCGTTTACAACGTTGATCTGTTCTTTTGTCGGGTTATCAGTATGATATTGAGTATGTTACCTCTAAGAAAAATTGTGCAGATGCATTGTCGAGGCTGCCACCGGTTAAAAATAAACGCGAGAAAAATAACAATGCCAAAGAGGTCACATATAGTAATTTTGTAGAAAATTTTTTGCCAGTAACGAATGCCGATGTCAAAGAAGCCACATCCAAAGATAAAACACTGAACAGGGTTAAATTTTATATTGAATCTGGTTGGCCAGTTACTTGTCCAGAAGAAACGCTCGGTCCATATTTTACTAGGCGGACCGAATTGTATTTGGAAAATGGATGCGTAATGTGGGGTTATAGAATGATTATACCAGAAACGTTAAGGTCAGTTGTATTAAAGCAATTACATACCAGTCATTTGGGAATCGTGAAAACGAAAAGCTTAGCTAGAAGCTACGTTTGGTGGCCACGCATCGACGAGTGCGTGGAGCAGCAGTGTCGCGAGTGCGAGACGTGCGCGCAGGAGGCGGCCGCGCCGCCGCGGGCCGCCCCTAGCCCGTGGCCGTATGCGCCGCAGCCGTGGACGCGTATCCACATAGACTTTTTAGGGCCGTATAGAGGCTTTTCGTACTTGGTTTTGATCGATTCCAGTTCTAAGTGGCTCGAAGCTTACGAAATGAAACAAAAAACTGCTTCATTTGTTATAAAAACATTGAGAAGCACATTCGCACGGTTCGGTCTACCTGTGGAATTGGTATCGGACCAAGGTCCACCGTTTACGAGCTCGAAATTTGAATCGTTTTTACGAAACAACGGCATTAGACAGCTATTTTCGCCTTCTTACCATCCCTCATCGAACGGGGCGGCTGAAAATGCAGTCAAGCTATGCAAGCGGGCAATAAAAAAAGCTATACGCGATAATGTGAATGTCGATGCTGCTCTTCAGACTTTTTTGCTAACTTATAGGAACTCAATTCATTGTACAACTGGAGAATCTCCTGCTAGGTTATTACAAAGGCGTTCGTTGCGATCAAGGTTCGATCTTCTTCGCGGTAATTACGGCGTGGAAGAGCGAGTTATTCACGCGCAAGACAATCAGGTAAAATATGCAGGGGGTGGGGAGCCAGGCTTTAGTATCGGCGAACCTGTGTGGGCAAGGGGTTACGGAACACAAGATAAATGGTTCAAGAGCAACATAGTTAGCAGGTTAGGGTCGCGTAGGTGTGTAGTGGAAAATGGTAATGGTCAATTTAAACGACATATCGATCAGATACGTCGCAGATCCCGGCTATCAATCCCACATACGGAAGACTCGCCCTCAAATACTCAAGGCAATAGGAAGGAGGATGTCGTGTCGGTCGAAGGTGCAGTGGTGGATGGGAATAGCGGTACTGCGGTAGAAACACTGAATAATGAAAAAAATGTTGATCAACCAATGCGCGCTAATTCACCGGAACATATCATGCCGAAGGCAGTAAGTGCTGCACCAGACGCGTCCCATACACCATAGCAACCTGCCCCCAATAGCTCTAAAACAATACGTAAACCCGTAGTACGATTTGGTTTTGAAATAGACTAGATCAATAAGGGGCTTGCTTCGAGAGGGGTCTCGAAGTCAATTTTTATTTTATTTTTTTGACGTGATAACGTCTTTAAAATCGTTTTAGTCGGGTGACATGTTCAGAAACTTGTGTCACACCAAAACCTCACGAGCGCGATAGCATGTATAACGAGAGAGAGAGACGGACCGATCTCCCGTCTCATCTCGAGCGCTGCCAGTCATTCCGTGAAACTTGTCACGCGGAATCCTCACGAGCGAAGGCTGGCATAGCGTTCGAGTGAGTGGACCGATCTTCCGTCTCTCTCACTCTAGCGGCATACAAACGAATGGAGATTTTCTCGTGCGGTTAAGTTTTCGTTGAATGTTTAAGATGTAATTTAAAATTTGAAAAAATTGTTATCTTTATTAATTCCTTACTTCCCAAAAACTTATATCACCAATAAGACGTTATCACGTAAACATCTCGATCGTAAACCTACTTTACAAACAACCAATTTTTATTATGTTATTTTTGCATTGTTATAATTTCTTGAGTTTTCATGAGTTACTTAAGATTGTTAGATTTAATGGTGGAGGTGTAATGTAAATGTAGGTAGCTATGTATATTTTTGTGTTGCACCAGTCTGCGAATAAATGATTGAACGGTTAGACGTGCGTTTCCTTACATTACTACTACGTAGTCCAGCTAAATATTTCTCAGGTACCTACTTGTTTTCGTAGTCAATTCAATCTATTGTATAATTAATACATTTTATCATACTATTTATGTTCCTCAATTTACACTCCGCAAAGTGGCAATTTTTATATTGATTACATAAATGTTTCATGGAGTCATTGACATAAGTTATGTATATTAACATAATTATGGATTATGAAATATATATAAAAGTACCTATAATAGAATTATAGGGATGTCGTTTGAATAACATTCGCAGTTGTGATGTGAGAATCGATAAGTCGTAGTCATTTTTCCCAACACATATTACTAGTTTATCGGCAGTATTTAATGTAATGTTTTGGCAATTTCTTAGTACCTCTGTGCTTAGTGCGTGGGGTTTTATTTCAGCACTTAGGTTAGTTATGTTTTGTAATTTTTCTAGAGTGTATTAGTGCGGAGGATAAATTAATGCATTGCTGAGTGCCAAAGATTAATATTTTACTGCTAGAGTCTTCTTTATAGTGTATTTTCGGATCCGTATACCTTCTTGATGTTGAAGTTTTTCCTTCTAATAATTCAATTTGTTTGGTCAAGTTTTGGATTTCACTCTCTGCTTTTTTTAACTTATTTTCTAGGTCATTTTTTTTTTCTTGAGTGTTGAGAAAACACTAAATTCCGTCTCATTATTTGGGGTCTCCGCGGTTGTTTTTGAGGTTTTAGGAGTCATGTACGTACATACTCCCGGATGGTGTCTCGAAATTACGCATCAATCCTTATATTTCTTCTTACAACTATGTCTAAATGTAGGTATTATTTTCTGATAATATTGTTTGGCAAAGTGATTTTAGAGTATCTTTCTTCATCTTGAGATGTTTATTAATTTTATGTAAGTCATTGTTCAGTAACACAATGTCATCGAATTAATTTTGTAAACTAAGTAGTTAGTTGTAATGTCAATTTTTCTATAGTACTTGCATTTCTTGGACTGAAGCTGAATCGGTTAATGCGTGATCAACACTTCTTGATAAGCGGTCTGGAGTTTCTATACATTCGTCGGATAAGTTGAGTGTATTGTTCATGTGCGAGTCATTTATTTGTGACTGTGCATTGTTTGGCGAAGATTGCAATATATCCTGTGTTTCGATTAGTTTTGCTGGAGATAGCACCTTAGCAGTTGTTATTATTTATTCCTTGTTGTTATGATTGCTATGCTTTAAGATCTTTTTTTTTAATCATAGTTTTATTTCAGAACTAGCGGCCCGTCCCAGCTTTGCACGGGTGGACATATACATCAAATACAACAATAAATATAGCCTATGTCACTCAGGGTGAATGTAGGTTTCCAATGGGGAAAGAATTTCTGAAATCGGCACAGTAGTTTTTGAGTTTATTCATTACAAACATACACACACACACACAAATACAAATCTTTCCTCTATAAAATATTAGTGTAGATAAAAGTGCATTTACGTGGAAATGATATACTTACCTATGACCGCATTTTTTCACCTTGGCACTTGAAACTATTATTGGATTATGAAACAATTATAACAGAGAATGTTCGCCCTACATATACACTTCGACATGCACCGGGTATCTTATTAGAGTCCAGAGTCTTACATGGGCGAGCACTCTTACTTCGAAAACCGCCTTTATCAATATCACTGGCAGTTTACCATAGATTTAATATACTACTGATAGATTGGCAATGAAAAGAGACAGAATACAATGCAGCTATACGATAGAACGAGATAGATCACAAGGCCGTTCACGTACACGCTAAGAACCCGTAGCGTTTTTCTGAGTTCTGACGTCTGTCACGCGACTCACGCGCAACACAATATTCCCTTTAGTTTTACTAGTTTCATTTTTATTATTGTAAAAAAGTGTCGAGTTGATGTATTTTCATTATGGTTACATGTTCAGTACCTGGAAGTAACTCATCTAAAAAAGGGAACCAACATAATTGTACATTTCACACGTCAACACACAATCGCGATTACCAGCAGCAAAATGCAATGTTTCAGAGCTTTGACTAAAATTGTGTATACTAATTGATAGGGCATTTCACCAGGACAAGGATTTAAATTCATATGAATTCAATTAAAAATAATATCAAATACATTGAGCTATTATTACTACGTATAGAGAAGACGCCACTCATCACTACCGTGTCCCGTTCAAGTGCGGCCAGCCGGCCGCACTTCACTTAGTCGCTTGCTAGCTCTCGTGTGCTTAGGTCTTGCTTCTTGAAAACGAAAAAAACCCTGAAAACTCGTTAAATATGCCCTCGTGTGTGTTAAGATATTGTACCAATAATTCAAGTAATACAGCAAAGTGTAAAGGGATAACTTTCCATCGGTGAGTAACTAGTTAATCATTTTAAAACTTAATTCGACTGAAATATTTATCGGGGACGCCATGTTGCGTCATTTCACTCATTTGTCATAGACTAAAAGTTAAGATGTGACATGTATGTAACAAGTGTAGGTAGAATAAGTTGCCGTTTTTTATTAAGCCGAAAGTAATATTTTTACACATTTATAATAAGAAACCAAATATTAAAATGTAGAAAACAATAATTATTGATTTTTAGAATATAATTTCTTACATTTTGTTTATTCAAGGTTTCCGCGTATGGGCCGTAAAGAAAGGGAAAAATGGATAAAATTTGTTCAACACAACCGCAGTGAAGAGACCTGGTTACCATCAGATCATACTTATGTATGTTCGTTGCATTTCCGCGACGAGGATAAATATACTACAAAAGCGGGAAGGCATTTTCTGAAGCAATGTGCTGTACCATGTATTAATGTAAGTAGTAAAAGTATCGAAAATAATATTAACTGTTTTGCAAATTTCAATATGAGAACAAAATATTATTTCAGCCCATCACTAACATAATGTTATGTTTGTTTGTTTTAGCCTAGATCGTGTCACAGTAGTACTGGAATAGTGGAACCAATTTCAGAGCCTGTCAGCGATTCGGAATCTATATTTGATACACCGAGAAAAATAGTGCTCAAGAGAAAAATAAATAGAATAACAATTGAAAAAAAAAAATTACCGATAAAATTAAAAAAGTCCAACGCCAAAACCGAAAGCTAAAAAAGAAATGTGAATCTCTGACCCATCTTGTAAAATCACTTAAAACTAAATTTTCATTTGATGGAATAGCCGAAAATAATTTGCTAGCTAAAGCAGAATTGGTAGAACTACACAAAAGGCTTGTGAAAAAAAATAAACAGAATAAATATTCTATAAAATATACACCTGCATTACGTAAGTTCGCTCTGACGTTAAATTACTATTCACCAGCAGCTTACAAATATGTGAGAAATATTTACAATAACATCCTTCCACACCCAAGAACGCTTTCTCGATGGTATGGGACGATTGATGCTGAGCCTGGATTTACCAATGAAGCGTTTGCAGCTCTGCAAATAAAATCTAAATCCAGTGAAAAATCTCTTGTGTGCAATTTAGTCTTCGATGAGATGGCTATACGCAAGCAGAGATTATATCACAATAAACACAAGCTCGGTGCCGTTAATTTTGGAGCAGGTCCTCAGGAAGGTAATGATGAGGATATCGTAGCAAAACAGGCCTTAGTTTTTATGTTGGTGTCGCTAACTGAAAATTGGAAGCTTCCTGTAGGTTACTTTTTAATAGCAGGCATAACTGCTGAAACAAAAGCCAACTTAATCAGAACGTGCTTGCAAAAATGTCATGACGCAGGAGTTTCAGTTTTAAACGTTACATTTGATGGATGTTCCGCGAATTTGCAAGCTGCTGAAATTCTAGGTTGTAAACTAACCGATCCAAGTAATTTTGTGACCCATTTTCCGCATCCCTGCACTCAAGAGAAGGTGTGTATATTTCTTGATCCATGCCATGTTATAAAATTAATACGAAACATTTTTGAGAAGAAAAGACTTATTTTTGATGAAGATGGCAAGAAAATTCGATGGCAGCTATTGATTAATCTAAATAAACTTCAAACGAAAGAGGGTCTCCGATTCGGTAACAAACTAACAGCACAACACCTCCACTTTCGTAACCAGATAATGAAGGTCAAGCTGGCCACACAATTATTAAGTATGAGTGTAGCTAAAGCTTTGATTTTATGTGATCAGGTATTAAAGTCATCGCAGTTTCTGGACTCGTCGGGAACTGTTCAGTTTTTGAAAATGATGAATGATTTTTTCGATACCATGAATTCGAGAAAGTGTCACTTTTATGGGTTCAAGCGACCCATTGATACCGAAAACAATATATCAGTATTTGAATTTTTAGATAAAGTGAAATGGTACATATTAAATTTGGAATTCAATTCAAAACACAGACGAATTATTAAAAGAAAAAATTTACCGCCCCGTATTATATTAACCATATCGAAGCAGAAAATTGTTGAGTCAACCAGCAAGACTGGATTTATTGGTGCCATCATTTGCATAGATACTCTTAAAACTTTATATAAAAATGCAGTCGTAGAAAAAAAAGTCATGGGTTATATATCAACGTACCGTCTCAGCCAGGACCACTTGGAACTTTTTTTTGGTGTTATCAGAAAGCATGGTGGAAACAACAACAACCCCAATGTTTTGCAATTTCGAGCTGCCTATAAAAAAACTTTGAATCACCTGGAACTTCGCTCTACCTTCACCGGCAATTGTATTCCTTTAGAGAATTTTAACATTTTGCACGCATCCTCAATTCACGTAATTAATAATACTACTGACTTGAACAGACATGAAGATGAGCAATATGAAATCTTATCAGCTACTCGCTGCTTAGAATCTGACATACAAGCCGAAAACAACTGTAAAATTTTTGTTGACATACTTAGTTGCGAACAAATCCCATTTAGTTCAAAGTTGATTGTCGGATACATATCTGGCTACATTTCCCGAATTCTGGCAAGATCATTAAAATGCGAAGTATGTGTAGATAGCTTGAGTACTACAGATAGATTGCCGCATCATAAACTGATAACTATCAAAGATATGGGTGGTTTGTCATACTCTACAGAAGATGTATATAAAATATGTATCGCCACGGAAAACGTAATACGAAACCTTATTAAAAAAAGTGAAGGAATTGGTCTGTCTAATAAATACTACTTTAGTTATATTACTGTAAATACTTTGGAATACTTTATTCAGAAGGAAGTATTTACGTCTCTCATTCAGCATTCGTACAATCAACCAAGCACCTTAAACCACCGAACACATTTGATACGGGCCATCATAAATAAATACACTATAATTCGCTTAAAACACGAAGCTAAAACTGATCAGACAAATAATTATTTGACAAAGCGACAAAAGTTAACAAAACTTATATTGTTTAAGGGTAACTAAATAAACACATTTCTACAAATTATTAAACAGCTTTTTCTTGTAACAATTCATTCCCATGACTTTATCTTGCCTCTTTCAATTTTTTTTACCACAAGCGTTCCGCCCGTGGCTTCACTCGCGTGGACTTTACGTTAGCGCGCTTTAGTCAACAGGCTTATTTTATTTCTAAAACATCAACAACCTCCTAGCTAGGGGCTGATTCTGGTGCTCAAATGCAATAACTTTTTCTATGGCACCAACATTAAAATCGCTAAAAAAAAAACACTTCCTTATACTAAGCCGCCGACTAGCGGACATTAGTTTGTTTGTTTGAAACAGTGGGTTTTTTTTTGCGATTTCGATGTTGGTCTCATAGAAATAGTTGTTGTATTTGAGCACCAGAATCAGCCGCCGAGAGGTTGTTGATGATTTACAAATAACCCTGTATATTAATGTTTCAGTTTTTGACTGTAACATTAAAATCTTTTTAGATTATCTTGGTATTCAGATCTTCGAAATAATTAACCTAATGTTACCGAGACCTAAAATAGCTTACAAGTTTAAAGGTTTATAATCAGTGTACAGAGTTGTCCGATTCTACTGTTTTATTATGTAATATGTAAGTATAGATGTGATGTAACTGGTAGGTACAAAATAAATAGGCACAATAATAAAAGTGTCGCCTCTATGACGACGTCATTTCATCTATGACTCATTAGCCACCCCCCGCGCGCCCCCACTACCGCGCTTGCTGCACAGATATTTGTTCGCACGGTCTGTTCTAGTATTACTTACACTTCAATGATCAAATACGTGAATTTCAACAATTACTAACGTCACTTTTGTATTTTAGTGATTGACGTTGTCGATGATATCTTATCGACATTTCATTAGCTGACATATTTCACATTGTAAACCGCATACAGCCTAAATTGTTAAAATACGTTAGAAAAGCTTGAAATTGCCTAATAGAAAAGAATGTTCGCCCAATAAATATTCAAGCATTTGCAGTTTACATTTGGACCCTAAGTGTTTTTAACACAGAGGCGATCAGCCTGTAATATTACGCTCTGGATCAATGTCCATATTGTTCAAGCTCCCATCAATCCCCATTAGTTAAACATTAAATATATGTATATTTAGTGTACGTTTGTAATGTGTAATTGAAAAATAAATATCAGTTTTATTTCAACTTTGGCGATCGCGATCGCAAAATGGGGCAAAATTGTTAAATACTGGCAAGTAAAGCCTACGATATTTTTGACAATAAATTGATTTTGCTCGGGGATAAGTAATTATAAAATAAAAAACATATCTAGGTATTTACTTGCAGTTTTTTGGCGTTCTTTTAATAATACTAAAAAATAAGTCACCTGCGTCAACGTAAACTGTGTCGATGGAATCGATATCGAAAGCAAGCAGACAATGCAGTACCTGCACTATTTATCTCACGTACATGCTCACTTTATGCACACTAGCGTAACCTAGTTTTGGTCTCGTTTTCAGGATTCAATTGCCAATCTATCATCTATATTAAATCTATGCAGTTTACAGTCCTCCCGGATCCCGGTATATCCAAGTAAGGTCACATTCAGTGCATAGAGAATGAGAATCAAAATGGCGGGTGTACCATAACGAATTAAATTATACCGACCTCGCTTTAAAAAATCAGTACCTTCTTCACGAAAACGAAACGAAATTATTTTGAAATTAAAATACACCCGCCATATAAACATCAAGATAGCGGGTGTACTATAATATGTTATAACTTGACAATCACTCATAAAATGATTATACACCAAAAAAATGCTAAAGTAGTAAATAAGCTCAATTGATCAAATACATGTTCTGCCAAAACATCCAGCGGTCATAGCTCAGAGATGCTGCTACCATCCATCGATTTCTGATAATCAACGCAGACCGTCAGTTTACAGCTGGATCGGATTTATAATCTCGGTCTCAAAAACACAGTCATTCGCTTAATACCTATCTTGTCGAGCGTTAACTGAAGTCGAGTTAACATAGATATAAATAAAACAATAACTAGATATTGTAATTGTATATTCCATTTATCGATTAGATAAGATAATATTTCAATCAGTCTTAAGTACCTATCATTAGGTACAGTACAGAATATAGCAACCAAATGTAACAAACAAAAACAATGTAACACATTATTTAACAATATTAATGTACTTGTTCGCTTATAGTAGCTGTTAAGGTAAAAATACATGGTATATAACTTTCATTAACGTACACACATAAATTGAGGGAATAATAATAGTATACCTTCGAACAGTCGACTAAGGCTGTTTTTCTACAAAAGGTAGCTCGTGGAACGAAGCGGACTCTGAATTGACCAATCACAGAGCTCAAAATCAACAGATTACAGATTTCGGGCAGTGTGATTGGTCAACTCACGGTCCGCTCTTCTCCACTCCGCATAGCTCCGCTTCAGTGAAAAACGCGTCTTTACTGACCAGCTTTGACATGTAGTGCTAAATAAATACAACCAGGTCACGGAATTGATTGTGTAGCAGATGATTAAAATTTCAATTTTGCCTTATTAATTTACTAAGTAACTTATTATTTCTTCTTATATATTTAATAACCCGGCCAAAGAAGAGAATTGCATCGATCAAATCCAATATGGTATATAATATCTGAACATATAAATTCTGTGACTGATCATAGTAATACATATACAAATATAAGCGCTAACTCGTTGTAATAACTTAAAACTTAAGAATCTGATGTAGGTACCCTTTCGATTTAAGTAAATGTTGGCGTTAAATTAAAGCTAAATAAACTCTTATGTCATTTAAGCGTAGTTTCATCTTTGTCCTGGCTCACAGATAAGGTCCCAGGTTAAGTACATTTTGAGTCAATCATCATCACTTAGAATATAATGTAACCTTTTTCTTTCAGTAAATGTTGGCATTACAGTATATTACAATACGGGTTATTTTCATTTACGCTTACTTTTAATCACTTTAACCTGGCTCCCAGCTTAGGTCCTATTTTAAGTTTATTTCCTTTTTAGTTAATTATCCCGTGAAATTAAAAAGGACCTTAAATAAAAACAAACTCTGTTTATATCCCTATCCATATAACTGACATTGACATTAATTGACAATCGCCTAAAATGACAACGTTTCCAAAAGTACTGTAGATATTATAGCCTCGGTTACTCTTACAACTCATTAACCACACTTGTTCGTTTAATTTAGATACAGTGCGTATACATACATACATACATGTTGTACGCATTTTCAAAATGAATCAAATAATTTGCTGTACTTCACTACAACTTAACATATTTTTATGTTATATTGTCTTACGATTGAGCAATCACTTATATCGGACATGAAAAAACAAAACACAAAATAATTCCAAAAAGTAAGGCTTATAATTGTTTCATTGCTGGTTGTATGGCTGTAAAAAAACATCTACGCAACTTAAAATATCCTTCGATCGTGAGTTATTCCAGACACAATTGAAATCAATTGTTATCGTGGCACCCGAGTGCCTCCTGGGGGTTGAGAGATTAACAGAGTTCTATCCCTTAATAAAATGTGGAGCTCCTTAGGGAAGGCGTCCATCAGTGGGCGTAGTTTGGCTGAGTTGGTGATGGTGATACATTAAATCTTGAAACAAGTTTAGAGCAGACTACACGACCTGTAATTCGCAGTCTAATTTTTTTTTTTTTTTTTGGACTGTCAAAACGCTGCCACTTTGTTTATGTTTTGGCAATACTTAAATTTCTGAATATTTTAATACATTAATACATTTGCAGATTTAAGTGTTAAATGATTGAAAAGCATGAATGTAACTATGTACATTATAAAAATAGAGTGAGAGAAATAAATATAAAAATAAAAATATATACTTTTAATTTGTTTAAATTTGGATTGTTTTTTAGGGTTCTGTAGCCGAATGGCAAAAAACGGAACCCTTATAGTTTCGTCAAGTCTGTCTGTCTGTCTGTCCGTCCGTATGTCACAGCCACTTTATTCTGAAAGTATTAGCATTACACAGATGAAACTTGGTAGGTAGGTGTATCCTGTTGACCGCTTTACGATTCTCATACAAAAATTTAAAAAAAATGATATTCAAGCTTCCCACAAATAGAACTAAAACAAAAAAAATTGTTTACTCTAACCTATGCGTGTAAGGTATCTATGGATAGGTCATTTAAAATGACATAGTTTCTTAGATTTTTTTTTCCAAAAGTCTAACATTTGGAAGATACACGCTACCAAAGTTATAAAATGGGTCTAACTTTAAGTAAGCAAGTGAAAATTTTACGTTTATGCTCCCCGGCGGAACTACTTTTGATTTAACTAGTGTAAGTTTCTAAAATAAATCTATGAAACGTCTATAAAATACTAGTCCTATTTAAAAAAAATCTATGTCTCAGGTTTCGCCGTATTTTGCCACAAATTTTCTCTTCGAAAAAACGCCTAGAGTAAAGTTCTTAGCAACATTAGCATTACCTATGTTAATTTTAATGCTTAGCAACATTAACATTACCTATGTTAATGACAATGTTGCTAATAACTTTACTCTAGGCGTTTAGCAACTATTTCCAAGAGAAAATTTTATGGCACCACATTTTCCGTGTATATAGATTCTAGTGAGGCTTTGAGGGTTCTAATTCAATATAGAATTGTTATAGAATTATTTGATACTGTAAATTTGATTATACTATGCATAGTAATAGATATATCGTGATGGTTTCGCTGGAAGGATACTCTGCAGCGCAACCACTTTCAATAACAAAATACGGCGAAACCTGAGACATAGATTTTTTTAAAATAGGACTAGAATTTTATAGACATTTCATAGATTTATACACTAGTTAAATCTAGTTAAAAAGTAGTTCCGCCGGGGAGCATGACGTAAAATTTTGATAAAAATACATTATGTAGATCTTAACAAATACTTTCAACGAAAATTGTTTTAAACGAGATCAAACCGGTAGTTTTTAAGAAATAGCACATTTTTAACAACCGCAAATATAACATTGCCCTTATACGAACACTATGAAAAAAAAAGTTATTTTTCAGTCAATTAAATATTGTGGTATTTTGGCTAAGTGGAAGTAAGTGGACCCCTAATTTAGTTTAAGTTGGTACGGAACCCTCAGTGCGCGAGTCCAACTCGCACTTCGCCGGTTTTTCATGTATGTAAATAATGTGGTCCTGTATTACTGCATTTTAGATCTCTGTTATCTGTCTTGTTTTACATGTCCCTGCTGCCTGTATCAAGAGCGTGCTTTAGGATATCTTAACTTATGTTATATGTTTTAAGAGACACAATAGTTTTACTAGTGTCATCTCTGTCGATTTATATTCGTATTTAATTCAGATTACCAATACGTCAGATTGTTAAAAAAAACGAATAAAGATCTTGGAATACTGTGTGTTGTTTCTTAATGTCTGCCACTAATTAAAAACTTGTAGTTAAAATACGGATGTGATTTCAACAAAGCACCTTAAGTAATATCCTCAGTACAGCATACAGGGTGGCCAGAGGAGTGACGTCCAAAAAATTTTTTGAATTGACTCGTGTTGAGAGGTATCTGAATCACCAGTATGTATGTTCTGCGATTTTTGTAGTTTTTTAAATGTTTAAAATTGCGATCCTATCCGTTTGAAAAACAACACCCTAATGACAGGTCGCATTCCTGGGGCCTTATTCAGCTATTTCAATCGCAATTTGATCGTGATTGAATTGGACGACTTTGACATTTAGCCCATACTAGAACTGTCAAAAACCTGCAATTCAGTTACGATTGTGATACGATTTGGTTACGCGAATTAGGGGACTGGTAGAGATGGGCCACGTGGAGGAGTCCCTAGAGTTGATCCGGATCGCAGAGAAATGGTGCTTGAAGAAATTCAACGAAATCCATCCACAAGTACAAGAAGTATAGCTCGGTATTTGGATATTCCAGACGTCTATTCAAAACATACTTCACGAAGAAGGATACCACGCGTTCCACATTCATCGAGTCCAGTCTTTACTGCCAGCAGATCACCAATTACGGGTTGATTTTTGTCAATCAATGTTAAGGAGAGAGGATCCTTCCTGGATTTTTCCGGTGGACTGATGAGTCACGGTTTGAACGAGTTGGAATCTTCAATATTCATAATTTGCACAGGTGAGCGATCGAAAACCCACACGATGCGAGAGCTTCTACATTCCAACATCGTTTCAGTGTAAACATGTGGTCTGGGATCCTTAATGGTGAACTAATTGGTCCGTTTGAACTGCCGTCAAGACTTAATGGATAAACGTACAAAAAATTCTTAGAAAACGATCTACCATTGTTGCTCGGAGACGACAATTTGGAACTCAGGCGAACCATGGTGTTTCAAAATGACGGTACCCCATCATTACGCAACGCAAGTCCGACGTTATCTTAACGAGACGTACCCTAACAGATGGATCGGACGCAACGGACCAATCAGATGGCCACCACGCTCTCCTGACCTCAATCTCATCGATTATTTCATCTGGGGCTGCTACAAAGAAATCACATACGCCCGAGAATGCTCGAGCGAAGAAGAGCTTAGAGGGAAGATTGAAGAAGCCGAAAGAGTGGTTAGAGCAAATCGTGAAGCTTACTTACAGCGTTCATGGTCACGGGTAGACGCGTTCTAAATCCGTGAACTCATCCTTCATTTAAATTTATAGTGTTCGCGTAACCTCAAGAGAACAGTATAAAAACAGTTATCTTATTTGCAAAAGAATTCGAAATTTTAGATGATTTTATAGAACTCGTACTAGGTCTTTTGGTGTTTAAAATACTCTTGATTAATTGCAACAGCTAAGACGCGGTGATCGAAAAGAATCTCATTGTTATTTGGTGAACCTTAACGCCCCGTCAATCTTGTGGTTGATGTACAGACCCCAGCACGTCAACCTACCACAAAATGTAAAATTTTCTCAATTGATATTGATCTCTATCTGTTCGATTTAAAGTTGAAAATCAATTCAATGATCTTTACCTTTTTGGGTATGTTGACCTGCCGTTGTCTGTACCAGGCCAAAATGTCAATGGTCCTGAGTTTGATCCCCGGGTCAGGCAACAAGAGTTTCGAATTTTTTAACATTGCTCAGGTTTCTGTTATCCAATCCCTATTTGGCAAGCGTGGTGGTTATGTCTGTACCCATCATTTCTATAGTAACTTGAATTCTATGATAGAGGCCTTTTGCGACGTGGAACCATCGCAGTGTTGTAAAAAAAGGAGCACCTAAATTCGTGATTAATTGGTCTAATTACTAAATTTTCTACAGTCTAAATAGGAAGTATAGTTTGGGTAGTGAAGGTTATGTAGGAGATTACTAATAGAGACAAAAACTAAGCGCTCCTATTAAAAAAGAATGACATCTTCCTGTAAACATCAATGGTGTCTAGTGAATTTGCCACTAGAGGCGCTTGTGTCGCGTGAGGTCCAATAACATTCACTTTTCACTGGTTTTAGCGGGCTTCGTTACATATTTATTTTATTTACCTGCTGGAAAGTGATCTTCTTCGTAAAGTTATCGCAAATATGGATTCTTTTGCGATTAATGTGAACGCTTTGAAAGCGGAATTAAGAAAAAGCGCAAAAATAGGCGGCCTCAAAGAGCAACTATTTCAGAAGTTAGTTTGTTGATATCAAGATAGTTATTTATAAATAATAAACATTAATTAGATTCAAGATTTAACACTTTGTTTCGGCGCGATCGCCTTTGACAGCTATACCTCCGGACCTCAGTCTACAGTGGCGCCAACTGGTGAGCAAAGAAACGGTAGTCCCAATTAGCGTCTACTTATTAAAATACACGATCTAATACAAAATTAAGCTGACCGGAAAATAGCTATCACAAAACACCGCTTGCTTTAAACAAAGAGACCAGCCATCAGATCACACAATAAGAAATTAGCGCAAACAAACTCTGCCATAACCAGAATTTAAAGGATAATTTCTTACGCAGGTGTAGTTTGTGCATTTCTGTGGCAGGGGGGCATTTTGAAAACCTATTGTAAATAAATTTAATTTTATTACAATCATCTTTGTTTTATTGAATCAATCTATCAATGTACCAAACCTGATAAGCTATTTTCCAGTATTTTCAATCAATAATGTTTGACTTTATTACTAATAAAATTCAAAATTTTTCGACCTCGCTTCGTCTTTGATGGCCGATTCCTATGAAGTACTACTTTTTTATTATTATTATAAAAGCTTAGAATTATAGCGCATTTTCTGAAGCTACTTAGAAACTAAGAAATTATCAGTTTAGATTTTTAAGTTTAAGTTGAAATGTTTAATGATAACTCACTTAACATAAATTTTTAACTTTAAGTCAATTTTGTAGTAACTTTTATTAACGTTATGAGGCTAGTTATTTTATTACATAGAGATTTAGCTGCAAGGAAAAAAAATCGAAGAGACCTTTAATTTTTTTTTTAGGTATTTTTCATACGGTCGCAATTTTGGAAAAAATCATAAAAAAATCGTAACTCGAAAACTACGAAAAATCGCAGAACATACATAGGAGTGATTCAGAAACCTCTCAACACGAGGCACTTAAAAAAAATTTTTGGACGTCACTCCTCTGCCCACTCTGTATAATATTTTTATAACAAAATCACGCTTAAAATGTTTTGAATACAATACACATGAAAACTTTTGTTTATATGAGTATTTAATTTGTAATCACATACAATATTTTTATATGGTTTATGTGACGGTCGCATACAGAAAATTTGCTTTCTTAATAATGCTTAATTGCTTTAAAATTATATAAATTATCATAGCCATTTTGGTATTTAGTATAAGACATACATTATCGATAAAGCAGGAGACCAAAATAGCAAAAGAAGCATTAAGACCAATTGACTATTCTGAACTCTTAAAGTGAGAAATGTTTATATTCGTGAGGGTTGATTCGTACATTTGAAATAACCTGATGTGCAATTGAATATTTAGGTTTTCACTTCTGTATTAAACAAAGTGGTTTTGAAGACATATATAAATATTTTTACCCCTTTGATTACATAATAAACATTTAAACATGCATTATCATTATTTAAGTTTTAGCCTCGCATTGAACCGGAACTGGTTAAACGAATAGTTGAAAGACTTTAAGACAAAGTTTTATTATTTGAAATTATAAACAAAAGCATAATTATTATAAAAAATAATATTATCTTTAAAACATTTTATAACTCAGGTAGGACTTTAGACCTGTAAAACTAGCTAGCCAGACGACTGCCCTTTCCTTTAACTTAATTACTGAATATTAATTAGGCTGCGTTTCCACTGAAGCAGAGTTGGGTGAAGCGGAGCGCTGAAGAACAGTTAAAAATAGCAAATATACGTAAAAAAAAAGTTAAGTAACGGCCTATAATCATCTAATGCCTCCATCATTGAATTCAAGTTACCATTCGCATGTACATATGTTGTCCCATACGTCATGTTGTCCTTGAAGTTTGTTTAAATCCAAAAAACAGATACTTGGAATTTGAGACCATATTATAAAATACCGTTCTGAAGAAATATGTAAAAAATATTAAAAAGTAATAATCTTTATAGTGAAAAGTCTAACTCGCCTCGCTAACCTCTTAACATCACCGCTCTGATAGACTATGTTCTATCTGGTCCAGGTAACTTACACGGGTACTGTTGACGCGAGGTGGAGATTTCGAGCATTGTAATTAGTTACTCAGTCATTCACGGTCCACTCCTCTCCAGCCCAGCCCAGCTTCATGTCAGTGGAAACGCACCCTTATGTCAAAATTGCAGTAATTATAATAATCTCGGTAGCTCATTTGTAAGAGCGAAAGGAGGACGTTTGAATCCCACATGAGATTTTTTTTATTCAATATTTGAGGTAGTCTAAACAAAACATTAATACATTCAAATTATGAAGCACCAAAAAATTTTAAAAGGTGATTCAACCACCCCTTAAATACTTAGCTCGTTCTATCTACCAATAACTATTAACCATTTATTTACACACGGTATTGGAAAACAAAGAATTGATTAGCACAAATATTTTTACAGTTCCAGTCAATATTTATAGACTAGTCACGACAAAATTTGCATCTGCGTTTAAATTGTTCAGACGTAGAGCGCTGCTGGACATGCCAAATCCTTTAAAAAAAAGAGTTGAATTGATGGCCTGACAGCATATTTTTTTAAAGAATAATTTAAATATTCTTCTATTAAAAAAAAAATGTTGTATACTTACTAGTTGCCAAAATGATATCAACGTAGGAAACCTCGAACACAGCATCAATATGCAGATTCCAAATTTGAACTATATCTCCTTACATTTAAATTCCAGTAGCGACCTCTGCCGACGATTATTCGTTAAAAAAAATAGTAAATTTAGGCGTCCTTTGGCTTTTCTCCCTCGGATGGGTCTCCGAAGAGCATAAGACACATGGTCGCGTGAAGACACGCCTTCGCCGGTAGGAACTGTTCATCGAAGGTCAAGGCGTACCGGTACATCCAGACTGCTTGCTCGTATTCGGACTGAATAAACAAGAAAAAACGAATTAAAGAACGAAAGAAAAGTCTATTGCAAATGAAACGAAAACTAGAGAAAAAGTGTATCAAAAATTGACTATATTTTTGAAAAAAAGAAACTGATTGCCTTCAAACTCAGATTTGCATTCGAAAATGTACAAAAAGTGCAAGATTCTATTTCTGCATTTTTAAATTAATGCATATCAAACCATACGTAAATATTGACTGTCCCATATTTACATTTATGATCTAATGTTGATTTGATTGATCTTAAACTAAAAACCCAAGGAAACTTTCCCAAAAATTCAATAAATATTATAAAAGTTACCGCAAAATATCAGAATGTGATAGGGTATGATATGAGCTACCAAAATTAAGTATTCAGTTTTCATTTTAAAATGATACCTACTATTTGAATTTTAACATAGACTAGAATAAGCTTACCAAATATGAATGCGAGACCCCCACTAAAAAAGCGTCGAATTTGTTCTTCGGCGTAGAGTAGAATGACAGATAAGCAACTTCTTTAGCATCTTTTGACTTTGATTGCCTGAAACAAAAAAATATTCAAGTATTTCCATAATCGTTTTCCTAACCTTAATCTCTATCATATTATCTGCTTAAAAGGAGGGTCCCAATCACAGAACATGGAAATGTTCTGTGGTCCCAATTACTTGTTTGTTCCACTTACATGAAAAGTAATAAAACATTTTCATTTTCATTTCATCATGGCCTAAGAACAAGTGGTGCGACCCATATTAAGAAAGAGGCGAAAGGACTTAAATATTTTATGGCACATAATGGGCCATGTTCATCATAGTGTGATACGAATACATGAAAATCGTTCCTTAGAATAAACGTTTACGTCAACAAGTTCTAAAATCAAGTGACGAGTAATTTAGTATCAGTATCTTGTTGTACTCGCAGCTATAGGTACTAGTGGTACTAGTAAGTAATAAAATTTAATTAAACCAACCTAGTTCCCAAATTCTGCTGACTACTACTATAGGACAGAATGACATATTATTTTTGCTATTTAATTTTTATCAATTCTGAATATTTGTATGAATTACTGATACAGTAGATATGTTTTAGTGACAGGATAGTGGTAAAGTTTTCTGTCAGTCACTGTCCAAGAGTCAGACCTGTTTGAACCAAGAATATATTAAACATTGTATTTTTTTACAGGTGCAGCAGAAAAATCAGCGCCCTCAGCAAAGGGCCAACTGGCGCTGAGTTAATGTCCCCATAAACTTTTCTATGACATCTGGTCATTGTGTTTAGTTTCATAACTATCAAGGGTTGAGTGGTGCCCGCACAAATAAAACCACTACCCCTTTTCATCCTAAAGTTGTCGTAAGTTTCGACTATAGGAGTAGCTTACCTTAAACTGCGAGATCATCGTCAATCTCTGTATACTCACAGGTGTAGCAGCGTTACCAGCGCTCGAAGCACGTGTGGTGCGTGCTGCGGCGGTGCCAGCGCGACTAAAAGCCGATCCACCAGCGAGGCTTCTGGAACGGGTCACTGTACACTCACAGATAGATCAGCGTTGCTAGCGCTCGCAGCGCGTGTGGTGCGTGCTGCGGCGGTGCCAGCGCGGACTGCAAGCCGATCCACCAGTGAAGCTTCTTCAATAGTTCACTGTATACTTACAGATGCTGCAGCGTTGCCAGCGCTCGCAACGCGTGTGACGTGGACTGCGGCGGTTCCAGCGCGGCCAGTATGCCGATTCACCAGCGAGGCTTCTACAGTAGTTCACTGTATACTCAGAGATGGAGCAACGTTGCCATCGCGAGTGGAGAGTGCTGCGGCGGTGCCAGCATGGATAGCAAGCTGATCCACCAGCGAGGCTTCTGCAACAGGTCACCGTATACTCACAGGTTCAGCAGCGTTGCCAGCGCTCGCAGCGGGTGTGGCGCTTGCTGCGGCGGTGCCAGCTCGGCCAGCAAGCCCGATCCACCAGCGAGGCTTTTGGAATGGGTCACTGTATACCACGGATGGAGCAGTGTTGCCAGCGCTTGCAGCGCGTGGGGCGTGTGATGCGGCGGTGCCAGTGCAGCCAGCAAGCCGATCCACCAGCGAGGCTTCTGTAACAGTTCACTATATACTCACAGATGGAGCAGCGTTGCCAGCCCTTGCAGCGCATGCGACGCGTACTGCGGCGGTGCCAGCGCGTGCGCGGCGGCGAAGCAGCGGCCGGCGCACGCCCCGCGCCCCCCCGCGCCGCACCACCACCCCGCCGCCAGCAAGCCCAGCCACCAGCGGGGCTTCTACAACAGGTAACTTCGATTTGGAGGTATCTACGCTACGAATAAAAATTGTCTAGAAAGTACCTCTGCACTCTCCTGCATATACATATAGGTAGAATTTTTAAGCACTTTCCAATTTTTTTTATTGGAGCTAAGTATTGTGTGCCCATTTACGCAATAAAAAATGTAAGTCAATTTTTACCCAAAAATACTTTACGCAACTTGTGAATGAATAGTATCGTAAAGAATGAATAAGATGCGCATCGCGTAAAAAGTGTTGCGAGGCGGCCGTATCAAAAATTTTATTTTTATTTTATTTTATTTATTGTAGGGAAACAAACAGATACATAGTTACATATCAATTAGAACATAAATTTAGATCATAAACCAATAAAGTCTCCACTGATGACAATATCATATTAAATACAGTACGAGCAGCTGATATGTTTAAAATTTAAATATACAAAAAATTAAAAAAAAGAAATTTTATAATACCTAATACAAAAACTTACAAAAGAAACAAAAACTAAAACCAATTTTAACAATAATGCCTTAAGGGCGACTGCTAGTTTCAACACCTCTGATATATTTTTTGTAGCTTTTGAGAGATCCATCAAACAAATCAAATTCAAGAAATTGTTGATTGTAAACTCTGCAAGAGCGGCTAATAAACATATTCTTAGCGTAATTTGTCGAAACCAGAGGCAAATCAAACAATCTACGGTTGCGTGCACTTAGACGGGGGCATCTGAGCGTTATATGACTAAGAAGATATGGGGAATCGACATAATTATTAACATATTATACATAACATAAAATTTAACATTTTTGGAGGACATAGGTGCTTTATCTTGACATTTTTGTACTGAGCTATTAGCAAAAGAAAAAATACGTCCCCTGCTTTTTGTCTATTTGTTGTATTAAGATTGTTGTATTAAAATTTGGAAGGTGATTAAAATTTTATCCTGTAGAATACATTTGTGACATTGGCCAATAAAAAAAAACTTAATCAAATCATTTAAAAAAATTTTTGCTGGGTGTGAAAAGATTAAATCAAAAAATTTACACCCTCTCAAATTATAAAAATAGCTACTTGAACAATCGTTTTATTTATACTTACAGTATCAACATACTTCGCGATTTTCGATCCTAACGTAACATAATCGTAATAGTCAAACACCTCAGCGAACTGGTGCATTATACTCAGGACGGGCTCCCAGCCGTCTGTGTCGATCTTGCTCAAGCGCTCCAGGAAGAAATCATCTGTGGGGTCCCACGGGATTTTGCAGTCTGGAACCTTTTTGTTAGCTGGTGTTTGCGTCGTGATTTCCGACGGGATTCTGTTGTGAATAAATTCGTGATATTTATTTGTCGGTTCTTTTATTTGTCTTACTAATATTGTAAATGCGAAAAGTGGCACGTATTTTTGTTACTCAATCACGTCGCAACGACTGCCAATCAGTTTTATTTCTGCAAATAGGCCCCAGGAGGCGCTTTTACACGTCCCAATATTTAAACCTACCACTGCTTCGGGACAAGTCTGGGCTAGCGCCGAGAAGAAGCAGCGCAAGAAACTCGGTCACTATTGTCAGCCTCTTTTTAAATATTTTTTACAAGGTAAGGTAATTTTTACAAGGTTTAAGCAAGTACGAGCTGGGACAACTTAATGCCATACATTTCTATCATTTAAATAATCATTAACAGTGTAATAGCCCTTTTTTATTAAAATAACTTTAACATAATAAGTTTATGTACAGGGAGTTCAGCAATATCCTTTGGTAATTTGTTGAAAATACGGATACAATTTCCCATAAACGATTTTCCTACTTTTCGCAGTCTGAAGCCTGGAACGGCGAGTTTATCTTTATTTCTCGTATTAAAGTTGTGTACGTTGCCAATGGACGAATGATCAATAACGGCCAGTCCCAATAATCTATCTATCTTCAGTTTTGGCATATCGGAGATAGAAAACATCTTCTGTCTCTGATTTTGCCGTTCAGAGAAACAAAGACAAAAGTTGTTTTCTATCTCCGATATGCCAAAACTGAAGATAGATAGGTTATTGGGACCGGCCGTTAATGTACAGACAACAGCACGTCAACTACTACAAAACTTCAAATTTTCTCAATTGATATCGTTCTCTACTTGTTGGACTTAAAGTTGAAAATCAATTCAATTACCTTTAACTTTTTGGGTAGGTTGACCTGCCGTTGTCAGTGCCTAGATGATTATTTATTTATTATAAAAATCGTTATTTATTTCTATTCCAAGAGGATCAGCGCAACATTATGTTCGGTACTTCTGTCTTACCAATTACTAGGCTCTACGGATCTACACTGAACAGAACTAGTATTTAATTTAAAAAGTTGCCAGTTAGTGAATTTAATCAAATATTAGTATATTTTCAGTTAGTGCCACAGGCGCGGCGTACTCTGATTAGAGTAAATAATATTTGGTCTGATTAGATAAAAATGTTAGTTACCTATCATAACTGTCCACAAGTATTTGCCTAAAACTAATAACATGCAAGGCATATCCCAACTGCAGCTGATGAAAAGTACAATCTTCTTCTTTTAGCGCTAAATCTTCTGGCTGAATATCTGAAAAAAAAAACACTTTTACAATCAAAACCGATAAACTTGACGTTTTCATCAGAAGCTTTATTTGTAAATAAAAAAAACTTGAAAACATGTCAGTTGAGCGGAACTCCCTAAGAGTTACGCTCTATTGACATATTTTTTTAAAATTAATAGACTCAGGCGTTACTTTGCGGAAATCCATAACTAATTATGGATTTAGAAAATTATTTTGCTAATGATTTCCGCTTGTTAACTGTACTGCATGCATTTTTGAGGGGGGGCGGGCGGTTTTCCTGCATGAAATAGTGCTTGCTCAATCAGGGTAGTGTGGTGAAGGTATCTAGGCCGGTATATTAACAAGCGGAAATCATTAGCAAAATAATTTTCTAAATCCATAATATTTTTTTACAGCCAACTTACCGCTACATCCTCTAGGGCCGCAGCCCTTAAGTGCAGTATCGACGCTACTAATCATTCTTTCATAATTCTGTTGATGCGCGGACCGAGCGTTACGCTCTAACGGCATATTTTCTATGAACGCGTCGAACATACTGTCATCCATTTGATCAGGAGACGATGGTGGAGATTTCATACCTTCGCTTCTGAATTGTAGCATGCGTGCTAGAGCGCTACCCTCTGGAAGAAATATTACAAAAGCACTTGTATCGAGTTCAGATATTGGATGTTATGATTACGAGGTACGGCTTTAGTACGAACTTTGTTTTTTTAAATAACACTTTAGTAGATTCTAAATTAAGGCTTTCACTTTATATGAGAGCATTAATGTAAAATAAATAATAAAATATATAATCCGTTATAGAAAATATACCACGTCTATATCAACTAATAGATAACCGATCCAATTAATATAAGGCAGTGCCTGCCTGCCTATTCCCAATGACGTCTTAGCTGTTATACGCCTTGTTTTAATCTCGTAGTAGTGTTAATTAACTCTATTTAAACCAACCTTTTTGTAGACTACTAAAACATTGTATATTGGTCATGTGACAATTGGTCCCATCTTTTTCACAAACCATGTTCACGCCAGGCTCTACCTGAGTGCATATGTCTCCTTCTCCATAATCTTAAAATCAAAGCAGAATTATTATTTGGCATCAATTAAGTTTTGAAATCGTTCCATAAAAATTATAAAAAGATATGATCCTCTCCTGACAGCCACGGACTTTTAAAGATTGTTGTGGAAGACCCGCCATTGGGATAAAAAGCAATGGTTTATCACCTGGTATTCACCAGAAAATCTCTAATTATGTATAGGTATTGAACCTTATTTTTATTTAGATGTGCACTTTTATTGTGTGCATTTACTCTTTGTACAGACAACAGCACGTCAACCTACCACAAAACGTCAAATTTTCTCAGTTGATACTAATCTTTACTTGTTGGACTTAAAGTTGAAAATCAATTCAATGACATTTACCTTTACCTGCCGTTGTCTGTACTAAAATCCAAGTGTTTGCAGTATGTAATGTACATGCACAAAAGTAAGGTTAGGAAGGGCTAATTTTATTTATTTTAAAACTTCTACAGCTTACCGGCTTCTTGTAAAGCATTTATCTGCTGAAGTATACACGCCCATCCGTTAAGCAGATTCCTTGCAAGCCCGCCTGAAAAATTTGGCTCCACTCTGACCACTTGCTTGAGGTGGAACATGTGGGTGTTCCGGTGTTTCTTGAGCATGTTTAGCTCGGCGAGTACGAAGTTAGTCGCAGGCTGAAAAAAAATAATATATAGGATCTGTATTGTTTTTTTAATAAAATTAAAAGGAGGTTTTTAAGTTGGCATATTTTTTGTTTTTTATACAAAAACTATGTCAGGTTTGGAATTGATTTTGGTTTAATAGCTCAAACTTTTTCCATATAAATTTTAACAATAACAATAAACTCAAAGCGAGACTTCATGATTAAATATAAAAACCGACTTGTATCTTACGGCTTACCTCATACAAACTCAATCTGAACGACTCTTCTGCTGCTTGTAAAGCTTCATCAAAGTATCCCATCTCTAAATAGACAGATGCTAGCGATGTGAGAACTATATCTTTATACTTCTGCTCCACTGTGCGGCTCGCGGACATGAGGCAGTGTAAGGCGTTGCCATTGCTGCCTCTAACGCGCCAGTAGAGGGATGATAGTGTGTATAAAATCCAATTCGGTGCTATTTTCTGTAGTAAAGCAATACATATCAGTTGTAAAAACGAGAGTTGTAAAAGAGATAAAAAATTATAAATACATAATCTACATTTCACATTTTTTATTGGGAATAAATATAAGGGAACCAATATAATTCAATGTATGTACACACGGCGGCACATCAGACTATACATGTTGACCTTGAGACCGCCTTTATGCCCTACGTAATAAAAGCTGTTATCGCAGTTCAACTGTTTAACTTGATGTGCTGTCGAGTGTACATTAATGTAATGTAATCATGTCAGTTTTAATTTATTTTCAAACCAAATACTGTATAGAAACGTATTTTACACACTATTTAAGGAATAATAATATGATCACTATAAACCAATACCTATGCAATAAAGGCAATGAAGTGTGTTGTTTATACAACTTCGTAGCAGCAGGGAACACAGCAAAAAAAGGTTGAGAAAAAGGAAATGTTCTGGAATGGCAACTGCGCGCCAATTATCGATGACACGGTGATGGTCGCGGAAAGCTTCTGTATAATCTTCAAGGGAAGCCAACGCTCAGCAATGCTAGGCTTCGTCTGGCTAGTTTCTAATTATAACACATTATTTTTCAATTTTTCGTTAATTTAAATAAATATTTCCAGTATGTAAATAATTGTGGATGGCTGGAAAGAAAGAGGCCGACCGAGAAAGAGATGGATGGACTGTGTAAAACAAGATATGAGTGCAAAAGGAGTGGATGATTCAGTGACGTGTGATAGAATAGTGTGGATGAGAAAAACATACTGCGCCGACCCCAGATAAACTGGGAAAATGGGCAAAAGAACAATTACCAGTTGCATCGCCGTGTATATCCGATGACCGATCTCGACGTCTTGCATCCTCTTCACCACTTCCACGTCGCCATCGCCCACATATTCTAGAAGCTTCTGCTTTAAAAACCCTGTGTTTATCACTTCCATCCCAATCTGTTGTCTACAAATTAAACACATTTTTTATTGAGAAACTTAAGGCTAATAGAAATGCACTCTTACTATACAACGATATACGTAGTAGACATATAAGTAATAAGGGTAAGTATATAATTCGGTCTTATCGGAAAACTAAAGGTAATTTTTTTTAATCATTGTCTTCAGACAATCGCCAAACTTAGTTTCTTTATCTGGTAAACAAACATTTTGTACTTTATTTGATATTTTAGCAACTTTATTGCACTTATAATATCAGTATATAAACTTGAAAAATTTTGCCTCAGGCGGGACTCGAACCCGCATCTCTTCATGCGAGGAGATGCGGGTTCGAGTCCCGCCTGAGACAAAATTTTTCAAGTTTATATACAAACATTTTGTATTTTAAAGTTAACTGAAAAAGTCGATATTTTTAAATGTTATTTGTTTTAATCAAACTTGGATCCAATTAATAAACACATTACCACTTCAAAAGAAAAAAAGGTGCGGCCATCTAGCTTAGTTTGACACGCGTGAGGAACGTCCCGTCTATGGTACAGTAGCGAACATACAAAACGCTCGTGAGTCTACTGATATACATTAAATAAATGTAGACAACATCACATACACTGTTCTTATCCCAATCTCTTGACCAGTCCAATCGAGACAAGCCCCCTAATTCAGCAAGCCAAATCGTATCACAATCGTAAGGTTTTTGACGGTTCTAGTATGGGCTAAATGTCAAAATAGCCCAATTCAATCACAATCGAACTGCAATTTAAATAGCTGAATAAGGCTTCTGGGACCTCGGAGCAGGCGACACCTTGAAAACCGGTGTATACGCCTCTCCGCCACAGAAGTTGTCAAACAATAAAGAAAATTTTTGAAGTTTTGAATGCCTTTTATTTACGGAAAAAAAATTTCAGGTAATCTTTGATATGAATAGAGTACTATTAAATTTCACCCTCTTCTTTCAGCCTTTCTCTAGTTTATGGTATAGATTTATAAGTTTAAAAAAACAATGATGTGAGACAGTGCTAATATACACATAATAAATATAATTTGACATATCTATGGTATATTATATTTATATATATATTTGTTTCGAGACCTCCGCAAACGTTTTAAATGTTATTAGTATAACTATTTACCGCATCAGATTTTTTCAAATAATGTTACTAAAAATCGTAGAATTTATAAACCGTTTTCATATTCGTAAAGCGTATAACTTACCTAAGTGGTTTTTTCTGTGTGTAAAATGATGCCTCCTTGTCTTGTGAACACAGAGGCGGGTGCCAAGGCAACTCGTGTTCCACAGTAGCAGGCACCCCTATTCGTTCCGTCAGTAAAGATTTTAACCTGAAACACAAAAGCATACAATATCATAAGTAATTAATAATTATACACTGGCAATACTTAAAAAAAATTAATAAGGTGTGTAAAACGCGTATTATTCACGACCTCCGTGGCGTAGTGGCGTACGTACACACCGGTTTTCAAGGTGTCGCCTGCTCCGAGGTCCCGGGTTCGATTCCCGGACGGGTCAATGTATAAAAAAAGTATTTTTCTACATTTTCTCGGGTCTGGGTGTCTGTGGTACCTTCGTTGTTTCTAGTTTCCAAAATACGAGTGCGTTAAATAGTTATTCAAATTTGGATCAGAATAATGTATGTGATGTTGTCCACATTTACATTCATTAACATTTTTCACGCTAACTGTACAGGCTGTTCATAGATAGATATGATGACAACATTAATCAATTGACATACAAAGTCAACCAAACGCGATTTCGTATGAGAATACTTAGATATGACGTCAATGATAAGTTGCGTATAAGAATCGTAAAAAAAAGTAAAAGTAACGGCCTATAATCACCCCACTAGAATAATTGCCAAATGCGGGTTGATCATCACAACCCCGAACTATATTCAATAATTCGAAACTCCTATTACGCGACCCGGGGATAGAACCCAAGACCCCGAGACCTTGGCCGGCACTTAAACCATTAGACCAAACAAAGAATCAGAAACTTAAAAAAAACTTTCGTAAATTAGAAAATTATTTTAACTTCAAACTGTACTGCGCTGCGCCTGTACCTGTTTACATATTTAGGTAATACCTCTTACCTCACACCTTTATTTTCGAATGGCAGGAAAACGGGGAATATTGCCTCAACGTTTTCAGGAAATTTTGGAGCGGCTTCCTTGCAAAATCTAGGTGAGGGCCAATCGCGCTCTTTGTCAAAATCCTCTAAATTACGATTAATTTTCATTGTAGACGGATATCTAGAAAAACAAGAAAACCGAGTTAATAAGTAGTCTCGTCTCGCTCGCACACGTACAACCGTATTGTATTGAATACTTATTTTAAGTTTAAAGTTTAACATGTGAATTACATTATCAATTGTATTTTAGTTACAAACCTACCACTTTCATGCATTTTAATTACGAAAAAGCTAGCAGTAATCTTTTGATAAATGCAAACTTACAAAATATGTCCATCATAATAATCCAACAAGTCTTCATCAGTTTGCCTTGTTTCTGGATCTGGCCTAAATTCTGTCTTCTGATAATTCGTTTTTGGAGCCTCGAAAATAGGAACTGAAATACAAAAGGAGTTTCTGCAATTCTTTTATAAATTAAAGCTGTTAGTTCCTGTGACGTCGTCCGCGTCAATTTCTGTTAATAAGAATTCGATTATTTTTGCAACATTTTTCACTGATGCTTCGCTCCTATTGTTCGCGGCGTGATATTATATAGCCTAAAGCCTTCCTCGATAAATAGACTATCCAACACAAAAATAATTTTTCAATTCGGGCCAGTACTTCCTAAGATTAGGTGAGCGTTCGCCCAGCAAAAAGTATCGTCTATTCGAAAATTGGATGATGCAGATAATTAGTGCCTTATATCGTGTAAATGTGCCGAAATTTTATATTTGTGCGTCCAACAGCTTCAGAATTATTTAAGAAAAATGGATTCTGCTGCACGAACGTTCGCCCAGCAAAACTTTTTTTAATTTATGCGTCTAGCTGTATATTAAATATGCAAAAAGGTAGCTTATGTACGAGTGTAAATGTGCCGTAAAAGCCAAATTTGTGCCTCTTAAGATGTCAGACTTATTTAGTTTTTTTGCTGCGCGAACGTTTCGGTTATTGCTGTATATCGGAAACGGTTGGACGCACACTCATGATTTTTTGTATACAGATACAGCTAATTTGTGCATATTTGTGCCGCAATTTTCATTAACATGACTAGCATGGTTGAGGATCTATTTTTTTATTTCCTAAAAAATGGAAAAATGCTCTAGCTCTCGAACGAACAAGACCAAGGACTTGGCGTTAGTGCTGAGTGATACCTATTATTATATTCACATGATCATGTAAAGTTTCGCCGGCCATATCATTGCCGAGTTCTTAACGATTTTGTCTTTGTTTTGAGGTTATCTTGAGTGAAATTACTTAGAATACGAAAACAAAAAATTTATTATACATTATTTTATTATACACAAAAATCTGACTATATTATTATTATTATACGTAAGCCTTTGTACATGTTTACGATTTACTTTTAGTACTAAAGAAACTTACTTTGAACATCCGGTATAATATCTGTAAATACTGGCATAGGCCCAATCTCTTTAATAATGTCTCCATGTACATCATAATCCTTGGTCAGATCAGGTTGCACATAATTCGATTCTAAATTCGCGTGTTTCTCAATATGATTCACTAGCCTATGAAGGCTGAACGCTGATTCTATCGCATAGACTCCCTTTCGTTCTAATTTTTCACCCAGAGACACTGGTCCGTCGAGAAAATAAAGTATAACAGAGTTCTTATTGCCATCTTCTTTAAGTTCCTTTATTTTGAGACCGGTCAACTTGGACATTTTCTCGCAATTGTTTTTTATATCTTTATAATCTGTAACAAAAAATACTCTGACTAAACTATTTTTATGGACTTAATATTTAACTTATTGTAAGAGAATGAAAAGCTTTTGAACCACCTGGAAAGCGAAGCCCACGTTCGTTTTACAGGTGGTTGAAAATGGACCGTGTATATTATCCTTAACTCTGTCTGTCTGTCACACTTTCAGGCTTAAACTAATAAACCTATTTTAATTAAATAAGGTAAATAGATAGATGAGGCCTTGAGAAAGGACATAGGCTATTATGTATTACCACAACTGCACGCAGGTTTCATGCGATATAATGTGTAGTTTACGAGGGCAGAGCCGCGAGAAAAAGTTAGCGTTTTGAAGAGGAAACACAAGGGCCGTTTTTCCATACAAACGTAGTCCCCTGTTTCTTCCCTGGATAAAGCCAGTAGAGCAATAAATTTTATTACAAAAATATATGGCCACTATCAGCATGTTTCTATGTTATCTGTTTTTTCATAAATTAATTAATAAAAAAGATATGAGGTTTCAAAAATCTAAAAAGTTCGCCATATTTTCCGCTGTGTTCAAACATCCAGAAAACAAATTTGGCAAAATTTTAGAAAAAAAGGAAAACTTACGAACACGGCCAAAGCCTTTCTTTAATTTTTAATAAAAAGGTTTTTAAATCGGTCTAGTTTTGGAAAAGTAATCGGAGGACTACGAAACGTTGATTTGGTGTGCTTTTAGTAGGTATTTTCGGTCCAAGAAGCAGTTGTCTCTATCACACTCTGCGGTGAAGGCGTTTGGCGTTTGAATAGATTTTACAAATACCTATTTTTTAATTCTCTCGCCTGTAGTGTTTCCTCTTAAGGTTGAACCTTGTAGGGGATTATTCGATGTTATCTTAAGTATTAAAATATAAAATTACCAAAATCCTTTGTCTGTTTCATTGTCTTCAAAAATGCCGCCTGTGATTTTAGCCAATGACCTTCCCTGCTAGAATACGCAATCAACTCTTCACGAAGTTTGTCAACTATACTGAAAAAAGAGCACATCCATTTTTGATACTATAGAAATGTGCATTCATAAATACTTTACAGGGTGTTAGATAAATGGCATTACAAGCCAGAATCAGCCTATGTTGAAACACTCATGTTTATAATAGCTAAATAAAAATATGATCTAGTGTTAAAATGGGGTACACTACATAAATACGAAAAACTTAATTCCGATATTGACAATCACGAATTTCAAAATACCGATTTGTATAATTTCGAATGATACAGATTTCCGAAAATCACAAATCCGATCAATCATAAGTCCTAATATTATAAAACCTAAATTTCAAAATTCCTAATGTTTATAAGTACTATTTTCAGAAGGCCGAATTTCATGATCCCGAATCATATCAATTCCGAATCTTTAATAATTCGAAATATCATAAATATGAATTCCGAATATTAATATTCCGAAAACGCATAAAACCAAAAACTAAACGCTTGATAGTTTTTTTTTTTTTAAGAAGCTACCGATAATATTAAATTATTACACAATACTAATGCACATTAAATGCTACTCTAACTAGGTACTGCCAAATGCAAATGCAAGCATCCATGCATGTCATGGATGCAAGCAAGCATGCATTCATGCAGGCAAGCAGCATGCAAGCAGGCAAGCAGCATGCATGCAGGCTACCAAGCATGGATAAAGGTCAGCAAGCATACAATCATGCATATCTACAGGCAAGCAAGCAGGCAAGCATGCATGGATTCGGGCAAGCAGGCAAGCATGCATGGATTCAGGCAAGCAGGCAAACATGCATGAATGCAGGCAAGCAGGCAAGCACGCATGCATTTAGTTTTGCTCTTCTCCGGCGCTGCGGGAAGTGCAGTCCTTTCGCCCTTGCGTACAGCCGCTACAGCTCACCTGGGCACCCGAGGTTCGTTACTGCGAGCGAGGACTGCTCTCCCTCAGCGCCTCCGGCTTTTGAATTGCTCTCTAGTGTTGGGCAGACAAGTTCCACGGCAAAAAGACCACGGCGAGTCGGGATTCAACTAAATTCATTATTAATACAATGAATTTTCGGAAATTTAAAATTCGTAATAAAGTGTTTAGGGTTAATAACACAACGGATTTTTCATTCTTCGTATTAATGAGATTCGGAATATAAAAGATTCGGACTATTGATATTCTGTAAAATGTTAATCATGGTTTTAAATAGTCGAAATTTGATTCTTCGGAACTTTTATATTCGGAGGTTTGAAAATCGGAATATTCAATTTCGGAATTAAATATTTCGGAATTTTTGGGTGTTCCCGTTGAAATGAAAGATATGTCTACGGATTTAGTACGCGGTTATTTTTTATTTAAACCGACGTTTCGAACATTTTACAGCGTTCACGGTCACGGGCAGACTAAGGTGTTATTCGTCTTAATATTTTATATATAATAAAAATTAGAGGCGGTAATCTTAAAATTGTTGAAAACTACCGCCTCTTATTTTTATCGTCAAATAAACGCTTACTAATTCCGTAAACATATCTTTCATTTCAATGTACATATGGTGTTCCCGTTAACTCAAAAAAACAGTATGGCCTAGTGGTTTAAACACCGGGCCAGGATCTCGGGATCGTGCATTCGATCTCCGGGTCGGGCAACAAAACTTTCGAATTTTCGAACATTGCTCGGGTTTATGATCACTCTGATCACTAACCCGCATTTGGCAAGAATAGTGATTATGCCTATACCCATCATTACTATGGTAACTTGAATTGAATAATGAAGGCCTTCTTTACCCTGGAGTGGGATGATTACTTTCCTTTTTTAATTTAATTTTTAATATTTATACTCATACAAAATAGATCCTAAGTAGATAAATGAGTTTAGTATGGTAATAATATTGATATCTAATATTTGCATTCACTATACTAATCGCAAAATGTTAACATAGGCTAGATTCGGTTTTGTAATACCAATTTCCTAACACCCTATGCCACACTTACCTTTTAATATCATTCATTTTTTGCCACAACACAATATGGCATAGTATACAATATCTGTACCTAATAACTAGATCAAAACTTGGGCTCAACTTCAAGCATTGATCAAAATGTTTCAACGAGCTATTAAAGTCTCCTAAGATAGCGAGCGCTGTGGCAAGAATGAAGTGATTCATATCATGTTGTGGATCATGATCCACTGCAGCACCGAGCACTACAACCGCATCTTCAGTCTTTTTGCTGCGATGCAGAATCGAACCGAGGCTCAAAAGAGCCACATCTTTATATTCTCTGCAATAATATGATACATCTCATCAGTTCCTATCATTTAATTTATTCTACATTTCTACAGGTTCAAAGGTATCGGATAGATTAAAAGATATATGGTTTAAAGGCTTCAGCATACCAAATGCAGGTCAGAAACGGGGCTAGTCAGTAGCTGTGCGGGAGACGGTAAACTAAACGCAGCAGCAGTTTCAAAGTTAAGCGCGGGACCGCTTAGTATGACGGGTTAGCCTGCCAGTTGGCTGCAAGATATTGAACATTAACGACGCGGATGAATAGCTTGCGGTGATTTTGTCACTGAGCATTGAATGACGCAGCTAAAAGGATTTGTCTAAAAAATCAAATAAAAATTTGTTTGGCAGTATTTCGATAATATTATCGAAATACTGCCAAATAAAATCAGTTTTATTTCTGCAAATAGGCCCCAGGCGGCGCTTTTACACGTAGTCGTAAAAGCACTACAACTGTCGACAACCGCATTCGACATGCCGCGTTGCATTACAAACACCCTGCCTACGATATGTCAACCTAATACGACGCGACTTCTTTTTTTTTTTCGCACCCGCGTCACAACGATTCTCAATTATTGTTGCTACTGCCCTGCATTTGGTATGCTGAAGCGTTCAAAGATGTAAAGAGAATTCGGAAAAAAATTAGGAAAGACAGAATTTTCATTTATTCCTATCAGAAAGTAATAACAGTCTAAAATCAAAAGGCAAATAGAGATGTTTAAAGCAAGCTATCTTATTATTTGAAAGCGTTTATCGCAAAGATCAAGTGAATAAAAAAGTATAATAAACATTTAATAACAATTAAAGTTTTACAGTAAAAACAACAATGTAGTTTCATAGTTTAGTTGAGTTTTTATATGTAATACCCTTTTTGAGAAAATGTTTTATTTACCTATTTGCATAATGCACTGCCCGGCGACTACATTCCATTGCCTTTGGCGCGTTACCTCTGACCCGCCAATATAACGACGCCATGTTGTAGTGTAACCATGAAGAGCTGTTTTTCTTTAAGCACGCAGCTGCCCAATGGCCAAACTGGTCCACCGTCATGATAGATGAGATTAGCTCAGGAAGAGCAAGTTCAGGATTGGCGGTCAAATTTTCTCTTTGAATCATACCCTGAAAAGAAATATAATATGCAATGACCAGAGTAAGAAGAGCTGCTAAAGATTGTCTTCCGATCATCAAATAGCATCTCTATCCTCTTTCAGAAGTCATCAAAAGAATCATTGTTAAATTCCTAATTTGAAATCTAATGTAAATTTCTCTTAACATAAACAATTTACTTTAGGCTGAATGATTTGGATATCTTTGGACCATGGCATAAAAGAGAAAAAACAATAGTTTTTCTACACTCTGTATATTTGAGATCTTACTGATAATATAACATACAAACAATTCAGTATCCCTACTGTATTATTTACATGTATGTTTTGTTTTTATTACTTTTATTTACCTATATTTAATTGCTAAATTTACTTAAGTTAAATATACACATAATAAACCAAATATACATCAAATTATTTGTTACTGATTTGGCAATCAAGACTTTGGAATCCAATTCATAATATTATTGTTTTCTTTTTAGTGAAGTCATTTTGTCAATAAACTATTGTTCCTTAATGTTGGCTTAGGTTGAATTAATGTATGCTGTTTTTATAATTTGATGTATATTTTGCTTATGTCTATATTTAGACCAGAGACTATCCAGCCAATTGCCAAATATCCATACTTTTTGTTCAGTCTTGTATAATCAAAACACACATAAAAACAACTATACATACCTCTAGATGCTCAAATGCAAACATGCTAAAAGTTAATGAGGATAATTTTTTACAGTCTGGTACATCTGTGTCCTGACCAACGATAGGCTTGTACAGCAAATAATCTTCAACGGGAATTTTCTTTGATTTTCCATGCTCCAAAAACGATGCATACCAGTCAAAGAAATTTAGTTGCCCTGCTTTGACGCAATTCTCATCATTGGTAGAAACAGGAATAAGATTGGACTTCTCTTTGATATCAGCCCATAGCTGATTTATTAATGCCTGCCTTTTATACAAATCATGGTACATGTTAATAATGTTATCCCACCTCGTATCTTGGTTTAAAAATGCAAGCAAATCATATGGACGGCTCATCTCGAATGGTGATTCTGCCTGTTGATTAAAAGATTAACTCAACAATTATCTCATACTCAAAACTTAGTTTTATTGCCTTTTTATCTTTAACCCTTGTAAGTCCTATAATTTTTCAATAGCAGTATTAATTTCTGCTGGATATACTTATATTGAGTCATTAATCATCATATTCAAACGACACCTACAGCTGGACAAAGGCATCCCCTAAATGTACAGACAATGGCAGGTCAACCTACCCAAAAAGTTAAAGGTCATTGAATTGATTTTCAACTTTAAGTCCAACGAGTAGAGATCAATATTAATTGAGAAAATTTGATGTTTTGTGGTAGGTTGACGTGCTGTTGTCTGTACAAAATAGAAAAAGTGTTTCAAGCCAAGAAATAAAGTAAGTTTTGCATAGTTTTTGAAGTTTCTTGATAGTTGTATTATTTACTGCATTTGCAGCATTTGCAGCAACCTTTTTTTAAAGGGACAACATTAAAAATAATTTATACTTATGCTGGATGGTTGTTATGTGGGTCAGGCTTTTCAAAAGTTAAGTATGCTGGTACCTACGAGTTTCTAAGAAATTGTGACATACAGGGAAAACAAATAGACCCCTTTTTTATTTTTCAAGCCTATGAATTTAGAACTACCAATATCTTCATATTTAATGGAAAAGAACAGCCTTGACGCTAATATAAACTTAGTTGTGTACATGGAATAAAAAACTTAGGAGTGTCTGCCTAAAGATGTCTCTAAAGATAACTGTCTGGACAATAGGAAGATAATATTTGGCCCTTTAAATAGGACGTATTGTTTAATATAACGGAAACTGATAACATACCCGTGGTTGAATCAAACCACTTTCGGTCACCATCCAGTGGGTCGAAGCCTGTATATTCATTGTACACAAACTGAATAACCATAAAACTACCGTGAACTTCATTTCTATAGTGCCACGAAACATTTCTGTGAGACAAATTCATGCCATTTATTTAGAAATTAGGCTTTTTTTTAATTTCATTATTCTTAAAGTATTCTGCAGAATGCAGATAAATGCCGATGCCCGATAATCATATATGACAGATGTCACAGATGTCATCATTATTTTTTCCATAAAAAATTTAACGGCTTCGGACGAGTCCATACAGCCTAGTCTTTATTTATCATGTCGATTTAAAATACATACAGTATCATAAATACTTACATAAACATAATAGCCTTACCTAACCAAACCTAAACTAACCTAACTCATTCAAATGTATGGTATTCACTTTTCTTGTTTACGACCCATACACCATGTTATTTCATCGAACTGTATATTGTTCACTCGCACGATACTTTGTTCCGCAAAATAACACCACTTTTACGACCCAAAAATCACTATAAACAATAAAAATTCGATAAAGTAAACGGAATCCAAACGTATCTCACGAACTCCCGCCAAAAACTCCAAGATGTCATCATCACATCATCACTGACAGTAGTGACAGTGACAACTATTGTCACTTTTTTTTCGGATGTGGCTAAGGTCCAGGGTTGGAATGATTAAAACAAGTAGTTTAAAACACTTGTTTAAAACAGTTCGAAATAAAACCATGTTTTTTATTAAGGGTCCAGGGTTGGACTGATTAAAACAAGTAGTTTTAAAACACTTGTTTAAAACACAGTTTAAAACAAGTTTTAAACAATGTTTGAAACATGAAGAAAAAAACAGTGTTTAAAACTACCTTTAATTGCAAATTAATGGAAATAAATCCAAATGTAGGACTCTAAATAGCCTAAAATAAATTTAGAAGTTGAGGCTTTGTTGTTTTTTTTATTAAAATTATTAATTGTAAGATAAGGAATACTTTATTTGGAACTGAAATTGGGATATGTTCTTTTGAAGTTATTTATTCAAAAACAAACAGTCACAATTTTAATAATGAATTAAGACCTATGTAAGTAAGGTACCTACCTACATACATACTACACTTACCTTTGAATGTATGTAAAGTGTTCTGTATTGATTAATAATAATTATAATTTATTACCTATATCAGAGATGATACGAAACAGAAAGTAAATATTTATCGTTTTGTTAATTAATTTTTACTTATGTAAATTAGGAAATAGTTTAGACATGAATTATTATTCGCTATAATTGATTTTTAATTAATACCTAAATAAACAAAAAAAACATTCTTCTTCTTCTTCTTCTTTATTAATGGCGACGAACTTGTGTTGGGTACACTGTTCCGCCAAAATCACGTGTGCAGCTTTTACACGGAAAGACTAATAGAATTAAAAAATATTAAAAAATTAACAACTTATAACTAAACAAACTTATCCACGTCTACTTATAGATTTATTTTGTTAACGTTAATAAATTTAGACAGGGATTTTATAAGATTAGAATTAAAAGATTTAAGAATGCATTTAATACTTTATTTTATATTTTAGCAACTAAATTGCACTTATAATATCAGTATATAAACTTGAAAAATTTTCCGCCCGGCATGCGAGGAGATGCGGGTTCGAGTCCCGCCTGAGACAAAATTTTTCGTTTATATACTGATATTAATGCATTTAATGTTAGTTGGGCGAGGAAAGTTATTCGGAAGGAAATCAAGTAAAGAAGAGCCAATTTTGGGACAGTTAAAAAGAATGTGGTTGACTGTGCCTTCTTCGAGACCACACTCACAAATGGAGCTGTCCTTGATTCTTAATTTCGCTAAGTGTACTGGAGTACACGAATGGCCTATACGGAGACGGCAAATTATTGATACTGTTTTTTTCTGCAAATGAGGGAAATTAAAGAACCAAGGTCTAGGTGGAATGACTTGTTGGATGTCTGCATAATATCTACCAACGCCCCTTCGCCTCGAATTTTCCCAATGTGTTTTCCATGACGAGTGTAAATGAGATCGGGAAAGGCAGGCAATATCATGAGAAAACAATTTAAAGTGATCCAAGGAACCAGTACTGGCAGCAATTTTAGCACAAGAGTCGGCTGATTCATTACCAGGTATTCCCCTGTGGCTAGGAATCCAAGCTAGGACGATGTTGATGCCCTTTTCTCTGCAGGAAAAGTGAGCTTGTCTTATTTTGAGAATAGAAGGGAATTTCGTTTTTGATTTAAAAGGGTTGGATAAAATTGATTGGAGACAGCTTAAGGAATCGGTGAAAATCAAGGTGTTGTTTAAAGAATGGGAAATTGCAAAAAGGATGGCTTCTAAGATAGCTATAGATTCCCCAGTGAAAATTGATGTTGCTGGGGGACTTTTAAAGCACAGAGAAACTTTGTATGTAGGGATCCAGACTGCAGAGCCAACACATCTATCCTCCGCGAATTTGGACGCATCTGTATACATACATACCCATCCCTGCCAGTGCTCAGATATAATATTGTTAAATTCTTGAGAGGCCGAACTGGAGTCTTTGGAAATGCCAAAATTAAGGATAATAGGAGGTTGAAAGATTAAAGATTCAAAGTTGTTAGAGTAGAGAGGGTTTAGGGGATATTTTACAGTAGGAGAAGGAAGGCGGTTAAATTTTTGATAACTGAGAATAATACATGGAGTATTTTTAGAATCAGAAGAGTTGAATAGTGATGAAAGGTGATCTAGTTTTTTTAAAAGAGGGTGATTGGAATTCTGAGCAACCTTAACAAAGAACCGGTCAGACAGATATTGTCTGCGTAAGTAAAGGGGAGGATCTACGGCTTCAACTTGAAGAGCGTTAATGGGAGAGGATTTCATAGCTCCCAATATGACTCGCAGACATTTAGACTGGGTTTTCGTAAGCTTTTCAAGAATGGCTTTACTACATGGGTCTAAGAGGAAAGACGCATAATCGAAATGACTGCGAACGATGGCGTTATAAAGCAACTTTTGCGAGTAGGGATGGGCACCCCACCAGGTACCTGAGAGCGCACGCAGGATATTTAGCCCTTTTTCAGCTATCCCAAGAATCTTGTTAAAGTATGGAATACCCGTCAGTTTAGAGTCTAAAGTTAAGCCTAAAAATTTAACATCTTTCTTACAAGGTACAGGATCTCCGTTTATCAAAAATTGCAAATCTGCCGGGTTTCTTTTGCGAGTAAAGGTAACACAGCTGCATTTTACTTGACTCTAAGCTTTCCTATACAGATCACTATGACTATATTGTCTCTAAGGCTAACAAAGTTTTAGGTTTTGTGCTTAGAACAACAAAGCCATTTAGAAAGCCTGAAAGTATTGTTTTACTGTTTGTAACGCTAGTTAGAAGCATTTTGGAGTATTGCTCAATTGTTTGGTCACCCATTTACCTGTGCCACATAGCCCGAATTGAATCCGTCCAGAAACGCTTTCTTCGAATTCTGAGTGCTAGGTGCGGTGTTAGGCGCAGGTTTCCAACCTACGAGTCGAGACTAACAAATTATTTAATGACGTCTCTCTCTCAAAGACGCAGGATGGTGGAATTCTCGACATTGTTTAAAATAATCAATTCTAAATGGGATTCGCCCGAGTTGCTGAGTCAATTTTCGATTAAAATAGGTAGTGCAAGAACCCAAAATCTATTCTCTTTACCGGTTACTCGCAATAATGTCACACATAATAATCCTATCTACCGCATGAGTAGAACCTTCAACGGTGTAAGTAGGGACCTGGACCTTTTCAGTCAAACTCTCCAATCATACATGAGAGTTTGCGTGGAAAAGGTGAATGAGAATAGTTGTTAGATTAACTGTATTGTCTTCAAAGTGTTATTTTTTAATGTATTGTTTTTTATGTGAATGTTGTGCTCGGCTGTTATCGGAGTTCAGACTTAGTATGTGTAATTAGTGTTACCTTATGTATTGTGTTTTGGTTTGTTCTCTGTAGCTGTGCCTTATAAATAAAATAAAATAAAATAAAATAAAAAATTAAAATTTTGGGACGGATATGGAAAGACCGTGATCTGTTAACCAAACACCAAGGTATTGCAGGGCAGAGTTCAAACGAGAGGAGCATTCTGAAAGAGATTTAGATAAAAAGTAAATGACTATGTCATCGGCATATTGAAGGATGTTACAAAAGGAGTCAACAGTTTTATCGAGGTCATATGTATAAATATTGTAGAGCAAAGGACTGAGAACTGATCCCTGAGGCAAGCCTTTCCAAATCAGACGAGGAGAAATAGCGGAATCTTGATTCCTTATCGAAATACATCTAGACATCAACATGTTGCAGATGAAACGAACCATCTTCTCCGAGACGCTCAGATGAAGCAACTTGTGCCTGAGCACTGGAAGAAGGACATTGTCATAGGCAGAAGATATGTCCAAAAATATTCCTACAAGAAATTCCTGAATTTTTAATGCCAGCCGGATATCCGTAGTCAGTATACTCAAACTGTCCAGCGTACTTAGGCCTTTGCGAAATCCAAACTGAGAGTTCGATAAGATTAAATTAGATTCCATGAAAAATTCGAACCGGGTTTTGATCATCCATAATTTTAAGAAGAGCGGAAGAAAGGGCTATAGGACGGTAAGAAGAATGGTCTGAAGGATCCTTCCCCGGCTTGAGAATAGGAATAACTACCTGATGCTTCCAGGGGTCTGGAAGAATACCTTGGTCGAAAAAGGAATTTAATAATGTTAAGAAAAATAATTTTGCTTCTTTAGGAGAGTTTATGATAAAAGAGTAAGGTATCCCATCCGAACCAGGAGAAGAGTCGATCAAACCATTTAGAGCTGAATTTAGTTCATCAAAAGAAAAGGGTTTATCTAAATTACTACTGGATGGTAAATAGCTAGCGGGTGAAGGAAAACAATCTATAAAAGGAACAAATGAAGGGGCCAATTTGTCAGTAAAAGGATTTAACCAAATGGAAGGGTCATTAGACGGAGCGTTTAATGGGATGAGGGACTGGCGGTATCTTTTAATTTGATTCCAAACTACAGAAGAAGGGGTTTTCGGGGACATGCTCTCGCAAAATTTCAACCACCCCATTTTTTTCTTTTTAAGAAGGAATTTCCTAACCTGGGCAGCAGTCTTTTTGTATTGTATATAATTCTCCATGGTCATAGCCCGATTGTAAACTTTTTCTGCCTCTCTGCGCTTCTGAACCATGGCAGTACACTCAGCATCCCACCAGGGGGAGGAGACTCTACGAGAATAAGTTTTAGCGGGAATATGTGAATCTGCTGATGCCTTAAGGGCATCAACAAAAGCAGAATAAGCTTCAAGAGAGTTTAAATTGCTAATGTCTGGAAACGAGTTTAGTTTATGTCTGATAGAGTTAGCAAAGGAAGTCCAGTCAGCATTTTTCGTTTTGTACTTTAAAAGAGGAGGAGGACGAGATGGAGAAGGGGAACCATCTGGTAACGTCACTATGATAGGAAAGTGATCACTACCATAAGTACAGTTAAGGACATTCCATGAGACAGAAGATGCTAAATTTGGACAGCAAAAGGACAGGTCTACTGCAGATGCCGAGTTTTGAGATGGAGAACTCCTTCTCGTTGGACGGCCATCATTCAGAATGCACAGATTAAGGTCGTCCAAAAGGTCCAAAAGCAATAAACCAGGAGAATCAATCTTGTAAGAGCCCCAAGAGGTGTGATGAGAATTAAAATCTCCTAACACCAGGACTGGAGAGGGGAGGGAGGAAATAGTAGAGCGCAGTTCATTTAAGGAGGTTGCATTAGGGTAGGGAATGTATACAGAAAGGAGGGAGATGTCAAACACTCGCACAGCCACGACTTGGATGTCTTGGCTGTGAGGGGGAAGAACAATTTGGGAGTAACAGAGGGAGCGCTTCACAAGGAGAGCACTACCCCCGTAGCCATCGGACCTATCATCACGGAGACACGAGTAGCCTGAGACACGAAACAGTGAATCAGGAACTAGCCACGACTCCGAGACAGCTAAGACCAATGGAGAGAATTTATTTATGAGGGATATTAAATCGTGTTTTTTAGCTCTAATACTTTGGCAGTTCCACTGAACTATCTTTGTTGCCATTGTTATAATTAATCAAAGAAGATGCTTTGGATAATTGGGAGAGTTTATCTGCTACGTTGGACGGTATATGTACGTTTTGTCCGGAGACAATGCGGAGAACCAAGGATAAGATAAGCTCCAGGAGCTTATTATTATCCTCAGAAGGAGTGGAGGGATTTGGATTAGGGTTAAAAGCAGAGCCGTTTGGGAGGGAAGAGCAACAGCCACCAATAATAGCCTGGTGTGCCTGTCGGTCATAACTTTTTCCCAAAGGAGCTGATGGACGAGGAGGACGTGAAATGGTTTTCCTATAGGAAATTGGAGTTTGTATAGAAGGAGCTTGGGAGAGGGTAAGTGAACTAGGGAGTTGTGTAGAGGGAGATTTTGCAATATCAGCATAGGATTTGCGGACTGCAGGGTAGAGGGAGGAAGCTTGCTCGTATGAGACGTTGTCTTGTGACATAACGAGTTTTATTGACTTTTGTCTTGAATGTTCAGGGCATGATCTACTCAAGGCATAATGTGGGCCAATACAATGAAGGCAAGATGCCTTGTCTTCTTGGATGGTACAATCCTCCGCCGAATGAGGTTGGGCACAGCGATAGCACCTTGGTTTGGAGCGGCATTGGGCTTTCACGTGACCGAATCTGCAGCAGTTCATACATTGAATTGTAGGTAACTGGTAGGTTTCAACCTGAATAGAGGTATGGTAAACAAAAACTCTTTCAGGTAGGACCTGACCCTTAAAAGTTACTACAACAGATTGGGTGGGAATCCAAGATGTTTTGTGATCTAACACTTGTTTTCTATTAAGGCGTCTGGCCTTCAGAAGAATGCCACAGCCAGCTGGAACAGTTAAAGATTCTGCTAGTTCTTCCATGGTCCAGTCAGAAGGAATGCCTTTAATGAGACCTATGCGGGTAACATTATATGTTGGAATCGAGGCCACATATTTATATAGGGGCAAAAGTTCATTATTAATGAAGCTATTGGCCGCAGCTGGGGTACTAAACTCAACGGAGATCCTATTTCTACCTATCTTTTTAACGCCATCCATCACTACATCCGATATTTTGTTGGTAACCAAGAACCTACCAAATCTAATTGGTTGTATGTAGGTTGGAGCTGAAGGGTCTGACTCGATGCGTGAAACGTGGACTATAAAGGGCCCTTTATCAATGTTGCTATAGGATTTAGGAGCAATAACAATCGACGGGTGGGTGTACATTGCTTGGTTGCTGCTGTTGCTAACACTAGGCGAACCGGAGGAAGAGGGGTCGGTGATAGATCTCTTGGCAGGTTCGGCGGAAACATCCGTCTCAAGGCGGCGTTTAGTCGCTGATTGGGAAAAGACTGGTAAAGACAGCTCCATAGGAGATGGGGCCCGGTCCGGCGGATCGGGAGGATCAGGTGGGATAGGGTCCATTATTGTAACCTACCAGATATATAAATATATAATTAAACCGTAACCCTAGTGGAAAATAGGCTTAATTATGTTAAAACAAGACACTGAACACTAGATCACACTACAAAATAAACAAAAACCGAGAACGCACGTGTAGTAACCACACTCGCAACTCCCACAGCAGTTCAAAAAAAAACATTAGTTTTAAACATTTTGAACTGTTTGTTTTATAAAATATAAAAAACCGGGTTTTTTTCCAACCCTGCTAAGGTCTGAGACTATGCTGCCATTCATATCATTAGTGCGAAATTTACATTCATAATAAATACAAAAATATCTTGTATACCTACTTACTAACTCATAATAATTTGACCTAAATACGAGGGCGGGTCAATAAGTCCGTGACTTTTGGAATAAAACCATAGATTTAATATTAGATGAATAAAACACAGATTTTTTGAACAAATCATTTTATTTTTCAACGTAGTCTCCCTTGAGCTCTATACACTTTGTCCAACATTTCTTCAGGTTTGGGAACAAAAAGTAGTCACTCGGAGCCAAATCTGGAGAATAGGGTGGATGAGGGAGCATTTTGCCATGGCAACTGCACATGTGTGCACCCTTGCATTGTCTTGGTGGAAAAGAACTTTTTTCTTGGCCAAGTGAGGTCGGTTTTTTTTTCAAATCGTCATTGAAGCGGTCCAATAAGTTGGCATAATATTCCCCATTGATTGTTCTTCCCTTTTGAAGGTAGTCAATGTGGATTATCCCACGTGCATCCCAAAAAACAGTCGCCATAACTTTATTGGCTGACAAACCCACCTTGGCCTTCTTTGGCGCCGATTCACCCTTAGAAACCCACTGTTTTGACTGTTGTTTGGTCTCTGGTGTGTTGTGATGGATCCATGTTTCGTCCACGGTTACAAAACGGCGCAAAAACTCCTCCATATTGCGATTAAACAACGCCAAACCTTCCTGTGAAGTTGTTACACGATTGCGTTTGTGGTCGACTGTGAGCAAACGCGGCACCCATCTTGCGGAAAGCTTTCTCATGCCCAATTGATCTTTCAAAATTGAAACCACTGAGCCATGCGAGATCCCTACGGCTTCCACAATCTCTTGCACTTTCAATCTTCGGTCGGCCAACACCATATCGTGAATTTTTTCGATTGTTTCGGGTGTAGAGACCTCAACTGGGCGTCCAGGACGTTCGGCATCTTCAGTGCTTTTACGGCCACAACGAAATTCAGTAAACCACTTTTTTACCATTGAAATCGATGGTGCAGAGTCCCCATAGTATTTATCAAGCTTAGCCTTGGTCTCGGTAATGGTTTTTTTTCGCAAAAAATAATGCTTAATAAGCACACGAAATTCACCTTTTTCCATTTTTTCCTCAAGTTACTGGGTAGTCTGATAAAAATAGCTGTCAAACACAAACTAACTGACGCAGCAAGTTCAAATTTTGATAGGAATCAACTGACAGATACCTGTTGACAGGAGTAGTGTTGCTTTTTCAGTAAAGAGGTCAGAAATTCAAAAAGTCACGGACTTATTGACCCGCCCTCGTATGTTTGCACGCTGTAGCCAACTTTATAATGTAATGTAAACCTTATTTACCTAATCTCATTTTATGTAAAACAGTAATGTTTTTTAAGAGAAACACCTATCGTGACCCTTTTTATTTTGTTTACGTTAGAAAAAATGCATTAGATACGCTTAACTAATGCTTCAGGGGCAACAGTCGTTAAGTCAGCTTGGTAGCCTCAAATATAATATTTTTCTTTTTTGAAGTACTTATTTGATGTTATAGGAGGCGATTTTACACCTCCCATTAAACCTAACACTGCTTCGGGACAAGTCTGGGCTAAGTGCCGAGAAAGAGCAGCGCAAGAAACCCGGTCAATGGTCATTAAGTCTACCTCTTTTTAAATGAATGTTTACAAAACGTTTTTGAAATAACGAGCTAGGACAATATAATTAATGCCTTATATTCCTATCATTTAAATAAATCATTATCAATAGCCCTTTTTCATATAATTACCTATTTTGACATGAGATTTAAGGTAATGTACTTACATTGAGTTCAGCTTTAATACCCTGTGGTAATTTGTTGGAAATTCGAATATAATTTCCCATGAACGAATATCCTACTTTTCGCAGTCTGAGGCCTAGAACGGCAAGTTCATATTTATTTTTGGTATTGAAATAGTATACCTGTACGTTACTTTTCTTAGGAAATAAATCTAGACGTTCATTTGTGTAATAATGTAAAGTATGGTATGTATTAAAATGTATTAATTAAACAGTATGTAGTAAACAATCAAAAATGAAATACCTACCTAGTTAATAATTACCATGCATATTATAATGTATTTTTTTTTGTAGTTGTTATTTTTTTTTACATTCAATACAATATAATATAAAACATAAAACACATGTCAAAAAAATATTCAAATAATACAAAAATACGTACAACTAGACGGTCTTATCGCTAAGAAGCGATGTCTTCTGCCAGATATCCTGAAAAAGGAAAATTATGTAAAATTTCATTTTACCTTAATAACTTATTTGCGTAGTACGTGTACATTATGTCGCTCACAGGTTTAGTTATTTTTGTTTTTATTTAATTTAATGATATGTAACCAATACATTTGACCCTAATGAATACAAATAACTAATCTAGACTACAAATAAATATTTGTCTATTCTAAAGACACATAATTAGAAGCTACGTAACGATTGCATCCATGAACCACGCAATGTACAGAGGGGTGTCCAAAGCTACCTACCCCTCACGTAGCGTTCAATGCGCAAGTCCAAATAACCTCATTCAATCCACGCCTTAGGTCATCCACACGATTTACCATTGTGCTCGTATTATTACAAAACCACCCGTGTAAAGCACAAAGGAATTTGATAAATCAAATTATTTAACATAAAAGTAACATTTTCCGCTAAGTGATCAATGCGAACGATTCCTAATGGACGTGTGCCTATTCTGGTCCATATCAAGGCGACCTGTGTTGGAGTGCAGATGAAGACATACTATTTGGGGAATATGTGATTGTCGGAAGTGCACAGCTAGAGGAAAATGGTAAATGACGCACAAGTACAGTCGCCACCAAACTTGGTTGTGCGTAATGAAGACGTACGCACAAACGATCCGTGCAATGTAAATAGACCTGTGACAAAATTGGAGTATAAGGTGATTACGCCGTCACATGTCTTAGTGCACCGTTCGATATTTGATCGAATTAATTTTTGTTTTTATTTTAGGGAGTTCTGTGGACATGTGGTCTGAGGGAAATCTGTTTAGCTGCTCTTTGGCTTCCATTAGGTGCTTTAATATTTTGTTACGTGACAGCTTCTATGTTTCAAGCAGATGACATACACGAAACGCATTGTAGGGTAAGCACATAGATTAAGACATAATTCGATCATCAATACCAAAAAAAAGTTGTTTAAGTAGTAGGTATCTGCTACATATAAAAAATTGAATTCAGATACCTAACAATTTCCATGAAAGTGGACGTATCATAGTGAGTGAAACCTAACGAGTATAACGAGTTCTTGAGTGGTGACCGCGTCTCGGCAGTTTGCGCAAGATCTCTGGCAGGAGCTGGATGCGAGAAGCCGAGGATCGTCCTAAGTGGGGTGCAACTGGAGAGGCCTTTGTCCAGTTGTGGACTGCGATAGGCTGATGATGATAATGATGCTGATATAAAACCTTGTCATCAGGCCCTAAACTCGCTCTTCGACTGTAACGAACCGATTAGGCTTAGGATTGAAAGTTATATTAAAAAACTATTAAATTTTCAAAGAATTCCAGATAACTGAAGGGGTTATGAAAGACAAATGTCAATTGAACTGTTTTCAGTAATATTCCATATTTTTTCCAGGTTTACAATGTAGTACCTTCAATAAGTGCGATTACGGGCATCAGCCCACAGAGATATGTTTGGAGAATTTGCGTCGCGTTCCACCTCGGACCAAGGTTGTTAATAGGATCCCTGTACTACAACTACCATAAGGAGCGCACTGCGCATATCATCGAAGAAAATGTAAAAAAATATTAATTTTACCAGTATTTGCTACTTTGTACACACGCATATAGTTCATTCATTTAATTGATTGTTTCATTGTAATTTTTACGCAAGTGTGTGTCTGACTGTACCAAGCCGTAAATTCGTCTAAGTAAAGTTACTACTAACTGTCGAAAACCTAACTTTAAAGGCGTACGGAGCTATAGTTGCTGATGAAATGGTGATTGTTATAGTGTTGTTGACTAAACTTCTAATCCAACTTCAAAAACCATTAATTTGTTGTATTCCTTAGGGTTACTAAGGATTACACTATATATATTTTAATTACTAGTTAATATACCCTGTACGGGCACAACAATAAGGACAGATGTTATTCTCTGTGTACTAAGCCTGTAATAGTGGCGGATTCAGGGTTTTTGTTTGAAAGAAGGAACCCAGGTGAAATCACACCAAACCAACTATAGTTATAATATTTGGAACGTCGCCGCGTCGGGATAGATCTAAAATCTTTATGAACTCGAGTAAATCCGTGATATAAATCTTTCATTTAAACGTAGTGTTTGCATAAATTCAAGTTAAATAGCGTGAAATCAGCCATAAATTTTGAGACTCTGCCTAAAAATTTGCTTTTTAACGCCTATCGTCGAATCAAATCAAAATAATAATTTGTGTTATTTTGGGTATGTGTTAGATCTTGTTATTTTCACGTCGGTTTATTTTTCGCTTCTTGTTAGTCCTAGTTACTTAAGTTTGATACCGGTGAAGTATTTTCTGCGGTAAATACCCACTAATGCTACCCGGTGACAAATTGCTATTTATTTATAAATATATTATTAAACTATTCGATTTCAGACTCGAGAGTTAGCGGTTAAGCTGGGCGATGCGTGTTACTGGCTCAATTTTGTAGAGTTGTTTGCGCTCACTGGAGTGACATACGTTTCCAATAGGGAAAACTATTGTAAGTACTGATTGCCTACTTGTATTTTTTTATATAAATACTCAGATTCTTAACAAAGACTAATCAAGAAAATATCACTGATAAAAATCTCGTGGAAAGCAAGGACCCATTGGTTTAATGAACCGCTCAAATTGTAACACAATGACTTTTCTATCCGATAACTGCAAGCCAATTAAAGGGTTAAAATTTTTGCAGTCTATGTATACTTATGTATGTGGGTTTCACATCTGCGGCTAAGCTACCGAGCCGATTCTGGTGAATGAGGTATTAATTGATTCGACATTTTGTTTAAAAAAAGCTACTTACATGGCGAATGCTACATCAATGGGGTTACTATGAACAAAATTTTAGCAGTCATGACGAGTCAGGTATCAAATAAAAGAAGAGAAAATTCTGAGTACAAAAATGTTTGAACAATAAGTATGCACATCAAAACATTTTTGCAGTCATGATGGGTATCAAATAAAAGAAGAGAAAATTCTGAGTACCAAAATTTTTAAACAATAAGTATGTTGTACATCAAAACATTTTTGCAGTCATGATGGGTATCAAATAAAAGAAGAGAAAATTCTGAGCACAAAAATGTTTAAACAACTGGTATAGACAGACAACGGCAGGTCAACCTACCAAAAAAGTTAAAGGTCATTGAATTGATTTTCAACTTTAAGTCCAACAAGTAGAGATCAATATCGATTGAGAAATTTTGACGATTTGTGGTAGGTTGACATGCTGTTGTCTGTACATCAAGTATACAGGGTGACTTTGAAATAGTTGCATTTTCGTAGTCGGGTTACAGTTTTTTAAACATCACATCTCAATTGAAAGTTAGGAATATTTATTATTTCCAAATGTCGTGTAAATCTATTACGAGTAAGTATCAAGTGATTGTTGTCATTGCAGTAATACTACCGTATTGTTTGGATCTTCTGAATTCATTTAGTAGAAATACCACTTTTATAACCATCTTAAAAACTAAATAAATTTGTACCATTTCACAGTCAAATTCAAAGTTTCTATTACAGTTATTCACGAGAAAATCTTCATAGTGTTCATGTTTGTGGCTCTACTGCATATGTTGTGCCGCGCTCGCGTCGGCTGCATCGGCAGCGACGTGATAGAGCCAGTGCGGACGAATAAACTGGTCTGGACGCTGTTCTACGTGGCCATCGGTTCCACTGTCGGACTGATCATATTCTTCCTGAGGCACCGGCTGCTTTGCCGGCCTTTAGGTAACGTTGCCATGATATACTTGTAGATCTGCAGGTGAAAGATAAGCAGCAAAGCGGAAAAGTCACTGAGTGCAAACAAGGCAATCTTCATAAAGTAGGTACATAATTGTGGCACTACTGCACATCGCTCGCGTCGGCTGTATCTGTAGCGACGTGATAGAGCCAGTGCGGAAGAACAAGCTGATCTGGACGCTGTTCTACGTGGCCATTAGCACCACTGTCAGGCTGATCAGATTATTTCTGAGGCACCGGCTGCCTTGCCGACCTCTAGGTAACGTTACATTGATATACTTTCAGATTTGCCAACTCGACGAGACCATCTCCGATGCCTCATAATAAATGATAGCCCCTACCAAAGTCGTTTACTTTGCTACCATAAAGCTAACGATTCTACAATAGACCGACCTACATACCATTACTATACTGTGTTACGTTACTAATATCATGAAAGCGATAAAATGTATGGATGTTTGTAGCACAATTACGCCAGAACCAAAAAAAAAACCTTTTCACTTTATAATATTAGTATAGATAAGTGTGCGAGGACCTAGTAAGTATAGGTACTTACTCTGGGTAGACCAGACCTTGGACTCTACATGTCTGTATTTTTCTTTGATGCCTGAATTATAACTAAGTAGACTGCTTTTGTGCTCCTTTTCAAATTCATACACAGAATGTTCTTGCCAGATCTAAAAAAAATCTAGAAATAACATTTCGTTACGGATTGATTTGTAATCTAAATGTCCTTTGACAGTTTCTTCTAAAATGTTCCAGCTTTCACGTGGTTCTCTGTGTGCGAGTACATCCTAGCGACGGCCAACATGGCGTTCCACGCGCTCATCGTCCGCGATCTGCCTCTGCACCAGCTTCAGGTCGTGTGCCCTGCGCACAGTAAGCAGAACTAACCTTGTTTATCGACCGAACTGATTTTGCAATAGTCAGATTAATTATAAAGGATTCTTATGTAGACTACTGACTACCCATCATTGCTGTGGTAACTTGTTTTGAACGATAAAGGCCTCAGCCCTGCAGTGGGAAGATTATAGACCGTTACTTTCCCATAAAGATTGACCTAATGTTTTATGACGCTTGTCTGTTCAAGTATAGTACATGTCAAAGTAACAATTCGACCGTTGCATTTACACATCTCTTGCAGACAAACAAAGTAATCACCTTCACATGGTACTATAGTGTTCGTAAAACAAAATTTTAAGCCACAATAAATGTATCGCATGACATATTGAATACAAAAAGGAGGTGAGGGTTTACGATACCAGTATTAAATGTGTAGACATGCCAATTTGCTAATTATTATGTTAGATTTCTCTTAAATGCAACTGGGAGCTGAGCCGCTACTTCCTGTGCTAACCAGATTAAATAAGTTAATATTAAATACTACGAGTAATAGAATTAACTAGACTAGATAGATACATAGTCAGTAGTTAAGCGCTAGCTAGATGAACCAATTCTTCCTATAATTGCCATAAAAGCCCCTTTGGCACAGGTTGGTCCTAAGAGGAAACACTAAGGGCGAGAGAATTGAAAAATAGGTATTTGTAAAATCTATTGCTGTCGCGCAGTGCCCGAACGCCTCCCCGCAGAGCGTGATAGAGACAACTGCATCTTGGACCGAATATACCTACTAAAAGCACACAAAATCAACGTTTCGTAGTCCCGTGTAGTTCGTATTTAAATACTTTTTTCTTTAAAAATTAAAGAAAGGCTTTGGTGTTCGTATAAATTGCTTTTTTCTAAAATTTTGCTATATTTGTTTTCTGGATTTTTGAACACAGCGGAATATGTGGCGAATTTTTTAGATTTTTGAACGCTCATATCTCTTTTACTAATGAATTTATGAAAAAAAGGAAAGATAGAAACATGCAAATAGTGGCCATAGATTATTGTAATAAAAATAATTCCTTTATGGCATTATCCAGGGAGGAAACAGGGGACTACGTTTGTATGGAAAAACGGCCCTTGTGTTTCCTCTTAACTTGTAGGCTTTTGTATTTAAATTCACTAAACTAGGTCATGCACCAAATATAAGATTAAATAAAAGTTATGACGCATTATCGACAGTACGTTAATTTAGCCAATTATAAAGTCGTGTAGCCCTATATTTTTTTGTAACATTTGTAACCAGCAAAGGATTATCTTTTTGCAATTTTTTTTTAGATAATTTGAATTATAACAAGCAAAAAAATTATCCCTGCTTGATTTCACCCAAAATTACGATAAAGATGTGCTGTTGTCGAATGACAAAATGAATCTATATTTAAAAGATCACGATTGCGAGATTCATTTAGTAAAAATATTTTGTTTTTGAGTAATAGATTCCTGAAACGTAAGGTAACAAATGGAAAAAATATCTTACTCTAGTAAAGGTAACAAAGAAAACAATTGTCAATTATAAAAATACTCTACTGTAGTTTCTCTTAGTAGTAGTATTCAATGTTTTCTTAAATCGGTAGTTTTAATGCTCTAATTGAGTTGGATAGTGGACGACATCAAGTCAGAGAAGTCACTCTTAACATGAAAATACACAGTAGACTTTTAGCAAAATAGAACATTGATACTTCAAGAACCACCAGTTTAAGGTTTAATAAACTGCGTAAGTGATAGTCCTGCCTGACTGATGCTGAATCTTTTTACCTAATCAGGTTCCTTTTTAGAATGGCTCCCTGATATTGGTGCGTGACTTCGTAATTTTATACATCAGAAGCTTACCCTGAACACTTGACTCGATTTCTATCCAATATCGAATTCATCAAGTATTATTAAATTCTACGAAAGTATAAATACGATTGGGCAAATGTAATGATTTGGCGTAAGTGTAGAATTCTACGCAAGATTTTGTTTCCAGTCCCATTCAGTACGAAATCGTGTGCCTATAGAATGCTTGCAGGCTCTGCCTATAAGTAACTAAAACTACCTACATAAACTCTTTCGTATTTTAAGTCGTATCGTCTGACCATTGAAAAATCAGTTCATAAATTTTGTTTTTCTCATAATTGCCAAAATTGTAAATCACTTCCTTGTGGTAAAAGCCTTAGCCAGTGCGTTTGCGCGGAAGTCACTGGCTGGTGTTCAAGATTTAAAAATAAGGTGTACACTGTACATTATTGGCAATACTGTGAAAATCTTAAAAGGCTGTTTGCAACTGGGATAGCGATTGGCTGTTAGTTTTATACTTTCGTATTCGGATATTTTTGTAGTTGCAAATTGCTTTCTGATATGTCAAAAATGCGTAAACAATTTAGGTACTCGTCTTCCCATAAGTATTAGGTAATGTGATCTAATTTCATATATTATAAAAATCACTGTAACTTGTTTTGAAATAAATAATATTCTGTAAGTTAAATTAATATAACATGCAATTAACAATCAATTTTCTTCTTAAATGACTTCTGAACAATTATGTAGATTTAACGTTAACTAGATAATATTATCTATATAATAGGAACTCGAAACTTCGAAAGCCATTAGAAATTATATCCTAGTTGCATTGAGCGTTGAAAACACCAACATTGTAAATAGAAAAAGTTAATTATTAATTATAATAACATTTGATAGAACATTTCAGATGTTTATTATTTATTTATTTATTTAAACAAATATCATTAACATTTTATTATAAAGGTCTCGCAAAACCTTTTAAAAGGTTTGACTGCGAGTACATAGTGACACTCAGGCTATAAGTAGTCACTTTGTTTAAAACAGTTTGACCCTGAAATTTTTTTGTAGAGATACGCTCTCCAAACTGCTGAAGAGAGATACGTGTTGCTGGCAATGTAGAGAGAGCCGACGTTAAATTGTATAGTGTTAAAGGGCTATATAATTTAGTACATGTTCTAAGTCAAGATTTGCTAATGATAGTACTGTTCGCACTTAACTTATAGTTGTATTTACATTACATCATAGAATCTTATTTTAAGTCCTGTTTTTTGTTACAAGATTAGTTTATGCAAAACTTTACGAATCAAAGATTTGTCTATCCCTTTAAAAAACTGCTTTATAAGAACTTAGAGTACCTAAATTTTATCAAGGGTGTATGTATTCCAGAACATCTAGACCCGCGTCAATTATTAGAAAAAACAGTCCTGAACCAAATATATTTCAATCCTAGTTTATGCTTCGGCTTGCATAGCTAATTTTCTCTTAAGTCTCTACGACATAGTTATATATAGTCTTATTTTCTTACAGTTTATTATTTACCAATAAACATACGCATTTTTTTAAAACAATAAGATACTGTTTAAAATGATTTGCCAAATAAATGTTCGAGTTGCCAAATACATTTGCTTTGTCGCTAATAGGAAAAACTTTCTACGCTTATAGTATTAGAGATAATTTAATGCCTAGAGAAAATGGATCTGATGAGGGTCAGATTTCCGTATTTTGAGATCAATAATGTTAATGGTCAAGTATATAGTCATCATCGCTGGACATTAGACGATTTGTGTTTTAATCTCCTCGCCTGACAGACGAGTTGAAGATTTCAGTTTAAATAGGTCGATGGATGACTTGCATTATAATTATGAACGTTATTAAATTGTATTCTTCTTACAACATCTGGAGTCTCTACCCTTATAGCGAGAGTATCTACCCTTATAGCGACTAAGGACTAGCGACTAGTGCTTAAGCTAATTATTAACCAAAACTTAGTAAGAACAAAGAATATTAAAGTTTGTTTAATATTCTTTGGTAAGAGGAGGAGATAAAGTAGGTAGAGCCATCACGAGTTATGATGACTGATAGATATGGTGAAAGAGACCAAAAATTGTATGTACGGACCATTTCAGAAGTCTTGCCCTTTGGTCATAACGAAATAAGCAATATTATTTTACTTGCTAAAGTTTATTTTTCACTTTGCCTGCGCTTTGTCGCTTATTATTACTTTTATCGAAAAAAAAATTCAGATTCATGGAGTTCATGGAGTAAAAAAGCAATAAAATACAAGAATCAGCTTTGTTAAATAAGGCGACTATATTTTATGGTGTATATTAATTATAAGTAGGTACTGTGTTAAGTTAGATTTAGAAGCAGGCAATACGTATCTCTAGCTATGAATTCCTGTGACATGATTAGCCTTAATTCTTTATAGCCTTCGTACCTGCCATAGATGATAAATTACTAACTATTAGATTGCTGGATTTATTGAATGATTACAGAAATTGTTGAAATTTACATTACAATGCCTTAAAACTAGGAAATTTTCAACTTATTACGGTCTTCTTCATTCGGCTGTACGTAAACATACTATTGTTTTTTTTTATTAAGAAATTAGGTATTAATTTCTTTCAAACCATCATAACCCTTTGACACTTTTCCACGTTAATTTCAGTAAACTGATTTAACTGAATTTGTGGTCTGAAGATCATGCGTTGGCTGTATTAATATTCCTATAGTCAATGAATAAAATTTCGGCAATTTCAGTAGCCTCATGCCACTTACTTTACTTGTAAAGCTTATACGACACAAATAGGTATATAAAAAAATGTGATAAAGTAATATAGGCAAAGTTTCATGGTAAGTGTAATTAGAATAACTGTTTCAGTTTTAAAATATTAGAAAACATACAATTTAATTGCCCCTAAACAGACATTTAAAATAAGTTTTACGTACTATTATACGATCATAGAATTCGTGACCGTCACAAGTTCAGAACGTAGTCCTTAAAAAATACATTAATTATACTTTCATGTCATAAGCTCGTTAAGCTTAGGACATAAAAGTGTAAAATCGTTACCAATTTATTATAATTTTACCAAAATTCAAATAATCCAAGCCAAAGTCAGAAACTCCAACAAAAGTAAGCATGTTAAAAGTCGACTTTAAACCTAAAGATTCGTACTTCAGAAGGGCAGTACAACAATACAATTTTATATAATGATTTAGTTATTTGATTATTAATCCTAAATAAGTACTTAGCATGCTTACAAATAGTCAAGCACATGACTTCGTAAATTGTTTATTAATGCTTCAAGTGAGCTGTAGCCAACAAGCCAGAACTCAAGCTTACTATCCTAACATTATTGCCTGACAAACAGTTAATGTCAATATTAAATCTAGCCAATCTTACCATGACTGGTAAGATTAAAATGGTAGCCTTACAAATATTTAAATGTTGCTGTTTTCATCCATCCTTCATAATCATAACTTCATGGGCTGAAAAGAGCACCTAACAAATTTGGTCCTTGAAATCCTACAAGCAATAATGCGGATTTCAAGCCCACAAAAAAACACTGTTTTTAGCCAGTATTTGACTACTAAACCAAACGGTGGTCATACGCAAATATTTAACTTACGTACTATTTCAAACAATTCTCATCAGTGAACTATGGGCTTCCCTTCATCTAAGCATCCGAGTCAATAACACCCCATAATCGGTTTACGACAGCTTTAATACGCGTAGTTTACCTATAAGTAGGCAAATACTAATTAATTTAAATTTTATTGTTAAATAACTTTAAAAATCTTTCCATTTCAACATGTTTGTGTCGTGTAAAAGCTATCAATGATAATGTATCTCTTATCGTACTCACTGCGTTTTTATCTTATTATAATGTACTGATTGGAATATAGGCATACCGAATAGTATTTATATGACAAATCAATTGTATGATATAACAATTTATTGTAAATTTTAACGCGTAACGCTCCTACTTCGTCACAACATAAATGGTCAGTAATTTAATTGCTTAAAAGAGTTTCAAAAACAAATACACTCTGCTTTAATTAGAAGAGAGTGTTGTTGAAAGTCTATACCCATTTATGTGTATTAAGATCAAAATACAATAACATTACGTATTTGAGTAAATTAAAAAAAAATAAGAATATTTTGACAAATATTTATTTGAAAGAATGTTTATATCGGATGTTGCTCGAAAAACTCTCTTTTTTATCGTTTATACATATTATTATATTCCCAGCTTGTCTAAATTTAATCAAAAATAAAGCAACGAATGCAATGAGTGAAGCATCATTCATCATCGATCGTAGTACACGTAGCAATGTAGCACGTGTTTTGTTACGCTACGAGAAATGTCGTAACAGTTTGTTTGTAAAAGAAGTAGCTGTTTTATTTGTGTTGTGACATAGTACAAGCTAGGTACATAATGTTAAAAATTCTACTAATATATATGTACCTGACTGTACAGTAGGTAAGCATTAAATTGGAAATTAAATTAGGGATTTGCTAACAGGCATACCGCCTTCATATATTGTAAGATTAAAGTAACTATATGCTACGCAATCCTTCAATTCTTTACATTAAAGGACCAAAAATGTTAATGAAAGAAATAGTACGTTCTATCTACAATGTATTTGAACATATCTTTACTAATGCTTATATAAAATGTGTATTGTTTAAATTTTAAAAAAACACAGACGGTATTTGTGCTTTTCAAAATTACTCCAGTTGGATAAGCTTATTCTTAAAAAGCTTTAGTTAGTTCGTTGTTATTATTGCTAGCATAAAAACGCAGTAGTTGTTAGGAATAGTCATAATTAGTTTTATTAATAAGAAATTTATTATTCTTCGTTTGTTGAACAATTTTTTGACTTTTATCGTTAGGTACCTATTTTGTTATCGTTATATAAATGTTGTAACTTTACAAAATTGTTATGCAGCCTGAGTGATGATGGAATAAATTTGAGACAGCAGAGCATAATATGATTTGTGTATGTGTGAGCTATAGTTACGCAGTAAGTTTTTATCTTAAGTCCAAGAATATTCAGTTATTATTATATTCCTATTAGAAACATGCCAAAGTGTTTGTATGTTAAAATATTACTACCTTTATAGTTTCAATTTTGCACAAAAACATGACAACACTTACATTAAAATGATAATTTATTTAAAAATTTCGGCACTCCCTAGTGTTGAACAAGGATGTGTATGTAAAAAATAGAAACAGTAAAGTTTCAACCAATGTACATGTCAACACTTTTATAACTAAAGGTAAAAGTGAGATCTTTAAAATTTTAACTATAATCTTCCTATATTTCAAAGATGATCTGTCGTCAGGGTTATTCATAGAGTATTTTATATGGGTTATTCAAGCCACTTATTGCAAACCAACACCTAAGCGTGCTTTCCAAAGATGGTTTCCTTAACTGTCCCGACCGAGAATCGATCGGGGCAAAACTATGATGACATAGTGTTAAGGTGCAATACACACTAAAAACCCTTCCGTGCTGTCCCACCAGGCCGCCAAGCTTCGACATTATCACTAGTATATCAGAACACAGGCATTTCATTAGGAAGATTTTTCTATTATCTATTCTTGGCAGACGGGCTGTTGTGCCTCTTTTTCTCAAAGGTATCTTTGCGACTACAACCACTCCATGACAGTTGAAATAATAACTTGTTTCCGTAACGAGTAAAACAACTTTGTTTAAAAAATTTGAAGCTAGAGGTAGAAGGTAAAACAAAAAACGGAAACGATTTAGTTATTTCAAATGTGTACTTTAATCAATGACTTTAATCACTTATTTTCAAATCAACGATATTTAAACGATTACTTTTATAATTTCCATAGTCATAAAAAGTATTACTTTGTAAATAATACAAAAGTAGAACTTTTAAATTACTTTGGAATTGCCTTACCGCCTTATTGTATTAATAAGATAAAAATAATAAGTGCCGTAACTGTATTAAGTGCTAGAAAACAATTAAATAACAGTTTTTTTAAGTTTTCGTTTTCTCTGTAGAGAAGTGTAACTATTCGAAAGCTGTCTGTGTTGACAGAAAATGATGTATCTGACATTTTTGAAAATATTACCGAAAAGTCGGTTCCAATTATTTCTCTTTGATTGTTTTTTTTTTTGTGTGGTCGGTGCCTACCAGTATTACTATTACCTTTTAAAGATATCATGTGAAGTCAATGTTGTGTACTGCAATAAAGTTAGTTGAGACATTTATTTATTAAAATAATTTATTTTTTAATGTATTATACTTAAAATATTTAACATTATTTAACTTATTGTTATTAGATGCTATAAATTAGAATCTAAAAGAGTGTCATGACTGAGAGCACTTTGTTGTTATTATGTATGGCATACCTTCCAAATAAATAGGTTGAAATAAAATTATGTATCTATCTATAATTTATTTTATGCACAGGTATAAAAAATAAATTCTGTGTTATTATGTAATAAATAAAGTAAACAAAAATTTGTGTTTTATGTCCTATAAGTAGCATTCCTATTAGTTGTTTATCTGTCAAATAGTAATAATAGGATTTGGTATAAAATTTTTGTAGTTACGTACCTTGTGTCAATCTCAAAACTAAAAGATCATTTCATTGTTAGTTGATAACATCTTACAACAATAACATATTAGAAAAATAATAGACATTGGTATGATAAAACACATAAAACAACCTATGACAAAAAATTTGGTAGTACAGTGAGCACCTACTAATAGTATCATAGAAGTCAAGAATCCCTATTATGTTTAGTCAGTAGACACTGATTAAATCTTAATAAAAATTTGATTTTTTATAGCTTCAATCAATTCAATTAACTTTGAAAATAAAGTTAAAAGTCAATTTACTTACTCTTCGTTACTGACTCCATTTTTTTATAAAATAACCAAGTTGAGCACAATAACTTCGTATTAGTGCGCCATCTAGCGATACAGTAGTGATCCCAATTATATCCACTAGATGCCACTAACAGTACTGCAAGTAGAAGTAAAAGTAAAAACACGTGAAATAGATAGATCTTCTATTCCTCTCTTGCATTTATCATGGCGGAGTTCGGGAGCTAGGGCAGGTATAAAGTTTGTGTGTGTGCGTCTATGCAGACACAAAATTTCACGTTTGACCACTCTGGGCACGCACACACGGATGAGGCGCCGGGCACGCGGGGCGCGGGGCGGAACGTCCGTGAAGTTGTGTCAGCATATGCGCAAACGAGGTGCGCATTCGTCGCGTGCGTTGTCGAGATTCTTTGTGCCATTCTTCGCATACCAATAAGAGTATATTCTATAAATTTACTCATAAATTGACATTTTATCAAAATTCGCCCCTTCACTTCAGCTTCAAACACCATTTTAGGTAAGTGGAAAATAGTTTTTGAGTGATTTTCATACATTTAACCAGAGATTTTGGTGATTTTTATTCGGGAATGTCAACAATGCGATCGCGATCCTGCAATATTTTACATAGTTGTCGTGTTTGGTTCTCTGCGACTTCCGGTCGTTCGGGTGTCGGCATTTCGCGATGTAAACATTATCTAGTTTTGAAATTTGGCCGCATTTAGGTGAGCCGTCGGGAATGAAGTGTGCTCGAGGTGCTTTTGTATTGTTAATTTCGCCTGAGTGTGCTTGCTGTGATGGCGCAATTTTCGAAAGACGCGGTATGGTATCGTTCGCCCGCGATACACTTCAGTCGCGTTTGTGGCTGCATGCGATTTGACGTATTCTGCGTGCAGTGATGTCACTTGTCAGCTCATTTATTGAAATGTCAAACATTTTACATGTAATTCGCGAGTGAATGATAAACATAATATTGACAGTGCAATTATAATTCATGAAGTGATATTATTAACTCAGTGACATGGACTGTTATTATTCGAAATATTACCCGAGGCGTGAGTATTTAATACAATTTATTCAAAACAAACAAACAAATACTCGAGATACTTTTGTACATTCTTAGCATTCTTTTGACATTTTCATCGGTTAATACATTGAGATAACTTATTATTTTAACAACTATTTACTACAATTATTATATAACAACATTTATCTGGGCTTCATATCTTATTTTATTTATTTTAACTAAAATTAAATTACAAAAACTTACAATTTAATTTTAAAGTAGAACAATTATTAATGTTACTCTTTCTTAATTTAATATCTTACAGTAGTTACCAGGTTGGAATTTGAATAAGGTCATAATTCAATTACAACAATACCAGAAATGTGTATACATAATTAGTTACCTCCCACAGTCAGTGTGCCTAGCTTTCTTTGTATTTTAATATTTTTGTTATTACCTACTTAGTGGAATATTTTAAAAAAATGAATCTTCTCCAACTTTTGAATGATAGAATTTATATTAGATATTTTAAAATAATTGGTATGTTACTGTAATACAAACACATAAAGTTATGGAAGTCGCCGCGCTCGCTGCTTCCAAACGCTCACTGCTTCCAAAAAATATCATTTTGCCGCCGAAATAAATAAATAAAGTGTTCCGCGTATATTAGTCATTATATCTGTTTCCGGCTTCCGGTCTGCCGAAACAATTCGTGAATTATGTTGCAGTTACATCATTTTACTTTAGCTGGAATCCCTTCAAATTTGTTTTTTTATTTAATTTTTTGCCGCATACATCGGTTTCTTAAAATACCTCAATGGCCGCGTATTACAAAATTTGTACTACTTATACGATTATTTCGTTATAAATGTACATTTAAAAGTTATGCTTAAGATCGGAGCCCACTATGAACCACAAAATTTAAATTTCTCAGATAATCATGTTTTTTTAATTGTGTGAATTATAGGACTGTGTAAAATATAGTAAAATAAAGTAAAACGTTTATTTTTAGGAATACAGTACCTAAAGGTTAATTGAAATAGTAATTTCTTATGCATGCGTAGGTATGTAGGTTTCTTCATATAGTACAACATGGAAGCTTTCGATTTTCGAATTACCTTTTAAATCTGCACATATTGCCATAACCTACTCGAATAAGGCTTTTTTTCAATCATAAGTATTTATTTATTTTAATTTTCGTTAAACAATACCTTTTTTTATTATAACAACAACAACTGGTCATTTGTTTTATCAACTTTCTTTTATAGTTAACAAATTATTCTATCGTTTTGTACAAAATGTTAGTACCTATAGCAAAATCCACTTCATTAAAACCTGTTAAGGCAAACCTACTGAAACAAGCAGCGAATTTTTTTAAAAGTTATTTTATATCTTTATCAGTAACCGGCAAGACTAGAGCCGTTTTCTAAGTTATTACCTATAGCCGGTTTTTTCCATTGCTTTAGATATTATTATCGTTATCATCACACTAGTAATCTAGTCTCTTTTTACCCTCTACTTTATCTACCCTATTTCACCGTACTATTCACAAGTACTGGATGATTTTAAAGGATCTTTCTCCTGTCACCATTGCATAAAAAAATCTTCATCAAGACTTCATTTTATCGTAAAATAATCGACAGTTACATAGAAAAATAGGATTTAACTGCATTCAAAAAATATTTTTGTCATTAATTTGGAGTCGGTGCCACATAATAAGAAATCACGGGCAATAATCATGCAGTACAAATTTTTGTAGAAAAGTTTTATACATAAATGTAGTTAATCCATTTAGTCGCCAAATAGTTACCTATTCATTAGTAAAATTTCTCTAATCTGTGTATTTCTATAAAAGCAAGCACTATTATTGTAGATTGCTAATTTGTTTAAAGATCTCGATCAAAGATCGACTCGGATCTCTTACAGCGGTAACTACCTATATCTAATTGTACTCGTAGCACTTATTAATGAATGTTCAATTATTATTTAGTTATTTAATAATAACTTAACTTATTTAATAATAATTGAACATTCATTAATAAGTGCTACAATTATAGCTAGTTACCGTTGTAAGAGTGATCTGAGTCGGTGTTACCACTCCATCTAAGATTATGTTTCTTTGATTTAATAATCTCATGGTGTAATTCTCAAAATAAATGTGAGATTTGATTAAAACATCATATGGATACATTTAAATAAGCCCTTTATTAGGACTCACATTATCCTATTACACAAGCAGTATACTGTATAGTCACATTTAGTTAGCGTTCTCATTAGTTAGTCTTCTATCGCTACCTGTGTAAGTAGTAGGCGACATAACACACCGTTCTGCGGAGATCACGAACCGCTTCACTTACAGTATATCTGTCGGACTCTCGAATGGTTGCCAAGAGTTATTTTGGTCAATACGGTTGATGTTTTTATTGCAAGTCGCGACGCCGCCTCGTAGCGCACGACAAGCAATAAGACGTGTAAAGTGCTGACGCTCTGGGCCCTCACGCGGCGTCACATCTAATGGCCGATTCAGAACGATTTATCACGTATTCTGTCTTAGGGAAATTGAATTTAGCCCCATTTGCTTCTCCGTCGACTGTTATTACTTTCCTTGATTAAACTCTTCCTTTTTTATACAGATTTCCTCAATACTGCAACGTTAGCCCCGTTCTAGTCTTTACTGTTATTTCCTTCCTCCTCTCGAGTTTACAGATTCAAACGTGATCTCAATCGTACTGAATACGCTTCAAGCGAAATTAAAATCGCAAATTGAATCGGTAAGTTCGCCAAACGATACAACCCATTCGGAATCAAATTATCCGAAATATATAATGTAATGATGAATCGATTGTCTTCAATTATATGCGCATAAATTACTCACGCTACTGCTCAACTTTCTCAAAGTCAAAGTTGCAAAGTGGAGCTTGTGTAAAGTGCCCTAAGTGATGTTGTCCAAAATTGCATACATGCGTGCTTAATTGAGGTGCGGTTGATGCTCGCCCCGGATGCTGTAATCGTAGAGCCCTGTCCATTCACTTGCACGAACTTGGGTCCAACAAAGAGGCAACATATTGCAACGTTCACGGACACGCGATAGCTTTACTTTTGCTTTTCGCAAGTAAAGTGCGACATTTATAAACCTAACTCCTACTGTTGCCGTCGGCATTATACTATTTACATTGCAAGATGCATACCTAATAGCTCGAAGTCTATAATATCTCATTTAGTTACTTTGTAGCTTCAGACGTTCATTCAAATCATAATTTCGTTTCTTACTTTTTTAAGGTTTTATACGATTACAATGTTATTACTGTGTTACTTAATTAAAAATCATATTAATATGCTTTTAGGTACTTGATTTTTTGGCCAAAAGTAATAGTTAAACAAATTAAAAATGGTAGGGTTAAAAATTATAATCTATTTGACAAAATACGGACGCTCATATTATATTTGTTTCATGTTTGAAAATATTTTTCCTTTTTAAAAAAATAGCCTACGCTTACAGAAGCGATAATAAGGCGTACGTAACTTGTAAGATTTTATTGACTCTACTTAGACTTACTGAATTATTATGCAATAAGGATTACTATTTTCAGCCTAAATTCATAGAGTATACATATAACTTGTGTTAAACAAAATGGGCAGTGAACCTTATACCGAATAGTTTGAGCACGGCACATTATAAATACACTATAATAGAATTCACCAAGAGCTCATCTAGGCACAAAACCTCTTTTCCCATGTCATTAAGTACACTCTCACATAACAGGCCGTAATCCTATCGTGCGGGTATTGAATGACAACGGCCCACCGCCGGCGGTTGCTACCTGCTCCTATTGACCCGAAGGTTCTAAGCCCCGAACAACCTTCCTGACCACGAATCAAATTCATTCAGTGGTAGGTGCCGGCGTTAGTTACGGCATTTACGATTTATTGGCATTATAAACACCTGACGCGCATTAAAACTACTCGTAGTCATTCGGTTGATACGTGTCTTTTTCTAGATTAGCGTTAATTCATACGTTGAAGTTAAACTACTTACACAATTATTATTTTTATGATTCTGTTATTAGTGTTAAAAACGTGTGTCTCATCCAGCGAACCAACTGGGTATTTAAATAGTAAAATGTGAACACAGGTGTCGCGCTTTGTAAATCACCAAAGACGATTATTTTATTCATATTCCAATGGAGACACCTAGTCTCTTTGTAACACTATAATTTGCGTCACGCAAACGCGAGCGTCTGAAAGTTCGCGTCACTGGCTGGAGATACGCCTGCGGTGTCCAGCAGCCTCGCTCTATTCTCGGACTCCTATTTGTGGATTACTCTCGTGTGAAATCCAAGTATTGTCTGCTCGAAGTCAACCGTAATATCAAACAGATAAAGCCCAAATCCTCATAAAATAACTCACGACACCCGACCTTCTTCTGCGGCGAGGGGAATCGAACGAAAGGACCCACTCCTTGGCTCTTATTTATCTTAATTTTGCTCTCCAAAGAAGTGACAAATGATGATTATGCCAGTGTGGAATCGGTGTCAGACTATTTAAATGTTAAATTAAAACTACAATAATAACATGCGTAAATGATTTGTAAATTCATTACTATTCAGCTATATCGATTTGGAACCAGATATACCTGTTTCATTTGAGTCATTGTTAGCGAAACTAATGTCTGATAATAACAAATATGTTGCATTAGACTCCACATGACGATTTATACTGCCACTTAATTAACAACATAATGTTAAGTCCATATTATTATATAATGTGTACATTTTAAATACAAGATAGTTAAAGGCATGCGAGGAGATGCGGGTTCGAGTCCCGCCTGAGACATAATTTTTCAAGTTTATATACTGATATTATAATTGCAATTTCATTACTAAAATATCAAATAAAGAAGATAGTAAAAATTATACAGTGGTCGAATTTACTTCGGAAACTAATTGAGATGCAATTCGTCAGATTGGAAATTTACTATTGATTGGGCGTGGTGCTGGGTCATAGCCGTCAGTGATTTTGTCAAAACATTCTAACATACTTTAAATAGACACATTAGAAAGTAGTTACAACTTGAGTTATGTTTTATTATCTATCAAAACATCATTACTTACTAACGAGTAGATTTTTATTGCTTTATGTTTCATTGCTATTAAAACAAATACATATTAGATTTTCATGTTATCTGGGTATGCTAAATAAAATATTGCACTAAACGAAATAAAATGACGAAAATGTAGAGTTATCGCTTATCGATTATCACTGTTCAATGATCTAAACTATTGTTATGCCGACCGTCCACGCCTAACCCTTAAATGTTAATAATATTCAATGTTCGCGACATATTACGTTACAAGCATTACAATGAATGCCATCTAGATCGATGCACCGTGCAGCGCACGTAGAGTCAGACATGAATGCTCAGTAGAGTTCACTTGTTAAACTATCGTTGTGGATCGTTTCCGCGCCACGCCCGCACAGTCCGGTCTTGGCGATTTAATTAAACTTGTTATTTGTACGTTTTATTTCGCAATTGGGCTCCTGTTCGCTTTGATTGTCTGTCGGCCTGTGAGAGAACCTACCTTTTGTCTTGTCTACCCGCTTTCATGCTGAGTTCCAAACTAACTGGCTATTCAGTACACAACAAAATAGTCAAAAGTTACAAACGTTTGTATTCGAACAACGCTAGCTCCCCCACTCGCGAAATCACTTAGCTGTAGTAATCTTTCACGATGCGAACTCATTTGCTATGCATTATGTGAGTTAGGCGTTTCCTTGGTGTATTCTCGGAAATCGAATGTATGGGTATTTTAGTTAATCGTGCAGCGTATAAAAAATATAATATGCCTACCGTTGAAACAGCTTTTAGGCAAATGCCTTGGAGCCGTATAAATAGATTCTGTTTTGATCACGGTTGAGCTTTAAAAATTTCAATAATACTATATTACAATCATAGTAAAATCTTCCTAAGAAACACCCAAAATGCTTTGTAATTTTTAAACCTTTTTACATTAAACTTAGACAATCGTAATTTTACAGCGTAGTCAATTTTTTGTAGACAATTTTAACAGCATTTAACGGTAAATGCTGTTAAAATTGTCTACAATAAATTTCGCCAGTCAGAAAGTAACTTTTTAACGAATCAATTCTATCGAGTGATTCCGGCCAAAGTCGAAGATTCAGTTGAAAAAAGCTTCAATTGCAAATATCGGCGCTGTAATGAAAACATCGGGCGACGACTGGAACAATTAGAAGTTTTTGTTTCACTTCATTAGCGCTCAGACGAGACGCCGATAATGCCGTCCCCTCCGGAAAAATGTCGATCGCCTGCTTTTTTGACTAACTTCACTCAGCTGAAAGCAAAAATTAGCTATTTCAAATACTTACCTACTTTCATTGTTGGCATCATATAGAGAACTTTTCAGACACATTACCAACTGCAATTAAATAAGATTTTTTAATTGGTAACATTTTTCTCACACACATGTTAAACCTAATGTAGACTTTGAGCTAATTATAAAATACTTTTCATGATTATTATAAACTAATTGCGTTAGCGTCATGGCTCTACTTGCGTCAGATTTAGGCAAATGAACCTATTATACACTTTATAGCTGAAATAAAATTGAGAAAGCACTTAATGTTCTCGTAAATATCCAATTTATTTAGCTTTATATGCAGTACTTACTATAAAAAAAAAATGCGCTTTCTTAAGAATTTTCTAATAGCAAGGAGTCGTGAATGCCGATATTTATTTATGATCGAATCGTTGCGTGTGAATTCAAAACTTCCAACACGCAAAACCTTATTATTTGGAACGCATTTTTTGATAAAAGTAAAAAAAAAGTAAAGTATCAACCTATAATCATCCCACTGCAGGGAAAAGGCCTCCATCATTGAATTCAAGTTACCACAGCAATGAAGGGTACTGGCTTATTCACCACGCTTGCCAAATGCGGGTTGGTGATCACAAACCCGAGCAACGTTCGAAAATTCGAAACTTTTTTTTTCGTTGCCCGACCCGGGAATCGAACCTGGGACCCCGAGATCATGGCCCGGTATTTAAACCACTAGGCCAACTAGACAATTTTTTGAGTGCCTAGCCATAAATTGTAGCAGGAATAAAATGGTGGTTGTAACGTTTTTTTTAGATATGCTTGATCATGTAGAGATTGCTCTACAGTATGGACCTTTTATTTAGTAAATAAATTATTCTAATAGTCAATTTTATTTCTTGTTACTACAAGACACTACACTAAACATATTATATGCCTAGATAAAGCATTGTGATTTATATTTTGTGTTAAGAAAACACTGTCAAAAATAAATACATCTATACTAATATTATAAAGCTGAAGAGTGAGTTTGTTTGTTTGTTTGTTGGAACGCGCTAATCTCTGGAAGTACTGGTTCGAACTGAAAAAATCTTTTTGTGTTGGATAGTCCATGTCTCGAGGAAGGTTTTAGGCTATATAACATTACGCTGCGACCAGTAGGAGCGAAGCATCAGTGAAAAATGTTGCAAAAATAATCGCGATCTTAAAAACTGAAAATGACGCGTACAAAGTCGGGGGGAACAGCTATTCATAATATAACCGAGTTGTATGCTCCGGTTCCGTGGCCAAGACAATAAACACTTAAAATTATAGTACTTTAGTTCCTTCAATCGAGAATTCGCATCATAACGAATTTTATCTGAGTGTTTTTTCGTTAATAATGCAGTTGTCTCAATAGAAATCACTCATGTGGTTTAAAATTTAAATATGTTTAGGTGAATGCCAGTCGAGACATCGATCGAAGGTACACAATATAATAAGCCTAGATATTTCCGCATTATATTGCATATCATTCAAAATAAGTAGAGCATATTTAAGAAATAGCACATTTATAACTAGACGTGGTGGAATGGTTTAGAGACATTGGATTTTAAGGTGTTGCCAATACTTGCCAATATAGAAAAATATATTTTCTATATTATCCCGGATCTAGGTGGTTCTGGTACCTTTGTTCTTTTCTTATCTTCGTAAAATAAGTGCTCTACTAATTACTTAAATAATTTGAAATCAAAACATTGTATGTGGTCCACATTAATTTATTTCTTTTATAGCTATCAAATCAAGGCTAACTTGGCCCTAGAACGTACTATTGGACACTGTACATCTGTCTTCTACCTCATAAAGACAGTTTTTGTAAGAATCAAGAGAAAAATATATGTACTAGTAAGTATTAGTTTATTCGAAAAAATAATAAAATTCCAAAACATCTCTTAAAAAAATGTAGGATAGTAATTAAAATAATTAAAATAATGTATTTTTTTATTTAAACATCAATGGTCATTATACTCATTATCATAAGAGTTAGTATTTCGAGGTTTCTACTTTCGCGTTCGATCCCCGCACAGTACAAATATTTGTGTTTGTACTGGTCTGGGTGTTTTCTATATATTATAAGTATATATTTACAAAAAAAAAGAAGTATATAAGTAAGTTTATCGGTTGTCTAGTACCCCATACGACAGGGTACTTAATAGTAGCTTAATTTGGGACTAGATGGCTCTGTGTGGCCCAGTGAGGCATGTCTTAAAATATTTATATTTATTTATTTATATTTACTTAGTTCCACTTCCGGTATTTTGGCACTGCAAGCGCCATGGTCACAGAAGATCTGATTTACTGTTAAATGAGGTTACTATTATTATACCTAACAATTAATAAATAAGTAAACATGAATTTTGGAATCTACATTAGTTAGTACACAAACAGTATCTAGTAATTACTATTTTTTAAAAATCGGCGCACTTTAAGAATTGGTTCATAAATTCATAATATTGTTTTGTAGCTGTGCACTATTTTTGATGAAAAAACAGAATACAAATACCTACTTACATTTAATGCAAATTTAGCAGAAAAAAATACTTATCAGATTTCTTAAACTAGATACAGAGCTTTGAATATACCTATTTTACTGTTACTATATACTATCGTAATCTAAAACAATACATAAAATAATATTGTTATTGGTAAAAGTCAGAAACATTAAGTTACAGTATATCTACGCGATGAAGACTTGTTTTTAGAGTTATAATTAATGTTCTAAAAAATTTTTGCTCAGCTAGCTTAACACAGAAATTGTTTCCCGCAAACACTCTTTGCAGATTAGTAGTACCCTTTTGTCTCGCTAGGCTTAATAAGTGCTGCAATAAATATAATTGCTCGTAAAATGCCTCCGTTAAAAATAGACGGGCATTGTGTTCTCAATTTAGCAGACTTATTGAAGAAGCCAGGCTGTCTTTCTCGGAAACACGGCGCAGTAGTTGCCTAATTGTTGTTAAAACTTGACGAGTAAATTCATCAGATAGTGTAGCAGTTTCCCGCGAATTCGTACGCGTAAAATTTTCTGCCATCTCACTGTAACCGTAGCTTTTTCCCGGATAATAAGTAGCTTATGTGCTATTCCAGCTGATAATAGATAGCTCCTTGCCAAATATTGCCTGGAACTATTTAGCCATTTTGGCGTGTTTGAGTAGTTACTTAGTACTTCCAAACTTTCGAATTTATAATTAATTACTATTAATGAGAATTAATAAGAATAAGATTTTACAAATTCGACAAAATATCAAAGATTTTTTTGCACATATATTCACATTCCATTATTTACAAGCACAAAAAAAGGAAAGAAATCTAGGTAGGTAGGTATCTACTGCACACAAAGACCTAGAAAAATAAATCTTGGTTTCACAAGCATTCATAAGAGTGAAGAATCGGAAAGAACTAAATTTTATCACGATACAGTATTTACTTAGCCGTAATTAATAAATTTACAGCTTTACGGTTACATTACGTAGATTGCATAAAACGCCACACTACTCGGCTCACAAGTCGCAAGATTGATGTCGGTTGTTCCCGCGCGGCTGTCTCGCGATAAATTAAACGCAACTTGCATTAGACCGCCTAATGAAACACAAGTCTGTCCCGCTCCGCCCTTCGACAAGATCCATCGGTAGACAAGGACGAAAACTACAGCGACCGGACTACCTTTTTTTATTTCACGATGGAACCAACCGTTAACTGTGACTTTGCTCCTTTAATGACAACACCAACATTCGTAATTTTACTACCATTTTTATGAACCACCGGAATCCCTAATCTGATGGACGGCTTAATAAAATCGATCTAATTGAATATTAAAACCTATAACGTGCACTAATAGGGCTTATATATCGAGCAATCACAGTTTAATTGGAGACAATCACGCAGTCTCGAAACCTCATTATCCGCTATGAAAAGAAATATTTCTTGCTTATTTAGGTTAAACATTATATGTAGCAACAAGTATGCGCGTGAAGCGATCTGACCAGATTACTTGGTCGACCATGGCGTATCTGCAATCGGTAAATGGTTACTTTAAGTCTCGATATGCGGAGTATTCCCCATGGAATGCCACCGTCGCTATGCTGTACTTATATGCGCTCGGCGGACTGAATTTTTTCTTATCGCCGATGCATTTTCTGCGAGTTTTCAATGCGAGCGACACGGCGCGTCCACACTGACGTCTAGTCCATTTTATTTGTACAACTTTGTAGGTACATTTTATTTAAAAACCATTTTGTGAAGATGTAGAGCTCGGCCTATCCAAAACAAACATTATACAGAGATGAATGATTCAGAAAAAGTAAACATTTCACCGTATCTTCCTTTATCCTCAATATGTGTGCAGAATTTGGTGTCATAAGCCGTGTTCGCGGTTTTTTCTTCCGACTTTTTCATCGTCTAATTCTCTCCCGAGTGGATATTAAGCCGGTAATAACCCGGCTCGCCCGTCATCCATCACCGCGGTGCAATCGTCCCGCTGTCAATCTATTCCGGGACGCTCCGTTTTCGCTAATGATTCCCGCCGTGAGATCACGCGACATTTACAAAGGCCGATTGTGCCGCCGGTTTGTTCGCAAATCGCTTCTCCATCTCATCTCGATTTATCTGATGTGCTTTGTAGATAACGCGCGTGATATCATCGCGCGGTGTCAGCCGAGCGAAGGGGCCGGTGATCGACAAATAAATAAATGGGTATAGACTTTCTAGTTTCTAGGCTCGCTTAACTGCCTTAGATTATGTTTTGTATGTTGATCTGAATTGATTTCGTTTTATTTAGTTATTGATTGAATCGAGTGTGTGTGTGTGTGTATAAGATAAATGTCAATAATTAGCAGCTCTACAAAAGATACATGCTTTTTAAAGAATGCAAGGTAAGATCAGATATTATTTGGTTTATTTGAATACATAAGTCCTGAAACCTTATCTTTTTGTTAAACACTTGTTGATAGTAATTTATTTAGATTCAGATTGAATATAATAAAAAAAATACTGTATGTCTCTCATTAGACTTTTGGAAAATGAGCCCATTTTTGATATACATACTTATTATCACTATTTTGGTTACCAATAAAACACAGCTTACGAAAGTATTGCCATAAAAAAGCACCGGTTTAGCCTGCGTCGGATTGTTAATTAATTCAATGGGCCCCGTGTCATCGCTCAAAAACCCGCGATGCGAACACGGGAACAAAGCGCGGTTTATCCGTTTCGTATAAAGAGTTCGTGGCGCGTTCCACATGAGGCAGTTTATAATTTATTTGCGTCGCAGTTTTCTGGCGACGATTTTCCCACAGGGCGGCGTCTCAAACGAGCCGCGCCCGCCCTTTATGTGGTTTTTTGTGGCGGCACAAAATGCCCCGGTGGAAAACATTCAGTGATAACTGGCAACAATCGCAGCCGCCCGGATGCTCCCTCCCATTCCGCGCATACCTCCCGCTGGACCTCGACGATGCTTTTTCATCTAGCACTCGTCCGACCGAACGCACTTGAGCCTCGTGACTCGACTTCGGATCGACGTCAATTATTCACATGCAATTATAATTTTAATAAGAATCGAAGTAATCACACGCCATTGGACTTTAATATAAATAGTTCAAATTGTAGCGCGCCAAACATACTTTGATACTTTTTGGGTAATAATGGTGAGAGCTTTAAATACTAGATATAGGCGTCATTACACAGAATCAAAGGAAATAAAGTTTTACTCGTATGTACTTCGACTTTGCCACATTACTACAATGTTACTATAGAAAAATGACAGATATCGAATAAATCATATTGATAGGAGCTGATTCAAAGAACAGATCCCTTTAAAGCTAAACTATTTTCAAAGTATACGTATTAAATCAATCTATTGTATTTTATTAATAACAAAAACAAAAGTATAATATGTACATAATATACATATATTTGTAAGTTATGAAATTGAACCCACTCATTCGTATACAATATTCGTCGCGGTAATATGCGTGGGCGATAGAGACATTATAAATGTCAGCGATCATAGTTTATAATAACACGTTATTCACAAATGTTTACAATGCCTATTGTCGACATTAAATGTTGGCAATTTTAATACCGATAACTGTTACTCGCTAAGTAACCCAAAGCAATAAAATGAGTTATTTACCTATCTACGGTTTACTGCTTTTGCTACCAAAGTCTGCATAATCACATTCGGACTGTTTTCACGAAATAGAGCAAAATCTAATGTTTGTTTTAATACCAAGAACGTTTGTCGGCGAGGCAGTTCATTAGCGGAGGCGCGCTTCACTCCGCGTATTTCATTGTTCCATTGTTTTATTTGCCACTGTCCGGTGCTTACTGAGAGATATACAGCCCCAGCACACTGCGCCGCTTGACACCTGTAACCAGCACTATTTTTTCACGTACCAACAACCTGAACATTTTATTGCAGTACCAACCCGTATGTGCTTAGATACGCGGTGTTCATAGGCACGGAACGTTTTCATGCCTCGCTCCGCTACGAGTTTTTATTAATGTGCTATTGTTTCTTAATCGCCGCTCTAGATTTGATATCGCGATAAGTTTCCGTTAAAAGCATAAAGTTAACTAAGTAAAACAGTAAGGTCGCTCTGATAATGTTTCTCGGTCGAAAAGCACCCGTCAGATCTGAAGCGATGTCGGCTATCTCCCGGTACGATCGCGGAACTGACATTACTGCGTTGTTGAGAGTCGAAACGTCGATTTTTCAAGTCGTAAACCAGATCTAAAAAATGCCACGTAAATTCAAACCGATCGGCCTCATCATTAAGAATTCGAAATGCAGTTCGGTGATTTGAAAGGGAAAAAGACTATCGATTACCAGGAGGAAAGTTAATCTCTTAAGCGGAACATTTTTGTCTGAGACTAGACGATAATTTGTCTTATCTTTTCAATGTTTTAGACTATTCATCGTTGTACGACACGGCTGCCGCACAAATCTCACGCTAGACGTATCGTTGTTCCAGTTTGCTGACAATAAATCGTATGTTTAGCGACGCGGTGACTTGTATAATTAACAATAGCAGCATTATACGCGATTTCCAAACTGAGCATCACAACAGAGATCGTTTGTCACGACGCAAATTGCTATTTATGAGGATTATCTGTACTTAAACAGGGTAAATTGTTCAGTGTGTTGGCACAGGCTTTGTTGCAAGTTTAACGTTTCTAGTCATATTTCTTAGCTTGATAAAGTTCCGAAATAAGTCTAAGCAACTTAACACGCTAAACAATGGTATGAAGATGTAAGGCATCGAGCCGTGGAGAAGTGCATTCCTTTTCACGAGACCTCTCACCTCTGGACATTGTACCGGCCGCAAACAGTGCAGCTCGTAAATAAGCCAATGCTATTTAGCTAACAATCGAGCTTCGATGGGCATTTGGTCAGATTCCGAAGCAGGCAGGCACGTGTGCTCGCCTCCGCATGCCTGGGGCTGAGTATGCAGCGAACCTAGCATTTTGGCCCCTCGGTATTCCGAGGGGCCAAAATAACATATGTACATTTGACGCAAATAATGTCGAATAACCCAACCCATGCGAACATTCAGATTAACTGGACCATTTCACTGATGTGACTAATGTGAGCTTATTGATAAAATTAATTGCGACTGGCGCATCGGCAATGATATATGCTCGGTATATAATCAGTACAATGATTATGATACTTAAAGTTGCATTTAGGTTGCATTCATGCGTTGATACGAGTACTAGACTAAAATGTACATTAGTAGTGCAATGCGTTTGATAGTAGATATATTATTATCTATCAATTCTTAATGAATACTTTTAAGTTATAAGTATTCCGAAAAAATTTAACGTAATAGTTATAACTTCTTCAATTTTTTCCTGATATTGCATATTTGTTGGTTACTGTTTTACTTAGTCTTAATACGCATTGTACTTGTAGTTTAAAAAGTTAAATGTTTATTAGTTAGATGTTGACCTTCTGCCTAATGTTCTACTTAATCTATCTTAAATCAATAAAGAAGTAAAACTTTTGTTAGAAATTGTTTTTTAAACCTGTCATGCCGAAATTAAGTAACTTTAAAATATCAAGATAAAAATATTCGGTGCACACAAATTAGCACAACGCTGTCGTCTTTTAACTTTGAATTTTACTTAGTAAATTAAACATCGTATGGGACTCGTTTATTAGGTAAATATTCTACCTACACGTAATATTTAACTGCATAAATATGTTTTGAATTGTAAAGTGCGTGTGTTCAAACATCTGTAAGCATATGTGTTTGATATTACATTCTGCGGTTTGTCAAATTTGTATTAATCAAGAGCCTTATTGCTAATAACAATACATATACCAATTGGCTTGTTGAGTCTTGAGAGAGTATAAGTGGCTGTAATATCATAGACATAAAAACAAGGATTTTCATTGTTGGTAAAATTAAAATCGTGTATAAATCGGTTAACATTTAACTCATGATTCTTAAATTGTTAAACAAATTTAACTTGTTATTTTCATCGTTATTAGCTACAACAAGGCTCTACAAAAGGAGGATTTTTCCATGAGTAAGACGTGTGGCAGGCGGGTTAGAAATCACAGTTAAATAACTGTTAAACTGAAGACAGGCTGGCCGTCTTCTTCAAACTGTACTCCTTCAGTTGTCTCTTACGACACCCGTAGGGACAGAAAAGGTGGTGCTAAATTATTTTTGTGCTCGAACCACACGAACTTATTAGTTTAATTACTAGTCGTCTATACAATATTATGTGTTCATATTGTGTGCCGCTTATTATTAAATTTAAGCGCACCAAATAATTGAAATAGCTTATTTTATGATGCCAATTATAACGTGAGACTTTTAGTTTCATTTTCTAATTATAGAGATTTAATTTATTTTCATTGTTTTAAAACTGTTTTATTACTTAGATCCTAAATTTTGTTCTTATTACGTTCTGTTTATTATAGGTAAGTGACAAATGGAAAGTTTACATCGGTGAAAGATAGTCTGATGATGCACCCGGCAGGATACTACGCGAATCTTGGTAAGAAAGTGAAAAATATTTACCAATGATCAAGATCTTTTATAGATCGTGCCTGGGTTTACTGGTGATGGGCTTATAAGTATCAATATGTTTTTACGAGTAATAGTTTGTTAATCTGTCGTTTGGTGTCGGTCTGTGTAACAGTCATCGTTGTATTATAATTAATCGAGCACAGTTTTTTTAATAAAGCGTACATAAATTCACACTTGCTTTTAAAGGCATTTATAGTTTTTTTAATTCTTATTTGTTTGGTATCTTAAACCACTTGCGCAGCAGTGAGTAAAACACCGTCCGCGGTCTCTGTTCCATTGAAGAAGAAATAATTAAAATGCGAAATTGATCCAAAGAACATTATTTAATATATTACGTACTTGACGTTATTTGTGAATAAACAGTTGCAATACGATAAACTAAGATAGAGCTTCAGTTTTTTATTAATCAATTTAATAAAAACTTCATACTCAGTTATCAAAGATAGCAACTTATTTATGAAATTGATTGATTTATGGAAGATTAATGGCGAATTTTAGCGTGCTTCGTGGCACGAGTATACCTCGTTGTGTAGGTATAACATTTCAATTACCTATAAGTAGATTAAACTAAATTTTATTTTTGGTTTAGCAAAAATGTTCCCAAAGTTTGGCCCAAAAATGAGTTTAGAGTATTGGGATAAATATAACTTCATATATATTTTAAAACAAATGAAATAACGTTATTTGAATAACAGTCCGAAATGATAACTCAAAATAAATCCGTAACTCTAATAAATATTTTCACGGTAAAACAAAATGTTTTACGAACTAGATAACTAATTTTCCATAATGCTCTTATCTTTTTTGCGTTATTGTTGTTCTTAACTATTTCTTATCGCCTTATCGTTTCGCAGAACCATCTGATAGACTCACAGTCGGTTACGTCATCGTACGATGAGCTACCTGTGTAATATAATGCCTGCCTAATTATGTTATTTTATTATGTAAGTGACATGTTCGTTTAAATTGGTAATTAATTTTGTTAAGTACTCTAAGAAGAATTCGCTACAGCTCAAGAGAAGTCAAGTACTTGTCGTAGAATCGATTCCTAAGTGTGAGAGCCGTGCTCTTGAGTGGTAACCACGATTTTTCAAACACATCTTAGGGCACATCTGATGGAGCTGATGGAGCTATGATACACACAAACATGCTGATTTAATGGAAAATGGATGCCCGAGGATCAGGGTTAGTCATGTACAATAGGAGAGGCATATGCCCAGCAGCAATGGCTTCCAAAATTCAACCAATTCTACTTCCCTGAGACCTGTTCATTTTACTTTCCCGTGTAACATTATTGTGCAAATGTGTTTTGTGTTGTCTATCTGTCAAACAGGTCTTAACTTTCTGAACTACTTACTTGACAAAATAGAATAGCTAAGTAGGTATAGGTAGAATAGCTAAGTAGGTATTTTATAATATAGACCAAGTTGTCTATATTATAAAGTCTTATCTAATTACCAACTTTGCCTAAATTTATTGATATTCTAGGAGTACCAGACTGACGAAGTTAACTCAGTGTTACTAATAGCAAAGTGGGTATTTCTAAAACAAATTTGTTTGTAACGTCTATTTCAAAGCAAGATAAGATAGTGTTATTGTTTACAAACTAAGGAATGTAGGTAAAGTGCTTTCTTCCGACAGTTTGAGCACAATTGATACATCTGGACCTATCAACAGCTTCTTATCCAATTCAGCTGTCTTTAAGTTGTATGAATGTTATTGATTACAGAATATGCCACGATACTGGTACTCATGTTAAATAGACACGTCTACTAAAAAGTTAAGAGTACCTACTTTGCGCTAGCCGGAGTCAAAACCTCCTGTCATTTTAGTAACAGTTTTATATATTAAAATTTTTAAAATCAGGAGTGACTTTCAAGTGTTTCTAAAAGATTTACGTTTCACTACGTTAATTTACTTTTATTTCTAGTAACATGAATATATAAAAACACAGTCAAAATGGAAACTTAAAAATCTTTAACTAAATAATTTAGTAATAAAAATGGATACTAATAAAATATAATATGTCAATTTTCTTGATGCTTCTTTATCAGTCTATCGGATCACACAGATGTGTTTATAGTCCACCCAACAAAGTAGGTGTAGAGTGCGTGAGTTGGAACCTAAGTAATTTCTTCATAAATTTGTTCAGGATGCTTAGAGATTAAACATACTAAAAATCCCCGCCTCTAGGAGGGGCGCCGGAGGAGGGGGAGGGGGTTAAAGTTCCCACTTTTGAGTTTTACGCTAATACCTTTAAAATGGTGCGTCGTAGAGAAAAGGTGTTTTCTACGAAATGAAGGCTAATAAAATTTCCTACAACTTTTGTTCTATACACTTTTTCGAAACCCTCATCAGTTTTCGAGCATCACGCTCCGAAATAGTGAAAATGAATCTTTTTCAGCGTGACGGGCATTACCTGATGTTGAAAACTATAAATTAAGTATTTTGTTGATAACATAAGCTGGGAGCACCTCCAAGCGGTGAAGGCGGTAACAGTTTGAAATCGCGTTTTCGGCAAAAAGCGGGTAATGGAGCGAAAGCGGTCACCACTTTTTATCTCCAATGCACAATCCCAGAAAACGCGATCTTGCTGGCTAAAACTCCCATTACCTTTACCATCCATGCCTTTGGGCTTATGTTATAATCGTCTCTGATCTCATTTTGACTTGTTTGGAAGTAGCCTACCCGGTAACGCAGGGAAGCAGCCACAAGGCCGTTCTAAAGATTCTGTGATCTATAAAAGTTATCAGTAACGAATCGGATTATCCGCAGTGAGTATTAATAAGTGTCTTGTGTGTAACGAGGACGTCGTGAAAGGGAGTAACCTAAGGACGTCACTGAGATGAAAGAAAAGGGAATACTAGGCCTCATCAAAGCTAGTCAAGACCGGAAAGATGACAAGCACCAAATCATCCGTGGCTTAACATCCCTTTTAATTCACACGAATTGTCGTAAAAATTACACCCACCCAATTAAAACAATTAATAAAGATGTAAGGGATGCATCCACAACTCAGGAAGAAGCAGGGCCGTCTCAACTCAGGTCTTCAGCTCCCCAATTCGATTTTACGAGTAATTGTTTTTATGTGCACATTATGTACAAGAAGAAACCAAAACGCCTTATAGTAAAAGGAGAATAGTACATAAAGTTGAAACTCTTACTCTTCAATATCGTATCAGGGAGGTGTGTTCTGTGAGGAAGGATTCCTGGGGTGATGTTGTTCTTGGTCGCTTGTCCTCGATTAACAATCTTGTAGCTGAGGGAGCAGTATACCCCGCAAAGACTGCTACTACACTTTTGTTAGGCCCATTAGTTGCCCAAGTTCAAAAGCTGAGATCCCCAGAGACAGCCATGTCTCAGAGGCTATGCAAGGGATTTTTTACTACATGGAAAGTAGCATCGATTGTCAGTTCTCTCAAGACGAGATACTGGGCGTCGAAAGAGGGGATAAACCTCAGTGGCGAACCATCAAGGCTAATTGAAGAAAATATGGGAATCGAGTATTGATCACCCCAGGGGTAAACAGATTCAAATCAAATGTTCTGCGGCATGCCTCCACTGCCAAGGAAAATGTCTCAACGGCGTGTCTCTTGACGAAGAGGAGGTTGAAGATGACGTAGAGCAAGAACCATTCACTGAAGATTAGGGTACTTTGGAAGAAGAACCCTTGCCAAGACCTTCACAGCCTAAACGGATAAAAATATAAAATAAAATAAATATTATAAAAAAATACATATATAATAAAACAGTTAAAAAAAGGAAAAATGTTTCGAGAGCTCTATGGCTGAACAGATTTGTATGAATTTGGTATGTAGATGTATTAGGACCTGGATTAACATGCAGGCTATTTTTCATCTCGAAATAACATGATTGAAGTAGCAGACAAGAGGAAGTGTTTGATAAATCGTTATTTTTTCCAAAAATTCACGTGTAGTTACAAAACAGTTAGGGATCTGAAAAATTGTGTAGGACAAAAGTTGCAGACAATTTTATTAGCTTTCATTACGTAGAAGACACTTTTTCTCTACGACGCACCATTTTAAAGGTATTAGCAAAAAACTCGAAAGAGGGAACTTTAACCCCCTCCCCCCACTCCGGCGCCCTTCCTAGAGGCGGGGATTTTTAGTATGTTTACTCTCTAAGCATCCTGAACCAATTTCTGTAGAAATTGCTTAGGTGCACTCTCACGCACTCTACACCTGCTTTTGGATTATTCTTTGAGCGGACTATTAACACAGATGTAAGATTGAAATATCAGAAATGCTGCAGGATACTAACATTGGTGTACACAATAATTTCTCGGTTAGGAAAGCAGTATTAGAAATTGCCAGTGTTTTTTAGGAGTCGTTTCAAGTTGTTTTAGAAATATTGCCGCAAATTGCTGGATACATTCCTACGGATCTAATAATGTTGCTTTAAATTGCTTGTACGGTGTAACTTCGTCTCTAGCAAATATCTGTAGTGCAGAAATTGCTTGAAATGGTCATGACGTCACAATTGTCAATATTCCACCTAGTTTAGCTGTTTAAATGTCCCGTGTATTATCACTTGAAGATTTATAGCAGGGAAACTCTATAAGTATTTTATACCGACTCTCTAGAATATAAATTAGTGATGTGATCGACCTACAAAGGACTTGTTGCATTGACCTGTTGACTCGAAACCTTTAGAGCTGATTGTGACTTACGCAACCCTTAATCATTACATACCTACAAGTACACGCTAAGCGTTTAACTTTTGCATTTAGCTTGGTTATTCTTCAGATTTTATGATAATGTTTATAAATAGATTAATTTATTAAAAAGACAGTCTGATTTATCATTAACACATTTATGTTGGCTGCATATTGTATTGTGATATGATACCATATTTGGTAATAATACTTATACAAATTTAAATACATTTCTTTACGCACAACATAACTAGAATAATGTTCAACAAGACTGATGTGTCTATTATTTCATGCGATCTCATACAGACACATATTTTGTAAACTAGTTACTTTAAACATAGCTAAACATTGAACAATCAGTTTAAAAAAATAATATGAATAACACCTCAACCAACAATTTGAAATATAAAAATATTTAATTACTTGACTTTAATATCTAGATCTGTATTCTAAGAGAAAATTAATACAGCCTAGATATGAGCCTTCGACCTACAAGGGTTTAGTCACTTGTGCAATCAATAACTCGTTAGTGGTTAATAGTGATATAGTATAATCATTAATGAATCCTAATTAGTATAAAGTAATTAATGCGGCTCTAAATAACAACAATATCATCGAAATTTTGATATTCTAATATTAGACGTAAAAAACAGGTGATTTTAATTGCTCGAAAAATTTTAAATGTGATACGTCCCAGTCAGGTAAAATAAACAATTATGCAATGATCAGAAGATTTTTTAGATCAAATAACAATGACAAAACTAAAAATTAGAACGAAATTTAAATTACTAATATGTATTGTACTGAAGTAAATATTTAGCTTCTCTTAGCCTATCTGTTAATTCGAACAAATAGCCAACCATTCTCAGTTTTAATTAATTGCCCAGTGTTTGTTCGGCTGTCGATTGATTGGCCAATTATACACCGCTAATACTCTTCGTTCCTCCGAAACCGTTTTTGTTAACAGAACTCTATCATTAAAAGCTAAAAAGCTTTTTACTTCTTCCATTTTGTGCTCACAATTGACGATCATTCCGGTTTTGGCATTGGTTTACGAATTTCTAACAACGGATACTAAATTGAATGGGTTTGTTATGACCAGTTTATCTTTAGTATGATCTTTAAACGCTTAGTTTATGTAGTTTGAATATTGTATTTTTGACATGATATCCGTGTTTTAAATCTACATTTATTGAAAGAAGAAAATTTAAAATTTAATTCTGGATACACGATTTTTTGATGATCGTGTACATTTTCTTGTCATAAAAATAAAGTTCGGAATTGAAGACAAGAAGTTAGATTACAAAATTTCGCACTTGGGCGCCCTGTGTAGCTAGAATGTATCCAAGTTTCGAAAAGTCTACAGCAGCCAAACCCGAAAGGAGCTGAGAGACATTTCGGAATAGATAGATCAGTTTTTTACACACCTAAGTGGATATTGTGGCGTTGACCCCAAAAACAATAACACCATCCATTCTCTTCTGCCGTAAGTGGCAACTAAAGAAGTACTACTAAAAGCAGTTTTTTCCTACCACCATTGGTTATACAAGGTTACCGGTAATTCGATACATTCCCTTACAACCCTATATATTACATAGCTCTTCCCCGCGACTTCGTACGCGTCAATTTCTGTTTTTATGATCGCGATTATTTTTGCAACATTTTTCACTGATGCTTCGCTCCTATTGGTCGCAGCGTGATGTTATATAGCTTAAAGCCTTCCTCGATACATGGACTATCTAACACAAAAAGAATTTTTCAATTCGAACCAGTACTTCCAGAGATTAGCGCGTTCAAACAAACAAACAAACAAACAAACAAACAAACTCTTCAGCTTTATAATATTAGTATAGATTCGCCAACCCGCCCGCCAAGCGTGGCGATTAAGACAAACTCCTCCTTTGAGAGAGAGGCTGCATCCAACAGTTGGCTGACAGAGTTCAGTGTTAATGATAATGAAGTAGGTATTGGAAGGTATATGTGGTAATTAGATGGTCTACTTAATAAGTGTAGTAGGTGATATTTGTTAAGTAATGAACATTCATCCAAACATTCACATGTATTATATTGGTAAGATGTACAAAAGTAAAAGAGACTACTGAAGTTGGTATTCAGAAACCTATTTCCTATGTTAAATAATGTTAATGTGAATATGTGATTTCAATATTATTGTACCCATGATTAAAGTTATAATCGAGCAGCAGAATCATAGCTGCTTCTTATTAGGGAAAATTTTATCACGCGGTGATTAATCTTAATTAAGTATCGTAATTAAATCTATCGCATTTAACTAAATAATAGGCTAACGAATAACATTACATCTTATCATATCGACGAATAGCAATCAAGTGGTTTAATTTATGGATGATTGACAGTTAAGTACCTACAAGTCTTTGTCAAGTTACCACAATGGAAACTTGGTATCTAACCTATACTCGGTGAAACTTATTCGAACACCATAGAATCCTTGCCTGACGGCTGTCATCCCCCAATCAGCTGCAGGGTTCCCAACTTCTACATCACTGTAGTTATTCTAGAGATGTTTCATTCTACCGCAATTGTGACATTTGTATTCGAACGTGGCGATATTATTTCGATCGCTTGCGTAACACAATTTACATAATGATGGATTTAAATCCTCGTGTTACTATTCAATGAGCGATGGAATCAAGTATAAAATCTATCAACGATATGAAGAGGAGGTATTATTATGTATGACTATGCAAAACTTTTTACCGTGTAAACCCGTTGCGATGTTTTTTTTTTTTGATCATATTGCTCAAAGTTAATCTCATTTAAAATTTGCAAAATAGAGTTAACAACCTCAAAAAGATGAAAAAGTAGAAGATTTAATTTATCTTAAATAATCAATTATAAGTAAAAGTGAAATATGCCACCAAATGTGAGTCGGTGCTATAAAACCAGAAATTACCGACAATCATCCATCATGCACTCAAAATTGGGATTCATGTCTGGATTTTTCTTAAATAATTTTGATATCGGCACTTTCTGTAGTGGCTAAACTCTACCAACACTTAAAATAATTTCATAGTATGAATTGAATATCTTAAAAAATAGTAAATATTTTCAACATCGTGCAAATGATTAATGTAGATAGGTACTATTTATGTAGAGCACTTAAAGTTTGTATGTAGCCCGCGCGATACGAAAACTGTTGAAAAACAAATATAAATGACCTATTAAACTTTAAAACTATACTCCTATGTTCTTTATTTTTTCTTGTGATATTAATGATATACTTTAATAAGTATAATCATTCAGATCGTAAAAAAAATATATAAAGATGACGACGAAGATCAAAAAAAAATTTTAAATTTTGTAAAGACGAAGAAAAAGATGCTTCTAAAATTATATAATTAATACTAAAAAATCATATCACAGTTTGTGTATTTTATTACGTAAGTCATCATCATCATCATCATATCAGCCGAACGACGCCCACTGCTGGGCATAGGCCTCCCCCAAGGATCTCCACAACGATCGGTCCGGTGCTGTCCGCATCCAGCGGCTTCCCGCGACCTTGACCAGATCGTCGGTCCACCTTGTAGGGGGCCTGCCCACGGAACGTCGTCCGGTACCCGGTCGCCATTCGAGAACCTTTCCGACCCAACGGCCATCGGTTCTCCGCGCTATGTGTCCCGCCCACTGCCACTTCAACGATGCAATCCTTCGAGCGATGTCGGTTGTTTTAGTTCTCCTGCGGATCTCATCATTTCTGATTCGATCGAGTAGGGAAATACCAAGCATCGCTCTCTCCATAGCTCGCTGGGTGATCTTGAGCCTTCTTATGAGACCCATAGTGAACGACCACGTCTCACTCCCATAGGTCATTACTGGCAACACACACTGGTCAAAGACTTTCGTCTTGAGACACTGAGGTATTTCGCACGCGAATATATGCCGGAGCTTCCCGAACGCTGCCTATCCGAGCTGGATTCGACGAGAGATCTCTTTCTCGAAGTTGGACTTACCTAACTAGACTATCTGTCCCAGGTAAACATAGTGGTCAACAACTTCGAGTGCAATGTTCCCAACGTTAACTGGAGCGGGTGCAACATGGGCATTTAACATGATTTTCGTCTTGTCCATGTTTATCCTAAGACCCACTCTTTGAGAAGCATTACCGAGATCTTCGAGCATAATGTTCAGGTCTTCCAAGGTCTCAGCCATAAGAACTACATCATCGGCAAATCGTATCTTATTTACGTAAGTAGATGATCTAATTCAAATAATCAACCTTTCCGGTGTACTTTGGTGCTAAGATGCGTTGACGAGCGTATTGGCGCCAAAGCACAGTTGTGACTCAAACGAGTGTGATTTGCGTAGAGACCCGATGGGAATATAAATAGACACCAATTTGAATACATTAGATGATCAACTTACGCGGTTATTTGTGTGATTGGTTAGTTACGGCTCAATCATATTTTATCACTTGTTTTTGCGCTTGTAGTGCGTGAATAATCTAAAGAAGTTTCAACAGAGATATATTTGATAAATTTTAGTTTGATAAAACCTCCAAGTCACAATGAAATGAAACTCAAACATTACCAGATATGCAACATTAATCTTGTATTGAATTACATTAGCTTCTCGCGATCGTATTAATATCTAACTTATTGTTTAAAATTTAGTTTCGCTTCGGGGGCGTATCGAAACGCCAAGCCACATACGATCGGCCCGCGGCGCACACGCAGCCATCCGAGTTGGAAACGTCAAGTTTATCGCTAAGAAAAACTATAAAATTGTGATTTATAAACGTCGCCTCACCGTCGGTCGTCGTAATAAAACCAACGTTTTGTGTCATCATACGCTGCTAAACCGCACTAAACTTTGGGTTACAATTTTTTTTTTTAGTATTTCTAATGTTTTAAATACGTCGCATAATATATATTTCACTCTCAATAAAATTATAAAGTATTAGTTATGACTTGAGTATGAGATTGAATGCGTCTTCCTAATTCAAACTGGCCAGTATGATAGATGCTCCCAACAGGAAGTGATCCTCGGCAGCCTAAACGAATTGACGCTACAGTTCATTAAACCTTTGGAGTGTTTGCGAGTGGCCGACGTTTATCTGACAGTGAACCCGAGTCTTTTGACGAGCGATAATAATGAAGAGCCGGGAAGTTGCAGCGTGTGCAGCGCGGGCCGCGGACGCCTCCGCCCGCTCGCCCCGCCCACGCGCTCTCGCTCACCCGCCCAGCGCGCGAACGAGACAAAAACACTCCCTCCGCCGAAGCCTCCACGCTGTACTGTTTCTAAGAAAAGCCAACTGTTAATATCCGACGCGGATTGTTCTCGACCTCTCGCCGCTTCATTTGGCCGATCCCATGAATGAATTCGCGCCCGCAGGTGCGCGCCCCGCGGCTCGTATCGGCGATTACCCTCTAAATTCGATAGATGCAATTTTCAACACGCACGCAATTTTCAGTGGCTCGCCTGTCATGCTCTCGACCAATTTCGGCCTTCGCAGGAAGTTGCGTTCGGAGGCACTTTCGCCTCGTTTTGATAGTCGACGATCAGCGGCCCGCCTACACTCTTTCGCGTATGGATAAATGCCCGGCGGGCCAGCCATCAATCACGCATCTATTGGCACCAATACACGAGATAATTTCAGCGTGTGAGAAGATATATTGGCAACTGCCGATAGTTGGATAATCGAATCACAGCGGCGATTAATAAAAATATCATAAAGGAAACAATCGTATATGTATGTAGTGATCGTAGCGCACCACGACACGTGATGACTGGCATCATTAAGACTGACAGCTTACATTCATTAAAACAATGCATGATTTAATGAAATCGTATTAGATACAGCGAAAGTAAAAATTTAAATCACGTATCATTGCAAACAGTCATTCATACCACCTACACGTATAATACCTGGTATCAAATCAGAAGAGTCAAATGATTAATAATGGCTTAAAGGTACGTTACACCATACTAAGTAGGTACCGCGCGTTCTAAATATTGTTTTTGTATGCCATATTATAGCCCCTATTAACAAACGAGTATTTTACACGATTGAAGCCGCCTATTTAATTATGGTTTGCGATAAAACTGGCCGATCGTAAGGATGCTACCTAGACTTGGCACGGGCCTCGGTTGTAAACCAGAAATGATTTATAAATATGTAACCATCCACATGTAGATATGCATAGAATTATCCACACTTTGCACGAGGCGTGTAATATTATTATGTTGACGTAGACGTAAAAATATCATGTCTGTTATTAATGTTTCAGCGTCTCTACCATAAAACGTGGTAAATGGTAGAAACCCCAAAACAAATAACTCTTAGATCCGAGTTCACCAACAGACGTTTAAGTTTTAAACAGCGTTTAAAATATTATTTGACATATTTTATATGGGAATTATGTCAAATTAACCGTCAATCTATGTTTACCGGCTGTTTAAGTATTGGTGAACTCGGGTCTTAATGACCAAGAAAGTTTAAATTATTTAATGTCAATGAGGTTTTATAGGAACACAGCAATTCTTTCGATTTAGATAAGTGAAATCAAGTATTAATTCTATGAAGGTTATCGAGTATAATAACCAAAATCTTAATTTATTTGCTGTGAAACAATATATGTAAGTAACTAACAATACCTATGTCTGACAAAAGTTATTATTAGAGTCCCATTTATAGCAAAAATAATACTCTTTATGGCACACTAACATTGATGTTTAAACAATTAAAAACAGTGACACGTAAACGTCCTCGCCAATTATTGAGCATCCACTAAATATTTAGAAAGAAAGAAACATTTAATTGGCCGCAAGCACATATTATTACAGTAGACATAGATAAAATTACAGCTAGACAATAGAACAAAAGATACAAAAACTAAAAAAAAACTAATTGACAAGTAAATATGGCCAATTTGTAAACATTGGGGTGTTCTTTTAACTTACAAGTCTTAGAGATACCTAAATGCAACTAAGGCAACTAAGTTAGGTTGGCAGGTATTATATCTATGGTTACGCATTAGCTGCATAGATTTAAACTTGCACAGTTAGAAGTGACATATTTGTCGAGACTTCGTGTGTAGTTCTAATATTATAATGACGCACACCACACAAAAATATTGACACTTAATGCTTACAGAGTGTTGTGTAATTTGGGCAATAATACACAAATTAAGATGCACAACAACTGTATTGTAATTTAAATTTATGCGCCTTAAGCACTTCAATAGCTAACAAATCATTTTTGTGAACTACATTTTGATAAATAGTTTATTATGATAATGACACAGTTCAATCATGTCTAAAAGCGAACTATATTTTGTAATATATTGATAGCGCCAGCTATTTTCAATAGCCTAATTTTTATTGCATAACAAGCGGTTTGATGTTGCTATTCAAACATTAATGACTAGTTGCAAATTGTTTAAATATAGTCTTTAGTCGTTAAAATATTTCCATTTCAGTCTGGTGCGTTTTGTAAACAATTTGTATGTGGTTACCCTACAGTATTCATGGTTAACTTATTTTTTCCCGGCTACGCACGGGTGGACATAAGATTTTTTCATAAGGATCCCTAATCTTTTCTAGCAATAAATATAGCCTATGTCCTTCAGGGTCAATGTAGCTTTCCAGTGATGAAATAATTTTTGAAATCGGCACAGTAGTTTTTGAGTTTATTCATTACAAACATACACACACAATAATCTCTTTATAATATCATCTATAATATAAAAATGAATCGCTGCATGTGTTGCTAAGCGCAAATCTCGAGAATAGCTGAACCGATTTCGCTAATTCTTTTTTAGAATATTTCTTAAAATACGAGGTTGTAACACAGGGTTTTTTTTTAAATGCCTGAAAAAGTCAATAAAATTACGAGAAAATCTTATTCTTCATACATTTTTCCAACCACGCCATAATTGATGACAATGACATTTAGGACGACAAAATCAAATTATAAAATTACTACCTGTTTCCCGCGACTTCGTCCGCGTCAATTTCCGTTATTATTATGATCGCGATTATTTTTGCAACATTTTCACTTATGCTTCGCTACTATTGGTCGCAGCGTGATGTTACTCGTATATAGCCTAAAGCCTTCCTCGATAAATGGACTATCCAACTCAAAAAGAATTTTTCAAATCGGACCAGTACTTCCTGAGATTAGCGCGTTCAAACAAACAAACAAACAAACAAACTCTTCAGCTTTATAATATTAGTATAGATTCTGAGATGATATACTAGAGTTCTAAGTTCACACGGTAAAAGTTTCTCTAAAGCCGAAAAAATCTTCACCAGCCCAAACTTGGCCAGCTGAACTTGGCCTCTCCATAAGAAGGATTTTGCCATAATCCTAAAAAAATATTGGGGACACTTGGCAGGCGGGTTGGTGTACGCAGTTTGGCCAATGGTTCTCAAGTTCTCAAGTTCTCTATGGACACCCCTTAAGACACCCATAAGAAAAGAAGACGGTCAAAAATATCTGCAAATGAAAAGAGTGGTGGTATGAAAACATAGTAAGAATAAAAAAACTTCAATAAGAGCTGAACGGAGAACATGATATTATTATAATGAGGCGGGCAAGCAGTAAACAAAAGATTCGTATTATTAAACAATTATCTTATGTTTTACTGTTTTATTATTAAATTCCAAGACTTACAAAACTTTCCACCATTTAGCGCGCGATCAGCAGAAAAAGTACAGTGACAGCTCCTAGTGATGTGCACTAGGCATCAATTGATTAGTGATGGGAAATGTACAATTAAACGTTCAATTTCGTGTCGCTAACAGTTCGGCCATCCTGACAACTCTTCGGTCCTCCGAAGAAGATGATCCACTCGAGCAGCGTCTGGAAGGCGGCAACACCCTCGTACACTGACCCTCTTCACCACGATCTTCAATGATGAGGCATCCTCTTACAGAGAAGAGAATCAGGCAGATAGTGGGAGGCCCCTAAGGCAACCACTTTGAGTGTGTTATTAGGCCCCTAAGGCAAACACTGGTTTAATGCTGTTAGGCCCCGAAGGCAAGCATATTAGAATAAATAATAGGCCCCAAAGGCATATTCTTGTCGAATGCTATTAGGCCCCGAAGGCAAGCATGAAATACCAAATGGTAGGCCCCTAAGGCATATCCTTAACAAATGCTGTTAGGCCCCGAAGGCAAGCATAAAGGAACAAATGGTAGGCCCCTAAGGCATATTCTTAACAAATGCTGCAAGGCCCCTTAGGCAAGCATGAAAGAACAAATGGTAGGCCCCTAAGGCATATTCTCAAAAAATGCTGTGAGGCCCCGAAGGCAAGCATGAAAGAACAATAGGTAGGCCCCTAAGGCATATTCTTATCGAATGCTGTTAGGCCCCGAAGGCAAGCATGAAAGAACAATTGGAAGGCCCCTAAGGCATATTGTTAACAAATGCTGTAAGGCCCCTTAGGCAAGCATGAAAGAACAATGATAGGCCCCTAAGGCATTATCTTAACAAATGCTGTAAGGCCCCTTAGGCAAGCATTACCAACAAGCACCAGGAGGTTCCTCAGTCAAGGTACTATAAAGAGATCACACGCTATGTAGGCCCCAAAGGCAAGCGTAGTTTACATGAGCATAGTATCGTAAGACTTCGGAGTCAACTTTAAGTCAAGCCAATGGGCATAATTCTCGCAAGCAAATCTCAACTGTGTTTGTGATTGTGTGCTGTAAGGCTCCGAAAGCAGGCACTAGGTAATAAAGCCCCGAAGGCAAAACATTACCGATCAACAGGAAGAAGATGACCAACTTCGTCAAGTCGCAATTATAGGCCCCGAAGGCAATCATTAGCGTAAGTAAGGCTGACCCAAAGAATAAATATTGTTTAATTAATCTTCGCCGGACGAAGAACTTTTGTCTCTGTGACACCACACCTTAATTTTGTCAAGCGCAACAATATTTTTGTAAGCTCGCTTCCCCTTTGTAAACGACGTCACTTCAAACCGATCGTTAGGCAGCACGGCAGTCACTTTATATGGTCCCGCATACCTGGGAACTTACTTTCAACTGGACAGACCAGGTCGTAAAATTTTCCGTTCAACCATGACTAATTACCGTTCTTGCATTTTAAACACGTTTATCTCTATTTTCTGAGTAGCTTCATTTCGTAGTATCTCTATATTTCCACTTTAAACTGCACCTTGTAAATCATTTACCAGGCGAGGCCTAAGTCCACACAGTAATTCTAAGGGTGACTTTCCTGTCCCCGAACTGACTGATGAATTAATACCTAATTGCACTTTTGGCAAATATGCATCCCAGCCTTATTTTGCTCTTCACTTATATGACACGACGAGGAACTGAGAATAGTGTGGTTAAGGCGCTCAACTTGCCCTTTCGCCCTTGGAGAGGCGACCGCATTTAATATGTGCTTAATTCCATTATCTGCACAATAGCGCTCGAACTCCTTTCCAGTAACGGCAGTACCCCGATCACTGATGATCCGTTCTGGGTGACCAGAAACTTGACTTAGCTTAGTCAATGCTGTGATAGCTCCTCTGGCATTCGCACTGGTGACAGTTTCAACATATTTTCCGACACATTTTCACATTTCGGAAACCAGTACTTAGTGCATATAGCTTCTAAACACTTTTCTGATCCTATATGACCGTTTTCGTCATGATACAACTTTAGGATATGAAATCTTGCGCCGTTAGGCAAAACAGGCTTGTAACAGTTATCCACAAGACGACATAACTTGCCTTCTACAACTTTATAATGTTTAGAAAGTCTACCATTATTTTTCTTATTGGTTCCAATGTTAAATTTATAATCAATCTTTGAATTTCTTCATCTACTTCTTGTAACGCATCAATTAAATCCTTTTCTACGATATGATATACTGGCACAGGGTTCCAACTGAGAGCATCAACGTGTGCTATTGAACTTCCTGGGCGGTGTTCTACCACAAAGTTGTATTCCTGCAGATCAAGCCACTGTCGGGCAATGCGTTATGATGACAGATCTCTTTTCAGCCAAGCCATACGTATTGCTGAACAATCCGTAACAACTCGGAATTTGATTCCAGATAGGTATATAATAAAAATAATGCTATAGCCTCTAATTCAAAGCCATGATATTTTGCTTCAGTAATTGTTGTCGGTCTGCTCGCATAAGTACTACCTACTACTAACTACCTTAGTATCACCATTTGGCTGCTTTTGGAGAATACTCCACCAAGTTCAATTTTTAGATGCATCTGTGTGAACTTGTGTCTCTCTCTCTGGGTGATAAATTACCAGCACAGGATCTGAAGTAAGTATTTGCTTAAGAGTTTGCCTAACCTGTTCTTGTTCCGGTCCCTATTGCCATTCTGCAGTATTCTTTGCGAGTGAGGTAAGCGGTAGTGCAATAGTCGCAAACCCCTTAATATATTTGCGGAAATAACTCGCAAGACCAAGGAACGGGCGTAGTTCAAGGACATTCGACGGAACTTTAATCCTTGACACAACTGTTATTTTATAAGAGGAAGGCCTTATTTCACCTCCTGCAATTACATGACCTAAATACTCGACGCTCTCAGTGAGAAAGGAACATTTGTTTTTCTTAGTTTGACACCCAACTTCTCAATCAAACTAAGCACCCTGTCTAGATTGGCAAGGCATTCTTTAGTGTCAATGCCCCACAGAATCACATCATCGATGTATACCTCGGCGCATCGGTGAATTACTGGCTCTAATATTTTATTCATACCTCGCTGGAACACTAAAAGGAGCATTGCAAGGACTGAAACTCATCCCTTTTTTTTTTAAAATGACTATCGTAACAGGCTGTAGTTATAACCAAATCTAATCAAAACTATCACATAACTCCGACACTTGAAGAGCCAGCTCGATTTCACAAATATTGACACCAGTAGCTGTCTTTACTATCACTATATTTGGAGATTCGGTAAATGCCTGTCCTATCTAAACATCCACATTCTGAACTTGATCAGAAACAAAAATATAATGAATTATACTGCTTTGCACCATCAACCACAATAGCTGCAGTAACTTTACCTAAAGGTGTCATCATTGCATCCCCATATTCTTGTCTTACTACATCATTGTTAGGTTGTAACTCTAAGTTCTGTTTCTCATAAAAGTTTTGTGTCATTGTATTACATGCACTGCCAAAATTCCAATAACGAGTACTTTATATCGGAACGGTCACAACAACCTGTTCTCTTCTTTTGAATCTTTTGCACTAATTTATTCTGAGAACCAGTCTCTTACTTTTTTCTGCAGTCTTCTAAAGTGTGCCCATTAATGTTACAGAAAGAACAATGTTTATTAATATTTTTCTTATAACATGTTGATTCCGAATGACCAATAATGGCCTCTGTGATCACTTCATCGCTCAATTGACATGACATGCCTATGCCTAATTTATTGTAATAAAATTCTATAGGCTCTTCAGTGGGCAACTTGACTCTATTCACTAACTCCCTTATCTGTGATAATTTATTTTTAGTGAATGGGAATGCTTTTGTAAGTTTCTCCTTCCACTCTATCCAACTAATCTCATAAGATGCCTGTTGTTCATACCATGCCTTAGCATAGCCACTTAATTTGGCCGTACAATTACAAATTAAAGTACGCTCATCCCATCTATGCATTTTAGCAGTACTCTCCAAGTTTCTGATCCAATGTTCAACAGGAACTGATGTTGTTTGGGGGTTAAATTCAGGTAAAAAGTCATTACGCCCTACATACCGCACAACTGGTTTTAATATTTCACATGAATTCTCCGGAGGGGGTGGTGTTGATTCACAATGAGAATTACTGGTCTTTCTCAACACTTTAATTAACCCTTCTAAAACATCAATACGCCTTTCTTTATCCTTCAATTCTCTTTTATATTTTTTTCTCGTACCTATCAGGCGACAAACATGTACTTGAATGGCTATGTGACCGTTTGTGATGTTTTGATCTACCCATTGTACACAAACAAAGTAATAAAATTCACACAAACACAATTATTATAGTAAGATCAGATTTAGTTTACTAGAATACAGTCAATTGTTTGCCATTAATTTGACCACATATATTAAAAATAATGAAAATGAAGTTTTGTTAATAATTATTATTTGTTCAATTCTTGAAAATGTGCAATAAGCTTTTAAAACTCTGAATTTAAAATGTTCTTTACTGTTTCATTCAGTAATTTCACAGCAATAATGTCAGAAGAGTTTTAGTTCAAAATGATACAGATCACCGACAAGCAAAATCAATGATTGCAACTTTAAGATGTGTAATTTGTACTGTTGTGATCATAAACAATATCTAATGACTTCAGCCAGCTATTCTGAACCGGAAATAACTCACTAACAAAACTAGAGTCATCTCAGAAACTTGTCACAACTTGTTATTAGTTTTTTTTTTTAGTTTCTCACTTATCAGTTATGCAATAAATGTCACTGAAAACTAGGCATACACACAGACTAGAACACAAAATAAGCTGATTTTACCTTGTAGTGTCCACTTAAAGAAGATATACGTAAATTAAAGTACTTTTCAACAGCTAAGCAACTAAAATATCACGCACATATACACACTACAATTGTTTACAAATCGAACGAAATATAGTTTATGGGTTTATATTTATCTCACTTCTGAACTTTATTAAACAATTATCTTATGTTTTACTGTTTTATTATTAAATTCCAAGACTTACAAAACTTTCCACCATTTAGCGCGCGATCAGCAGAAAAAGTACAGTGACAGCTCCTAGTGATGTGCACTAGGCATCAATTGATTAGTGATGGGAAATGTACAATTAAACGTTCAATTTCGTGTCGCTAACAGTATGTACGAAAGTATTTGTACAGGTACGTTTGTACATTTTTATCGATATCTTTCATTTAATAACGTCCTGTCTATCAAATACATATTAGCAGCCAGAACTAGGCTGCTGTGTTGTAGGTGCTCTTCGTGGACAAAAATGTAAAAAGAAATTTGAATCCACGAAGAGCACCAGCCCAAAATATGGATAGGTGCTATTCGTGAACTAAGCCAGGTGCTATTCGCGCGGGTGCTACTCAGGCGGGTGCTCTGAGTGGAATACGTCACCAATTTTCGCAAATAAAAACAGACAAAATGAATGAATGCACAAAAGAATGAGAGTATGCAGTTATGTTGCAAAGATATTTTACAGGCTTTCTAGCTTTATTCCGTTACTATTTGTTTATATTAGTTATCAGTTAGGCAGGACCCTAAATTAAAGAAATAAGGAGACCGTATAAATAATTGAATCAATTAACAATCCTCAAGCATTCGTTTGTCAGTAATATAAGCTAAGGCCAAAACAGCCGCTTTTAGTAATAATATACAATACAAAATAATGCCAGAGTGAAAAGCAGTTAACAGTGATTCAACTTTTTTCAACAACAGCGGCACTTAGCTCTAGTTGTCCTCTTACAGTGTAGTTCACGAGGGTAGAGCCACAGTTGTGGTGTCAATACAGTATGAAATTTTAACTACTTTCCAAATTTTTTATAGGCGTTCAGTATCGTATTTAGAGTTCATTTATGAAGTAAAAATGTGAATCTAGTTTTCACCCGAAAATATTTTTCACAATATAGTTTTCAATTTTTACGGTCCTAGGCCTGTTAAGTTATAAAGGGAAAATCAAAAACTTATGATTGGTATCGTAATGAATGAATGAGATGCACATCGCGTAAAAAAAGTGTTGCTAGGCGGCCGTATCAAAAATTTTTGATTTTTGGCGGACATTTTTAAGTGCCTTATCTTGAAATTTTTGTACTGGGCTATACCAAAACAAAAAATACGTACAGTAGTTTTATGGCTCGTAGATTGATATATTAAAATTTGGCAGGTGGTATAAATTTCATCGTGTATATCCGTATAACTCGTTGGACCCTTATCTTCACAACTCTGTAGCGCACGCGCACGTTTCGATTCGTCACAGTCATTCAACGTGTGCCAGCCGTGAGAGGATTTGCTGCCGCCTGATAAGGAATTAATTATGTTTGAGCTCCGATAAGGAGTGAAAGCAAATATTGTTGATTCACTTGATATCAGGTGCACATTTGGCAGAATTAGATTCAGCTATGCGGCTAATCTTGAGAAAGCAAAGCAAGCAATCATTGTATGTTTATATTAAACTATTTGATAACCTAAAATATGTAACCGATAGTACACTACATTATGTAATAGACTGATTATTACCATTTATGTTGGAACTTTTAATAGAAACAGTTTTCGTAGTGTATAATTTGATTTAATTGTATAGCATGTGTAATACATACATAATCGAAAATTAACCATTGATTGAGGTTTTTAAAGTGCTTCTAAAATAATGCTAACCTGTGACGTAAGGTGTAATTAATAAACAGCGTGTTATGTTTTTATAACAAGGCGAAACCAGTCTATGTCAACATATGTATATAAATACTAAGGTGAAGTCAGAAATTTGATATCATAATTTAGTTACATCGACATTGAATTCACTTCTTTTTTGACTTATTTACACGAATCCATTTCAATCTGTACCGCAAGAAACAAATGGCTATGGGAAAACATCTACTGACCCTTTTAGCTGCAGCTATTATACTATACCTCCAGTCCGGTGTTAAGCCGTGTTAAGGCTATGATTGGCGCCGTTTCGGTAGTGGAAGTCGTCAAACCGGTTGCGCGGGCGCACACTGTCGTAACAGTAGCCTTACGATTGTGGGCCCACGATAAAATTATGCCTTGTTCCGTTTTATACGGTCGGGACTATCGAGAAATAGATTAATATGTACAGTGCAATCGACAGGCTTATTATGATCTACTTTAACATTAACGAGTACGATGAAAAGACAGTATTGATTAGGTAGCGTTAATCGGTAAGCCACTGGATGACATGTAAAGTCTTGTACCGGCCAGTTGGTTTATTGTTGGTTGATGTGTCAAAATAAAACAATGTAGAATTAAATAAAATGCTGTCAATATTATTACAGGATTGAGTTGCGTTTGCAAATTAACTTAAATATATGAGATAGTTTACTGGTTTATACATATAACGTATTAAAAAAATATTATGTGTTTTAGATGAAAATCTACGTCTTGTTTTTAATACTGGTTGTGTGATGGCTGTATCTCAGTATTCTTAGCGTATTCCAAAACTTAATGAAAAACTAAGTATCATAAATCTTAGAAATTAACACTGTCAAATTGTTACGATATTTCCTTTTCAACTTTATATAGTTATCTGACTAGTTTGTGTGTGTTTATTCACTAAATCAAGTTTTAGTAATAAAACTAAATCATATTTTGATTCATCCTCACCTAAATTCTTCAATAAATTTGCAATTTTACGTTACTTTCTAACAATGTAGTGTCGATAGCTTCGCAGCTAAAATAATATAATAACTTCTTATTTTATTGGTGCCACAATGCGCTATTAAATCCTAATACACTATTGTATTTCGAGCGTGCAATACTACAACTGCATAAAATAGATATAAAAACAATCGTTGTTATAATGCCTCGCTTCAGATATTTTTGCTAACCATTCTCTCGTACATATAATACATAGTGGAGATTTAAGATAAGAAATGCATGACATAAATAGGCAAAATGCACCGTACACTAAGATTAATACTATTCAAGAACTGCACCTATATTATTTCTAATTTAATTATACACTACATAATAAAATAACAACCATGACAATAAATTTTACTGTACTAGAATACATGAAGTATACTTATTTCGTTAATTGCGTAATTATTATTATTATTATTATTATATATTTATTGCGGGCAACATAGGTCCATGGGTTAGTAGTACAAATTCAGAAACTTAAAAGTAGGTGTTAGTATATACATATTTTAATTTAATCTTACTTTAATAAGTCATGTACCTGGGAGGCATCTCCCGCGGACACCAACCAGCAAAGCTGGTAATTGAGTCATTGATTCCATATAACCGGGATAAGAACCAAACCTAAGTGTTTAATTAGGTACTGACGTCAATACAAAGTATAAATACTCTAACTAATTAAATGACCAATAAAGCTGTATTTAATAACAATCGTCAGTAATTGTGACCTTTGGGATACGCAATCTATTTATAGACTCTGTACCTGTAGCTATACTAGGTACGACAAAGAAGCCTTTGCTGTAAACTGTACAGTTTTAGAGAACAAAAGGCACATAATAAGTAATTGACACGTCAATTGTCAGTCAAATTGCGACTCCAAGACGCTAATTACATATCTATATGTTAGAAAGTGATTTATTACTCAAACTGTATTGTAAATTGTTGGAGAAAACGTGGACAGTGCCGTAGCTAATGTAACTTTATCAGGCGGTTTCGCCTGGAACCTGGATTTATGTAGGCAACTTGCAAGCGAGTTATTGCATATAGCTTATTGTACTACATAAAAAAAATTCAGTGAGGTGCAAATCTGTTATGGAATATCAAAACTCATATTTCGGTCTTCTGAAGCACAAAAGCACAAAAAATTTTTACAAAATTACTAGCAACATTTGGAAAGGATATAAAAAATCTTTAGCAAAAAATACATAGGTATTTTAAATAATATTTCACTTGCCATTTCTGGAACATAGTCTTGTGACCTCTGTTATAATTTCTAATACAAGGTGAGCTTTTAATTACATTTTCATCATTTATCCATCGCTTGCATTTAGCAGTCGATTATCTATAGGTATTTGCAATCAAGTTATGATATTTAGTATATACAAAAACAAAGCAATGTTACATTTGAATTTCTCTTATTTGTCATAAACAAATGAATGAACATTAAATTTAAAGAAAAATGATATTTGTTTTACCTTTTGTGAAGACACCGGTTATCCACTATCCCTATTCTACTTACCAGTCTCTTAATATTTAAAAGGCGATTTTCTTACGTCAAAATCTTTAAGGAGATACCTACTTGGTTATGTTTAAATGCCAGCACGCGCAGAATCTCAACTGCATACTTATTGTGTAGAAATAATATAGTCAAAAATTGTTCGTAATAAATGCCTTTATTTATAGCCATTCACACGACGCGTTCCATAAGAAACTACAATTCTCTCAACAAATTACTGCGATCGCAGATCTTAAAGATTTTCACGAATATACTCGTACACATACTCTGGCAGTGTTTACCAACAAAGAGATCGTCCATTGCCAACGATTATGTAACGTGTCAAAGAGAATATTATTCACGAATAAAATATGATTTAAACTTCGAATAAGCTCAACGTCACGCACCAGTTCCCAAAAGTGAATGCTCAGTTTGCCTAATCCCTTGCGATGTATTCCCATAGAACAAAAATACACACAATATGCTGATTTAAGTTTATTCTAGTTTATTAAAAAAACTTACCTACATGTATATATTTAATGAATGGCGTATCACAGAAGCGGTATCGGGTGTACTCAAGCGTAACTTGTTGCCGGTATCTGCTTCTCGTAAAGATAAATACAAGTAAACAACACATGAAGTGGATTCGTTTATTGATATGTAACAAAATCGCGTATCGTGTATCCAGTTAAGTGCAACATAAGCCGTTATAATTACAATCATGCAGTTTTAGCAGGGTTAATTCTTTGATAGCCATCGTCAGACAATGCTCCTATTACCCACATTTTTTTGGACCTGAAGCCTGATGGAATCGTTTTATATGTCTATGTATAAATAGGCACGTCTCTTACGTCATGCCTATTAACGTCAACAGTTACCTATTACTCGAGAATTGATGATTGAAAAGAATTGTTTGATATTGTGCTACAATATATTTTATTTTATTTAAAAGCAAATTTTTACCATCGTGTCATAGGCACGAACCGTATTTTTCCTTCACATCTTTGCTCTTAGTGCACATCGGTGTGCGCTTGTTGAGTTTTATATCAATGATCATAATTTCGATGCGCTAATATTGTAGCAAAATACTGTGTTCACCGGCTCAGTGTATAATTCCGAGATGAAGACGCGATTTTCTCTGCGCGGGCGCAAAAACGCGTAATGATTCACCGCCCGCGATCATTTCCAGCCGTTCGGAAAATTCCTGTGATAGCGCGACTTTCTTTCTCTGAGCGGCGCGCAACACACGCGACGCGTGCGCAACGTTAAGATGCATTTATTTCCTGAAAGACCGATATGAATTATTAAATATGATTGATAGAATAACTAGAATAATATAAAAAATTCTAAAGTAACGAATTATTTCGGAGAATTTTGTCCACCCAGTTGTAAGATTTTGATTAGGTTTGAATCTTAGTCAATATTAAATCCGTTTTACGCTATATTTTTTTCCTTAGACTAATACTAGTGCAAAATGTTAAGTCAATAAATTGAATCTCAGTTTCGAACGTGACGACAAAATATTGAACTAAGAGATGGTTAATTTTGAGAGCTCTAGCTCTAATGTTTTTCAGGTATTAATGATTGAAACCTACATTATTAAGGTTTTACAGAGTTTTCTGTTATTAAGGTTTGAATTTAATTGATTTGTCTACATGCAATACGCACTGATAAGTAATTGCACTAAGCTTACAAATAAGACATAATTTGTGCATTATCATATTCAAGATAAGAGCACCGAAGAGTAGGTGACATCATCACGTCACAGACCGCGACTAAATACTCTATTCAGTAGGCTTTACCCGATAAGATAAATAGTTTCTCGCTGATTACTAACCACTGGTATACAAACTGTTTTGCTTTAGTCGGTTACAGAGTTAATTCACCCTATTAACTTTCTAGAAACTTCCAAACTGATGAGCCACGAAATAATTACTGTGATATCGAGTAAAAAAGGACCAGTGATCTACGACTTCCCTTTTGGTGAACGACAGTAGATAAGACCAACTCTACCCGAGTAAAGTCTACTTGGCACAGGAGCATATCGGATCGAAACTCGAAATCTTAAACCGGTTTTCTGGAATCTGCTGTCCTTATCTGCCAAGTGGCGTCTTGTATGCTTTGTCTCAGTCAGTGAGTCACCGTTTCTACGTATAAGCGGCAGGCCGCTCTACGCACTTCATGGCCACCGCCTCAGCACTCGTTCGGCTCCGTCACGCTTTTTCTGCAATGACTGGACATTAAGGCGACAATATATTAATGTCCAAAGCAATAAGCAAATAGATTTCTTGTAATAAAAACGATTGCCTTTTAGAATGTTATGAAATGGACGAAGGCTTTGATTGTATCCAAATTATTCGCAGATACTTATTTGCGTTTCAATCTGCAATGTAATTATTTGTTGCCGTAATGTGGTGGTTTTAAGTAATTGTGTCAATTTAGGCAACTTATGCGTCATAAAGAAATCATAACATTACTGTTATTGCAAATATGCTAATTAGGTAAACAAATAAAGCATAGATATACTTACATGCTTGCGTGGATCTTCATTCAGTACTGTTTTCCATAAACTTGCTGTCGTTGAAGCTAAAATTCTGATTTACGTGCATCTTTCGCTAAAACGGCATGATGTTAATCATCGTTTGGTGGGATTCAACGAAAAATTTACAACTGTTTAAACGTTTAAATGTCATTTGGCATGCTCTCGTATGAACGCGAATGATTTTAATTTTAAATTGCTCAAACTTTACACATGAGCCCAAGTATGATAAGTATAATAAAGTTAGGCACCTCGTAAACATTGCAGATGAATATTTTATCCGTTAAGACGGTCCGTTGCGGAGATATTACGGTGCATGATTCATTTGTTTTATTTATTGATGTAACAAATGGCGCTAAACGAGGCACACGCTCGAAGGTGTAGAAAGAGAAAGGGAACTTATTCAAAAGTAGGTAATGTTTTTGCCGTTTGTGTGTGTGTGTGTGCGAGCGCATGATTCACCGCGCGTGGGCCGAGCTTATTGTGCTATCTATTCACATTTACACTGAAGCTTTGACTTTTTCTTTTGGCTTAATCGTCTCAATGTCTGTCGTTTTTATAACACTATGACTGATCCTGAGATTTCATTTTCGTTCAATTAAAGTCGAATATGGTGTATTAACCTCCGTATTTATAAACAAGTAAAAGTAATTACTTGACTACAAGTAATTACTTGAGAGACAATTTGTATGCCTTAATCAAGAAATTACTAGCAGTTATAACTACCAAAAGTTAGCATTTTCAGCCAAATAATATGACTATTAATGGTGACCAATTTCTTTTACTTAAGGACTAGGTATGAACACTTTAAGTTATGACTTTCTTAAGCAATAAGTAATTACTTCTTTATAAATACGGGGGTAAGTGTAGTCAAAATTGTTTCAACCTAGAATTTCTATTGCTGGTAAAAGTAAACATCTAAGACGAGGCTGTTTAATAAATGACAGATCTTTGATTATTTTAAGTATCATTTCAAACTTACACTGAATAAATATACTATTTTGAACAAATTTGAACGAGCAAAAGGACATTGTCGCCGGATCTGAAACTGGGGTTCATTAAGGCTTCATTGTTGCGTTTGTGTTATTTACCTTTCACCGTGTCAGTCGCCTCGAGAATCTTTTGTATGAAAACACATCCTTACCGCGTGTTCGAAGTTTAACTTGGCTATTGTTTCATCTTTTGTTTTTCTTATCTGCGGTCTGCAGTAGAAATCTAAACTCGTTTTTAAACATGTCAAGACTTAATGGCTCTAGTTTGCTTTTGTAAACATTCCTGTCTAGAGTTAAATCTAGTAGACGGACCGACCAAGGTTAACTCCAAACCATTTTGTATATTTAAACATATTAGCTCTGCATCATTGTAGCTATGAAATTTACGAATCACTGATTTTAATGGTGCATAAAATGCTGAACTATTCACAGCTTGCATATATTAATTCTATTCAAATAAGTAGGTATTGAGTGAACTAACCGCTCGACATTAAAGTATAAAATAATTACCTATTATAACAAAAAAGTGTAAAAAATAATATGGTAGGTACAAAATAGAGGAAAAATTTAATAATAAATAAATAGGTAAGTATTATGTAATATAAATAAATTACTAGGGTTTTTATGAGTTTAACTCTAGTGATAGTGACTATGGAAGTTTAAATCAGTATAAATAAATTATACCTCATGCATTTGTTAGCAACCTAATAATATATCTATCCTTTATCAAAAAATTACATTTCTCCCGAAGGTTTTTTCAAGGAGCCCATATTTTACTAACGATTCTATTATTGTTACCTACTAAATTCGATGTATGAAAAGGGTCTATATTTAACAGGTGCCTGCATACTATTATATTTAATGCATTTTTCATCCTTCTATTTATCTATTCTTAATATTCCTTTAACTACATTAACAATTGAACCTATACATTACTTAATTGTTTGTTGGTTGAATGGTGTCAACTCATATTATTAGTTCCGATGACCTTTTGTTACACTTGGAGCAGCGAGATGGCGCAAACGGCGCAGGCGCAGGCGCACCTTGGCTGCCATTGTGATGCGAGTGAACGGTCCTGCCAATAAAACGATTAGTTTGCATTCGAAATGCATTTCAATATGAAAGGTGATGATTTCGATTACATGTTAGGGAAGAACAGAGTACCCTACGTTATACGATTTGATACTTATCTAAACATTTTTCCCAAAGATTCGTTCTGAATAATTAAATGTCAATGTATGTATGTACAGTAGTAATTATGTATAACAATTTACTGTGGTTTGAAACTTAATGCTTATTGCTAATGACATACCTATTATGTTCTTTGGATTTTTAGTATAATAAAAAAGACGTGTGGCACTCGGAGACTGCCGCGGTAAAGCTATTGCATAGCATTTTTTATCAACTTATCTATACTAATATTATAAAGCTGAAGAGTTTGTTTGTTTGTTTGTTTGTTTGTTTGAACGCGCTAATCTCCGGAAGTACTGGTTCGATTTGAAAAATTCTTCTTGTGTTAGATAGTCCATTTATCGAGGAAGGCTTTAGGCTATATAACATCACGCTGCGACCAATAGGAGCGAAGCATCGGTGAAAAATGTTGCATTAATAATCGCGTTCATAATAACAGAAATTGACACGGACGAAGTCGCGGGCAACAGCTAGTGCAATCATAAAACTAAAAAGTATCACCGCTGTGCCGGTCGGAGTGGGGGGTGTTAGGTTATTTTCGTTACGTAATTTCTGGATTCGGTCTCCAGTCTTCACGCTCAAGGCCCGCGATAGAAGCTATGCAATAGCTTAATTTTATAATTTTATGTATTTTCTAATTTTGACTTCTGTAATTATTTTTTTCTGTTATTTTGGCAGATATGATTACCATACTGTCAAAATCCTTATTTTCTTCTAAATTCTTTTAAATTTCGGAAATTCAAATTTGTTCGATCGTGCCTCGCCCCGAGTGTTAGGTTAGGTTATTTTCGTTACGGAATTTCTGGATTCGGTCTCCACGCTCAAGGCCCGCGATAGAAGCTATGTAATAGCTTAAAAGAAAAAACGTACTGTAACATGGAACCAAAATGATAACTACACATAACACAAAACGTCATGTCGTGTCATGGCGTAGTATTTAAGACTATGATCAAAACATTGGCTGTAAGTGACAAACATAAGTTGATAGGGCGTCATCTTTATAAGTAGTCATTATGCCTTATGTGAACTATACATTATAAATAATAAATTCAATTATTATCACACAAAATTTATATCCCCAACATTGCAAAGTTTAGTCTATAGCAACAAGAACACGTCTTTCCGGATTCAAATTGGAAACGGTTTTGTAGTGCACTTCGCTACCCAGAGCAACGAACGATTGCAAAAAGTTCATAGAAACCTCATTCGTGAAAAACTTTTTCCATTGTTGAAAATGTTCAGCTTTTACTCCTATGATCCTCCCACCTGTCGTATTGGCCAATCAAATAACGCAATGCGTGACGTAATAAAGTGCATTGCCATTAGTCCTGCACGGGTCAATATCCCGTTGTACAGCCGCAACCATAAATACATCCACTTTTAACCTTCATTCAGACGCAAATGCAACAAAAAGAACAACAACCCGCTTTTGTTCTCAACTGTACATCGGCATCTACGCTTCGGTAGATCATTGGCAGTCAATACATCTAAATAAGACCGATTCAGATTGACCTATCAATTACAGACGATACAAATAGAAAATACTTACTAGGTAGCTAGTTGGGATTTAGTACGTTATGTAGAGCTAGTAGGTTAGGGTTGTTACTACTTTTTTTAATGTGTTGCAACTTAACGTAAATTACACTAGCAACATAATTGCTTAAAAATCTCAGTTTTAGTTCTGCCATATATTAGGGGTTAAAGTATGAAATTGCTGTTTTGTATGGACGAAATCGAGAAAAGTCATTTTTCCATACTAAAATTTTTTTAGTTTTTTTAAAAACGCCTGAACCGTTTTCGATGCAATTAAAGGTGAAAGTTAGACGGTTATAAAGCTACGCATTGTTGTATTTAAATTTCTAAAAATCAAAGTATATAATACAAATATACTTAATTGAAGCAAGAAGGTCAGCTGACACATTGTAAGGGGTCTTTTCAACGACTTCCTTTGAAGTAATAGGCACTAGTATTGCATTTTTTTTTTAGTCGAAAGTTACTTGATACAATACAAAAAGAATTACGCAATAATATGACTATACTTAAGAGCTATAAACAAAATAAAAAGTGGGAAAATAAACGGCAATTTCATACTTTAACCCCTATTAGGATAGAAACTAAAAGTCTTACGATAAAATAGTGGTACTGCCGTATTGAGTAATCAATTAATGTAGATATAATGTCGTTTGCTTGTTTGTTTATTGATGCTCTCAAGTTAAAAAATCGTTAAGCAACTTAAGATAGTTCCATTTATTGTCTTTTATATGATGATGAAATATAAAGCAAAAATAAACTGTAAATAAATATTTTTACTTTAAAATTTTCCACTTTTCAATCAACACAATATAGTTACGTATTAAAAACATCAGAGTCCTCTACTTGTCATTCTATTATTAAGTAACAGCATTCTTGATAGACATTTTGGCACGTCAAACTTGTGTCACGCTCTCTGAATGACATTCGATCAATATGAGATGGAAACAAACGTAGTTACATCGAAATAACTTGGCTGCTTGTAATTAAAAAAACTCCCAATAGAATTCCTAAATTATTAAATTATTTTAAGCTTTGTAATTCAAATTCAAATTGTTTATTTCGAATTACATTATGAGAACAAGTCATTTTGGAATTGGTTGTTTAATTAATCGTACTTTTTAGACTCATCTGTCCTTTTTAAAATCCGAACATCATGACACCTCATTCTTAAAAAAAAGTAAAGTAAAATAACAGCCTATAATCATCCCACTGCAGGGAAAAGGCCTCCATCATTGAATTCAAGTTACCACAGCAATGATGGGTACTGGCATAATCACCAGTCACCACGCTTGCCAAATGCGGGTTGGTGATCACAAACCCGAGCAACGTTCTAAAATTCGAAACTTTTTGTTACCCGACCCGTGGATCGAAGCTGGGACTCCGAGATCTTGGCCCGGTATTTAAACCAGTAGACCAACGGGGCATTCTTAAAAACATGTCTATTAAATTCTGGTACGACGAATAATTTAAACGCAAAGTCGTTGTCCGAACTGTCAATATGTTGTATCAGCCCTACAAGCTATTGAACTTTTAGATGGATCCTTACAAAGTACCAACATCTGCTATACTTTAAACTGTCTCTTCTAGATCAGCACGTAACAATGAGCATTAGCTATTACTTTAATACGACTACTGTGTGATGTGCACCTCACCGACTTGTAAACCTGAACTTAAGACGGATTTACACTTGGCGATGTTTGTCGTACGACATGCAGCTTGACGAATGCGTGCTAATAAAACATTTTTACTTTGATAGCAATCTTACTAATATTATCTTTCTAACATTTTAAACGAAGCTGTAAGTTTGGATGGTTGTTTGTTACCCAATGACGATCAAACAGCTGAACAGATCCGAAAAAAAATTGACACTTAGATTAACTACGGACAGGAATAGCACATAGGCTGTAAATTACTGTGTACCGGAAAAAGTACTGTTTCCATGGTATAGTCTCTCTACACGGCCGAAGTCGTTTTTTTTTTTTTTTTTTTTTTTTAAAGGACCTATGCTGTGGCAGAAAGCCGTTACAGCTTCAAAGTCGTGGGCATCAGCTAGTATTTATATAGTTTGTTGTGACGTTACATTTTTGGAGTAGCCTTCAAATAATAGTAAATTCATTGCTGTAGTAACTTGAATTCTATGAGGAGGCTATTGCGTTGCCCTGCGTGCGTTAATTATAGGCAGTTTCTTTACTGCATTGGCATTTAATGGCATTGGCCACTGGCTACTGTCATAGTATAAGAGAAAACCACCTATGCGTCGTCACCAATAACCGTCTCGTCTCATATGAATCCCATCTAAAGCCACAAATGGCTTGCCTCATTCCCGGTCCGCGCGCGTTGCCAGCCTGTCCCGTTATTTCTATGTACCTATCTCGTGTACATACTTGATGAATCCCCACTTGAGCTAAGGAAATAATTAGCATTGAACTCAACAATATACGTATTCGTGTAAAAACGACTCTTTACGATTGACAATTCATTGTTTTACATCTATGGAAATGGTCTGGGAGTAATGTGATAGCTCGTGCTCGAGCAGAGTCGTGTGTTGTTGAAGTTAGGGCATTTTAACTGAAGTTTAAGTAAATTTTTGTTGCAAAATCTCTCTTAATTCAAAAACGTTAAGATTTTCGAAAGTATAGCCTGCTCATAAATTATACAAGGCGACTCAACGTAGTAGTCAGAGTACAATTTCTGGCAATGTCTGTTCTTTATTTGTGTCAATAATTTTCAAAAATATTAGTTTTAAGTTAACTGAATAAGCGGCAGAAATTCTGTAAGCGTAATATGCCATCATATTGCAAATATTTTTTAAAGTTTTTAATTTTTCACAAGATCCTCATCTTATCTTTCAAAGTCTATGACACAAAACATATTATACACTTTTAATATTAAAATAATCTACTACTGTGATTTCATTGTATTTCAAGGTATCATGTTTACAAACACACATTGAAAATATCATTTGTATGTATATTGTTATTTATTACGTAACAATATTGATTAAAGCTGAACTTCAAATGCAAAATTACGAGTAATCAAGGATTTTTTAAATGTTAAAGAATGTCAAACTAGAAAGTAAAGTAGTAATGTTCTATCTTCATTTAAGCCTATAACGAGACAATTTCTTATGAGCAATTATAATAATTACGGTTAGATATTTCAAAACATTTATGGTTTCTTTGATTGCTTCGATAAATGTAAAGATGGCAACTCGAAAGGCAAAGGAAGGGAAACTGGCGCATGTCTCCGGCGCATTTCACAACATCGCCTTCTACCTGTGTACTCGTAGCTTACGGACCATACGTATTTTATGTAAAGGGATATCTATCAACCTTTTCAGCTTTGCAGTACAAAGTTTGGTACAGTAAAGCAAAAATCTCCAAATTTTATCAGTCATTTAAAATCAGATCGTAACATAAAAGTTTTACTGACGACTTTTATAATCAGTCATAATTTGACGATCGTTATGAAGTATTTTTTCAATTGCGAGTCCAAACTCTTCAAAATTCTAAAAATATACACTTCTTAACTAGTTTTAAAATGAAAATACTCTTTTTTCACCAGTTAGGTTTAGACGATCGGCAAAGACACGTTAGTGTTTAAAATAAGAATTAATTTTATACTAACATTGCCATATATCACTTATTTATACTTAATCGATACTTACATTTCGATTTAATCAAGATGCGTGAAATCAATTAACAATAAGTATACAAAAGACTGTATAAGATGGATTATGTAATGTTTCATAATAACTACAATCGCTAATACAATTCTCTTAGTTATCCATTTAAAACAATTTCCTAAAATTACTTCCTTATTATCAAAAGTGAAATGTACTCGAGCCCAAGAGATTACTTCAACCAACTAGTATCAGAATTAGGTCTAAACGCTATTTGTCCTAACAGAATCATGTTGTAGCAATACAGCGTGAATATAGGGTTGTTGCTCTCGCAACTCCTCTCACGCTTTTTATTATTTCAGTAAAGCTTAACATATTATAATGTTCTTTTTTATTATGTTTTAATTTTGTATTTGAGTCTTTTAAAGTAAAGTGATTTAAATTGTCTCAGAGATAGTTATTGTTTATAGGCGACCTCTTAGAACGGATTTGGCCACATCAAGAAGGTACGAGTACGTCTCGCAAGTTTCTATAGGATATCAGGAATTGTTTTAGCCTATTAAGATAAACAAGAACCTAAAGCGCCAAGTGTATGAGCAGTGCATTATGCCGGTAATGGTCTATGGAGCTGAGACCTGGACTCTCACCAAACTGATGATCCACCCGCTTCAGGTCACCCAGAGATCAATGGAGAGAGCTATGTTAGGGATTTCCCTTCGCGATCAGGTTCGAAACACCGAAAAACGCAGGAGGACGAAACTAACGGACATAGCCGAAGTCATTGCAAAAAGAAAATGGTCGTGGGCGGGCCATATATGTCGTCGAGATGATGGGAGATGGGGACGAAAAGTTTTTGAGTGGAGACCACGGACAGGTCGCAGAAACGTAGGAAGGCAACCAGCAAGATGGACAGATGACCTTAGACGAGTGGCAGGACGAGAATGGATGCAGAAAGCCCTGGATCGCTTGCTATGGAAACAAATGGAAGAGGCCTACACCCAGCATTGGGCTGATACAGGCTGAGAGAGAGAGAGAGAGAGAGAGAGATTAAGATAAAAAGATTAAAACCCTGCGAAAGTTTGAAACCCTGGAAAATTCTATGAAATAGATTTTGTCCTTGAATTTATTAATGAAAATGATTGAAAATGGGATGGAAGTATGTATGAGGAATCAATGTTTTCTTGACTTTGTATATAGAGTAACATATCGCGATTGCAATTTGAGTGAACTTTATGGAAAGCGATAACTCGATGTAGCCAATTTCCACGCTTGAGCGTTAGTTCTTAGCACACATAACACAACGAGCACTCACTTTAAATTATACACTATTTATTCTTAAAATATATAACATTTTAATTTAGAATAATAATAAAACAAAAAAATAAGAAAGAGCGCCGTCCCTTGTAATTTCAATGAAATAACATGACAGTCTTTTACGAGAGCAATTCAGACTTTTGACTATAAAGTGTTTAGTTAAACAAAAAAACATTTGATAAATTTCATAGCGCTTTTTATAGCGAATATTATATTATATCCGAGTTAAAAGTTAAGTTTAACGGTTCTAAATCCAACTTTCAGCCATTGCCAGCCCTATACGTAACAAATCAGCCGCGGCGCGGGGCGAGGCGCATGCATTATTCAACGCTCATTCCTATTCAACGCGACAGCGCGATAAAAACTTCTCGCTTGACAACTTGGACGCCTGCACCCTTCTGCCTACGTCATGCACCCTGGTGTATCTCGAACCAGGGTGGAATACAAGCCAACAAACATTTGACGTGCTATATAAAAAGCTTGATAATAAATAGATTATTACATGTAAAGTATGCTAAACTATATTGAAAACTTCTTAATTTTAAGTCGCTTAAATAATGTCTAATATATTCATAACCACAGCAGTAAAGTACTTGTTGCAAGAAAAAGGAAAAATTAACATATTTTTTTAAATATTTGTATTGTGGACTCAAGTCGCATTTCCAATGTGAATTATTATCAATTAGAGATCAGATAATATTTCGCGAGATCGCTAGAATCGTGTTTTCCACAATTTAAAAGTTTTCGTAATTAAAAAAAAATGATGTCATTAAGATAATACACTAATCCTTTGAAAAAGACTTCAACGCATCATTCATGATATTAGCAATCGAAAGTTATACTCTTAAATACATTTCATACTTTCAGTTTTATTTTTTAATAAGAAAATAGGATAGACTTAAAATATCAAAATAATTTTACACAAATAAAAATTCTACAGAAGAGTTCACTCAATAGTGATGTCTTGACTACACATTTCATGCTTTTTGGCGCGATCGCTAAATTTATACAATTAATATACCTTTGAAAATCAGTTATTTTTTCATGCTTTTAGACGTTTTTTTATTTATAAAAACAATTTAAATATCTCTAACCCTTATAATATAAGCAAACCCCTAATATAAGCGCATGTAAAACCGCTCTTTGTCGTTTATTCATTTGTTATTCAAAACAGAAAAAATATTAAATATCCTGGAAGTGAGGTCGCCGTTGTTTTTTCGTGATTTAGGAGGAAGACTTTCGACGAACTAATAGCCAAATAATATTACTTGTAGCAATATTTAACCCTTGGTAGAGTTTAAATAAAATTGTTTAACACTTTCATAAGAAAAAAAGTTATGTTACTCATTGTAATCGTAGTAAACACGGCACAGAGAACACTTTTAAAAAAATATTTATCGATATTTTTCATTAAACGCAACCAAAGATAGAAAAACAGCTTTCCTGTAGATAGTATTATTTAACTTCTTGTATCAAAATGAAACTTTTAACTTAATAAAAGATATTAAGATATTCTAAACGTACTTACCGAGGATCCTATTCGAACCACATCCATAATTCCGTCACGCTCACGAAATAACATTTTTTTAAAGAAATAGCGCTACAAACGGATAGCAACTGATTTTGATTGAGAGGACATGAGAAAGATTTAAATCGGGCATCCTTTTTTACTTCGAGAATAAACATTTCAAAGCTATCTTTATTAGTTCATTTAGTTAACGCGACAGTGTGCAACTGTCCTTACCTAGTGATGATATGGCTTTCTGATAATTATATTGATAGTCTCTATCATGACTCACAAGTCATCGTATGAAGTTCTTGTCCTTCTGTAATTGTGAATTGCTCGTATAATTGAAGGTTAGAGATCAAGCAAGATCGATCCCCACGACCGGCGCGTGCTCAATTTGCCCCACTTTCAACCACTGGTTTGTAACGACTTTATTTTAAGACTGCTTGCACTTTGTTAGTGTACCCCTCGGGCTACGCAAAACGATATTTTACGCCATTCAATTAATGAGTGACGAACCAACGTGCTTTAATACTCGTATCTATATTGAACCGAACTTCATTTAGGATTAATGAAATTGTGACTGGCCGAATGCCGGGTTCCTAGAATCTATTGAAACTTTTTAGTTTCTTTCTTCTAAAAATATATGAATAATGTACTAAGTAATTATGTTTTAAGTACATTATTATTGATAATTTTTTTCGGCTTTGAGGACACACAATAATTGTCCATAAATTCGCGCAACGGCTGAAAAAATACTTCTGTTGTGATTGTTTGTCGTTTAATTTTTAAAGCTTTTCGCTTATAATGGAAACGGCTGGCAATTTGTATTTGCAAAACATTAAATTGTATAACACAGTTATTTCAATTTTACGATACAGAGTACCTATAGGTAAAAGTAAAAACATAAATTCTGACGCACCTGTCAACCAAGACAAAGATGTGCGACAGTACAGGCAATTAGTTAATTCCAAAGTTAACCTTGGCCTTGAGTCTATGTAAATCTCATTTCGGATTTCAGTAAATTCTAATATTTAAGTAGTTTTTTTTTCCTTATCGTCAACTAATTTCCAAACAAGATAATACTACTTGTCTAATACCTACCTATTATAAGCACAGGTTGGATTTGGATAGTGTAATTTATACAAATTATGCTTATCCTTACTTGCAAGAGCAAAAGATAAAAATAAAAATAAAATAATAATAATAAAGAAAACAGGGATATAGGTACCTCATATCATTAGTTATTTTAGTTTATTAAGAAATCTAATTTTTATTATCTTATATTTGCATCATAATCATAATTTTGATGGGGTGGTGGTACAACTACTACCTACGCAAAGGTTCCGAATTCGATTCCAAATGATATTTCCTATATTATCCTGGGCCTGGAACGGGTGAGCCTTACGATGGTCAGTAAAACCAGTTATCTACTATCTATATTGTTCGTAAAATTCTCCTATAGCATCGCAGAACTAAAAACTCTACATATTGCGTTGCCAATTGGGAGCAGCATCCAATCAGTAGAGCGGTAACTAATGTTCTGTCTTCGCGGCTTATTATTTGAATACACAACATATACTATAGCAAGCTTCGGTTATAATTAATCAGTGTGATTCTCTTTAGACAATGTGGCGTGTTAATCAACCGGCAACCAGAAACCGTTCCGGTCAACGGGTTACTGTTTAATAGAATTAACGAATTACTTATCGATTATGCACACTGTTGCTTCTTAAAATTATAATATCGAGATTACTCAAATGTTTTGACAAAACATTTAAAGATATATTTAATTTACGGATCAAAAAGTACTGTCTCTTTTTTTTTAAACTTAACGTAATGACCTGTCTATAGACATGGTATTTATGGGTCTCATTTTCTTATGTTTTTCTTGAATTTACGCGAACTCTACCCGTGACTACAAAAGCTTTAATGTGTTCGAAATAAGATACACCAAAATATAATGTAGAACCTTAATAAACGCAAATGAAATATGTAAATAAGTCTTCCATTTTAATGACAAACTCCCATTGCTGACCCCGCCACCTAACTGTTTAGCTTCCAACAAATAAAATTATAATTCATGCCTTGATTATAACATTTCAAATAACCCTATTATTGCTTTACCTACAACGATCGAAGAGTTAACAGCCGAATTTATTGTTATTAACAAACATAGTTTAAACCGCACCTATCATAATCTATTGTTATTCGTAGGAGATATCTTGTTTGTACAACAGGTTTCGTTTTGACAACTGTTCACGGCTGTTAAGTCGTTAATGTTGTATTTATAGTTTGAAAAACCCAATATTAGGTATATCAGATGACGAGTGGTCAGGCGACATCGGCTTGTGATAGGGTTGGCAGATGATCAATGTGTTTGTGATGGCAGTTTGAGATTCGTATTGTTGTAGTCAATTTTTAATATTTTTCCCGTCATATTAGTAGCTGTGTAAAGTGCATCTCAATTTAATGAATCTGGGCATCACATACCTTGTTCTGATACTAAAGTAAGGAAGGTATTTAAGCACTTGTTTTGTGGAAGCAGATTTTTTTCTGCTCTTGCCTAGTTATTTTATTTTTAATTTAAATACTTAAAAATAACTACAACAAATTACTGATATTTTTAGGCCCGTGTGCAAAACAAAAAAGTTGTATTATAATTATCTTTGGCTTACAAAATAAAAACACAATATCAGTCTGCTCTGAATGTAGAGCCGCAAAAATATTCGTCATAAATCGTATAATTAAATAGGAGTTTTATCTACCGATCTGATTAATATTCAACGTAGAATGTAGGGCGCGAACAGCCGGGCATCTTAAATCATATTAATTTCATCCTTATTTAATATAAGAGGTCGGTTAGACGCCGAAACTAAGATATCTTTGTTCTGACTTTTATTAATAAAACATCGTTAAATTAACGACGTCTATTAATCAGTTTAATGTTAAAAGTGACAAATACATAAAAAAAAGTGTCACCCCTACTATTTGGTGCGGAAGCGGTCACCGTTGGTCGCTGGCACACTGCCCATGACCAGCCTTTACAGTTACACGTAACACGCCCAGTTAATTCTCGCCTTTAATGTTCATGGAATAAGACTTACAATTCTACTCAACAACCGACTTATACAGGGTGCAAAAGAAAGTTCTCTCACAGAAGTGCATTTGGTAGCAATTATTTATTTGGCAAAAATAAAGAATACCTGAACAGGTGCTATATAGAATTTAAGTGCAAAAAATAGAAATAAAATGTTATTTTGAACGTTTGAGGTAAATCTAAACTAAAATACAATTGGTTATACTAATATGGTACTAGGACTGCTACGATTTGTTGATATTTCCAAATATTAGTTGGACGTTAAGTATTGTCTTAATTAAGCTTAGTAGTTCTAATGATATAGATCTAAAGACGACTTATATTGAAACAAATAGTTTTAAGAATCCTATACGATGTAGAAATAGTTTCTAGAGATCAAAATTTTCAAAATGTAATTATACCAAACATTTTATAGGACTTACCCAACAATCTATAAATGGCAACTCATATTTAGTTACTTCACATTGTTAATTTTATACTTTTCATTTCGCGTCATTTATTAGTTTTGTCCAAAAATTCTTATTTTTATTTAATTGCCATTCTTATTTTATGTGCCAGTCGACTCTAGCTTTAGGCTGTTTCTAATACACCATCAAACGTTTCAAGCAGTGAAATTTTAAACATATTTGGTTATTTGAATTCAAGAAATGAATTAATCCCTCGATCGTGAGTTATTCCAGACACAATTGAAATCAATTGTTATCGCGGCACGCGCGTGCCTCCTGGGGGTTGAGGGAATAACCTTTTTAATAATAATTCGACACAATAAACTATGATACCAAATATGTCATGAAAAAGTAGTTGTGAGTATTCTATTTAGCAGTTAGACGTTAAATAATTTATTTTCTATATAATGTTTGTAAGCGAAATTCGTTTTACTGCGTTCCTTTTTATTATTATAAGGCGTAATTCAAGATCTAGTGCAAGAGATTTGAAAACATTTTAAAATATTTTTTTGACCTTAACCTTGTCAACTTTTTGATCTTTTTATCATGGAGAAATGGAATTTGAAAGCAGAAACGCGATGCAAAGCCACATAAGGTTATGGTGGTTTTTTTTGTGTGGATAAAAAAAACTAAGAACCTAACTTCTAACAATAACATAATTGTTTAGATTAGCCACTAATTGATGTGTGACAATACCAAGCCTTATTCAAACGTTAAAATGTTTAATTGAAAGTGAGAAGTGCCCTAGAATGATTTTTAAGTGATCTTTTCTTCAAAGAAACCGTGAAAAAAAAAGTAAGTAAGAAGAAGTCAATTAATAATGTCCAAACAAATTTTAAATACCAATAATACATTTTTACTGAACAAAATGTCGTATATATAATATTTGAAACGATATGAAACGCTTCATCATCGGTCAGTATACAACAGTTAAGAAGTAGTAAAATTCTAAACTGAATTCCCAGCTTTCGATTCCTTTGGCTGTTCAACGCGCAAATAAGCTGCATTCGAAAATGCTAGTGCAATTGCACCTTATAATAACCCGCATAGACACAGACAGTGTCGCAACACTCAGACGCACTAGTGACGTGAGCTACCGATAACTACTGTCCCACTTTGATGAAATGCTGGTATTTTCATGTCCCGGTTCTACGAGACCTTTAAGGTATTTTTACTATAAGTAATGCATGCACCCTCGTACTCTTATAGTCTTAAACAAACATACGTTGTTGTAAACATTTTAATTAAAAAGAGACAGATTGACCCCAATCAGTAGTTGTTGACGATATTGTGATTTTCAAAATCTGGAAAAAGAAAATAATGAAACAATTTTCAGTAAATAGCTACAAAATAGATAATGGAGTGATAAACTAGTTAGTACGAGTATGATGAGCTACTAAACAGAATTCACTTTACTTTGACACGACTATCTCTATGATTTAAGATTTAAAATAACTCACAACCGAACTAATTTTATCAGACTAAACTTCACTTTTGCTTATGAGCCATTGCTTACTGGTTTTTGTTTCACTCTTTCAATAGTTTGTCTTTCGGTAAACCCCGCAACAGACAAATAGATCGGTGAACAAATTCTTTAAAATAACAGGTTGCATTGTTGTGTTTTCGGTTCGCATTGTCCCTATTCTTGTCCCGTTATAAAGCATTTCGAAACACTAGATCGGGCTCCAAACGAATCGTGCTGCGCGTATTTGTAGCTGCTTATTTTCTAATTACTGTGGCAATTCCATTAGCAGGGTTGCGTAATGTGACGACTATTGTCAATACCTATGTTTATCCAAACGTGTGCCAGTCGACTTTAGCTTTACGCTGTTTCTCAGTAAATGACAAACTCCTACAGTAAGTACATTGTCTCTTTTCAAATGACGCAAAAAGAGGTGTCGCATATTGTATATGACACCTATATTATGACAGCGCATATTTTTTGTACTGCATTTTTGGACTACAATGATTATTTTATTCAGGCACAACTTAATATTGGACACCATTACACAAGTTTTTAAAACTATTAGACAAAAATTCGGTCAAAGTTCTAATTTGGAGTCGATGCTAAACAATGAAATCAATTTTCGTTCGTTTTAAAAAAAAACTCAGTGCTTTTGTTTGGTATTTTTCTAGTTATGTTATGAATTACGATTAACTCAATTGTTCTACATTAATTACACTTAACAAATGTTGAAAAGACAATTTTCCGCTTCTGATAACAATAGTATTCCGTGAATTGAAACACAATAATAAAACTGTTGCATCTGAACAAACATCCCGCATCAAACATAAGTAGAAAAGAATATGACACGTTAAAAATAAATATAAAAGCAATTATTTACTTAAACAAGTGTGTAGCGAGCGATACTTGCATTTAAACACGATGTTGTTTAGCAGAAACAAAATAATTGCTTCTCAATGTAGCGGACGCATCATTGCAGACGATGAACTTTAATGGAAAATCAAGAGAACAACTACTTGTTTGGTTTAAGTACATAATGTATGTCGCAAGAACCTTGTTTTTTAGCTTCTATATGTTCTATTGCGAGGCTAGAATTCCGCTAATCGTCCTGGTAACATTTTGCACATGCCACGGACGATGTAGACGGCGAACGAGTGCAATTTAGCCTCAGCGAAGCCTACGTTAATAACGAATATGAATAGCGTATTTGTTCGTTGAGTTAGAGGCCTGTAAAATGTGTTATTCACTAGAACTACTAGAAGTACAAAAACTGTGATCATAAAACTGTATACATAAACAATAACATTTTTGTTTTAATGCATCAAAATTTTAGATTGTAAAACTTATGACAACATAAAAAAAAGTTTTGTCTCCGATTTCAAATCGAAGACCAAATACATAAAAAAACGCTATTTATTTATGCTAAATATATTGTCTGTGTATCAAAATTTGGTCTTAAATAAGCTACGAAGGGGTTTAATTTTAATCTAAGGAGCTACGTAACTAAACTGAATTAAATATTCATTTTTTCTTCTTATCCTTGATTCGATATTTTGCAAGGGTCAGACAGACGAACTGCAGGAGCAATTTTACGGGCGCAAAGTTACTTAATTTAAAGTGCAAGTAAATGAAACGGTCACGCTTACCTTGCAATAACCGATCAATCTGGTCGCGAAAGTAGCCAGTGTGACGCCAAACAATCTCGACAGCTATTCGTTTATTACAATCTTAAGGCTGCTTTTGTCTGTCGTCACCTTATGATCCATTATTGTCCCAGGGATGTCTATGGAACTGTCTTACAGGTGTTATCGGGTGGCAAGTGTAGCGACGTCCCCTCGACGCGCTCCTAGTAAATCACCAAAGTACAAACAAAACGCGCTCGCGCCATCGCTTTTTAGGTCTAGGGTTACCGAGCGTCCGGCTTTGGTAGAAATCTTTTTGGATTATTACAGTCGTGTAAACATTTAAAGTCGACCTTTGTCTCACACCGAACGCACAGGTCATACTCAGCATCTGTAGACCATATAGTAAGCAAATCAATCTGTGAGTAAAATGCCGTACCTACCTATACTACGTTATTTTTATTACTATCGACCACCTTCGTTCTATCACTCAATTGTTTGAAGATTTGCATGAGACAAGAAAAGTGTTGTTTTTCCTGTTTTACTGCAGTTTTTCGTGTTGTCTCTTCATAAGAACGTTTCTTGTATATTGGTTATTATTATTGTTTAAATTACCGCTTAGCAACAATATCTTCAAACAATTATGGTTACTACATGCTAGTAACATTAATTCAAATTTTCTTTCATTAAAATTGCATATAAGGGTAGGTATTAAATACAGGATTTTTCATAACTTTTTCAAATGTTTAAACTAAATGGTGGCGAAGGTTTAGTCAAAAAAGACAAGTTTATTTAGTGCCAAGTCAGTCTTTCGCATTGTAGGACTCGCCAACCCTAGACGGGCCACAATCTATGCAAATAGCTGCCTCAAACTTATTGCTCTCGCCTCGACTCCTTTCCAAATGCATACTAAATAGCACCGACCACGCCAGCCTTTGTTTCCACTTTTTCACTTAACCTCCCAACTCGCTTGTTTTGAATTAAAATATTTTGAACATAATTATATTGTTGTCCGACCGAACCTCCGAACGAATAAATAACTGAAGCGTTGAACTGTTTTGTTTTCCAAACGCACTGGAAATTTTAGTTTTACTGCGTTATATTATTTTCTGAAATATTAGTCAGAATACCCATCGCTTGACCGAAGTTGAAGATGCAGCGAGTCTGGTCTGGTTGAGGCGATTGCCATGAGGCCTTTGTAATTTTCAATGAAACAGACCATTTCTGGACTACTCACACACATCCAGTGACATCTGCAGCCTTTCTTTATGTGTTTTAGATTATGTTTTATTGCCAGAATAAAAATCTGTAAAAGTATATGGGTGGATCTAGATATTTAGATGTAACATACGTATTACGATTCAAACTCATCACCCGATAACCCATGACTAGAGGCGATACTGCAGTAATCGAATGATTACCACCGCTTGCATATAGCATATTTGCGCTTTGTAAATGTTTATAATCCTTCAATTGTATGGCCAAAGCCACAAAATTTGAATCAACACGCAAATTTTATAGTTTAATCTTGTATAATTGGCAGTCGCGACAGGCATTTCATTTTTGTTTTTCGCACTGGATTGTTTGTTGACTTTTGCATACGCGAATTGTGTATCGCAAAGAGGGTTCATGAAACCCTCCTAAAACCATGCGTACAAATAGTCAAATGTAAATATTTTTTGTGAGTGTTTTCCAGGCAAACTCTGCTTCACGCACTGAATGACAAAGCATTCCACAATATCTTTTAGCAGAGAAACAAGGTTTTTTCAGTTTCATATTCACCGTTTGAGTTATCAAAAAATCCTTGCATCCACAAAGCATTTCTGAACTAAAATGTAACCTACAATGTCCCACAATCGCGGTAGGTATTCCCATGGTGTTCTTAGAATAAGACACAGAATGTAACGAGAGACGATACAACCATTCTTCCGCATAGGCTCTCGCATTGCGATCCAATTATACTTGATACGACTAGAAATATTACTGCACGGATTCGCTGCAGCTACATAATTACTGTGAGAATCACAAACGGACAATGATGCCCAAGTATGGCCGTAAAGCGTAACTATGTCATTTACGTTTCTAATCAGTTTCCTGTATTATTGCACTGTAGAGATTTTTATTGAACAGATCTTGCGACAAATGTACCTACATCTTAATGTCTTTGTGCGCAACATAGTCCGAGAAAAAATAAGGCAAATATGGTATTTACTGGTCGTGTCAGTTGTAAATCACATTATGCAATTCTAAACAGAATATCATTAGTACCTGCCATTTTTTATACTAATGGTTAATAATGTTGCATTTAAGTTCGAATAACAAAAACAATATCTTCGATTACTATTTTCTAGTTCCAATAACACAACTTGACCTGAAAAGAACAAGCATTTAAATTCTTTAGCATTTAAGTGTTGTGCTGATTCCATCTTTCATCCCACGTTGTTTTTAGAGCAATTAAAATGCCCTGAAGAAACGTAAATATTTTCGCCATATCCTGGTACGTGTATTTTGCTTTCACTGTAATCGCTTTTAACGCGCAGTTTTCTAGAAGATAATAATCGCGTCGCTTTGCGTGTTGCATCTGAATGGTCGTTGACCTCGCGGATTGTCGATAACATTTGTCTTCCCGCCACAAACAGCTGTCTCACCGTGATCGTCGCTCGGTCGTTAATTGCTCAAACCGCCATCGCTTTATGACCCTTCACAGTCATTCACAAACCAAACAAGCCATCAAGCTATACCGGCCGCCGCTCGTCAAGTGAAGCGTATGGAAACTATTGGATGAAACACTCCAACGGCTCTATGTGGGTGTATTATGGCTTAACCGACTTCAAAGCACTCAAGACGTTCCTAACAAACTTGTTGCACGCTAAGAGCGTACCTAGCATAGTCATAAACTTAGTTAAACCCTCTGTCGGCAACATTGCCGGCTTCAATGCAGTTCGAATTAATTCGATTATCAGCGCACCTTGATCTCTCTATACCTCTCAGATTCCCTTTATTAGCTGCAACACGCCTAGATGCACAATGGAATAATCATGACCTTACGTAAATTGGATCTGTGCTGTTGTGCTCACATATTTCCAATACCTACTTATTCCATTCAGTGCAAAGCTTTTAAAATATTTACATTAAACTGTTACTCAATATTCAGATGGCGGACGTTCAGAACGCACGCACTGTATTGGAAGTTGGTCATGAATTCATTGTTTTTGACGTAGTCGTGTGATATTGAACCACAATAGGAAAGAGTTCAGGTCACGTTTGCAGTCAGTACGGTCGAAGAATAATAAAGTTCAAATATTGAATGGATAGAGTTTTTGGAATTCCTTCAGTATTCGTATGCGGGTTTATGTGTGACGTATCATAAATGGTAGTTTAAAGTTGAGACATGTTGCCGGAGCGTTTGCGGCATGATGGCATGCCTGGCGGCAATATTGCAGCGTGCAACTTGTGTTTATTATGATTAAGCGTAAGACGTGGATGCACGGACCTACTTACTCGGTGTTGTGTGGCTGCTCGGCTATCGTATCGGTTACGTCATGTCTTTGCACACAATTTCTACAAGAGACATCTAGATTAATGGCGTGCAGTATTTTTACTCACGACTTTCTTAAGGTCAAGGCTATTGCATATTAGTGGAACGTATTCCGGGAAAATTATCGTACATATAGAGAAATACTGGAGCGGTGTAATAATACGTTCACGTGTTAGTAAAGGCAGACGCCTCAGGGATGACGATTGAATGACTTATGCAAGTATGAAAGCAACTGTTCCCTAATTTGCGTAACCAAATCGTATCACAATCGCAATTGAATGACAGGTTTTTGACAGTTCTAGTATGGGCTAAATGTCAAAATCGTCCAATTCAATCACGATCGAACTGCGATTCGGTTACGCGAATAAGGCCCCTGAACTGTCATTCTTTTTTGCCTATTTAAATATTAAAACAAAATTTTATTTAATTTAAAATACAAGGCAGACTACTCTTTATGTCATTACATTGGACAATAACATTATACACCGTGCATTTTCAACCATCTGTAAAACGAAGCCCACGTTATGTAACCATTATGTGTAACATGTTCGCAGTATTATTATCATTTTTTTTATCAAAATTTTTTAAATAAAAATATTAAATATTTGGTTCTGCTATTTATTTTAGAACACGCTGTGACGCACACAGATATAGCTGTATAAGGTTCATTCATCCGGTACTCCCCCGCACGTCACAGCGCGTTCCAAAATTAAAAAACCTGAATATACCTAGATTTAAAATTTTTAAAAAAATATTTTTTATTTTAAGTTAACTGTCATGATAATGTTATACATAATGGTCCAATAACGTGGGCTTCGTTTTCCAGGTGGTTTAAAAAGCACGGTGTATAGGTACCTACCCTTAGTACGAACCGGAACTTTGGATTTTTTGATAGCAAAGATTCAATTTATGTGATTTTATTTGAATAGTCATCGAAAACACTCAAATCTATACATTTAATAAAACTGTGTTGAATTCTGTACATATTGAAGAAGAACGAAATGCGGGTTTATCTTGTTAGAATAACAGAAGCAAAAACAACAATTTTTGGAATTTATATTTATCTATCTGTTTATACTATATATCACGTTACAGTAAGCATTATATATTACCATGGAACTAACTTAGAATATATGATCAATTTTATGATCTTAAACAACACACAGACAAAGTTACTGGCAAAAGCTTGTTTAATACAAATAAAAAAATAGAGTAACAGAGTCACCCCTCTCCCGCTAGATGACGCAACGGTGCACCGGTAGCTCTGCGCCAGCGCATTCGTTTATTGCAGACCACGGTCCTTTGCCTGCATATCTCTCACCGTTCCGCGCTGACGCCTCCGTTTTGCGCCACACCGAAAGTAATCTGTGCATCCGTTTTGCAAAACCTATCGTTTAACTGGTGCATAGTTTTGCATGCTAATGACGATTAGGCCGAGACTGTTGTAGTTCGTTGACTTCGGCGTGCGATGCATGACGTTTAGAATATCACGGTGTGAATTACATTGACGAAACTTACAGGTAGGCTATAAATTCCCTTAAATGTAGTAGGCGATTTTACCGGTGATTTCAGATTTTTATTGACTCTGATTTCTTTTGGGCTAGGTGACATTAAAATACCGCTGATCATCACCGATTTTCCCAACCCACTGTGATTTTTTGATCATTTTAACTCACAGCATACTTAGGCACAATCCTATGCTAACAACGTAGACAGTTGCAGAGTAAGTGGAAGCAGCAACAATAATACTTAGAAATAGGATTATTTCACAGCACCATACTTCAGTCCATTGTTTTTGTATAAGCTTCTCTGAGAGGAGTTTCGTGCCATAATGTGCCACGCTGGCAAGCAGGTTAGAGATTATGCAGGCTTTCCATTAAGTACTAGCATTTTGGTCCAAAATAGAGAGGAGACGCTTCTTTTTGTCTTCTTCTAGAATAAAATTCTTCTAACTGACAATTGCTGACTTTTCATTTGATCCGTAAACAGAATTAAGAAATAGACAAACAAAATAAGTCTAGTAGGCTTTGCAACGATGATGTCACATCAACAATAAAATCGTGAAAGCTGCGGGACATACTCGATTACAAGCACATAATGTCCTCCACATATTACTTAATATTCGATGAGCAGCCGAAGCGGTGGGAGTCGGAATACAACGTTATTTGCATTAAAAGGGCCACATCCTACTATGAGACATTTTAATAACGCCTTAAAGCTTTTTTTTTGTTTTGATACGACTAAGCTAATTAACTAATATCAGCTAAGACAAACCTAGGTAGGCTAGAAAGTCCATTATGTCTTTTTCAGTTTCACTTTCACTCGCAGATGGCTAATGTTATAAGAAGTAACTAAGGCTACTTTTATTTCTCAAATTATTATATTGATACTAAATTAATATTATTACTAACCAAATCATTCATCTCTTTTAGGTAGGTACTTTAGGTACTTTTCTTTTCCTGTAGGCACAACATGGTCGAATGTTGCTGCATCAAATCATGGTTACGTACGCCCCTACCTACTTGCACGTAGAATAAAGCCCTCTCCTGTGCTCCTGTGCTCATTCATAAAGCTGGCGTGCTCGAGAACTCTGATTTATCGCCATAATTTCATAAGTATCTCTTTGTTACCATGGCACCTATATCATCATGTTTGAATAATACTGCGCCTTTATTGAATCCTAAGCGGTTAGGTCGGGGTCTTGTTATCTATTTGGTAAACCATAGCTGTATCACCTCTCTCAGCTTTCTATGCATATTTTTTTTGCAATTATTAATATTATATTATTTATAATTTTTTTAAAGATATGTATACGTTAAACTGACTACCTTAAAATTATGGAACTCATCATGTCTTACTGTCTGGTAAACATAGCAATTGTATTGAAAAGATAAGTTATCAATTAACAGCATAAATTAAAAAATATAACGTATGCACGTATCTTAATAAAATATAAGTTTCATCATTGAATAAAAATTCACAAACAGTAAAATGTATTGTTTCCTTTTAGTAATATGTTAATTGTGATAATTTCGCATCGTAAGCCTCGTGCATCGTAATCGTAAGTTTTATAATTCTGATCTTACCACGGGCAAACTGTCTCTTTATATTATTTTAGGGAAAAAAAGCTAGCCTTGGGATTGAGAGTAATGCAAACAAGTAGCAACTATAAAATGTCATTCGAAAACATGTCAATCCATCGAAGCTTAAATGCTACTGCGTGTTGTTACAGTCTGAGTAACGCGAGCCGCGATATTCGCCGAGCACAGCAATCAGCAACCTGAGTCTCCGTTCGCAGCTGGCGATGTAGCCGCGGTGATTCATTGTCACTATGTTTAGTTCGCCCCGTTGCCTGATAACATATAAAGTTTAGAATTGCGCAACGGATCTCGGGTAGATACGTCCTTATGTTAGGCTATATTCGAGTTGGCAAGCGCGCGAGTGACTCAGAGGTACTCCCAAGCAGTCCTGAAGATTATCATCGACGATTTGCTTGATCAAATTGAATTATCGCCTGTTACTCGCTGAGTAAATATTATATTTCTATCTTCAAAATTCTGTTATTTATTTGTAACACGTATATACTCGATTTTTGAATTAAGATGAAATAAACGAATGCTTCTAGCGATATACATTATTACTAGGTACAGTTATATTTGACAAGTGGTAATCAATCAAACTCCTTACAAACACAAAACAATGTTAAAAACGGTGAGTGAGGTACCACAACATGGTTTACCTATATCGAACATAGTCGTAGGCCAGTAGTCTGTGGCGCTATATTTCTGAATAATTGGAGGGATTAATTAATTGACTTCACTGGCGGGAAGCCAATCGTACCGTATTTAAAAGTGGTTGATTTTTCAATACGTAGGAAAACCACACATCATTTTGTAGCATAAAATGGACCGGTGGTTCATCATGATTGACACACTGTCGACGTTTCTGACCCAGTCCACCACTGCAATGACCACGCTTGGTGTACTATAACCATGACAGAAAAATAAACAATGGGGCTACTTCCTGCTGGTGGAGACCATAATTTTAAACAAATGTGTTGATCAAATACTGTAAAAACAGTAACAGCAACTGAACAGGCCTCACAAAATAGATTTTATCTCTGAACGATTTTCAAGTGTTGATTCAAGGACCTTCTAACCAATAGTTTTGACCAGTGAATGAACAACGGCATACGATACGCCAAATGTCCTAAAAATATTAGATGAGCACATGTTTGGTTCCATAAAATTACACTGAAAGAGAAAATTTTAAGAATTGTCAAAAAAAAAAGTTGTGCGTGTACTAGTCTACACACGTAAGAAGTGAAACTTCTTTATGGCCTTATTTTTCGAAAAATGATCTACATGCAACTTTCAAGAAATTGGTTAAATTAGTTAAATTGGTTAAATTGGTTAAATTGGTTAAATTGGTTAAATAGGTTAAATTGGTTAAATTGGTTAAGTTGGTTAAGTTGGTTAAGTTGGTTAAGTTGGTTAAGTTGGTTAAGTTGGTTAAATTGTTTAAATTGGTTAAGTTGGTTAAGTTGGTTAAGTTGGTTAAGTTGGTTAAGTTGGTTAAATTGGTAAAATTGGTTAAATTGGTTAAATTGGTTAAATTGGTTAAATTGGTTAAATTGGTTAAATTGGTTAAATTGGTTAAATTGGTTAAATTGATTAAGTTGGTTAAGTTGGTTAAGTTGGTTAAGTTGGTTAAGCTGGTTAAGTTGGTTAAGTTGGTTAAATTGGTTAAATTGGTTAAATTGGTTAAATTGGTTAAATTGGTCAAATTGGTTAAATTGGTAAAATTGGTTAAATTGGTTAAATATTATTTCACTTTACCTTTTTGCTATCGTCTGAACCAACCGTGGTAAGGGCAAGAAAAAGATGGCACGTAACCGAAAAATGTGACGAAAATTTGACGCAACTTTCCAGAAATTGGTTAAATTAGTTAAATTGGTTAAATTGGTTAAATTGGTTAAATTGGTTACATTGGTTAAATTGGTTAAATTGGTTAAATTGGTTTAATTGGTTAAATTGGTTACATTGGTTAAATTGGTTAAATATTATTTCACTTTACCTTTTTGCTATCGTCTGAACCAACCGTGGTAGGGGCAAGAAAAAGATGGCGCGTAACCGAAAAATGTGACGAAAATTTGACGCAAAACGTGACGGTAAATTTTTTCCAACGCCGATAAAGAAGTTTCACTTCAAAAATAATAGAAAACAGCACACTCAGGCACGGTAGAAAGAGTGGGAGATACTAGTTCCTCTCCCTTCCCCTCGATCTTACGCTTTTTCGATCAGCATCACGTGACCCTGACGCGAGTTTGGAAGTTTTTACCCATCCAACAAAAAAGTGCTCAGCGCCGCTAAAGAAGTTTTCACTTCAAAAACCTTTTTAAACCATTTTAGATTAGATTGGTATACAGGTTTAAATTTTAACCACCTTTCAAATTTTAATATATCAATCTACGAGACAAAAAACAAATGAAGTATTTTTTATTTTGGTATAGCCCAGTACAAATGTCAAGATAAAGCACTAAGAAGATGTCCGCCAAGAGTCTGAAATTTTTGATACGGCCGCCTAGCAACACTTTTTTTACGCAATGCACGTCACATTCATCCATTACGATACTAATCATTAGTTTTTGATATTCCCTTTATACCTAAACAGACCTAAAACTGTAAAAATTTAAAACTAGATTGCGAAAAATATTTTCGGGTGAAATCTTGATTTACTTTTTTTACTTCATAAATGGGCTCTAAATACGATACTGAAAGCCTACAAAAATTTTGGAAAGTGGTTAAAATTTCACCTGTATAAAGGATTCTGTTACAAAAGTGCGCAGAGCCACATACCTACCAATATACCACATACTACAATGTTGGTATGATATTAAAGTTTTATGTGTGACACGTGGGGCTGGTCACCAAGGTCGCATCTCGACCTGAGGTTATTCGAGTGTAGTTTTAAATAACACGGATCAGCTTTAGTGGGAAATAAACCATCATCTCTCACCATTTGTTAAGCTAACCACGATGACACGTTTTATGCAATACTCGCACTTTAATTTGTAAACAATCCGACCGCGGTATAAACATCTCTGTAACCGGTACTAGACCTACTCGTACGTTGTAAACACCAGTAGGTAACCAGATGTAAGTGCGTCAGAGTATTGTTTACGTGTTGGTGACGCGGCCTGCATGGGCCTGCGCAGATATAGCACTGATTGTAAATATTTACACTACCGCTAACCTTTGTGGAAACTTAGACAATGGCTGATAATTACCTTCTTATGTGGATTTATAACTTTACCGATGCGGATATGCGCATAGGTTATAGAAATATTGTGCCTACTCGAAGTAGAAATACTTCACACAACTGTTGTACTGAATCGTTGTAATGTTGTTATCTATTTTAGTTCGCAGCGAGTAAAGTAAAATCAGTTGTACTTCCCAAAAAAGGAAAAGTTTGCCAAAAGTTTCTTGCTCAAAATTATATTTCCAATTTAATTCTACCTATCCCATTGTTTTTCTATAAGAAAAATCTTCTAACTTTATTCGAGGGAAAAATTGGAGGATTTACAGCTTACTTACTAAGCAAACATTCCATATTGTCAATTGTAAATATGACAGTATTTTACCTACTTTCTTAGTACTTAAGTAGTACTCGTACACCTACATAACATCAGCAGAAACTTCTAGGTTTCGCTTTCGTAGGCAAATATGTAAGTTATTTTAAGTTCTTCAATTCTTACTGCTAAATTATTTTATCTCTTGCTAGTAACCAGCATGCAACACCATCATAGCAAACTAGAAGTTCAAACCGACCACATTCTTCAAATTTCAGCATTGAAAAGTCTCGGTGCGTACGCGCACGTGTTTGGGTTGCGCGTTTGTAAACAGCGCGGTAAACATCTTTGTGCTGCCGCGAGCCGCACGCCCATCGCACACTTCGATAGTCATTGCGCAGCTGGTTTCATGACCCTCTAAACTTAAAGGATCATGAGATTTGCAGAGATCATTATTTAAGTTTGCTTTGTTTCTTAAAATAAATGTATTTGTATAAGGCTTTATTTAAAAGTAACCTATTCCTTTTCTTTTCGTATTTTTTTCTATTCTGGTAACACATCTAGTAAATAATAAAATAATCTCATAGGTGCCTAAACAAAGTCGTGTTAGTTACCTACACTATTTAAATCTCAAGAAAAAATTCATATGATTTTTGTGTTTTTGGGTTTGTCTTCATCCGGATTATAGGTTAATGATTAATAAAAAAATATGAGATTTATCAATTTAAAAACACTCTTCTACCTCTAACCTCTCATAATAGGACAAAACAAAGTTAGCCGGGTTAGTTTGTTAATTATAAAATAGTATTCTTAGATAAGTGTTTAAATAATCTTAAACAGCAGTGTCAATAACGAAATTGTGCAAAAAGTATATAGTACAAAGTAACGCTCTATCATAAACACAATGTTTTTTTTATGTTATGAAGTGTGTACTCGTAATACTTAGATAAAAGTATAGTATTTTAATATAATCTCTCTTTAAACGAACTATTTTAAACTATAGAAGTAGAGTGTCAAATAATAAGGTATTAATTCTGGTATGAGGGAGATAAATTACCGTATTTTAGCACTTTTTACCTTTTAATCAATCAAGTTACTTTATTATTGTACTACATTATTAGCTGGCCGTAATAAACACTCGTTAAACAATCAACTTTTACTTTTAATCCTTGAGGCGCGCAAACACCTATTTCGACAAGTAAAGCATTCACCATCGAACTTGGATATTAATTTCCCGATTAAGTATGCCGATGAAGAATTAATAAAATCCCATTGCCCCATTTCCAGCCGGGGAGGTTGTCCATTGAATAATTAATAGAACGGGGCGACGAAAATCGAGAGGGGACGTTATGTTATTGATTTGATAAACTAGTCTCTTATAAGTAGGTAATACGCGTTTTACGTTTATTACGTTTATTACGTTTATTACTTACATACAAATATTCTAAACGTAGCCATTAGTGTAAGAATTGTGAAAGTAAAGTAACTTAAATTTGAGCATTTCTTATTAGTTGCACAGCAGAGCAGTCATTTATGTATGACCTTTAAAAAAAACGCAGAATATTTCTCATCTAAATGTATCTTACCGATAACATTTGATAGATAGATAGATAGATTTACTCTTTATTGCAAACCGTACAAAAAAAAAATAACTTAGAAAATACATTAAGCTTACACTGTACAGTTCAGGTGGTTTTATCGCTGGTAGCGATCTCCTAGACAACCTTCAGGTAGAGGATACTTGAAAATAGATAGAGAAAAACATTACAATACAAAAGATTACCTAGTTTGACAAAGTTTTTAAAAATTTGCAGACATAAAGACAAAGCTCTTCTTAATGTAAGTATCAATATCAGCAAATTTGATTTTTAATTTATATGCATGCCGAAAATGTTAAAATACGAAACACTTTTCCAACATCATTGCATATTAGCAGACATGTTTCGTAATTTAACGATATTAAAAACGTGTTAATAACGTTCAGTTAGAAACAAAAAAGGCAAACCGCACGGCCGATCGGTCGGCAGCGGACGGCCGAAAATTAATTAACATACTTCGGACAACCCTCGCACAGGTGGCCGCCACCCTATATACGCGTTTCACCCCTGACATACGTTGCAATTCAAACAAATTTGCACCTTATCACGCTATAATAAACCATGTTACCGGTTATCAGATATCTGGTGCGGTACCAGTGATATGAAGCGTAGTCGCTATGATAGCCGCAGATGTTTGATTGGACGGAGATATTATAAAATCGTGAATGTTATTGGAGTAATTAATAACGCTAAAATGGTTTGTTTTTGTGTCAGAATATAATAATATTATCCCATCTTTGGGCAGCAGCGTCTCCTTTCCGCCATAGGCTAAACTGACATGGTCTAATAAATAAATATTACCCCTATACGAAAGATTCCTGTACAAAAAGTACAGGGATGGTAGGATCTACCTCCTAGTGGCCCACCATGGGAAACGGCATCTTTGGTTTCCTAACCAATCATGACGGTTAACAGATCCCTCTGCGGTGGTAGGCTTTGTAAGAGGCTGCCTGGATGCTACCACCCTCTTGCCGGAGTCCAGCGCCAAACAGTTTTTCTGTGTTCCGATGGCGTTGGGAGAACCAGTGCTCCGGGGTAAGCTCGCTCCATTTTAGGCGACTTCTTATTTTAACCGTAGAGTTAATTATGTAGTCAAGAGCAAGCCCATTGTATATAAAAAAAAAACAACAGGGGACAAAAGCAGACAAAACTGCGAAGGTTAAGCCTGTCAAAAGTGTCGATTATGCCATAATCTTCATTTTGGAGATGCTCGTGTCCAGCTGTGGACTAATATAGGCTGATTATGACGAAAATAAGTTGACACGGCGAAATTTGCCAACGAAAATCAATAAATTCAAGCAGTTAACCTATAAAAACATTGTTGAATTTAAAATTCAAAAGGTTTCAATTAAGGCTATTGCATGCTGGTTACATATCGCATAATAGTTCACTGTAACGTGTATTTTTTCCTTCCTACAACTTGGAAACATTAACGACCACTATTAAACAACACTTGGCACGAATGCAAATAAATTAAAATGTTGTTTTTCTTCGAATATGATTCAAGGGCAAAGCATTTTTGCGACTGTTTGCATACATTAGTTTCTATACTTATTGCCTTTTGCCTACTTATTGACGTAAAAATCAAGTTTATATTACTGATTTACGTAACTATTAGAAGAAAATGAACCTGTAGTTATAGTTACGTATATACTAAAAAACGATTTTAAAAATAATCTATTTATGAGGTACTTACCTACATTTCCATTTTTTTTTCTTAGATGATATAGATCATCTTTATTGACGTTTTGCCTACTTCAACTTGATAGTAATTGAACAGGTACTGTACCTACTAGCTTTGTTTATACTCGTACATACATAAAAATAACATTCAAATGATACAGCTAATTTCTCAGAAAAGATATGTCACTCAAATACTAGATTAATAATTATAATAATAATTATGACTTGATATTTGAAAACATTGGACTTATTATTAGCACAGTACATAATCCGTTATGTGAGATGTATGTTCTATAAATAAGGTCTGCCTTTGTACCACCCACTCGAGTCTAAACCGTTCTGGAGAGCTTACACTAGCTTCAGCTATTAATAGAAGGACGTTGGGTCGTGTTAACAAGCATGTTATATGCAGCCTACATGAAGTGAATCGAAAAATGATATCCAGAATAAATAAAGAGCACCAACATCTAAAGACTTCCGTACCTACGTCTCCTCTGCACCCTGTACCACAAAATCAATTCAAACGCCATAAACAATCGAACGACAAACAATGCACAGATTCATAATCACTTATCTTGACTTTCCAACATAGATAAAATATAAACTAATACAGTCCTCGAAATGTCTGCGAACGAAATACGTCCAAAAATCCAAACCTTAATTAAAATTTAGGTAGGATAAATGTACTGAAAAATCATCTTACACAGCTTTACGACCAATAGAAAAATAGTAATAATTAAATAAATAATGCGAGTGAACTTTTGTTTTTTTTCGAAAATGTTATCGAAGTATTTATAAAAACTTAATCACTAGTAAAGAGATAGATAAAGTGACTGTAGTCGTAGAAATATTTATAGATATTCCTACTTAGGCTATCTAAGTATAACCATTACATAAGCTCTGAGTCTGACCTAAGTTGAACGATGTAGTTAATAGGTTGATGAACTGCAAGATAATTTTCTATTGCCTATAGGTCTTGAAATGCTACATCTTCTAACAAGAGTCATCATTGAAGTTCATGGGCGCAATGAGTGATAATTGGCATAATCGAGCACTATGTACTTAAACAATTTGTTCAAATGTTAATTTAAAGTAGCCGCACAAAGCATGTGTGCAATTAAATTGCTTAGAGACTACTAGTCGTTTATCAAAAATCTTTTCAAACAACCAAAGGGATTTTTGGATCATAACTAAAACATTTATTTTAGAACATCTCTATCTCTTTATAAATACAATACAACGCGATAGTTGGGGCTATATATTATTACAAAAGTTAAAATCAGGATTGATTTAGGTATGTAACTTAAACAACTAACAATATACATCACACTCATGTTACCCGAGAACACATTAACCATCTCGTAAACTTAGTAAAATCATAAATGTAACAAGCAACAAAATTATACGACAAGTCTCAATTACTCTTCCCTATTTTATATCTAAACGATTCAACTGTAGAACAATAGGCCAACACCATATACAAACTAAACATTGTCATCTCCCAACCTATTCAAAACCATCAAAACCCCTCAGCGAGACGCACCACTGAACGTCATACTAAAGCAAAAGTGAGATCCTCGTACCTACTTACTAGTAGGTTTGCCATATGCAATAAATTTTAAAGGACGGACTTGGATAGGGTTACTTACTTACTGTTTCTTAAAAAACTATAACTTCTTCACAAGTGCACTACTTGTGGTTTGAATTCAATGTTGTGTAATAAGTAGTGACAGACAGGTAAATACTTGATATCATATAACTAACCACGACATTTTCAAATACTTCAAATGTATACCTACCACAATTTTTGCAGCCAAAATTATGCTTAAATTTTCAGTTACTTTTTTCATAAAGTCCGAATGTCCCACAAACAGAAAAACATGATCCCCCCCACAGCCAGGGCCCTTTATTGCGGACACTTGTCATACGTACACAAAGGCCGGGTGCTTTATTATTTTAATTATTGCACGTTATGCCCCCTTTGCGGAACGCGGGAGGCTCGTATTAGTCACCAGAATTGAACTAATTGAAACCCTCTATATGCCACTTGACACTACATCGACGGATATTACGGTGACACCGTGACATGCTATTACTCTGAAAATCGAATGGCTGTTCATTCCGTATAATGATACGGAAGGATAATTTGTTATAGCCTCTAAATTATCTGTAGGTACACAAAAACTCGCGAGAATACGTTCTTAATTCGACACATATTTTTATGGAAGAATACGCATGGTTGTTTTGGAATTTATCTAGTTAGTTTTACGATGTAAAAATAGATAATCATCTGGAAAATAAATTTATAAACTAAAATGAATGAATTATTTATCATTTTTATTTCAATTACCTACCAACATAACCTTAAACTTTGTGAATGAGTTAAATTTTTATTTAAAATTTTCTTTGTTGTACATTATTCCTTGATTTTAAATTCAATCAAGTAGGTACTTAATATTATCTCTCCAACTAACAGTTATATTGATCAAGTAACACATATACATCGCATTTATTTAATTTTGCACTCTTATAAAATGGATTTTTTGAAAAATATTTTTGATAAGAATATGATTCCGGTATGTAGTGAAAGATGAGATTTTATAAAATAGCAGTGAGGCAATACCGCGTCGCGAGGGCGGGCGAATACTTTCCTTCACTGATCTTCATAAAGAAATTCTCTGTTTTGATATTATATTTATATTGTAAACATTTCGTACCTGCATATTTCTAGCAGTAAATATGAAAATTTCCGGAATGCCTACGACCTCGCCTTGGATCTCGAGGAAACAAAGATTATTCGGTATTAAGAAAATTTCCTTCTCGGTAAAAGCAGATTGAGTTTTTCAATTTTATTGTTGAATATACAATCTTAACGGCACGTGTTGGAAGTATTTAACATCAGGGAATTTCTGATTATGTGTTTATGGGATTAGGGTCTGCGTTTAATGGCAATCGTAACACAGTAACAACATAGCTTGGCATAGTAACTTCAGCGATACTGATAGCGAACTATTTCAATGTGCTGAGAGTTAAAACTATTATAAAGCGGAGGATTGAGTCTATGTAGATAGTTGTTTATTGCCTAGCTCAGTGTGGCTTCCACTACAAAATGCGATTGGATGTTTACTCACACGCATCCGACAAACAAACTCTGACGTCAAACGCTAGCACGACTGAACTAATACCTATTACGTGCCTCTTGCTTTTACGGCGCTTTTGACTAGGATGAAAGCTCAAACGTTCAACTTTATGAGTTAATGAATTACTTTAGAAATAGAAAGTAACCGGTAACATTTATTGCAAGTCATATAATTGTTAAATTACTCTTCATATTTGTTATCTGAGACAGACATAATATGTAACGAATTGTTGCATAGACACAGCACAACTTCATTTGTATTGAGAATACAGTTTGGCTGTATGGACGCGTCGGAGGAAGTAAAACTGATGTTTAAAAAATAATATCGATAGGTGCTTTATACGAGGCTGATTTTTCACAATACAAATTATCGGGTACTGTCCTCAATTAAAATAAATGATATACCTTCTCAGTACTCCCGCGACGATTGCATCACATGAATGGACCAGTCTATTTGTGTAAAACCGCAGACGATAATTACTTACGTTGACTTCGACAAATGTTGACATGATTCATTGTAGTTTTAGTTCAGCGGTAAAGGCGAGAACACATCACTCCTTCCTAAATAAAACAGTATTTTTCCGTTAGTGGAATGGTTGTTCTGTTATAAAAAAATAGACACAAAACAAATCTTACATTTATTTCATGCCTAAACATGCATAATTTTGTCTGTATATCTAAACCTGTCCCATAAAAGGTTTGTCGCGAATAGAATTCGTAACGAAAAACGGGTTAAAGGAATTCACAATAAAAAAAGTGCAATGAAAACAAACATATTAATAGGTATAATATTTATGTCGGAAAGTATTTAGAACATTTAGAAGCATAGATATAGGATCTACGTTTATGATTTAGAAGATCCTAATTTTTGTTTTAAATTTAAATGGAACACACTTTGAGCTTCTTACTTCTCTATCTAAACAAAATCAGTCAAATACATAAATGTATGAAAACAAACTGAAATTATTTATTAACTATAAGTATTCGCATTTTAGTGGAAAAAAACTTCTAATCAACAATCTTTTTCCAATTCCTCGTTCTTTTGATGATAAATAATTCAACCAACTAAGATCATCGATTCGTATGTTATTCGGACTAACTTTCCTTTCTAATAATGAATTATGGAAGTGTTAAAACGGAGGTACTATGCGTTGATAGCAATTATTAAATTACATGCACATAGTATCAAACTTAGCTCTTTCTAGCAGTGTGACTTTAGCCTAAAACTGACATTGCACCTACGTGTGCTAGCCTAACAATAATGGCCACTCTCACTGATAAACACAGCAACAGGATACAATACGATTTGACATGGTTTTAACTACTTAAAAATGAATAGGTACATGCAAACACAGCCAGACCAGTACAAACAAATATATATTTTTACTGAGTGGGTGTCGAACCCGCGACCCATGGTTCCGAAACTAGACTAACTACTGAAACAGCGTTTACTACCACTGATCCAAATGGTCATAAACTAATATATTTTTCTGTTTGTTACAGCGAGCGGTGCGCTCGCAGCCGGCACCATTGCGTCTCCGTGGAGCACGCCGGCCGGCGCGCCCGACACCAACGGCTCGGGCGGCGCCGACGCTAAACACCTGGACGTCGGCGATGCGAGCGACGACGAGAAGGTACGGACAGCGTAGCACTAAGGCTGGTTTTAGTATGACACTGACCGTCGGTACGGATTGCCCCGTGCCGCCCAAAATGTATTAAATTCATATCTGCGCGGGCGGTCGTCCGCACGAACCCGTCAGCTTACTCAAGCGCTCCTTGAAGTTAAGTTAATACATGTATGTATTAGTTGGTACAGAGCGATCCGTACTGGTGGTTCGCGTGACACTAAAACCTGCCAAGCCTCGGTCTTGAACAGCGGATGCGGGGCGAACTTACCTTAACCACTTCGGCGGTTGAAACATAACATAACATACACACTGACAAACAGATAGTCGGTATCCAAGTTAAGTACTCAGTGTCATCTTCACCAACGCGTGAGCGGTCATACCAAAAAGCTTTCATTGCCTCGCGAATCACACCTTAGTTAATTACGTTGCCAATCTCGCTTCTATAACTAATACAATACAAATAATGAATACGCTACACAAGTATTTACCTAAATATTATTCACTTTGTAATTTTGGTTAAAATGTTTACCAAAAATTGACAAACGTCAGGAGTATGACCTTAGTAACGATGACATGACTGTTGATCAGCAGTAATTAATTACGTGTGTTTTCTGCACTACTGAAATATCGAAAACATATAAAAAACAAGGTAAATGATAGAAATCTCGAAGATTTTTTTTCTATATTAGCCCCGAGTAAGATTAAATTGTAAAGTAAAAAAACAATAATCGGGTACAACCATGCTTGAAACATCCTCTACTTTTTGCGTCAACAAATATTAAATTAGCGTCTTACCAATGGACGAATAAATCAGTAGCGTGTAAACATATAATAAATTAAGTCTCAATAAAGTGTATTACTAATTGCTGTAGAATCAAAAAGTAAATATTGACTCCGGTTAGTGAAACCAGAACAGAAACATCGTTCGTTTCAAGTGGTTTCAAGGAACTGTGATTCACGATGTTTTCGACTGTTGGACCAAGCCGAGGGCGGTTATTTTTATTTTCTTTTGAGAATAGAAGCAAGTCTATTAATTACAATGACGCACTCCTCGGCGTTTTCACAATATAACTTAATATAGTAGACTCAGTGGCGGATCCAGGATTTCGGTTTGGGAGGAAATTCCCTCCTTTGAGGTATACCCCCCGTATTTTGAGCATCAAGTGTAACTTATGGACGATAAACCAGATACAGCCTAGGAACTGTAGTTCGCCGTCCCGGTAAAATAGAAAGTTGCTGGAATTTGATATGTCGTGGAAGGCTTGAGCCCCTAAGACCCCTGAATTCATACAAACCATCAGCAATTTTTTTTTATCAGTAAAATATGATGGGTGGATCTTCAGAGCTTTTGCCAGATGAATGACAATACTATGTCGCAACTTCGCTAGCATTCTATAGCAATCCTGAGCTGTTAAAGAACAGCTACTGGAAAGCATCTTGACTGATGTGCTGATTGTAAGCAAGTGAAATAACCGCCAAATATAAACTAGGATAGATACCTACATAGAAAACAACGACGCTCCAAAATGACCACGTTGGAATTTAAGAAACTACTGTCATGTTTAATACCAATATGAATACAAATTATTCCTAACTTCAATATGTCGAAAGTTGAATTCAGGAAATTGTGTGAAAAAAAGCACCCAAACGATCCAGTGGGCGCTCATTTGTCGATGACTTTTTTGGTCGTTGATTGTGTAAATAGTTTTTAATTTAAATCGATAAACATATTCTAGAAATCACTTATCGCTAATTATTTGCAGTCCCTTGAGAAAGAACCTTCTGTTTATTTCTAAGTTATACCTCACATCCGACAGTGAGGCGAAAAGGCGTAACTACGGACGTCGTAACACTCGTAACATCAGTTTTATGACTAAATCGCGTTTTGTGATGTGCTCTGTATTCTGTAATTGATAGCACAGTTTACATTTAAAATTAAGTACTCTGGAAATTGCATTTCGAATGAGCTATCTACTGTAGGTGTTGTTTACAAGAATAATTTAAGTGGATATTACAAGAAACCTAAATGCAGTACCTACTCAATAAATATGTTTTACGAATTCTATTTATTTTAATACCTTTTTTTTTTTTTTTTTTTTTTTTTCGCAGGAAAAAATGCATTACGCATACCTACTGCTTCAGGGGCAGCAGTAGGGTATGTGGGACTCTCTTGTCGGTGCCCGACAAGCATACCCACTAAAAAGACCTGCGGTGTACCTTGCAACGTATGTTGGCAGTGTATGGGTTTCCCTTAGGATGCCCTCCATGCACCGCCTACGTACGGCCTATGCCGGGCCTCAGGCATAAAATATGGGTGATCCTGTACACCAGGAACCACCCCAGTCTGGCAAGCTGTGCAATGCGAGCGTTGAGCCCCCCGGCCCAACGCCCACTAGCCTGCTAGAGGGGGGAAGTTGAGTTCGGCGTATGCCTTCTCGTCCTCCCCCATCTACGACTTCGGGTCGGGTCCGCAAGCAACCTCGCCGACCCGATCCGTGGCCACCCTTTACAATGACATTGCATGTCGTTGCAAGGGGCCGCCAACGTCTCACGCCCACTCGCTGCCCAGCATAGCTCAAACCATACTGGGAAGCGAGCGACTTCCGTCCGCCGCGGGGCTGGCGCCCCAACGGCAACACCGCCGTCGCACCCTCCAGCACGAACGGCCACAACAGGCCACGGGCCGAAGCCCGCTACCACCGTCTGGAGACGCATTCAACAGCGGACTGCCCAAGCCCACTGGAAGCGTCTCCCTCGTGGGTTTTGGTCCGCGCCGGCCAAATGGCCGGTACCCTCCATGTCTGGAGGGCGTTCCCCTATCCGCCACCTGGGGACGCGCCCGGTAGGAGACCCAAAACTCCTTCCCTGTAAAGGGCGGGATTTATTTTAATACCTGACTTAACACATGTTATGTGTCATTATTTTATTTAACTAACTAAATAATTAGACATATTTTGTTTGTATTGGTATGTACATAATTATAATAGACTCAATGCCATTAAGTCTCTTGCTCCCAAGAAATATAAACACAATGCAAAATTTACTGTGAAATTTTGATCACTTTCTTAGTCGACCGTGTATACCCTAAATCCTTTAACAGACTAACAATCATTGTTTTCCAGGACTTGTCGGCTGCGGACGCGGAAGGAGTTTGGAGTCCGGACATCGAACAAAGCTTCCAAGAGGCGCTGGCCATTTACCCGCCGTGTGGCCGGCGCAAGATAATCCTCTCCGACGAGGGCAAGATGTACGGTGAGTCCGGACATGCTAGGAGTTCCCTTAAATTAAGCTTGAGGCGCTACTCCGCCATTTTGACTCAGTTTTTAATCGTCTAATGATTCCTACGTAGGTTTTGTGTATTAACATACAAGATATCCCAATTGAATTGCGTGAAATAAGTATAAATAAGGATGTATAATACTCTGAAATTTGTGACTAGGTGCAAATCATTTTGAATAATCCCCTTACCGGGAGCATTCGCGTGTAATGTAACATTTCAGATGCGACTTTGAGCATTATATTACAATAATACCTCCCTGACTGACGAGCATTCGTGTGTTATGTAACATTACAGATGCGACTTTGAGCATTACATTACAATACTACCTCCCTGACCGACGAGCGTTTGCGTGTAATGTTATATTTAGTTAAATTTGCGAGCATTCCGATCTAGTTGTTTTCATAATGTCAGGCGAAGCGGTCATTGTGCTGAGTGCGGCAACATCAATAGTAAATCGACACCAGTATTGCCACCTGTTGAGATAATTTGGAAATATTTTTTCTTAGTATGTGACGGTTACCCAGTAATATTACACATTGTATCATATCATTACACAAGGTGTGCATTGTAATGCTCGGTTCTCCTCCTTCACTGATGTAAACACATTTTGTATCATTACAAAGTGCGCATTGTAACGCTCGGTTCTCCTCCTTCACTGTTGTAATGCTCGAGTCTGCAACGATACATTACACGCGAATGCTCCCGGTGAGGGAGCACCTTTAAATTCATATAGTTTTTCCAGAGAGGCATACTTGGTTAGTTGGTTTAGTGAAGAATACCTTAGTAGGCTTCTTATCTGCACTAGCCCACTGTTATCTCAATATAGACATCATAAGCCCCTGAGTAGTATACTAATTGACCTTTGCAGGGATTTATTTGGGATTGGTAATACACGTTTTTCTAGGCTTTTCCATAGGTATACAAATCTTGTATGATCTTGATGGCTCCAACTAGATTTTGCAGGCGCATTTCTTTCCCTTGACCTCTTGGTCCAAGGAAAATGTTTTCTTATTTACAAATATGATTAAATATTGAATTCCTTGAATAAACGTTAAAGTGTGAGTCTAACCCACAACCTCCCGTTTACGGGGCGACTTCTTGATATTGACTTTCACGATAACTTTCGCTGTGAAATTCCATGCTTGCGACCTCTCAAATTAAAACCGCTTGCGCCAACATTGCCTACATGTCAATTTGGTTGAATTATGATGCGGTATCAAGGCCGAAGTGAACAATGGATGTGGCACGAGACAAAGCCATAGGTATTGATGCCGAGCCGACAAAGCGGTTTGCGCAATAGGATTCCGGGGAGAGACGTGAACCGGCAATTATTATCTCGATCTGACCGAGTCGCGATTTCGTGGAAAGTCAAGTACATACTTACATGTCACTCTTTGATCTGTAAATTAATTTAATATTATCAACTAGTCGCTTTGAGTATTGAAAGACGATAAAGATCGATTTGCCCGCGATATGAAATCAGATTTAACCGAATCTAACGAATAAAAGTTTAAGATATAACATTAATTTAATTAAAATATTGAATGTTAATTGCGCTTTTTGTTTGATACTTAGACAGATTCGTAAAAAATCTAACAACGATTTTTAGTAGCAACCAATCCGTTAAATATTATGTCTAATGGCCTGCGCAGACGAGGGACTGTTGTCCGCGGACTTTTTTGTCCGCTAAAATAGGTCGCTTACAACTGTATCGAGTAACGCAGGACTTACGAAGGATTAAAAGTACCGCGTACAAAAAGTCCCCCGAATTACCGAAGACATGCAGAGAGCGGACCGGACAAAAGTACGGGGGACTCCCCAAAAAAAGAAGAACTCGTGTTACTAGACGAAGCAACGCACATGGCGGACTTTAGTCCACGTTGTGTGACGTACTATGCACGACGATAAACGAACAAATTATCGCACACCGTGTGCGTTCTAGGACACTTATAGCCTGCGCAGAAAAGTCCGTCTTCTGCGCAGGCTATAAGTGTCCTAGAAAAAATGAAGAACAGCTAGCTATTTAATTTGGTACCTAATGCCATTAATTGCGTTAAGCTTAAATAACACAAAGTATCCAATTTTGACTCTTAGTTGTTAGTCTTAAGGTCGTAACTGTTATGTTTTCAAAGGAACTCTAAGTAGCCCATGATGAGTTAAAATCTCATCTTAAACCCAGCAAGCCCCTAAGTTATTTTAATTATGGCAGTATTATGATCTTGGGAAGTGTTAATCTTGATATAAACAAAAGCTCCTCTCTCAAGTCTCTCCGAAAGCGAATTTTTTCACGTTACAGTGTTAAGGAAGCTCGTTAGCGAGACGTGACGATTGCTACAAAAATAAACCTCTTGCCTTCAGTAAATTAACAGCTGGGAAAATCCTCAGCTTCTGTTATAAATGACTTGTTTATAACCACGGTATTGGTGGCAAAAACGTGAAATTTTATTTGTTTATCTTTCATTTGAAGTATGCCTTGAAAATGTTTCAGCATATAACCATTTACAGATATTATTTTTGCGTTATTTTAAATCAAAATACTCTTACTGAGAAAAATAACAGTTTGCTTTTATTTATACTACAACTTAGCAGTTATATAGCTAATTATGTTCACGCTAAAACCCTCTACAATTGTATACCTCACAAGAATCTAGGTTGATTTTTTTCAGTGATATGAAAAGATGCCAACGTTTGGTCATCATTTCTTACCTAATGATGTTCGTAATATATTTTTAAGCTAGATAATACACCGATTCCCATAGTCAAAAAATGAAAAACATTTGTGTTACAAAATACCAAACAAAGAATGATACCAGCGGCTTCTCTTACCCATCCAGACCCGGGCGACCACGGCGATAACACTAGCAGCTCTAGGTTTGGACGACCATTTGTGTATTGTCTCTTAGCGCTAGTGTAGAATTGACGTAAAACAATTACAGTAAGGGCTAGCGTTACAGCCGGACAGACATTACCCTGCGCGCATTAAGCCCGCTTTTAATTAAAGGACTGCCCGTCCGGTGCCAAATGGAATTGCTAAACAAATTCGCCACAAGCGATGTGTCCACCTTAAGTGATTTAATAGACGGAAAGAAATGCTATGTTTTAATTGCTCAATCTTAACCGGATTCTAGCCGAAATTAAAGGTACTGACTGTTTTAGAGAAAGGGTTAGAGAAGAGAATGTCAAGAATTTTTGTTGTTACGTAAAAATAACAGTTAAAATAAACACTATTTAAATATTATTTAAAGAAAATGTTTTTTTCCTTATGTATGATAATACTGTTATATAATATATTGAAAAACTATGATTTTTCAAAGATATGATTGTCCAAGCTGCCTCTGAAGTTAGAAAAGGACCCAAGAAAATTTAGAAAAGATTGATTCCAAAAGTGAACCGTCCGTCAATCGAGCCGGGAAAATCGCGTATTAAAAAAAATATGACAATTTAATTGCCCACCGAATATCGCACCTCTGTACCAACCGGGACTCTTATTGACTTTACCCCGACATCCTCAATTGTAATCTTTATTTTTTTACATATTTTTCAACGTTTACTTTTTGATCAGATTTTAATATGGTCTAACCATAAACTTAGAATATACTCGTAAGTATAAAGGCTATATGTCCTACGCACATAAATTAATCTATTTAAACATCAACTGCTGGTACGTGTCAGTTTTAAGGAAGGTTAGTTAAACCCTTAACCAGGCTCGTACTATGATTGACAAAAACACATTTAAAAAATTAATAAAAAATATAATAAACAATATTTTTAAGCGATTATGATTGGCGGGCTGTCAAATTGTGTCAAAGAACACATTAGTAGATTAGAACACGGTCAACTGCCAACTTGTGTTTACCGGAGGGTGTGTCATTGATGTCCATTTCTCCATCATTCACTTTTATTGTCATGACACTTAACATTGCCCAATAAAATGTAAAAGACCCTATATTTAGACGGTACACTATAATTGCGGCGCGCGTCGGGTGGACAATATATGGCCACATTACTCGCGAACGTGTCCCGTGGAGCTTAATCTAGCGACTAGTAGACACCCTCTGTCCTCTGTCCACTCACCCCTCGCACTTGTTTCTTGGGGCTGTCTTCGCTTGGTCTTATTTTGTTCTCATTCATGTTTCAACATGTTTTTGACTGACAGTTACTTCTCAGCCGGACCGGATACTACGGTGGCTCTTTTTCTCTGATAATTATGACATAGGTACTCATACACACATAAAATCAATAGTGGCGACCATTGAAATAGTGCAAAACTAGTTTTGATAAAATAAATGGGTTTTTTTTTCGTTCTTTTCTAATCAAATTTCGTGGCAACAAGATTCTATCAGAGGATTGGGTTTACATTACATATCCTACAGATGTATTGTAAATTCTTTAAGAACAAGCAATACTGTTAAAGCCATAAAATTTACTAAAGATTTTAAAAAATCACGTTATTTCTGCTATAAATGGTCCTATTAATAGGAAACGTGTCCTGTCGACCTTAATCTAGCTGGTCCGTCACCCTTGTCTCCCTCCCCTAACTCCACTGTATTATGGAACTCAAGAATGGCCGTATTTTTGTGTCCATTCACGTTTCAACCGACCGTACCACTCGGGAATCGTTCTACAAGAAGTGTAGATTCTGGGAAGTGAGGACAGTTTTACACTATTATGTTTGTTGTCTTACAGAGATTTAGTTTAAAAAGAGCACCTGATAGAGTGCTCTTGATTCGGAGAATCGTATATGAAACCTGTCTCGTATAGAGTCTAGAGCGATATTTAAATCTTACTGAATCTTTTTAATAATACAATATGCCTTCGAAAATATTGCTACTTTTGAAAATAATACGAAAACCGAGTTGTCGTTTTACGTTTACGTTTGTGTAGCCACTCTACAAACTAAATTCATTCATGATTCGTAGATGTTCAGAAATGTTTGTGAGGAAAAGTAATGTAGGTATCGTGTGCATATTTAGAGCTTCAGTTTTTCGATATTATTTATTAAAAAACGAAACAAGAAAAGGTTTATGTTTATTACACGAATTTTTGGAGATCACAATCATAGCTTTTAATAGAAACATGTGAATTTTGATGCAAAAATCACAATTTTCTCAAGCTAGTTTACATGAAAGTAATTTAGTATGTCACGCATGACTATAGTTCATGATTTTTACACTACGAGAACTTAAGATGTTTTGATAAACAAAAACTAACCTTAAGCGACACGTTTCCAAATCGATCAAACACTTCACAAGTCCTGAAACTTCCGTGCCCAAAGTTCACTTATCATGTTACCTTGTTGTGTTTCTAATAGAGATAGTGAATTGTTATAATTACTGTGACGGGAAACTATTCCAATCAATCGTCACACCTTACCGTGTTATTAGGAATCAGGAGTCAGGTGATAGTTGCATGCGAGTAAGTTGCCAGAGGTGCGGTGCAGACAGTTGAACAAAGCGACTGTTAGTGCTACTGCTGCGGCACGTTCGTGAGTTAAGACATTCAAAACCGCTCAATATCCTGGGAGTATGAAAGTTTTGTCGGCGCACGGCTTCACGTGGTCCGGGGGGAGGGTGGGGTTCGGGAGGGCTAAACTATGCGAAGAATGCGCAATTAGTGAGCGAGCGAGCGTGTAAGGGGCCCGGCCGCGCCGCTAGGCAGCGAACGCAGTAAGAAAATATAAAGAAGGGGCGGGCCACCACCCGTTGTTTAGCGCCCCGCCCGCCCTGGGCATAACTCCCGATTGTCTCCCAAGAAATCCTCCTTAGACCCGTCGCAACCCTTTCGTAGGATTCACATCGCATAGCTCCTGTTTGGGTCAGCGTGAATTTCTTCCACGAATCCAGATACAACTCAAATTCTAATGTTTCTTTTATTGGGGTATGCTTCTTTGAATCGAAATTTATGCCCGACGACAAACTTTTTTTGTTTGCAACATCTATTTTTCAATCTTTATTTTATTGCAAAAAGTTTGGTGTCTTCAAAGTTCCCTACATAAAAAACACATAACCAAAGCAACAGATTAACGTACCTAGATAATTTATCACGAGATGTTTATTTGCATCAAATTTTAAACGCATAAATTCTAACCAAAAACAATCATGAGACCATCTGTGAGTAGATACGACGTTAATGTATTTCTGATGGATCTCCAATACCTCAGTTGACGAATAAATTACCTTATTAGTAATAATCCATCCTATTTATAGACTAAGAGTATAATAAAAATATTTACGCCTCCGATTACAACATAAATAAGTAAGATATCGATCAAACAAGATATCGATGTCCGAGTGATTAAGAAGATCAAAATGGTATTTTGAACTGAGCTGAAGAAATTGTTTAATATTCATATGTGGATGGCACACGCACAATTTCATCTGAAGCGCGCGAGAGCGCTGGCAGTGGACCAAATTAACCAACTAACGAACTAATAAATAATGATCTCTTGTTTTTCTACTCGGTGTGGAATAGAAATGTTCCGAGTCGATCTCTCTGCACCGATATAAATAGAGATGCACGCGACGTTTCGGGTGAAAGCACTCTTAATTCGCGGCCGGTGTCACATGGAAGTAACGCTTGAATAACATACGGTGTGTTTATCCTCCTAACTAATTCGGCCTAACAGCAATTTGTAAGAGTGGCCGCACTTACTAATTTTAGCTTAACACCCGCCGTGAAAAGTTTACGACGGTGCCATAATTTCGAAGCAATTTCAAGAATGTTTGCCTTAACAGTCTTTAAGAGTTTCTTTTGCGAGCTCACAGTCGCCTCTTTAATTTCGAGTTTAATATTAGAATTAAGGTAGCGTATTGAAATATTTTTTGCTTCGAATCCCAAACTTATTTACCTACATTATTTGCTGGAGAGTAGTGATAATGATCGTCAAACTACTGATTTATGAAGACCGATTATAAAATTTAAGAATATATACGAGAGGGGTTCATTCTCGGTATAGGCATGAAAGAATAAGCAGAAAATTCTGAATAAAATTTATTTTTCAATGTAGTCCCCTAGGATCTGAACACACTTATTTGTCCTGAAAAATAACTTTTCGATTCACTCCAAAAATTATTTTTCTTACTGGTCTGAAAAATGATGCCGTTAATTCTTCATCGCCGGAAAATTGCTTGCCTTGAAGTTCTTTTTTGAGATTTGGGAACAGAAAGTAATCACTAGGGGCTAGGTCCGGGCTGTAGGGTAGATGATTGATTTCTTCAAATCCACAATCCCGCTCAGCAGCATTGGCAATGCGCGCCTTGTGAACAGGCGCGTTGTCGTTCAGAAGCAATACACTTCCGGTCAATTTTCCCGGTCTTTTTTCTTTTATTGCCTCCTTTAAATTGCGCAGTGTGTTAGCGTAAGATGTGTTAGTAATACTCTCACCTTTTTTTGTGTACTCAATTAATAAGATTCCCTTGGAATTTCAAAACAGTGTAGCCATGAGCTTTCCGGCGGATGGGGTGACTTTGAACTTCTTCGGTGGGGCTGTTCCTTTTTTATGCCACTGCATAGACTCCTGCTTGCTCTCAGGATCATAGTGATGAACCCACGTTTCATCACCAGTAACAATTCGATCATAAATGCTTGGCGGATTTTTACCACAGAGCTCCAAAAACTCCTTGCAACAATCAACTCGCACTTGTGTCTGATGCTTTGTGAGCATTCACGTTACGGCGGGTGCCGTACAAGATGGGTATCTTGCACTGAACTTTGGCAAATTCAGATGGTCATGAAGGATAGTGTGAATGGTGCCCACGGATAGCTTGGTTCTTTCTGCTAATATTTTCACTCTAACACGGGCATCTTTGAGTACAAGTTTCTCAACCATTTTCACGTTTTCTTCAGTAGCGGCACTAACCGGCCTACCGGCACGAGGGTCGTCTTCAATACTCTCTCTACCCTGTTTAAATTCACTTGACCACTTTTGAATTGCAGACAATGAAGGGGCAATATCTTGGTAAACAGCCATCATTTCTTCGTGAATTACTTTTTGAGTCTTTCCTTGTTTTGTGAGGAGTTTTATCACAGCGCGATGCTCGATTTTTTTCAACATTGTCGTATCAGTCATCGTAGTTGCATTTCCGAGATGATATTTTGAATACTAATGGCGACAATGAAATAAAATTTTGTATTATTTACACTCTCGATGAGTGTCATAAACTAATGAAATAATTTAATTACTCTCATCATTAGTATATTACCCCGATTCTGAGAATACATTGAACGCCTCGTAGGTGTATTAAAGAAGTATTGTTTAACTAGGTACATTCATTAATTTTTTTATAAATAGATATATAGATAGACAGATACGCTTTATTGCACACAATTAAATTGAAAAATAACACATGATAAAGACTTAGAAATGTACAATTTAGGCGGTCTTATAACTTGCAATCACTTGCAGCGATCTCTACCAGACAATCGTAAGGCGGCGGAGATATTTCAAACGTGAGTTTATGTTTTTTTTATAAGAACCTATTAGCGATAAAATGGAAAAGAAAATAGATGTTTGCGCTTAGCAACACATTTGGTGATATATTTTTATTTTATGTAGGTACTTAGTTTTACACATTTCTAACATAAATTATAAATCGTATTTTACAATAACTAAAAAAAATTGGGAACATACTTTGAATTTATTGACTATTGTTAATTTTACTTGAGAATGACGGCCACTCTGCTCTAAATTTAATAGAACAAAAATATACTATCGTCTGTTTACAGAATACTTAATGTTCTATCAATAATTTTGCGCCAAATAACACATTTACAGGGGTCTAACTATAGTCTTGCTAAAACAATATTACTTCAAGCTTGCTCCGCAGCTTATGGGTAGTTTTCAACGTAAAGTTACCATTTTGTAGCTATAACTGTATTGTGTGTAGTAGCTCCTATTCGTAAAAAACAAATGGTGGTAAAATTTATTTCCCTATACAGGTCAAAAGCATTGGCGCAAAACCTTTTCCTGTCCTCATTCATGGCACAGTCGTGCTGTAAGCTCACCGGCTTTTACGTTGTATACTAAAGTGTAGTTCGCCGGCCAAAAGTACAGCGCAGCCCGATACCAGTGCTTTGTCATAGTCAAATTTGCAACGAGTAGCAGACATATGGATAGTTAGACTGTACGCATCCGCCTCAACAAGCAGGCAAGGGTTAATTAAATTCGCACCAGCCGCCTCTCGTCGCCATCGCATTCCCCGAACTCAATGAGATTTCAATTTACTTTGGTCAGAGGAAGCTCTGCGATGTCCACAAATTAATACAGTGTCGTGCATTGAGGCGAATACTGGTAACACTGTTATTTTTTATTACGGCGTTACTACATGTGTTGTTTTTTTAAATAGGCACGCAACTATAAACGTAGCATGGGCGTCTGGATTTATGGAATTTTATGATACATAAATCTCGAGCAATCCACACGGCAAGTCGCTTAGTGTGACACGCGCTCCGATGACGTCTGGATATACGCATTTCGACGTCATATTAATTGTGCGGTCTCTTCTTAATTCTGCGGTCTCTATTAAGTATCTTATTAACCCTCTCTCTATTCTAGATACTTTGAACCAGGTCTTTTAGTTCTGACTGTGTAATTATCCTTCAACCATGATCTGGTGTCAGAGTTTCCAAGCCGCCAATAAGAGGCCTCTTACATCATTTGATTTTACTACCTCGATTTGTGATCTTATGAATTACGATAAAAGCTGGGAGCAAAAGCTTAACGTCCGTAACAATTATAGGTAACTGTTTTTTAAATACAAAACAAAGTTTTCCTAACTGACCCGATTTGGCATCAAACCCGGGAACCTTATGTAGAAGGTAAAACACGGAACGACTCCACAAAACGGGTTGTTAAACCAGGTTATTACAACTACATGTTTTTGGTCGACTGATTTTAATTAATGAAAACACGATTTAACGTGTTTGTTTCCAATGTTTATTTTACTCACTATCTATTAGCCAATGAAAATTGTTTAACAATGGCAGCTAGCACTGACTGGCGATCCACCCCGCATTCCAACCGGGCTGCAGTTTCAATCATTGAAAATAGCTATTCAAAATATTTTGAAAATTGTTTCATAACGGATCGGCGGGCCGAATTGCATTGTACGTGCGCTCTGATTCGGCATCCCAACTATTCCCAGGTTATGTCAATCGCCACATGATTTTCCTCCCTTTTTACACTCGTACGACGGGTTTGAACTCGATTGCGACAATGCTGTAATGTTTATTGACTGTCATTCCTCTTCTTTGCATATTTTCAATACTCGGATTGAATTATTTGAATTCTCAGAAATATTTGCTTGCGATTAATCAAAAAAAAAAAGCTTAATTTGGCTGACTTTGATTAAGGTCTTTTAGAGACGAGATTTATGATCAGCATGAAAACGTACCTCTTAATTTGTGTTGTAAATATATAACTGATAATATCATATGTCGTAAAATCTCTTAACATATTCACCCCCAACTATTTGATTACACATACATTTGATTTTATTACGGGAATAAAAAAGGGGGACCAATTAGAAGTTACGTAAGTGCTCTTACTAATTTTATGTGCCATGTTATAATTAAGTTAACGTCATTTTACTTTTATATTCCAGGAAGGAACGAGCTAATAGCGAGGTATATAAAACTTAGAACTGGCAAAACCCGCACGAGAAAACAAGTCTCCTCGCACATACAGGTGCTAGCTAGGCGAAAACTAAGGGAAATACAGGCCAAACTCAAAGTGGTAAGTTGGAATTCTGGGCTTAACTAGGTTAAGATTAATCAACGATATTCGACTTCTGCCGTGAATATTCATTATACTTTTGTAAAATCTCACAAAAAAAAAGAAACTCATAAAACCCTCGATTAAGCTTACAGAACACCGGTAAGTTAGGACATATTTGAATAGCGACCACAGGAGCCAATCTTACCCATTGTAATTGCAATTAGCATGAGTATCATGGTGCTAAACAATTAATTACCATGTCAAAGTAAGAAGTTTGTTGGTTTTTAAAAGATTTTAAAAGGGAATGGATGATTTTTACTTTGACGTTACATACTACACCAAATAATTCCAAAAAAATATAGTTTTTGTTGCTACCTCGGCACAGTCCGTAAAGCTAGAACAAAGACGATATATAAACAATATCATATTAGATTCTACCCTTTTAAATATAACCACTGACTGTTTTATAGTATTTTGCATTACACAATACGTATTTATTAAACATGACCCAGTAAATAGTGCTCGGTAAAATTTAATACTGTTGGCATTAAAGTAGATTAGTGGGAATTAATAAGCCAGGTAAACATACTTAAGTCGGCGGGAAATTCTCTGTCCGACCCTTTCCCATTACCCGGGTTTAGGGGTAATGTGTTAAAGCTTGCTGGATTGGTTCACATATCCAAAATATGCTAATCCATTCTGTTTCCTATAAAATCATGTTGGCACTTGAAAGTATGTACCTAATTTAGATGTAATAATAAAAGAAAAGCTGCATTAAAGTAGGTAAAAAAGTATGAAAAAGTAAAATTACCGAATGAAAATATGATTATTTTTATTTTATACTGCGCAACCTTATTTTATATTTAAATTAAGTGCTCACTTAATTAATGGATAAGTATCTACTTACATATTTTCAGCATATATTAGATTTCTGTTATAGTACGTTTTTTGAGGACATAATTAAGTAGGTACTTGTGTATTACACAAGTTGGCTTTTTATTTTGGTCTAATATAATTTGTATTAGTAAAAGGCACCGGATTTAAGTATAACACTTTTAGGCACATCTCAATAAACGAACAGTTTCTTTTCTTTTTGTGTTCGTTTGCAATTCTGACTACTTTAAAAAGGCCATCTTGTGTAAGCGAGGAAGAGAAACCTTCGCCTAGTAAATTCTGAGACTGGATTAGTTTACTTACTAACTTTAAGAATAGTATTGCGAGTCAGCCAAATCCTTAACATCAAAGTTTCAAAGAAACTTAATATCTAGGACGGTGGGATGATGAAAGAGAAAGCCATGCAGTCGATGAGCACGCTGTCAAGTGCGCAGATAGTAGCTGGTCTTCCGCACCCTGCGTATCACCACACGGTACCTCACTTGCTGACTGAGACCACATTACTGGGGGCTACTGGAGATCTATTCTCACTTTTCAAAGTTTCATCATAATCAACCGTATAAATAATAGATCACATCATTTGTAATATACATGTTTTTAAGAAACAAGTAAGTCCATAAAATAAGTAGACATAAATATAATTGGATTTCGCAAAATACAAAAATTAAAGTAGAAATTTAGCAGACGGGAAATAGGTACTTTCGAATTTTTATGTTTGGTGCAGCATAACCCATCGCTTGACAAAATTTGTCTGTCTTCTGGATACAGGAACGAGCACCTTCCAAAAATTTTTCATCTATAAAAGGTTCTAATTAGTAACTGTCTACTTTGGAAGCTCCGAAAATTAATTAATATTCCAATGAAATATTTTTCCAAAGCCGTCTCATAATAAGTCCTAGGACTCAATTTTCGGATGCCACTTCCTTTCGACTATTTAAACTGTTATTTTTTAACATTGCATTTAATTAAAATTGCTATTAATCCCTCAACCCCCAGGAGGCACTCGGGTGCCACGATAACAATTGATTTCAATTGTGTTATAGTCTTATTTAATAGTGTTATGGCAAGAACCTTACATGATTCCACGAATGACCCATGGTTAATTTTATAGTCATTATGGAGAATCAAGGTGCAAATGACATCCCAATCAAGACTCATCGACCTTGTTCTGACCATAGTCACGTTGTCTATATTATTATAAATAACCAAAGACTCCCATAGCAGTGCTAGTGACCATAGAATACCCAGCGTACGATAGCTTACCCCATGTAATGTGGTCTTGTCATAAGCATGGCCGTGTTCGTTTTGTCGCTTCTAAACCGGCATGGCGCAGTGTTCAGATAAATAGTGGTGCTGCTTTACTTACAACCTTATTTGGCAACAACGTTAGAGTTAAGAAATTAAAACTTGTATCAAAATTCCAACAGATATAACACAGATTAATAACTTGTAAACATACTTGTTAAAAAGAGGCTGAAGTTAAAAGACCGAGTTTCTAGTTTTGCTTCTCGGCACTAGACACATTTTTTCCATAGCATGGTAGGTGCAAATATTGGGACGTTCAAAATAGTCTCCAAGGGCCAAAATTGATTGGAAGAAATAAAATTAGATTTATTGATATTTTACTATAAAAAATAAATAACACCCAGTTAGTGGTTTAAATACCGGGCCAAGATCTCGGGGTCCCAGGTTCGATCCCCGGGTCGGGCAACAAAAAAGTTTCGAATTTTCGAAGTTGCTCGGGTTTGTGATCACCAACCCGCATTTGGCAAGCGTGGTGATAATACCAGTTCCGATCATTGCTGTGGTAACTTGAATTCCCTGCAGTGGGATGATTATAGGATATGTTACTTTACTTTACTACTTCTTTTTACTATAAAAATATTTTCTAGCAACTATTTTTAAAATTAACAGGACTCTTTGTTACAAATACTACTTACTGGTATATATTCAGACAAAACAAAAAAATAAAGACGTAAATATTCATTTGTTTCTGGCAAAGAACCAGGAATTAAAAACTAGCATGACGAGTTCTAAAATTTAGTGTCTCCAACCAATAATTTCAAATTTCAACTTTTTATGAAAAAATTGATATTTTCTGTACCTACCTAATAATTGCGTTAATTAATATTATAAAGTTAAAGCATCTACTAAAATATTTTAGATGATTTTTAAAGTAACAACTTCGTGGGCTTTACAAGTATTAACTTAGACATTAACCGATGAGCAAATAACAATGTAATATAAGCTTAACTGTATGAGTAGACGTTACTTACCATAAGTCTTTAATTTTTTTAAATTTTATTTTCAGCAATTTTGGCAACCGGGCTTACAAGCTGGACCATCCCAAGAGTAAGTAAAGCCACTATTTTATATTTACAAAATCATGTATTAATTTAGTTCTAAAGTCTTCTATGGCTTGCAAAAAACATCTAATCAATCTCAAGATTTTAATATTCGCCAATAAGTTTACTTCGTCTAAAGTACTGATAAGATCCTACGCTTCCTTCAGTTCCATCATGCTTTTTGTTATGTTATGTTTAGTAATATCAAAGCCAATGAATGGCTTGTTCGGGTTTTAGCTCTCCTATCACAAATTTTAATGGCCTAAGCAGACGAGGGATTTTTGTCTGCGGACTTTTTTGTCTGCTAAAATAGATCGCTTACCACTATATCGAGTAACACAAACGAGGGATTAAAAGCGTATCCGCGTACCCCAAATTACCGAGGATATGCAGAGAGCGGACCGGACAAAAGTACGGGGGAGTCCCCGAAAAAAATTGAACTCGTGTGACTAGGCGAAGCAACGCACATGGCGGACTTTAGTCCGCGTTGTGCGCTCGAGAGTGACGTACGTATGCACGAAGATAAACGAACAAATGATCGCACACCGTGGGCGTTGAGTTCGCGGTAAATCCGCGGCGAACTTTTTATTCGCGGAGCGTAGCGGCGGATAAAAAGTACGCTATAATAGTCCGTAATAAAAAGTCCGTCAAGTGCGTTGCTTCGCCTAGTCGCACGAGTTCTTTTTTTTTCGGGGACTCCCCCGTACTTTTGTCCGGTCCGCTCTCTGCATGTCCTCGGTAATTCGGGGGACTTTTTGTACGCGGTATTTTTAATCCCTCGTTTGCGTTACACGATACAGTTGTAAGCGATCTATTTCAGCAGACAAAAAAGTCCGCGGACAGAAATCCCTCGTCTGCGCAGGCCATAAGTTTCACTCATATTCATTATATCAGAACGGCTTTTTAAACTTAATCTTGTAAATATATGAACTTTTATTTCCAGTGTCAAGCCGTTCCCGGGCGCAGGTTACAAAGGAGTTCCAGGAGTGGGGGGTGTTGGGGTTCCGGGAGGGACAGATGTCGCCCCCCCTCCACCGTGGGAAGGCCGCGCGATAGCCACGCACAAGCTGAGGCTAGTGGAGTTCTCCGCGTTCGTGGAGCATCCTCGTGACCCTGACACGGTGAGAGAGTTTTTAACTAAAGAGTAAAACTTGAACTAAAGAGCCTTTATTTTTTAGTTTTATTTAATTGCACACAATAATCATACATGCATGCATACATTGCCTGCTCCGAGGGTTTGATTCCCGGATATCCCGGAAAATAAGTGTTTTTCTACATTATCACTGGCCTGAGTATTTGTGGTAACTACCTTCTTTGTTTAATCGATGTGTCACAAATTACTTAATGTTACACAAGATGTTTTCTATAAAAAATCGAGCCGACTAAAGAAGGTCTATCATACTTTTCAATTTATTGAGACGATATAAGGAAAATAAGGTTGCCGTTATATAACAAGTCCTATACATGGCAGTAATAACTTCCTGTAGACAGCAAACAATTTTTTGCAATTTCCTAAAGCATAAAGTTAGGTGGCAAAAGCAGAGATGAAAAACAACATGTTCAAAAAAAAAACAAATCGGAATACTATTTATAGGTACCTTGAAGTTGTAGACATCTTAAACGGTACGGTATTAAGCCTTATAGAGACTGTAGGTATATCCTGTACCAAATTCAAAATGTTATGTCACTGTCCAATCGCCTCATCGTGACCATGACCCGTCAGGAATGATACCGCGAAGTATGAAATAAGAGCCGTAGCGAATGCCACAATACGACTGAATGAGCCTTGAACTTTCAATGCCCTGATACACTTTACAGATGAGCTTCAAACGGATAGATAGAATCCGAGATAACCTCTGCTATTTTGAAGAAGTGGTTGAAATTGATTTTATAAAAAGAAACATAACACATAACAGAACACTAATAGCATTAATGGGGTACAAAGCAGAGATTCTGTGTTCGAAAAAGGCATAGGAAGTACTAATGGGTTTTATTACAGATTATAAATCTATTTAGGTGCTAATATCCGTAACATTATGAAAGTACATTTATCATTACAACAAGATTCAAATATTATTGTATATCTTAAATTCAAAGCTAGAGTTTGATCACTAATCGCACTGCTATTGGAAATGTCATATAATGGCTCTCCTATTCAATTATTTTTTTATCTAGATTCTCAAAAACTATAATGTACTCCAAAAACTGATTTTTAACACATTTCAAGACACAGAGTTAGACACAACAGAGGTTTAACTGTAATAAAACCGGCCAAGTGCGAGTCAGACTCGCGCACGAAGGGTTCCGTACCAAAACGGCCAAAAAACGGGTTTGTTGTATGGGACCCCCTTAAATATTTATTTTATTTTGTTTTTAGTATTTGTTGTTATTGCGGTAACAGAAATAAATAATTTGTGAAAATTTCAACTGTCTAGCTATCGCGGCTCTTGAGATACAGCCTGGTGACAGAGCGACGGACAGACGGACAGACGGACAGACGGACAGACGGACAGAAGGACAGAAGGACAGACGGACAGACAGCGAAGTCTTAGTAATAGGGTCCCGTTTTTACCCTTTGGGTACGGAACCCTAAAAATGTCCCAGAAAGCTTTATTAACCATCTTATTTTTTCCAGTATCCCCCAAGCGCGGCGCCTGCGCAGCATTTGTTCGTCCATATAGGTGGTACAGTCACATATGCGGATCCTTTACTAGAGGTGAGTGAATTTAATTTATTGGCTACCATTTCCTCAAACTTTTAAGGTGTCGGTGAAAAAAAATGTTACCGAATGTTTGTAAATGTCTGTTATCCCTAGTCCGGTATTTCTTCATTCTTACTCAGATAAAGTGCTTAATTTTTTTTTACAGTATTCTGGAAGAAAAAAATTAAATAATTTTATAGTCGAATATAGCGTACTTACATTCTACGAGTAAATACATGTTAGATGCACAAAATTAAGTGGATCTTCTCTTACTAGTATTAAAGAAGTCCTCATACTTATATTATATCCTATGTACAAATAGTATAAATACATACAGAATGGAATGGAATTTTGCATTATAATGACGCAAACATTAAACATGTTCGATATATATGTTCGACATTGTATCACCAATCCTAACGACATTAAAATTTTAATATGGTAAATGAAATTTTTGACTACGACACTTCAAAACTAAAATCAGCTAAATCGGCCTAGCCGTTTTCGAGTTTGGATGGAATGGATGGAATTTTATTATAGAGTAGAATTTTTAGTGGATAGTGTCTTACAGCGCATGTATCATTGCATCTTCTATATCGCGAGTTCAGCCTATCCTGATCAATATGTTTTTGTCCACAGTCCGTAGACGTCCAACAAATAAACGATAAGTTCCCAGAGAAGAAGGGCGGCCTCAAAGAACTTTACGAGAAAGGGCCGAGAAACGCGTTCTTCCTCGTCAAGTTCTGGGCGGACCTCAACACCAGCAACCTGGACGACCCAGGCGCCTTTTACGGGGTCACTAGTGTGTAAGTAACTTATTATTGCTTCCCATTGTTATAAATACCGCCGAAGACAGAAACAGTTGGAGAAAAACTACAAGGGAAGAACCCTCAGCACTGAGGAATACGACGCAAGGAGGAAGATTGTTATAAACGTTGTGTGAGAATTGAACAGCCTAGATTCTGCGTTACGATTGCAAGCGCTTACCGAATGCACAGAATTAACCAACTAGGCACCAAAGCCACTTAGTACAACTATTTACTGGTGTAATCATTATAAAATCAAATCAAACAAAAAGTGTATTAAGGGCCTAGATCCGAAGAGAGTGGATGTAGTACTATCATGCTCTTTGTGTCTCAACATATGTACGAGAGATGACCTAAACTTGCAAATTATATAAAGCATTGAAAACCTAACAGTAATTTAATGACCAGATTCACAGAAAAATCAAAGTATTGTTTCTTGCATTTTACGCTAGATTTTTCGGTAACCAAAGATCTAGTAACATTTTTAAGTGCTTCATAACCTCAATCGTATATGACGCTTCGTTCACACATAGCGAATCAATCGGTGTTACTACAAAAAATAAACAAAATGAAAAATCAGCGTCGTGATAAGCCTCTAGCTGTCACGACTAATGCTGAGCGGGAACTGTTTTGCCAGTGTTTCCTTTTGTGTAAAATGTTTATGCTTTGTGTTTGTTGTTGTGTCAAATATATATTTCTTTCTTTCTTTCAAGGTTAAGCTTGGTCCAATTATACGATTTTGCTTGATTGAATCTAGAGTAAGTCTATTTCGTGCCTTCCAGATACGAGAGCAACGAGAACATGACGATAACATGCAGCACGAAGGTCTGCTCGTTCGGCAAGCAGGTGGTGGAGAAGGTGGAGACGGAGTACGCGCGGTTCGAGAGCGGCCGGTTCGTGTACCGCATCCACCGGTCGCCCATGTGCGAGTACATGGTCAACTTCATCCACAAACTGAAGCATCTGCCCGAGAAGTACATGATGAATAGCGTGCTCGAAAACTTTACTATACTACAGGTGTGTATCGTGTTTTGCTTATAGCAAGACCTTGTTTGATTGCCTATAGTAGACCTAGACCCTAGTAGTTACTACTTTGAAAAAACTAATGTACTGCTTCACTTTCTGTTAAAAAAAGTAAAGTAACAGCCTATAATCATCCCACTGCAGGGACAAGTGCATAATCTTTTTGTAGCCCGACCCGGGGATCGAACCTGAGACCCCGAGATCTTGGCCCGGTATTTAAACCACTAGACCAACGGGGCGTTCTATATTTCATTGTTTTACAATGAACTACAGAACGTTCGTGTTCCTTTTGATATCCCATAACTCTAGCTAGGGTATTAAACAGACCATGGAAAAGAATCAAATTGCATAAATTATTTTTCTTGTTTTTTGTATAATTTTTTCATAGAAAATAATTCTAAAAAGTCACGACTGTTTATGTAAAACACCCTTACCTTGTTATGAATGAACTTTTGAATAAAACGATTTACTCGTACCTATTTATCAATAAAACACCCACACACGTCAATGTTTTTTACAAGTTATTATTAAGTATTATTTTACCTCTCCCGCTACTTTACTACTACACTTTAGTGTAAGTTTGCCAACGTCTCGCAAAACTAAGGATTCGCCATACTGGTTAAATTTTTTTAACAAATTTAACTTAAATTGATGTTATATTCGAAACTATTGATTTTTGAACCACATGTTCTGGGGCGTTTTATATTATTTTTACCTATGGAGAGTTATGGGATATTAAAAGGAACACGTTGTATAAGGTCATATATCCCTTTTTCAATCTGGCTACACCCTTAACATATTTACAATTTTAGTCTAGCGGACCCGGCAGAAGTTGTCCTGTCCGGAAAAGCAGCGCCATCTACCGGGTTCCATTGTGTTTCGAACCAAGTGTAATACGCACAAAATTTCATTTTAATTAGTCCAACCGTTTAGGAAAAGTTAGGTGACACACACACGTACCGAAAAATGATCCTTATACCTTTATTAAGTTATTATGAGCAACTAAACCAATTATTATTATTATTATTTTACCAATAAAAATGTCTTCTTTTCCTCAGGTGGTTTCAAATAGAGATACACAAGAGACATTGTTGTGTGCAGCTTTCGTTTTCGAAGTTTCGAACAGTGAGCACGGCGCGCAACACCATATCTACCGGCTCGTCAAAGACTGAAGCGCCTTGCCCACTCATCGACGTCGAGTTTAGTGTGCTAGAGCAACCATGTCAAACATATGTGCGATGGACACGTGTAGCAGTTGTAGTATAGAAATCAAATTTGCAGAACTGATTTGTCCGATCTAAGCGAGATTTGGAAATCGAGATTATTGAGCTAGCGGTTACCGCAATTATCAAATTTCCCTCACCAACCCTCATTTCACTATTTGGACTCATTGGTATTCAAAAAATCTTTAAACTTTCTTATATCCTGTCTCCTACCTATAGTTTCTAATGGAAAGATGATGCAATATTTTGTATAAGCTTGCGCATCTCAGGATTAGCAAAGTACGTAATCCTGGAATATTCACTGACAATCAAAATATCATTCTATGAATATCAGACATCAGTTTATATAAAGTTGACAGAAGAAGAATGACTTAATATCGTACTAAACTAATTCGGTGGTGCGCAAGAGATGATATCAGAAATTGATGATTATTTAGTACTTGGATACGAGAATACATTCATCCACTGTCATCTATACGTTAATCCTAAAGGCAGTATACCTTACAGCCACTCATAATGCAGTCTGTCTGCTTGGAAGGAAGATCATTTAGTTATAGTTGGTACCTACGTAGTAAACTATCCAAACCCTTCAGGTTTTAAACTTTTGTTATTGCATTTTGCATATGAAGTTAATACTAAAACAAGTATTTTTAAACTAAATATTTACAGTTGAACAGTATGATTTTCCTTGCCGTTTCGAATGATTGTAAATCATGATCAAGCTCCTTTAAATATTTTATTTGTCTTTAATCACGTTTTAGTGTTAATTTTACAATATCCAATGCACATTAGACATTAAATGTAAGAATGTTTATACAATATTTTTGAAATGTTCATTAATAATTATTGTTTTTCTTTCCTTGCCGAAGGCAATTCTGTCAACTTTCTTATGACCAGTTTTCTTTTAAACGATCCGCACTACAAATAGGTGGTTAATTACTGGTCTTAGCGCGTACATATTTGCCTGTACTGAGAATTTATGAAATAAGGTAGCTCTGAATGGTTTGGTGATAGGCTCTGCAATAGCCTACTTTCTTAGGTTATCCTAACAGATTAACCTGACCAAATTCGCAAGCAGTTTTATAGAAATATAAAACTTTTTGTTAGATGATAAAACATAATGTTCTGTGTCGTTAAACGCCCAAAATGACTTACAAATAAATTTAGCAAATTCAACGTATAAAAAGAGAGACAGAGATATTTTGAAAGTTTGATGAAGAAACAGGAAAATACCAAAGTACACATTACATGACTACTTACAAATTAAAGAGAAGAACACAAAACAATACAATAGTTAAAGTAAAAAAATCTAATGTAGCAAAGGTCGGTGTGTCATGGAAAACTGCAGGGCTTATTTTAATGTGATTTGATGAGTATTATTCGAATTCAGTCGAAAATTTCTTTACTGTACTCGTATGTACCATTGCTAGAACTACTGAAATGAAGAAACAATGACTCAGTTAATACCGGCTTTTGCTTCTCCGTGGCTGTAACTTAACATGTAGGGTTTAGATTTTATTGCAAATATCTTGAAGTTTTAAACTAACTGTAAATGTTAATTTTGATCTGTGAGGTAGTAGCATCGTTTCCCTGATCGACGTGTAGATAGTGCAGAATTTTGATACTTCTATCTTTAATCTGTTTTTTATTGGTTCCGTCATTTTCGACATAGTTGGACACCTTTTTTCAAAGCTGTTTTTTGCACACATATACTACATTAGGAATCGGAAAAGATTACATGCATTCTTCTATGGGTATAGGTACCTAACCCTTTTTTACCTTTCTTCAAATTGCGCAGTTTGTTCTAAAGATTTAGAGACCTCTAAAATGGGGCATTCAGATTCATCATGTGAAGATCAAGTTGTTGCAATACCTAGGTACCTTATTTTAACCCCCAACGCCTCTCAACTGTTTGTAGGATGCTTAAGACTACCTACATCGAGGTACATAATATGGATCATCTTTTGAAATTTTTAACATCCACTTTTAGGGTTCTGTATTCATTTAGGTTTTCTGATAGTTTGCCTTTACCGACTTTATTGTCTAACCCAAAGCTGACCTATTCCATCTAGCACGCTCCACTACCCGATATTAGATCGTGAAATATTCGAAAAAAAAAGATATAATGTGAAGATAACATAGCAAATTGTGATCTGAAAATTACGCTACAAGTATTTTTGTAACTGAATGTTTATTGTATAGCTCAATTTTCATAACTCTATTTTAATTTGAAACTGTTTTCATTCACTAAAACTGTTCTCTGTACATAAAATTTAAACACCACTGGAGTGGTTCAGATTTCTTTAATTCATTAGTTAGAATAACATGTTTTACATAATTCTTAAAGCTAATAATGTTCGGTATCTATATGTGTAAAGTAATTTCAGATAAGAAAATATAGAATTGAATACACACAGTGCCTCTAATAATTATGTTACATTAACATAAATTACTTGAGCAGATTAATCTTTTCACTGTTTTGGACATAAGAAAATTAAACAAAGTATATAGATTTAGCAGTGAAAAGATTAAAGTTTTAGTGTAGGGAACTTGAATCATGCGTAGGTTTATTAAGCGTAGACTTTTAAGGTATGTCTTAAATCGCCACAGTATTAATGACTTGTGGTGTGATCATTGCTTCAGTTTCTTATCATTCGGTATGTAAATATTTCAACCGACTGAATTATCCTTTTGTTATCTACGGCCTGTGCACCTAAGCTATAGGTACTTGTTTTATTACTTGATAGTGGTAAGACATTATTCTGTTCTTATATGATTTGCCAGATAGTTGTACTTGTAATGTAACGGTCTTTGCCACAATAACTGTTCGCTTCGCTAATTGTACCCACATGTATATAATCATTATGTACCTACGATAAAGTGTTCATGTGTTCACATGGTCTGCCAGTTAGGGGTATGTACTAAAGTGTATCATACAGAGAATAGAAGTTCGGTCACATGTTAAATGTAAGCTTATATAATGTATTTTTCTCATGCCCGTTGATTTTCACTTTTAAAAACCACATCTTTTATGCAACTATTTTAAGAATCTTTTATAACGGGCCTAAAAGGTGACATCAATGATGATTTTTCATCTTCAAAAACGATCTTCTCTAATTGTTATAAAGTCATTAAAGTTTTGTTCCATCTACCTTCTATATACCTACTATTGTGTAACGAATTGAATTGTTTACCAAATCATTTATTGGAAATATTCATGAACCCTTCATCGCCTTGTTTAGAGCGCCGTTCTTTCGTTCTTTTGTAAATTAATTTTACAAAACTAACAGTTTCAAAATCGGACAACAGTTAAAATCAACGGTTTACAGTCTTCTAATTTAACGCTTAAGAACGTCGCTCTTAAAAGTCATCATGTCATTTATACCTACTTATATTTATGACTAGGGATTGTACTCGTATACTCCCGTGAGTTTTAACTCACTGAATCTAAAGTTTGTACAGTTTGAAAAGTCCAACTATGTTCACGAATCAGACTGTCATTTGTTCATTAATATCTACTGTCTTAGAACTTCAGCGAACTATGACAGCTATAGCAGTGACAACAATAAAACTTCTATTGCCTGAGTAATAGTTAAGATAATGACGATTTTAGAGCATATTAGGCCTGTTTAAAATGTATGGACTACACTGTCACCGCGGCTCTTTCAAGTTTCAAAGTACAAACGAGTCTACTGCTCGCTAGCCTGCCGGTTGATACAATAAGTTTACGTGGCAATGATTTGATCTCTCTTTTAGTCAAATATTTTAAGGGTCCTCCCGTCAGCGTACTCGTGCGCACAATTAATTTTAATCAGTTAAGTTTATGTGCATTACATAGTATTTAGTTTCAAGACATGAGGTAGGAAAATATTATCTTAGATAATAATAAGAGATTTTGTATTTATTTGATAGAGTTATATATTAGGTAAATTGTAAAGTGAATAGCTTTAAGATTTTTTGTTTTATGGCGATGGTCGTTCAGAAAATTGTAGGGTTGTCACATACCTAGTACTTAAGCGATTGAACTTAATTTCCTTCTAGCAGAGGGTTTGACGGCTTTTCAGTTTTACATTTCATGGACCAATAAGTAAAGGTAGCGTTTAGATTTTAGTGACGTTTCTTTATTCCTTTTATTAATTATTAAAATTTGCAAACATATTTTCTACGCGTTGCTAAGGCGGCCAAATCCTCTGTTACAAAATATATTTTTCTGAGGAATATCAAAACGCAATGCATCATTTTCTACGGATGATCCAATGATAGAATTACGTTTTGTTTTCAAACGAGCAAAAAAGATCTGCTTTGTTGTGATTTTTTTAAATTATTGATATGTACTCATGCGAGATTAACTCGATATTAATCGATACTATTGCTAGAATAGTAATACTTAAATCTACGGAATTGTTTGATGAGCCAACGGCAACATGCAATAATATCAAGGTCGTTTTCTGTAAATAAAGTATAATTTAGTGCATTTTTCAGTTGTTAGTAGTAATTTAAGCGATTTTTGCTTCTATCTAAAGTTTTTCATATCGACAATCTGCCATATCAAAATGAAAATATAAAGATTTAGTCGGCGGCATTGGAGAGAATCATTTGTCTATTATGTTCTCGTAAACTAAGAATCCGCGGTATAGATGATACTTTTGTTACTACCTACAGCAAATGATTTGCTACAAAACTAGCCGACATTGTACAGTATTTTAAAGATAATATTACGTTAAAGATTTGTATGAAAATTTAATTATATTGTCTTCTTAAATTCACGAGTTTATTATTTATTTACTAACACATATTAATCCTATGCCACCATTGAAATAATTACCAGAGTTTTAGCCTAATTATCAAAAACATTATCTGATCCAGATAATTCCCTTCGTTTACAAAATAAATTCCTCTGGTACATTTCTTGGTACTAGCATTATTTTTTAAGAATCTACGTCATTCTTTATCTTACAAAACAGCAATACACGCTATAGCTATTAGAGGAAAGGCGTACAAGTTGGACCCTTAAACATACAAAGCTAGCGTGCTGGGAATGTTTTGCAACATTTTAAATAAGTATTTCTTGCACATCTTTGGCGCAACTTCTGCAATATCCTATAAGTTTGAGCGCGACGCTTAAATTGTGCTCGCTCGCTTGGCTAAATAATCTGAACATAACATGTGTTAATGTTGGAAAGGGAAGGCCCCGACGAACTTATCTTGATCATATCGGGGAAGTTCTAAAGAAAGGTCAGGTCAAGAGTACCCTAAACCGGCGAGCGTGTATGAAAAGATTAATGAATGTGGATGAAGCGAAAGTAGTCTGTAAGGATAGTAGCAAGTAGAAAGATGTGGTCTCTGCCTACCCCTCCGGGAAAAAGGCGTGAGTGTTTGTATGTATGTATGTAACATGTGTTAATAATACATACATTGCTCTAATCCCAAAGAGAGAAACTATTTAAAGCACTAGTATTAAGGAAAATAGAAACAACTAAGGTACATACCACAAACACCCAGATCCCAGAAAAAGTAAGAAAACACATTTTTTTTACATTGACTCGTCCGGGAAACGAACCTAGAACATCGGAGCATGCCACACCTTGAAAACCGGTGTATACGCCACTCCGTCATGGAAGTCTACAAATTTTGTAAACGGGGCTTTTGTGGCACACACATCCTAAGGAATAGCATTTAAGAAATTGAAAACATGATCCTATTCATTAGTTGTCCTTGAAAACAAGCTAAAAATCACTGGTTTATGGTATCTAGGTACTATGTCTATCTAAACATTGAATAACAAAGAATTGAGTGAACATTAAGTACCCAATTCTTAGGCTCACTTAGTACACCTCTACCCTAAGGAAATAAAGTCACCTGAAATCAAAATTGTTTCATGACCACACCAACTGCTAAGTCGATAAGCAAATAATTAACAATTATCTAAACAGATAATTAATCAGATAACGTTAATTTACAACGGGTGCTTAAAAACTATATTTTGTTGAATACCATCTGGACTCAAGGTAAGTAGTAACAACAGTATTTTTTTATTATTTATGTAAAAAATGTTTATGCGTGATTAGTCAGTGATAATTACAAGTCTATTTGAAGGAATTCACCTATTGCAAATATTCTACATAATGTATTATATTACCTATTAAGTATACAAGTCACAAACATAGTTATGTGTCTGTTCAACATATTGGTTTGTTGAATTTACGCGAACACTATCCTTATTAGGATTTCATACTGTATTTTGAACACTTAAATTAAGTACGTTGAAAAGGTAGCTACATCTTTCATTTCAAAGTCTGTTTATTCAAATTACTCATTCTTCGAGTTTTTTGAAATGCAAAACTATGATCAAAAATTATTCCGAAGCTTTACTTTACGTTACTTACAGATGGGGTCCTGTTTCGTTTTTACCATCACAGTTTTTCTTGTATCAATAACAACGGTCATTTGTGGTAAGTACCTGTAACCTGACAAAGTATGATACTTTTCTACCTAAGCTGTTTACGAGTAACAGAACTTAGAACTATAAACCAATTACATTTCTAGAGGATAGACCATGCCAGCCCAGAGATCATGGGGAAGAATCCATAGTTTGCGTTTGCAATGCTACCTACTGTGACACCATCACTCGAGAGGAACCAGAGCCTGGCACATATGTTATGTACACAAGTAATAGTGTAAGTATGGCTGAGATTGCCTAATCCTTCCTAACACCCTCCGACTACACTTAAAACTGCAAATTCTACAGTTCGCATTTCGTTTTCATTTCACAAGTTAAAATTCAGCGAAGTTTTCTAAATGTTTTTTTAATTTCCCAATGTTGTACTTTTGCTGACAGAAGTAGGTATGCTGAAAATAATTATTTTACACCAGGTTAAGATTACGTTTCAACACTTTGAACCCCAACGGACAACCGGTTGGTACGATAACAATTCATTTTAATTGTGTATGGAATATCCGATCGTCAAAGGGTTAAAAATACGAGCATGACATTAACATACGAGTACAAGAACCTACTAACCTACCTAAGTTTGTTATTTATATGCAGATAAGTAATCTATCTTCGGTAATTAATTAGTAAGGTATAACGTAATTCATGTTTCCAGGCGGGCGAGCGTTTCAATAAAACTTTTGGCGTTTTGGAAGACTACGTAGCGCCGGTGGCTCCAACGGAACCGCCAACAGAAGCTGAAAACAACGGCTATTATTTTTCTGCCGAGTTAAACAACGATGGCGAAGGTAATCATTTCTATTTAGACATTAGATACCAGACTCTCACGCCGAGTTAGAAGCTTTAACCTATCCAGCCGTGGACTTCCAAGGGGTGGTGACGATGAAGACATCTACTTGCGCTCTGTGTTGTGTGGTGTCGGCACTACGACAAGAGGCGGCTAAAGGAGTACCTACCTCCAGAAGAAGATGGGCAGTAGCGTCTTAATCTCTGCATTATTTAACGAACTGCAATTACCAAATCGATCCTGGCAAACGTGGCTATCCTCCTTTTAAAGAGGCAAGAGGCAGGCAGTGGACTGATATGGGTTGATGATGATGACTTGTGAGATCAAGTCATGATTATCTTAATTAGGTATACCGCTTTCAACCTTTACAAAATTGACAGTTGAAGAATTTTCCACCAAATGTGCACTAACAAACTGACTGACTTCTGTAGAGTGTGGGATTAAATCATCTAGTCCTGAGATGTACGTACCTAAGCGCCAACCTACTTCAGTAGTCGGAACATGAACACCACTAAGAATGTCTTACAAACTTTGTCTGCCCAAAACCCAATTTGAGTACTTATAACTTAGATACTTTGTTGAGGTACACAACATTTAATAAAAATGTTAATAGAGATAATTATGGAATACCTACCTAATAGAATTGCATCAAAGTAAGCCATTTCAACTGATACCAACTGATACTTTGAATTGAATTAAGTAATAGATAATTTTTTATCAAATATTTCAGACTTAAAAGCTGTAAGTGAAATATCGTACGGTGTTAAGTTCTAGATCTAGGCGGTAGCCTAATATGAAGTTTATTTTATTCTAGCGCAAAACTCTACTATCTTCAACAGAGTAAACCTGCGTATATTCACAATCACTCGGTTCCAAGCCATCGAGGGTTTCGGAGGCTCTGTCACCGACGCCGCAGCCATCAACTGGCGTAAACTGTCAGATGGTGCGCAAACGCAAATGATTAAGTAAGTATAGTTGGGAGGATATTCGCATAAAGACACAATATTACTAACATAGTTCTGTGAATCTCCAGCTGAAACTTCTTGCAAGCCAACTCGCCCGCAGAACGGACGATCGTTGTCAAAACCATTTTCACGCAGCTTCCGCAAACTGGGGCCTAATTCGCGTAGGTAACCGAATCGCAGTTCGATCGTGATTGATTTTAACGATATTGACATTTAGCCTATACTAGAACTGTCAAAAACCTGTCATTCAATTACGATTGTGATAGGATTCGGTTACGCGAATTACGGGCCTGGAAGATACGCGAATGAGGGGCCTGGAAGATGCGCAGCGGGGCTGCACCCAGTGAACTAATCTCCTGTTTGAAAATTATAGGTAGATACCCCTACAACTAAAACAGTTCAGAGTCACTCGTTGTAGGAGGGAGACCTACGTTCAGCAGTGTTGTGGAAATCAGAAAAAACGAAGGTAGGTACCACAAGCACCCAGACCCAAGACATTAAAGGAAAATTAAATATATTTCTCGTCCGCGAATGAAAACCGGGCCCTCTAGGCTCGTAATACTTACCATGAAAACCGGTGTGTACGCCATCCTACTACGGTGATGGTCGTGTAATGTCGTGATATTTATACAAATCTCTATTCGAGAGTGAAATTATGTGTTGCGATAAACTTTGGCATCCCGAAGCTTACCAATTTAACACACCAACAACTACAACGATATTCTTACTCAGAGGTACCTTTAGGGGAATCACTTAGGCCTTGCATGGCTTAAAAGCTATTCAGTAGGGGTTACAAATGAAGGAGCTAAAATACTTAAATGTTTTTATAAGAATAATTAATAATTACAAAAGCGGTATCTCAGTGCCAGCTAGTTTCGAGATAATTGAAGTTATGTAAAAGTAGTTTTTTGTTACCTTAAAGATAGTTATTTTTAGTTAGTAATCTAATATTAGGTATATTCTTTATCTCAATAGTTAAAATATAAAAAAAATACGTGGATATACCTAAATCATGAGATACTGCTATACCGCTTAGTAAATATAAAGTTTAGATTTGAGTTACCGTCTTTTAGTTAGCTCTTTCCTTACATGTTTGTATGGACAAAAGTGAGAATTTGCAGTTGAAAAAATACATATTATTTGGAAAAAATATTTTGATCAAATTTAAACTTCCATGGTCACTATTACTAGAGTTGATTGATACGGGGTTTATAACGACACACATAAATCAGCTATCGCTGAACACCTCATACACTCGGGTCCTAATCACTGGATTGAGTTTCACAACGCGAAGATAATTTCTACAGAACACCACTATATACCAAGGATGGTCAGAGAAGCGATTGAAATTACCAAACACAAAAATTTCAATCGCGAAGATGGCTTTAAATTATCTAGTGTATGGAATCCAGTGGTTCAAATTTGCGGAAACAGAAGTAATTCAAAAAATGCTATATCTCGATTGGATACTGTAAGTGTTGTGTGTCGAGAACAGAAGTGTAGTAATAGTGAGTTTTCAAACAGTGGTACCGGTATCGTGTGTAATAAAAGACTACGACGGAGGGTAGACCGATTTGTCTGCTCTTAACAACTACCCACCCGCATAGACATCAGTTCTCCCGTGATCATGGCGCTTGCAACAGTGCCGAAATATCGGGAACTCATAAAAACTAAGGTACATGGTATAAACCCCGTATCAATCAACTCTAGTATTTTGATCAAAGTATTAAAGTCTTTTATTATTCAAGTTTAAAATCACATAAAAAATTATCACAAAAAAACACATATTCTATGAATTATCATCAGTCAAAAATGGAGAGTTCTTACCAAAAGAACATCCTATTTTTAGGTATAATGTTTTAAAAAACTGCAAAATATTTTCCTTTTTTATTTTTCGAAATGCCTTCTGGTGCAGTTTTATTCTTCACTGGTGGTAAAATTAAGGTTTTAATAAATTTTTATGCCAATTATGCTGGCCGTGATGGGGTTCTTATTAAAACCAGTTTTGTACAACAAATCAAAACTGCCTCTAAACTTCTCCTTCGACTATTTTACTTATAAAATGACGCGGGTTAATTCGAGACAGTTTATACTGACTTGTGTTATCTTCCTATTTATTCAGATTTGGCAGTATTCTAATATACATAGGTAGGTACGGCTAATTGCCTTCGTAATATTGTCATACCGCTAATATCCTTAGTAATTTAGGGTAAAAGTGAGATAGGAAAAACTTTCTTTGGGGTTTTTCTATACTTTAAAAATAAAATACCGCTATAAGGCTTAGTTCTTTAGATGCTTATTTTTATAAGCTATCCGATGGCATAAAAATCAAAATTACGAATTTTTTTGAGATACCGCTTTTGCGCTTAGCACGGCAGAATAATAGTGGTTTCTAGAATTCACGTGAACACTCAAATAAAAGATTCTACCCATGACCACGAACGCTGTCAACGAAACGTCTGAAGAGTCAAACTCAGTGTAAAAATAATGGCTAGACAAGGGCCTTTTTAGCGCCCGCTTCGGATGATTAATACGGATCATACAAAATACGTGACATAATATTTTAATGCTAATCTTTCTGTTTTCAGCACTTACTACGGGCCTGAGGGTATCGAATACAACCTCATGCGCACTCCGATTGGTGGTGCGGATTTTTCAACTCACCCGTATACATTACACGATTATCCGCGGCACGACCCGACTCTATCCAACTTCACGCTAGCCCGCGAAGATCTCTTTTACAAGGTATGACAGCTAACAGTTCTAATAATAAGTATGTATTTATTTATTTCAATAAGTAAAGTAATGGTGTACAAATCCCACTGCAGGGCAAAGGTCTCCATCATTGAATTTAGGTTACCATAGCAATAATACAGGCATAATCACCACGCATGCCAAATGCGCGGGTTGGCGATCTCAAACCAGAGCAATGTTTGAAAATTCTTAACTTATTGTTGCCCGACCCGGGGATCGAACCCGAAGCTCCGAGATCTTGGACCGGTATTTAAACCACTAAACCAACGGGGCGTTTATTTATTCAATATACAATAAAAAATAGTTCAAAAGGCGGAGTTAACGCCAAAAGCACTCTACCAGTAAACAAAGCGATGAAAAAAGAGAAAAAAAATACAAATAAAAATCAATTAGGTATTTAAGTATTACGTAAATTCAGAATCCCTGAGGCAGTCGATGTTTTTTAAGGAAAATGCGAGTCTAACGAAACGAATGAGAAGGTCTTTGTATCTATCTACCTTGGACGAATAAACCATCCATGGTTAATTCATCCAAGCTATCTACCCATCGTACGAGTAATTTACTCTCAGGCGCTTCTTGACTGAACTTTCAACCATCTCCAAAATAATATTTTTATTGCAAAACTTAACACTGATAGAAGTTAAAAAATTCATTGACAAAAAAATATTTTTTTTTCCAACCAAGAAGAATTCGAACATTTTTATTTGTAACTCTAATTAGGCATATCATATATCTAGTGTAACAAATCTTCATTTTGAGCAGCTATGCTTTGCCCACAAGCAATACGGTGTTCCTAAAAATCAAGAGTTTCATTACTATCAGTTCAGTTGACTTTGTGAAAAGACTTCTCTCAATATTATTATAAACATTATTCTCTACTTTATCACATAAAATTGATTAATTATCTGCAAATGTAATCATTTTATAGCTGCCTATGTTAAAAAGATGTCTCCGAGCCTCAAGACATGAAGTCAAGATCACCGCGAGCAGTTGGTCACCACCGGTGTGGATGAAGACAAACGACAGAATCACTGGTTTTGGTCAATTGAGGACTCAATACTACCAAGCCTTTGCAGACTATCACTTACGGTAAGTGTGTACGGTTTAGAGGTCCTAAAACGCAACGCACCCGCTAAATATCTATCTACCTTTCTCTGTCACATACAAAAAACATTGTCACACACAAAAGCATGGGTAAAGGAGATGAGTCGAATATAACACATTGTGTTACTGAGTAGTCCTAAGACGTCAGTACCTAACTTAACAACACTAATATCAATTAATTGATTACACATTTCAATTTCATACGTCAGTAGATTTCTTGATTCATAGATACCACCAGATACCACACTTATTTGACTTAAAGTCGATTGATGGTAGAATTGGATCGACACATCTTTTGACATTAAATCAATTTACTACAACAGAATCTCCTCGTTAGTCCAGTCGTTAAGGTCCCGGGCCAAAATCTAGGGGTCCTGTGTTCCATCCCTGGGTCAGACAACAAGAGATCAAAATTTTCGAAGCGTGGTGATTGACAGTACCCATCATTGCTGTGGTAACTAGAATTCAATGTTGGAGGCCTTTGTCCTGCAGTGAGATATTATTGGCAATTCCTTTACTACCATAGAATCGATCGTGTGATTGATTCATAATCAATTATGTACAGACAACGGCAGGTCAACCTACCCAAAAAGTTAAAGGTCATTGAATTGATTTTCAACTTTAAGTCCAAAATGTAGAGATCAATAACAATTGGAAAAATTTGACGTTTTGTTGTAGGTTGACGTGCTGTTGTCTGTATGCTATCATCTGTGTGTTATCATTTGCATTTTTATATTATCTTAAGAACTAAGCAATGTAGGTACCTACTTATTGGTAATGTTGCAAGGAACTTATGACAACAGACAATAATCTAGAGCGGTAATAGCATAACATATTTTAATTCAAGTGGTTTCAATTAATGAATCTGCAGCAAGAAATAATCTGCTTTTAAATAAGTAGGTACTTACTCAATGTTGCAGGTTTATAGAAGAATACGCAAAAGCAGAAGTGAAGATCTGGGCTATTACGACGACGAATGAACCAATTAACGGCATCGTTCCACTGGCGCCCTTCAATTCATTGGGATGGTTACCATCACAAATGGTATGAAAACTAATATTAAAGAGAATTAAATTGTGTGTGCGAAAGACCTGCATTTGGCCCGGAAGGGTCGACAAACCTTTTTTTTAACAAGCGCCATGGCAATATCCCCAGCACCGGATTAACCTCTTTCTATGTTCTGTGGGATAAAGTTATTATTATTGTGGGATTAGTTTAGATGCCCTAAGCGAGCATGGTGTTTCGTGATATGCGTAGCGATTATGGTAAAACCCTCATTTTATCTCACAGTCCTCTGCCTATGTCCAGCGGTGGACTTATGTGGGCTGTGGTTTTAATGGGTGTTAATTATCTACTTTTAAGAAAATCCGTGTTTAAAGGCAAGTTTTCTTGAAGAGCAACTATTACCTCAATGGGCTCTTCATTTCCATAATTGTTCTTATTTTCAGGCTCGATGGGTCGCCAACAATCTTGGGCCGACGATAAGAAACTCTCGTTTCAACGACACTCTAATCCTGGCCGTCGATGATCAGAGATACCTGTTGCATTTCTATATGGTTGGAGTAAGTTAATGGGAACAAATGACCAATTTTTTAATAAGATCGTTTTTCTAAGTTTTTTTAATTAAAGCAAACCAACATACCCAAAAATAAAAGGACTTCATACAAAGACTTAAAATCTTAAGTTTTGTAAATGTGCTGTTAGGCCTGAATGCTACCTATACATAGACAATTTTTTTATTTTCCAAAACTATAAGCAACAACTCATTACGAACCTAGATTTGAACCTGTAAGCCTCTTGAAATACTTCGTTCGACAGGCAAGGCGATTGCTCCCTACACTGAGATACGGAGATATTTTATGTACCTACGTACTGCCGAATTTTCATAAATGAAAATAAAATTCCTTGAATGGAAATTTCGATTGTGTTAAGTTATTTAAAGCCACAATTAAAAAAGACAAACATAAATCTTTTATTACAATTAAATAAAGATGAAACCATAAACGTATGAAACAGTCTTAGGTTGAACTCCCCCTTTGGGTAGCATTTTTTTTTTATTGCAACGACAATTTCTTTAAAAATAAACACTAATATTGTATTATATTTCGCAGATGGAAAGAGAAGACCCCAAAGCGATAGAGTACATAGACGGCATTGCAATTCATTATTATGGAAACTTCGTGCCACCGTCGCTTCTTACTAACTTGCAAAATCGTTACCCCAACAAAATTTTACTTTCTACTGAAGCTTGTGAAGGTAACCATTTATTTTTCTAAAATACAATCCCATAATAATTATTATAATTTTACTGCTCAGGGAAAGCGATTTTTTGACGCAGTAATCGTGCTTTCAATTTAGGTACATTAACAACTCTATTGCATAGAACATAAGTTTAAAAAAAAAAATTGTGAAATAGTAACTTAATAACACACGTAGGAGTTAGATAGAGGAATACTGGTCGATATTACCTAATTATGTCGAATAAAATGAAGTAAAACAATCCTAACGATCTATCAACGATTTTCGTTAAGGACCTGACTTACACCTTGGTTGCTTATTCATAGAACTATTATTAATATCATCACTAACATCTTGGTCAAAAGCTAAGTAGCTTGTTATCTAGGTAGGTATACTTAAATAACTAGGTGTTGCACCAAAATATTTATTCAAGTCAAGATTTTTCTTGACTGGCCGTCCATTTTTCTGTGCATGCGTTAATCACCTAACTCCTCCTAAACAGATGGACCGATTTGGATAACATTTTGTGTGTAAAAATATTTCAATTGGTTCCTGGATGGTTTGAATGCAACTCCAATGTTCTAGGACAGCGTCTGCCGTGTCCGCTAGTATTAACGTAAAACTTGTATACTTTAATTTTTAGCCGCAATGCCTTGGGATGTAAACAGACACATAGTGTTACTCGGATCGTGGAGTCGAGCGAGACGATACATCACCAGTATATTAGAAGTAAGTACTTTTGCTTTTACATGACTTATTTGACTGCTCACACTTCACTCAACAAGAGTTCGAGGACCTTCGAGGAGCGATTAAAAATCTGTCTTTAGATCGCGACTTTGGAAACAAGCGTACCTAACGCCTAACACAATGAGTAGGGATACTTCATAAGTAATGTTGGTAACAGCAGAGGAGAAAAAGAATAGCGTAGAATTAATCTCATTGACATGCATTGGGCAAGGCCATCTCAAGCAGTGGTCTGATTTAGACATATTGTGGTGCTGACACAATAAAGAAGAACAGCACTGCTCGTCTTTTAAGCTTAAGTCCAAGGAGGGGAAGCTGCACCTTCTACTATTGGCCATACTGCGATCGCCTGCCAAGTTTGACGATAGTGGCAAACTCTTCCTTTTGGAGAGGCCTATGTCCAGTAGAGGACTGATACAGGCAGATGATGATTGCGCCGTCACCGCAAAACCGTACCATATCCCTCGTGAGTGCGTAGGCCTTTCGAACCATAAATTAATAAAACAGCAAGTCTAATGAATAAAGGTTTGTTGGCAACTGTTCGCCTCATCGCAGTGATGTTATTTTACCTATACATATTTTTCCCTAAAAATAAAGCAAACAAAACCTAGAAAACGATCTTGCAATTGATAAAAAACTTGGAACTTTGTTTGTATGACCTAAATACAATAAAACTGCTGGCTGTATTTTAATTTTGCATATTCTCAGGATCTAAACAATGATGTCGTCGGTTGGATAGACTGGAACCTCTGCCTGGATGCTGGTGGCGGACCTAACTGGGCCGACAACTTTGTAGATGCACCTATTATAGTATTCCCCGAACGAGATGAATTCGTCAAACAACCGATGTACTACGCTATGGGGCACTTCTCTAAGTTCATACCAAGAGGATCGCGTCGCCTTATGGTCGGCCGCACCAGTTTGTTTCAGCTGGAACACCTGGCAGTTATGACGCCTAAGGGGAATATTGTTTTAGTCATCCAAAACAGGTACAATGAAATTTTTTTTATTACCTAAATATATTTGGAGTTTTGGACAACATCACATACATTGTTCTAATCCAAAAGTGGTGAGTATCTATTTAAAGCACTCATATTATGGAAATCAGAAAAAACAAAGGTATCACAAACACTCAGACCCGAAAAAATGGGAAAAAATACACTTTTACTGCTACATTGACCCGTCCGGGAATATTATTATTTGTAATTTTTTTGCTATGCATATATTTATATTTTTAAGAAACTTTCCTCCTTATTTCCCATTTTTATGGGATTGAAAAACTAAAAAATTAACTTAATAGTTCTAATAAACTTGTGATTTTTATAAAAGTTTCTAATTTTTGTTTTGTTTCTAGTTTCTAATGTTGTTATACTCATTGGAGTTATAATCAAATTTAGGAAAGGCATTTTGTTGTACTTAAGTCACAAATCAGAGAACTGAATTCCTGTATCAAAACCATTGTGGAGCCCCTTTGCTATTTATTAATTTAATTTACTTCTATTCCAGGTTCCATCGAGAAATGAATGTTAACATTCGGATTAATATGAAGACCTTGTCTTTTGTGATGGAGCCTCGATCAGTGAAGACTATTGAAATCAATCAAAACTAGCATAAAACATGTACTTTATTATTAATTAAACATTATTAAACAATATTTTTTAACTATTTACATTGCAATCTTAAAAGACACCAAAATACAATTCATGATCTAACCTACAACTAGTATTCAGTCAGTGAAGTTATTTTATCTAATGGCCACACACGGCACACAACTCTACTTCTTATCAAACCTTGGGGCACTGGTCCATAAACTCTAGAATCAGCAGAGTTACTGGAATTATCACCTTCTAACCAAACATATCCTCTCGGCACAATCTGATTCCGTTTCGGAAAATGACCACGTACTTTGTCTCCAGGTAATCCAACAATTCGTTTACAGATATTTTGCTTAGGATTTGAAGGGCTTTTCGCTATAACAATGTCCCCTCGTCGCAATCTCTGCAGACGTGGGGTAACATGCTCTGTAAGGAGTATGTTGTTCGACTCTAATGTTGGTTCCATTGAAGGGCCCGAACACTAATAAAAAAAGATATTAAGAAGTAACCAATGTATTGGCTAATAGTATAGAGAGAACTAAGCAATGTATTTATTTACTTATAAAGAGAGAAGTAAGCAATGTATTTACTAATAATGTAGGTACTAATAAATTTGCTTACCATAACAAAGTCACCAATATATTCAAATGTGCAATGTGTCACACATGCATACTGCAAAACATATCCCACGAATCCACAGGTTTTACCTAGAATCTTCAGAAAGGGCATCGTTTCATTTATTCAGACATGACATAACCTAGTGATATCCTTTTATAAATATCGATTGAATTTAAAAAAGAATAGAAATCCTTTTGCATCATATTTAATACAAAACTATCGTAATCAGGATTCAGGATCGATGTAATCAGGCCAAACTCCAAATTTTAATTTTCCAAAATCGCTCATGTATCTCTTTAAAGAGGTCAGTGATCGATCTCTGAATTCTCTGCTCTGAATTATTATTTTTTTAAGTAAGTTTAACGGCCTCGGATACTTGTCCATACAGCCAATTCTTTAGTAATATTGTCTTTATTTTTGCATTAAAACGTTGATGTTAGACGTTTTAATGATTCAATGGAGTTTTTGGAGACAGTCGAAAGATTGAAGGAATGTAGAGAAGTCCCCAAGAAAGAGGTGAACTGTTCGCGTTTCCGCGCAAAATTCACGGTCCACTTTTCTTGGTTACGACCCATACACCATCTTATTTCACCGAACTGTATATTGTTCACTCGCACGACACTTTCTTTCGCAAAATAACACCACTTTTACGACCCAAAAATCACTATAAACAATAAAAATTCGATAAAATAAACGGACTCCATACGTATCTCACGAACTCCCGCCAAAAACTCTCCAATTTGATTGAAGTCTTTTTTTTTCTTATAAATTTAACGGCTTCGGACGAGTCTATACAGCCTAGTCTTTAGTAATAATGTCCATTATAATATAATCAATGATATTTAAAAAGCATAGATAGGTTATGCCCTTACAAAACTATCGAAATATCTGTGCCGCTTGCGAACAACTGCACACATGCGTAATTCTCATTTTGTTCTTGTCATACTCGTGAAAAGAACAATTACTTTCTCTTTCGCCTTGGCATCCATATTGTCTGTAACATGTCTATTACTTTTTAAATATCATTGAATATAATACAATATCATAAATACTTACATAAACATAATAGCCTAACCTAACCTAAACCCTAAGCTTAAACCTAAACTAACCTAACTCATTGAAATGTATGGGTGGTTTATACATTTCAATGATTACAGGTGTTTTACGCGAAAACGTGGATCAGAGTCAAATAGGAGCCCTTTCCTTGTTTCTCACTTTTATTTGATTTATCCTACTCACTGACACATTATTATAACAATGCCACCACTTTATCACAATAAATGCCGCTTAGGATAATTTCACAAAATTACGAAACAAAGTCCATCTTTCTCTTCTCGTTTCCCGTGCAAACAAAACTCCCAATTTGAAGTCAAAGAGTGTTCGACTGAGTTCGACATATTTGTACGTACGTACTTTTTTTTTAATTTGTTTTATTTGTTCCTTCCGAAACTGGCTAAAGTCTGAGAACATGCTGATGTCTTAGCAAGAATTGAATTATTCAACACTAATATTAAAAAGAGTAAAGATTTGTATTTTTGTGTGTGTATGTTTTTAACGAATTAACTCAAAACCTACTGTGCTAATTTCAAAAATTCTTTCACCATTGTAATAATCATAATCAGTGTCTTGCTATTACATAAGCATGCAAAGTTAATTTAATTATCCAACATAACACTACAATAATTAGGTAAGTATTATTTATTTGACGACCATTTGGATCTAAGATTTGGATCAATAATAGTAAACGCTGCTTCTGAGCCTTGAGTCGCGGGTTCGATCCCCACACAGTACAAATATTTGTATGCATGAACATGTCTGTTTGTACAGGTCCTGGGTGTTTTCTTTGCATTATAAGTATATATTACCAAATATATATATATATATATATTATATATATGTGTAAGTTTATCGTTGTTTAGTAGCCAATACGACAAGCTTCGTAGTAGTTGCTTAGTTGCTTAGTAGTAGTAGGGACTAGATGGCTCTGTGGGGCCTAGTGAGGCATGTCTGAAAAATATTTACACATATTTATATCTTTATATAAAAATATGTTAAACGAAGTCAAACAATTTTAATGTGGATATTAATCAATGATAATTAATAATTATTATTATAGTCAAAGAAATCTTTTATGTCATATTTATGTACACTGAGTAAATTAAGTAGCTTATAATTAAATAAGTCAAAATTTAGGTTTTTAATGTCATTTGAAATTTTATTATAGGTATACACATACACATCTTTAGGAAGCTTTTATTATACTTAGCAGACATAGGAATAACAGTTAATACAAATCTATTTGAGTTTCTTTTTAGTCTAGAATTCACTTCAACTGCTTTCACAAAGTGATTGAAATGTTGTTTTACGAAACGGCCAATTTCATAAAATTAAATACAGTGCCGGTAGCGGAAGTAAGCCTAAGCTAGAGAACACCGTTCTAGAAGACTCACCCGGGAGAATTCCACAAATTTGGCCCTGACGCATTTTTTTGAGCAATAAAATTGAGTCGTCCAGTTTCAAAACCAGCTAAAACGCTTTTCCTTAAAATTTTAACTTCAGATGACATTTGAAAGTATTTCTAAAGTAGTATACATTCGTGAATTTGGTTCGTACCAAAATCCACTATAAACGGTTATAAAATCCATTTAAGGAACAGCATTAGGTACAAAGTACTCTAAAACGGAGCTGGTGAGTTTCAAATTCCTCTATAACAAATCCAACCAATGGCAGCCCAACATTAGGTCACTTGGCACCTTTAAATTAGTTTGGCCGATCAAGGAACTTACTTAGTACTCGTACTATGTAAGTTTCTTGTGGCCGATTGAGATTTCTGCGAGTGACTTTGCCACGGACCAATTATCACAATGTATCACCAAACAAAATTATCTCAGTGATAATTGGTCCGAGGACTTTGCTGAGGTTTATAATTGTTGTTTTGCAAAAAATATGGAGGATTTACTGCAATTTATAAAAAAATCGGAACCTGGAAAAGCACGGAAGAGATTGGTCAACAAATCAAAGTGGAAACGTGAAGTTTTGCGTGAAAAAAGGTTTGTTTTCTTTCTTTTAACAAACAATCAACTGCCAGTTCAAAAGGTGTAAAGCAAAACGGAACCATAAAATTGTTTCGACATTCTTCAGCGTACAAATTAAATTAAAAAGTTTTTTTGTTGCTACAACAAAACTTAACGACACATCAAACTATTGTTAAAAAAATTAAAGTTTATTTTATTTTATTTGGAGGTATTTTTCCCAAAAATAAAACAATATTCCTTCAGTTTGCCTAGTTTAAACAAATGTTTTACATGTGGTTTGATGTAGGTACATTCATCAATTAATTTTGTTACAAGATAACATTAATTTATTGTTTTATTTTTTGAAATTAATAATAAATAAATAATTAATCGATTAAATGTATTATGATAAAACTGTTTATAACCTAATAGTGTAATTTAACATTCTCTCATTATCTTTATTTTTTTATTTAAGTAACGTAATATTTCATAATATTACTAAATGATACTGATCTTCTGATTTTTTATTTATTTACCCACTACTCATGGGTTGCATTGGTTGCATAACATTATCCATCACTTAGGCATAACGTTAGTTTCAAATCCCGCTATTTTACAACTGTCAGTTGCAAATGCCTCCATAACAATATTATTATGTTGTTTCAAAATCCGCCATAACAAAAATCAAAACTTGTTTTCAGCTTGTTTTTTGATGCTGATGATAGCCTTTTTCCATTTGGTCAGATGGTATGTTTGGTTGCTATTCGCATAAATTTAAATTGCCGACAAAACTTAGAATAATAACACCTATAGTCCATAAAATTTAGCTTGATTAGAATGACACCTGTCAAAGTGAGGTGACTAGTGATGGGACTGACTCGACTGATCAAACGAAAAAAAAACAGATAAGGCTTATACAATAAAATGAAAATCAGATATATTAAGATACAGTAAGTCAGTGTCGTGATCATTCTAAGAATAATTGTAACAATCATGAAAATCAATTAGAAATTTTTTATCGCATAAAGAATCTAATAAATTTGAAATTTTTTCGTCAACTATTAATAATTGCAACTTGATGTTCTAAGTATCAACCAATGCTCATTAAATCATTGGTAACATTTATGTTACATTACTTTGATTTTGAAATACTGTTAGTCTGTCAATTTCGATTTGTCGATTTTACCCCATCACTAGCGATTATTAAAAATTACGTAACCTTGTAAAGACGTCTTTTCAAGTTAGGTGTAATTTTTGTGACTGGATTATTTTAATGATTTTAACTTTTAAATATCTATTTTATATAATTATATTGATTAATATGTACAGCAATGTATAAAAAATTTTCTTAACATGCCAGTTACCAATATTTTTAATGAGCAAATGTGTTTCACTTGTGTGACGCTGGTACAAAGTTACGTCGTCTCTTTCAGTGAGAACTGTCATTCTAATCAAGCTATATTTTAAGGACTATAAAAGCCGCGTCTTAACCAAAACGTGCGTAAACGCGTGCCATTTAATTATCCTTGTGTGCGTAAGCTGAATAAATCTACGCTCTTCTAACGCACACAAATATGGCTTCAGTGTTACCATCATCGGGCGTATACCCACAAAAAATGGGAAAACATGTTGTTTTGTTATACGACGATTTGCCATGTGTTTAGTATGACCTTTAAATACATAAGAAAATATGATAACATTCATAAGTATATTACATATTTATAAATCGAATGACAAATGCCACCGTTCAATGTGTTTAAATTTAACATAGATTCAGTATATTAAATCTATGAAATTTAAATGCCTGTGTGATTGTATAAATTCAAATTAAGAAATTATTTTCATAGAATTAATAACACCAACATTTAGTCTAAACAGTATTAAATAGCTGTTAAGGCAAATTCAATATTTTTCTCAATATTAAAAACCAACTGAACAAACTGTGTGCAATTTTTTTCCCAAAACTAGCAACACTGATGTTGATAGGTTTTGTGTTTCAAATTATTTGTTTTTAATTCAATTTACGTACAGAAAATGTATAAAATTTTAGTACTTACCTGTGAAATGAAACTTTATCACTTTCTTTTTGTTTCTCTGATATTCTAGAACACTTCTTCATAGTGCAAACAGTCATTTTAAATTATTTTTCGCGAGCTGTGTTTGACTTAGCGTGATGTTGAGCACTGACAGCTCGCGGAACGAAGTAAGCCAGATATGGCTTAGTTTTAGTTGCGCGTTTTTCGTGATTACACTCGGTTTCTATAAAAGTTGATTAGTTGCTGTTTTAACTTAGAATAATAACACCTAGGAACCGAATGTAAGCACGAAAAACGCGCAACTAAAACTTAGCCAAATCATTACTTCGTTCCGCGAGCTTTCAGTGCTCAACGTCACGCTAAGTCAAACACAGCTCGCGAAAAATAATTTAAAATGACTGTTTGCACTATGAAGAAGTGTTCTATCATATCAGAGAAACAAAAAGAAAGTGATAAAGTTTCATTTCACAGGTAAGTACTAACATTTTATACATTTTCTGTACGTAAATCGAATTAAAAACAAATAATTTGAAACACAAAACCTATCAACATCAGTGTTGCTAGTTTTGTGGTGTTATTATTCTTGTATCCTATATCTATGTATTACTCTAAGTGTTTCAACATTTTTTTCAATTTCTGCAAAATTGTATAATATTGTTTTAGAGGAATTTGACACTAGACGACTCAAATACGATAATTGGAAAGCTACATTCACTCTAAGTGCTAAGTGTAAAAAAAATCTTATGTCCACCGGTGCAAAGCCGGGACGGGACGCTAGTTTTAATCAGAACTTGTTTACCGGTTTATTTTTCGAAACGGTATCGTCGTAACGGGATTAACCGGTATTTGGATAACGTTCTCATTTCGTTCTCGTTCCGACTAGTGATGGGTAATATTCCGAAAAATTTAAAAACTCGGAAATTTTTTAATTAATTTTTCTGAAAAATTGAAACATTGGAAAAATAATGGAAAATATCTTTTTATTGAAATTATTAGTTTAAATGAAAGAGTAAATATAAAATTTGGATTATATTAAGTTGAAATTCAAAGGGTTTAATGGCTTTACATGTTATTTAAAAAAAAAACAAATGTGCAAAGTTATATTATAATACAGATTCATGGTCAACAACTTCGAGTGCAATGTTCCCAACGTTAACTGGAGCGGGTGCAACATGGGCATTTAACATGATTTTCGTCTTGTCCATGTTCATCTTAAGACCCACTCTTTGAGAAGCATTACCGAGATCTTCGAGCATAATGTTCAAGTCTTCGAAGGTCTCAGCCATAAGAACTACATCATCAGCAAATCGCAGGTGTGTTAGGTATTCGCCATTGATGTTGATGCCGCGTCCTTTCCAGTAAAAAATATCCTCCAACGCAGCTGTGAACAGTTTCGGAGAAATAACGTCTCCCTGTCTCACGCCTCGCTGTAGTTGGATCGGATTAGAGCTCTGGTTCTGTAATCGAACCGACATGGTGGCGTTTTGGTATAAGTACTTTAGCACCTCGATGTACCTATAGTCTATTTGGCACCTTTGGAGAGACTGCAGCACTCGAATCGAATCAAAGGCTTTCTCATAGTCCACGAATGCTAAGCAAAGTGGCAAGTTATACTCTTCGGTCTTCTGTATAACTTGCCGCAGCGTATGAATGTGGTCTATGGTCCTATAGCCTTTTTGAAACCCGGCTTGTTCGGGACTATGTTTACCTGAGACAGATAGTCCAGCTAGGTAAGTCCAACTTCGAGAAAGAGATCTCTCGTCGAATCCAGCTCGGATGGGCAGCGTTCGGGAAGCTCCGAATATATTCGCGTCCGAAATACCTCAGTGTCTCAAGACGAATGTCTTGGACCAGTGTGTGTTGCCAGTAATGATCTATGGGAGTATGGGAGTGAGACGTGGTCGTTTACTATGGGTCTCATAAGAAGGCTCAAGATCACCCAGCGAGCAATGGAGAGAGCGATGCTTGGTATTTCCCTACTCGATCGAATCAGAAATGATGAGATCCGCAGGAGAACTAAAACAACCGACATCGCTCGAAGGATTGCATCGTTGAAGTGGTAGTGGGCAGGACACCTAGCGCGGAGAACCGATGGCCGTTGGGGCGGAAAGGTTCTCAAATGGCGACCGCGTACCGGACGACGTTCCGTGGGCAGGCCCCCTACAAGGTGGACCGACGATCTGGTCAAGGTCGCGGGAAGCCGCTGGATGCGGACAGCACATGACCGATCGTTGTGGAGATCCTTGGGGAGGCCTATGCCCAGCAGTGGGCGTCGTTCGGCTGATATGATGATGATGATGATGACAGATTCATGTATAGTGGTTTACTTTAAACATACATAATCACGTCACTCATGGTTAATCTGAATCCAAATCTGAGTCATTATCATCATAAAAGAAAATGGTCATCAATATTTTGTACATTGTTTGCATCTACAAACAGTAAATCTTCAGTTGGTGGACTGATATCGTCCTCTTGAATATTGTGAAAATACAAATCATCGTTATTTCCATTTTCTTTATTCCAGTTATATGCAATAAAAGCCATTTTTTCAGCTCGCTCCGTCAGCAGTCTCTTAACGTTAACCTTACAAATTATTTTTTATAAGCAAAGCAAGTTAACTGGATATCCTCATAAATAAATTATAATTTAATTAAAACAAAGGTTTGTCTGGTACTTACACTTATATAATTTTATGAGTGTTTTTGACTGATCTAACCGCAAATTGTTAGTCGACGGCGATGTCCAAAGGTAAGCACCTACCGACTAATATTTCACCAGTAAACAGAAATACCGACAAAATAGTAGGAATGTACTTAATATCGTACGTATAAATACTCATACACGTAGTATTCAGTTTAAAGACATTTATTCTCATTAAGACATTTTGTCACTTACATGAGAACTTAAAGCTATGTAACAAAATTAAAGTCGTCACAAACAGGTTTATTGAAGAAGAGAATGACTAGAAATGATGTGTCTGGTTAATTTAGATTTAAAGACACTAAATGATTCCGCCCTTTTTATGTCTGCCGGCAGTCTGTTATATATCTGTACGCCTTCAAAAGTAATTGTCTTTCTTCCATAACCGGTTCTTATCGTGGGCAAGACTATGTGATCACCTCTGCGACATATATAATTATGTGTTTGGCTTTTTTTTGTCAAAGCTATCTGTGTGTGAATGGTTTTATTCAAAATTTTCCTAATAAGTATGCATGTAGTGTAATGGTATAACTGTGTAATATTCATTATGGTTGTTTCTTTGTACAGTTTTACTGTAGACGTATGATATGGATAGTGGAAAAGAGACTTTATTATTCGATTTTGTAAAACTTGCAGTTCCTTTAATTTAGTTTTTGACGCATTGCCCCATATTTCTATTAGATACAGCAGATGTGACTTTACCAAAGAGTTATATATTGCAAGACGAACCCGCTTAGGAAGACAACGCACTATATTTCGCAGTATGCCTGCCAAAGATGAAAGTCTAGACTTGATGTAGTCTATTTGAGTATGCCAGTTGAGATTGCTATCCAGTCTTAAGCCAAGGTATTATTCGGACTGTTTTTCTTGGATAGGTATGTGATTAATAGTAAGAGGGTTGTACGGGGATAACTTCTTATTTTAAGCTTTAAAAATTATGTAGCACGTTTTTGATACGTTAATAGTTAGTAGGTTATACTGGAACCATTCACAAAGCATGTCTAGATCTTTTTGTGCTTCCGATAACATTTCGTCAATAGACGTACTAAAATAAAATAAACATGTATCGTCAGCATACAAACTAAGTTGACCCCTCAAGCCTATGTTATCGATGTTGTTGACATAAATGAGAAACAATAACGGGCCTAAAATAGACCCTTGTGGGACACCACATGTTATTGGTAGGGGGCCACTTTGAGTGTTACCTATTTTCACTACCTGACATCTATTCGTCAAATAAGACTTAAACATGTTCAATGCCACACCAGTGATACCAATACTATTAAGCTTCTGAAGTAGTAGCGAATGACTTACAGTGTCAAAAGCTTTTTTTAGGTCAATAAACACACCGAGGACAAGCTTTTTAGCATCAATGTTAAGTTTTATTTTTGTTACTAAGTCTATGGTGGCTGAAAGTGTATTAGATTTTTGTCTGAAGCCATATTGTCTATCTGAAATAAAATTTATTGAGTGAAGATGTTGATTCAGTCTTGCATATAGAACCTTTTCAAGAACCTTTGACAGCACTGGCAGCACCGATATATGTCGATAGTTGCCCACGTCAGATTTGGATCCAGATTTATAGACGGGACTAACTTTAGCCATTTTCAAAGTGTCTGGGAAATGTCCTTCTGATAGTAATTTGTTGAAACATAAATAATAATAATAAATAAATATTTAAGACATGCCTCAATGGGCCATCTAGTCCCAAATTAAGGTACTATTAAGTACCCTGTCGTATGGGGTACTAGACAACCGATAAACTTACTTATATACTTTTTTTTTTTGTAAATATATACTTATAATACATAGAAAACACCCAGACCAGTACAAACAGACATGTTCATGCACACAAATATTTGTACTGTGCGGGGATCAAACCCGCGACCCATGGCTCAGAAGCAGCGTTAACTACCGCTGATCCAAATGGTTGTCATGTGGAAACATGTGACAAGATCATTAAAAATTATATCTCTGAGGCATTTGATGGATTTGGTACTAATCCCATCTATACCTATACTTGAATTAGAGTCAAGGCTGTCAATGATTTTGTTTACTTCGTCTAGATTACAAGGCATCAATTCAGCAAGGTTAGTTTAATGCATGCGTTTTTTTTTGGATGATAAAGTGTGTGAGACATTGTTGTGGTACTTAAGAGGAATCTGCACTGCTAAAATCGAAACGATTGTGGAAAAGAAGCTATTGAATGTTTTACAAATATCGAGTGGATCAGTAACTAGACCGGCGTCAGACACAAGTTTAGGGATGGTACCTGTTGTTTTCACATTAGTTGCTGATAAGTTATTGATTAACTTCCATGTTCTTTTTGGTTGGTTAGAATATTTTCCGAACAAGTTATAGTAATAAGCTTCCTTTGTATGTTTGATTTCTTTTGCTGGGTCTTCCTTACTTTTTACATACATGGCCTTTAACTCTTCATCCTCTGGTTTCATTCTGTAATGTCTCCAGGCTTCGTTTTTTTTATTAATATACTGTATGATTTGTTTATTTATCCAATCCTTTTTTGGTAAATTCAATATCTTAGTCTTGGTCTTTTTAGAATTTACCACATGAGTTTTAATATTATTTTCTAAGACACTGTAGTCATCTGTTGGTTTTTGTACTGTGGCAGTCCGAAATGAATGATATAATTGTTTATAGTCTACAGCTTCATACTTCATTCTTTGTTTTGGTGGTGGCTTAATTTTTTTTAGTTGTAATAAGAGCTGCTTGTGGTCTGATAGTGCAGAATCAACGTAGTATTATATATTTTAGACACAGTGGCTTTGAGTATATGTATGTTTATTTGTTTTTCAAAAAAGATAATACCAGCTTCAGATAGTGAATCAGATACTTACTGAAAAGAACAGTAATTTTGACAGCATGCGTAATGAATCAGAAAATTTATTCACTGAAAATGCTAATTACATTCCAAGAAAAAAAAGAAGCTTTCAAAAGTCGCCAGAAAAGACAATACCACAAATTGCAGCTTACTTAGGAGTGATACGTACATACCAGAACCAGATGAGTAGGTACAGTAAGTAGGCTCAACGTTGGTCTAGTCCGGATTATACAGTTAAAGAATCCCAGAAACAAACCCCAAATTCAGAAAAACAGTTTTGCGATGCGGCAGTGATGACAGAACCAGAGAACAGTGCGGAAGAAAATGGGAACATTAGAATTTCAAATTTAATGTTTTGTAAGTTTATCTCGCATGAACTTGACCGGTATACCGGTAATGAACGGTATAATCTTATGCAACAAATCATAGAAGTCTTCAAGAAAAAGAATAAATAAGTCTTAGTAATAAGCTACGGAATCCTAAAAATAAAGGATATCAGTATTTTGATAAAAAGTTAATATAAAAAGTTGTTATCTTGTTTTATTTTCTGATCTTGGTTGACTTTCCAATTTTTCCCATAATTGAAAAATATTTGAAAAATTGGAAAAATGTTGGAAATTTTTCATTTTTTCTTTTCTTTTCATTCCGAAATTTTTCCATTACCCATCACTCCGAACGTAATACGAGAACGTAACGCCTTATAATGGTTCAATCGTATTAATACCGGTAAAAAAATAATAGTTCAAGGCCCTGGTTTTAATATATACCAAAGTAGTAACTAGATAAATACTTAACCCTAAACTAAACTAACTTATTGAAATTTATTGGGTGGCTCATACATTTCAAAGAACACTGGAGTTTTACGTGAGATCGTGGATTAGAGTCAAATAGAGGAAGCGCCTGCCTTTGTTTACAACTTCGATTTGATTTATCCTAATGACACATCATTACAATGCCACCATTTTATCACAATAAATGCCGCTTAGGATAATTTCACAAAATTACAAAACGAAATCTATTTTTCTCTTGTCGTTTCCCGCTCAATACTCCCATTTTTTACCTATTTTTGTGCGATACCAATAAATGGGGACAGGTAGGCACTACATTAACTACAATTAAATGATGTACCTACTGTTGTTTACCTAGTCAATGGTACGGAACCCTTCGTGCGCGAGTCCGACTCGCACTTGACCGGTTTTCTGTTCTTCTGTTATTAAGCGAATAGGATGGTTGTTTTATATCTGTTTTTTTTTTCTAACTTGGCATGCAGGTTGTGTCAGTCACTTCAATGGTATTCAAGGTTCAAAAACTTTTATGGAAGGCATAAAATATATTTTGTGCTAAAAGAACTAGGAACGCAATGAAACTATTTAAAAAAAAGGTTTGGAAAGAAGGTACCAAGGAGTTGGTAGTATGACCTGGAATGCTCACTTATGTTACATATACAAAAATCTACTTTACTAATGAGAGTTAAAGTCGATAATACATTGTGACTTTGTTAAAGAGACATGCGGTCTGAGAGAGAAAGCGCTCTAGGAGCCGTCTGTTTCTTTCTTAATGATTCTTATGAAAAATAGATTAAATTGGTAGGATTTCATACTTACGTCCAATTTTTTTTCCTAGTGCAGTTTTACTTATAATGCATAATAATTAATGCTTGTTACATCAAAATCCTTCTTAGTAAAGTCAATAACATAGTTTTGAAAACAAAAAGTTTAATTTGATGACAACTTGAATTGATTATTTAACCCAAATATGTCAACCTTATGGTTGAGCATCTTAGTTTATTGGATATAGCCTACAATATGAATGTTTTTAGGTTATTTAATCAGCACTATCTATTTATTATTTTTAATATTTATTCAAATAGTCCGCATTTTGGCTCACAGTTTGCCCAAAACGCCATCACGCTAATTTATAAATACATACAAGAAAACAAAATTCTACATTGTGCATAATTACATAAATAATACAAAGTCAAATTAATTACTGTAACAAATAATGTCAAATTAAATAGCAGTATGTCAATATTACAGTTTTTCAAAATTACTTTTAAGTTCATAACTATTATGACTGTGTTAATGTGTCCAACCATCGGAAAGTATTCCGATATGTTTTTTTTAAAGTGATACAAAAACCTAAAATTAGAGTATTTCTTTGATAACTTAAAACTTCATCAGGGCTATTTTGTTCCCTCTGCAAATAATTGTCTGAGCTCATATCTTACTACTTACCCAGGGAAATTTTTCTATTAGTGGTAGTAGTAACCCTTACATTACATGCACTTTTTTTGTTCCTTTCGGTGACACGCTCACAGGCGCAGTCTGATAACCTAATTTACAATAATAACTCAATGGCTACCTAGAAGTGTGTCATTTCATTGTCAAAATCTTAACCTGTCACATTGTCTTTGACATTTGACTAAGTCCAACCATAGATAATACATATATAGGGAATAGATGCGCCACACGTAAAAATTTATTTTTTTAACTACACGACCTGTACACTAGGTGGCGTTAGTTTCTTTGCATACATACCTATACATATTGATATGTACGTATCTATATATTAGATTGATTTTTACCGAGGTTTGTGTGCAAATAAAAACCTACCAAATCAAAAGCCACAAGTGAAAAAAAAACACTTCACGTTAAACATCCTTCAAAAACAAAAAAATATGTATAATAATATTTTAAAAACAATGTGGCTTATAATCTAAGTAGCTTTTTATTTAACACACAGAAATGTTTAAAATAACACAAAACAAAATGAATATTATATTTATTATTTATTCATCAAACATAGACAATTAGAAACAACTTACTATACGAGTGGGACACTAATACCATAACAATTAAGCATAAATCAAAATATAATCAATAGTGTTTCAGATTAGTTTTGGACCCACAACGATTATTATATTAAAGACATTCATTAATCTAGTTTTGTAATTTATTTTATTTTTATTTTTATGGATTTAAGAGGAAACACTACGGGCGAAAGAATTGAAAAATAGGTATTTGTAAAATCTATTGCCGTCGCGCAGTGCCAAACGCATTCACCGCAGAGTGTGATAGAGACAACTGCTTCTTTGACCGAAAATACCTACTAAAAGCACACCAAATCAACGTTTTGTAGTCCCCCGATATTTTTCCAAAACTAGACTGATTTAAAAACTTTATAGATTAAAAATTTTAAAAAAGGCTTTGACAGTGTTCATATGTTCTCCTTTTTTTCTAAAATTTTGCTAATTAATTTATGAAAAAACAGAAAACATAGAAACATGCTTATAGTGGCCATAGATTTTTGTTATAAAAATTATTGCTCTACTGGCTTTATCTAGGGAGGAGACAGGGGACTACGTTTGTATGGAAAAACAGCCCTTGTGTTTCCTCTTAAGTCACCAACAAGTTTAAACTAGTAATATGCTTATTAGGTGCATTAATAATAGATTAAAAAGACTAAGCGCAAACTTAATTAAAGGTTACAACAGCATATTTCCAAGAAAACAGCTTTCATAAATTACAGATACAAAGAAAACCTAAATGACTATTTAACAGTTAAATTAAACATAATACACACTTAACAAATCTAATGTGGGATGGATTAGACAGTAAATTAACAGAATTTAAAAAGATATCAAGATTGCAGTAGTTGGACTTTGACAGCGAATCATACTTGGTTAACATGCTATTTAAGGGGGAGAACGAAACTAAATTTGATTTGAAGCTACTCGTCGTAAGTAAATTATATGGACCTATCCTAGGCAGTTTAAAAGAGACTCTTAAATTAATTGTTGAGAGCAAATCAGGACAGTCAAATATACCATTAATAACTTTTTAAAGAAAAACATTATCTAGCATAATACGGCGATCCTTGAGAGAGTCGAGTTTGAAGTAGCTTAGTCTGTCCTCATTATGAGGTAATTTCTTTTGCTAGATTGAGACTGAAGGCTAAGTGATACAAAAGCTCCTTTGGACACGCTCGAGTTTCTTGACATACACATCGTAATATGGGTTCAGTGCAGTATTCAAAGCCACTCCGCACAAGGGCATCGTGCAAGATAATTTTTGTTTTTGCGTTTTTAAATACTTAGGTGTTTCGCAAAGCAAAACCAAGTATTTTATATGGCTTGCTGGTTATATTATCAATGTATGCATTGAAATAATTACAAAAATTAATTAGAAAAACTGCATGCAAATAGAAAAATAATAAATAAACTTATTTTAAATTATTTGTTCATGTATGTCTGCAATAGTTAAGTTAGTTAGTCTGCAATAGTGCAATCATAGAACAAAATCACTTTTTCTTTTTTCTATAAATTTTATTGTAAGCTTTGATAATTGAAAAGCTAAAAGCTTCTAATTTAACTTCATCATTATTATCAAATTCATCAATTTTCCAATTAATATTCTATTAACACCTATTCACCAACTATAGAATATTAGATAAATTGATATATTATAATTTACGATGTAATCAATTAAAATCAATTTGTCTGCTACAAGTAATTATTGAAAAATCACACCAACAATGTATGAATGTAACAATTTCTTCTAAATTTTTCAGCAATTTAACAAAATCATCATATTATTATGTGCTAAATAAGGATTTAATAGTACAATCAAAAAAATAATTTAGAAGGAATCATTATCAATTTCTGGTTTCAGACAATCATTTACACAATTTGGTTAATTTTTGAATATTATTCTTGTTTTTAATTTTTTTATAACATACCCTTCCACATTTATTAATTGTTAATATAGGTATGCAAAATCGAGTCATTATTTAAAAATTGTCATTCATTCTCGTAATTTAAGAATCTACATCACATCTATAATCTGGAGCTAGTACCTACTTACTTTATATGATATTTAAGCAATTTAATTGCAATTATAATATCAGTATTTAAACTGGAAAAATTATGTCTCAGTTGGGACTCGAACCCGCATGCCGGGCGACCGGCATACGAGGAGATGCGGGTTCGAGTCCCGCCTTAGACAATTTTTTTCAAGTTTAAGTACTGATAGTACCTACTTATCTAAAGTTATTTTTAACCATCAAATCTGGTTGATTGTGAGGGTTGATAATCATCTTTTCACAATTAGCGATAATCAAATGAGATGCATTCATACCTTTCATTTAAAAAAATACTTATAAGTATTGTTAAATTGCATTAATATCTCTGATTCCATTGCTACTATGGATCCAGCAAAATAAATTCTCCAGAGGAGGTTGATTAAAATTTCTGGTCAAAATGTTTTATACGGTAAGTACCGTTACGCGCCAGCTCCGCTATAATCTCTTAAAATACCTACTAAAAAGTGCTACTTTGTACCACCTTCTTTGATTTAACGATAAACAATAGCAGAAAGTGTTTTTTCCTGAGATAGTTTAATTCCTGAATCAAAATAATAGAGATTACAAAACTGGTACAGTTAGGCCCTTCTCAAAGTCAAATTTATAAATACCTTACATTTACTTAAAATATTGCAGCTTTATTGATTACAAAAATAAACTAGCTAAAAATACAAATTATTAACGATTTAATCAAATAACATTAATGATCTTTGCTTAATAACTTATAAAATTATTAAATGAAATATAACCTATAGTCAATTTATTCTAACTTGACTTATTTGGTAAACAAACAGCACTCATAGCAAAAATACGTCTTCCTGACTATCTCACTATGTATTCTGTGTATAGAAGTTTTGTATGATAAAACAACTCGTTAGAATTTGTTATTTATCGAAGTCGGTCCAGCATTCTAATATCCAATTATAATAAAAATAATTTGGGGTGAGTGAGATTTTGAAGAAATAAATAAGTGTTTGTTTTATACAAACGAAAGTAGAAAAACAACCCGGTATATGACACACATAAGCAAAACTTGCTCCACGTGGTCACAGCAGCGGTAATGTGCTTAATTTTAAAATCTAAGATATTAATTGTTTTGTCATCACGAATACTTTAATATTCGTCAGCTATCATTTTAAATTTCATTTGCTACTTCAATCAATGATCCCAACACTATCGATTGTCTATAATCGCCCAGAAGCCATTATTGTTTACTAAATAAGCCAAGTTGGTTTGAATACAGTATACAGGGTTATATTTTACTTTTTTGACTACAAATGTGGCTACGGGCATATCGGCAATTTTTAGTAGGTATTTTATGTAGGTATTGTATAGCGGGACTGGTGCGAAAAGTTATGATTTAAAAATTTTCATATTTAATTAAAATTGAATTAATGTATGTTGGGAATCCATGCAATTTTGGATAGAGGGTGCTTTGACAAATTTAAATGTTTCTGTGCCATAATGGATTTGATTTTACAATCAGTATCACCTCATTCTAGAACTGGAACTGTTGAGAATTGTTTTTAAGACAACCCTTGAGAACTTTTGCTGTACCACGGTATTAGGGGCCATTATAATTTAACAAAAAATAAAAGTAAATCAGCATATCTTCACACTCCGGTGGTATTATTCTTCGTTCTGAAATGAATAAAGATTGTATTATTCGAAACTTTTTGTTCCAAACAAATAAAATACTTTGTATGTATATATTATTATGGTCCATCATCATTACTAGCTTACACAATTCTGCTGAAAACAAATATCTCAAAAAAATAAAGCAATAGTTTGCCATACACATAAAAAAGTAAAGTCTACAGCCTATAATCATCCCACTGCAGGGAAAAGGCCTCCATCATTGAATTCAAGTTACCACAGCAATGATGGGTGTACTGGCATAATCACCACGCTTGCCAAATGCGGGTTGGTGATCACAAACCCGAGCAACTTTCGAAAATTCGAAACTTTTTGTTGCCCGACCCGGGTTTTGAACCTGGGATCCCAAGATCTTGGCTCGGTATTTAAACCACTAGACCAACAGGGCGTTACACATACAACGCATTAAAATGTAACGTTACTGAGTTTGTGTTTAGGCGAGAAATCAATGGATGCATCTGTGCTGTTTCATCATAGAATAATTATGTAGAATTTCAAGGTCAGTAGATTTTTTTCACCTTGTAAATCACATACACGTAGGTATCAGTACTAAACTTTGTTGGTTTGTCCATTAAAGCTACTGAGACATTACAACATTAAGACCTGCTTGAAAAATTTATTCTGTGAGGAAATGTCTCGGTAGATTAAATTGACAGAACACCACGCCCGGTATGCTTGAGGATGCGGGGTCTATTCCCAACTGAAAATTTTTTTTAAAATTTAAATACTGATATTATAATTGAAATCAATTTGTACAAATATCATATCGTTGACCTAGAAGACAAACGTGCTAATTACAGTCCTAACAATTTTTTAGGACAGTTTTTATTTATTCAGAACTTCTAGGTACTGTAACTTAAACCTGTACATAGAAATTGAGTATATACTGCCCGTACTTCGTTAGGGTATTCATCTTTATACTTGTCTATCATGAATTAGATAGGAAAAATCTAAAAATATATCAAAATAACAAAAAAGAGCATCACTATGTTTGCACACAAACTTTATATATTATTCATTCAACACTTTCGTGAATTGTATATGTTTGTATTAAAAATATTACTTCCGATGTATTTAAAAATAATAAGATTAAAATTCTTCTTATAATCAAATGTACCTATATGACAATAATATAATAATATAATCGAAAGCTGGAAGATAACATAAGTAATAAAAATATTTCGCTTATTAAAATTATCAATCATGTTATACACAAACAAAATGTGATAAATCTATTAAACATTTTTCTAGTTTAAATTTAAACAGATGGTAAATAGCTGCCATTACCATTTTTGGCTTTAAAATCACATCACTTACTATTAACGTACAACAAGAGTTTATACAGAAAGAGACGGAATTATGGTATTTAGATAAGTGCAAACGGTAGACCATGCTCATTTAATACATTTGGAGTTAAAATGTTTATTTATCAAAGTTTTGTAATTAGCACATTTATCTTCTAGACCATCGATATAAAGTACATCACATACACGTAGTTTGATAATCACGATGTCACCTTTTAGGTTTGTGATGTGTATTCATTTTTAAGAGATGGACACAGCACAAACATATAGTATAAAATTTAAACAATACAAACAAAAACTACTTTTATAAAATTACTAATATTAATAATGTGAATGTTTCGATGTATGTTTGTTACTCAATTACGCCAAAACAGAGAAACAGATCTGAATGAAATTTGGTAGAGAGATAGTATTTGGTCAGGAATAGCATATGGGCTATTTTGTACCAACACATTACAATATATAAAGCACATTAATACAACTTACTTGCTAGATATTTCCTGACAGGATACAGTCTTTGACTAGGCACCTGGTCTGCATATTTCACCTTTATTTTTGGGAGTCTGTCTGGATTTATATGGTATTCAGTCAATTTATTCCAAATTCTTAATTCGTCTTCTTCTTTATCTTCATTCAATAATATCTATAACTTTTCCCATTTCGCAACTTTACTCCCTTCAACAAATGAGGAGTGTCAAACAAAAAGAAAATTTTCTTCTGGTCGATTTCAAATGTATTTGAATAGTCTTCGTTTTTGTTTTTAAAATATTTTTCTCTTGTCTCATTTTGCAAAAGTTTTATAGCGCTCACATACCAGCTTTCTGTAATTCCAGAAAATATCCGATATTAAAGAATGTATCACAGATTTTTTTTGTAGTACTTTTAGAAAAAGTCGATAAAATTGGTTGCATTGATTTACTTTTTACTACTTTAAATATAAATACCAAAATATGGTCAGCAATATTTTTTCCTTTTTTCTGCCAAAGGGTAAAAACGGGACCCTACTACTAAGACTTCACTGTCTGTCCGTCTGTCCACCTGCCTGATACCTGGATGTATCTCAAGAGCCGCGATAGCTAGAAAGTTGATTTTTTTACAAATTATGTATTTCTGTTGCCGCAATAACAACAAATACTAAAAACAACAACGCCCCGTTGGTCTAGTGGTTTAAATACCAGGCCAAGATCTCGGGGTCCCAGGTTCGAATCCCGGGTCGGGCAACAAAAAAGTTTTGAATTTTCGAACGTTGCTCGGGTTTGTGATCACCAACCCGCATTTGGCAAGCGTGGTGATTATACCAGTACACACATCATTGCTGTGGTAACTTGAATTCAATGATGGAAGCCTTTTCCCTGCAGTGGGATGATTATAGGCTGTTACTTACTCACTTTTACTAAAAACAAAATAACATAAATATTTAAGGGGGCTTCCATTCAAACCCAAAAATATTGTGCACAACTCCTATGATTAAATTTACATTAAAAACAAATCTCACCATTCTCAAATTTCCGTTTTTTGGTGCATATGTATGTGTTTTCATGACAGCTAGGGTTGACGACTCAACTGGTTTTTCATATGGACAAATATTGTCTTCTGTAGATTTTGAGGGGTCTTCTTGATAAAAATTAGTAGACAAATCTGTAAATATAAACTTATTGTATTAGTTCCTTTCTGTATTATAATGAGGAATGTTATTGATATCGAAATTGGGCACAAAATTTTATTTACAACAACATATCACTAATATTCAATTAACTATTTTAGCAATATCAATACTTTTTTCAATGCGAGGAGAATTTAATGTCGTATTATTTAGTACCAACAACATTATTTAGTATCAAAATTTAAAAAGTTCATACTTTGATCTTGCTTAACTTCATAAATATAGGAATTTTTTGCATGATAAATTTAATAAAATTTTTCGTTTTGTTCATCCAAGGATATCAGACAGCATTTTTAGATAAAAATATTCTTTTGTTTTAATGTAAAATTTGTAACTTTATCAAAAATTTTATAAATCACGTACAATTCTAAAATCCCTTTTCTCCACTTTAATGATCAAGGATACTAAGAAGCAAAATGTTAGTGTTCGCTTATTTTTCTTCTCTACAAAGTCGTTCGATTATTATTCAAGAATGACCTAATGTCTGAGCTGAGTTTTGATCCAGAGGGAACTTGTTTTTACGACTTCAATCTAGTGTTGCAATGACAGAAGTTGGGATCAAACCTCCATGTACTAACTTTGTTTACAATTGCTAAAGCTATGATCACAAATAAAACCACTAGCATACCCCAGCTATCTGGTGTGGTGAGATAACAGAATTAGAAAATGTGCTCACTGCTACATCATTATTTATGTAAGTTAATACCTATAATATAAGGACTCACCTTAATTTATATACAAAGTTGGAATTGCATTCTTTGCATGTTTGTTGCAAATTCTTAATTGATTGTAAATGTATAAGTCACCCTTGTCTTGAATAAAACTATTCAGAGCTGCTTTCCACAGTTGAAATCTTTCCACATCATTATCAGCCTTTGGAAAACGATGAAGTGGTCCTGAAATTTATTAATATAATAATAAACATTTTGTATACTGATGATGTAAATAGTAATCATTATGTATAAATTATATCTTTATGTTGTTCCTACTCTACATATTTTTAGCCATGCTCCGTTATCTAACATAGCAACATTCACCTCACCTATGTTGGTGACACTTTGACATGGGATGGGGAAAGATTTGGAAACATCCAGTAAATAGATGTGGAAGTTACACTATAATTTTGACCCTCGCCCACCAGTCAGTTGTAAAAATGTATGCAATATATTTCCAAAAAACACAGGTATTTAACATCAATCACTTAACTACTAAAACATGTTTGTTAATTGAATGTTTTTCCAAAAGTACAAAAATGTATCACTGAAAACCAAAATTTTAGCTATGAATTTTGTTTGAAGTAGCGTTGCTATTAAATCTGATATAACAACAGTTGTTCCTTAACACTTTGATAGCAATTTATCTCAATTTCGTCTGGAATAACCCACGCTCGAAGGGTTAAAGATATAACTCCTTAAAACTTAACACTTTTGAATGCAATTTTGATTATTCAGCATTGGTTATTCCAGACACAATTAAAATCAATTGTTATCGGAGGTTCGAATCGCTACGGGTAAAATAGTACCCATTTACCTTTCTGACGTTTCGATCCGATTGTTCGAATCATGGTCACTAAATCCTATCACTGAGCAAGTAATCACTAAATCCCATTCTAGTATTAAATATTATTCATAAAGAATGTTGAAAAACCTCTAGTAGCTCTTGCAATTATAACTATAACTGATTACTTCATTTATACCAGGTATCCTCAAGTTACCAACTTTGTTTGTTGTCATAAATAAATAAAAAAAAAAAAAGTATATAAGTAAGTTTATCGGTTGTCTAGTACCCCATACGACAGGGTACTTAATAGTACCTTAATTTGGGACTAGATGGCTCAGTGTGGCCCAGTGAGGCATGTCTTAAAAAAATATATATATATATTTATTTATAATTATCTAAAGTTGCATTAGGCTAAAATGTTTACTTACCACTTTCTCCTCATCCGAATTAACGATTAGATCGTGGGTTTTTCGACATATTTGTCAAATCCGTAGAACGAGGCCAGGGTTTCGGAATCAGTCAGATCGGAAATATCAATCAGAGTCCATAAAGAATTAATGCCAAATAACAGTCACATAGGCATTCTCAGAGTCCAGAATTCACGCCAAGGTTAGTAAAGAAGTAGAATCCAACATCAAAGCAAAGAAGAAAACAACACAATCGAAAATACAGCAAAATCCAGTAAACGAATTTTTAACAGTGAAAAAAAACGGTTTTTATCTTCTAAGTGACCAGTGTTGCCATTTAATAAATATTTTTTTTACCAATACAACTGAAGATTGTTTTCTTGATAACAATAAATTATTATTTTTTATTTTACTTCAAATATAAAGGTTAAAAATAGAACATTTTTTTCTCTAACATGTTTCGTATTTTTCCTACTTAATTTGTTATGGAAATTTAGGACATTAATGTGATTAGGCACAGTACTGGCATCTAGTGAAGCTTTAATACATCTATGTGATTTTTTGGCTCGCCTTGGACACTAGTTGCGCTAGTTGTCATACATTTTTATCAATCGAGGTTTTGTAGGGCTCTGACACAGCCATGAGTCCAACTTTGTCTGTCTACCTGCGATGGTTGGTGCTGAATGAACTGTAGCTCAAAGGTATTGAGCACAATAAATTTACCACGAGTTTTGTGAAAACAGTGAAATATTATTGTGCACGATACGACACGTCACAGAATAAAGTTTGTGCATTTGTTATCTAATAATATACGTAGTGAATCTAAAATTGATCAATTTTTCATTTATAAGCTTTCACGCAAGAGATTTTTCTTTATGTTGGTTATTTAGCTATAGTTATAGTTCGAAGAGTGGACTAAAAAAATTGTGGTAAAAATTGGTCTATCCCACGGTTCTGCGGTGTTGTTTACATTTTGTTTTTATTCTCAGTGAATCGATACTGTATGGGGGCATTTACCTATTGTCGTGTTATGATTGTGCATATTTTGTGACAATCGGTTTTATTTCCTGATGGAATTTGGTTGCTGATCATCAATTAAGAATTGAGAACACTAGGGTAAGTACATTTATTTAAAATATTGTTTGTATTGATAGAATAAAAAGTAATGGTTCCAATTTAAATGAACTAAAATGAATTGAATTGATAAAAAATACATAAAGACAAAACACTGATGAAGACGTCTTCTGTTCTTATCAAGTTATTGCCATGGTATAATATGGATGAGTCATGTGTAAAGCATTTACTGTAAGACTAATAATTCCCATTTAGTTTTAGACATTTAGTCATAGTACCAACCCAAAGTCAATATTTACCACCAAGATAATTACAATTTATTTAGTTCCTTGCATGTTTAATAAATCATGAGATGATTGTCACTTCTAATCAGTACAGTAGGAACTGTTGGCTGTTGCTTTGTCATTAGGCTATTGCTGATGTCTACCTGCTGTAAGTTTTAAGTAGCTGTTGGATCTGCTTAGTAGTCAGACACACACACAGAAACACAGAAAATTATTTATCATGAATAATGAAACATTATTACTATTCAAAGTTTTAACTAAAGTCTACTAAGAGATTGGGTGTTATTAGCTAATATATTAAGGAACCAGTGTAGGATATTGGAAACAAATTTTGCCTAGCAGTGGGTTAACAGATATTAGGAAATAATATGAATTTAAATTTCATCAAAAGGCTATTACAATATTATATGATTTCTATAATTACACTGCAAAACTACTGAAACTGACAGGTCTATGAAATTGTATGCCAATTGCTTTTGTTGTGATATATTGTTAGGAAGGAATTGTTCTTTGCCACAGAAACGATGGGGAGGTTCTCAGGAAAGAAGTGTCGACTGCTATCTATGTTATGGCTTACAAGTGGATTTTTCATTGTGGAGCTGATCGTGGGCTATATCACCAATTCTATGGCCCTTGTAGCAGACTCATTTCATATGTTAAGTGATGTTGCAGCGCTGGTCATCGCATTTTTATCAGTTAAAGTAAGTGTTTTAAAATAATTGATATAATATTATTGTTTTGCTGCACTGCACTGCACTTATGATTACAGTATTAATCATACTTAACCCTTCATATGTAGATAAATACTTACTAATCAAAATAAATTGTCTTATGACACAGATCTGTTCACAACCAGACAACCTATTTATGTTTTTAACCAATTGTTAACCCGCGCCCGGCATGCGAGGAGATGCGGGTTCGAGTCCCGTCTGAGACATATTTTTCAAGTTTAAATACTGATATTATAATTGCAATTAAATTGCTTAAATATCATATAAAGTAATTGTTAAGAGATTTTAGTCATACCATTTGTCCTAGTATCATGTGTACTTGATTTTTAGTGCTTGTATTTGTCACCACAAACTGATTCTAAGGAAAATACTCAAGCTAAAGGCATTCCATTCCATGGATTTCCCCCTCTATTTTATGTGAGATCCAATACTAGTTATATATTATCAACATCCTTCTATTCATGACATCATTGTTTCCAATAGTAACTTAAATACATTTTAAATAATTTGTCATTGAAAATATTGAAAACAATATTTATTAACTCATCGAGGTTTTGATTTTATGGTATGATTCTATGGTATGATAAGCTAGGTATACTGTCAACAGTATACAAGATTTGATGCTCACTTGAGTGAGGCATCTTAAGGTTTCCATTTTAAAAATATAGGAGGTATATTCCTCTCCCTATTTTAGTCTATCCTCAGGCAAGGGGTTATTCTTTAAATTCTTCTACAGATGTCACCAAAGAAATGGTCAAAGAATACATTTGGGTGGGCCCGAGCAGAAGTACTTGGGGCCTTAGTAAATGCTGTGTTCCTGGTAGCTTTATGCTTCAGCATCACAGTGGAAGCTGTGAAGAGGTTTATTGAAATTGAAACTATACACGATGAGAAGCTTCTGGTCGCTGTTGGTACCCTAGGACTGATATTAAACATTGTTGGACTGTTCCTATTCCATGGTAAGTTTTTATATTTATCAAAGAGAGAGAATGAGCTAGTTTTTGTAAATTCCCCGCAACTTTTATCCGTAACTTATCATCGCTACATTCCACTGCTGGACATGAGCCCATCCAAAAAGAGGATTCAACCATTATCGCCATGCCTGGCAGGGTGGTTAGCAATTGCTGTTTGGTAAATGGTGGAGAGAAAACGCAGCTGCGTGTTCTTCTAGAATTACTTCTTAAGACGACTCTTACAAAAACCCATAGGACTAGAAAATTTTATTTTTAGACCAACCCAACACAGCTATTCGTCGTTCGTTGATATTATAATGTAAAGATTTTACAGCAGTATTCATATCCCTGTAATGTAATAATTAAGAATGGCATGCTCCAAATTATTTTGGGAATATTCAACAGGCTCAGAACAAAACAGCTCAGAAAATTTTATTGATAACATTTATTTTTTAATGCAGTATCATGTTTTTGTACGCTTTTAAGCTTTTGTAGATAAGATGTAAAAGTAGAGAGGGTAAAAAGTTTTGCCGCAGTTCCTCCATCATCCGTTGTTTTGTCTTTCGCAAAGTCAATTTGTTGTTTCTGAAATAATTTTGTTCAACAAAGAACATAAAATCTAATTAAAGACTCACATTTCATACGCTGAGCGAGTACCGAAAGGACAAAAGCTATTGTTCCAATCCCTCTAACCAAGCAGCATAGGAACGCAAACATAAAATTGTTTTGATACACTACCATTTGAAATACCAAACTTAAATACCTAACTCCATATTAAACGTTATTCAAATACTTAATTAATACGTTTCGGTACAGTTAGAATGTAGATATGATATCGTTTTAAGATGCAAATATTTTGCTTTAGTTGAGATTTAAACTTCACTAAACTGCTTTTGCATTTAACATACTACTTATTGCTTTTTTTTATAATAAAGAAAACGCACTTGTGTGTGCGTTCTAAAATATTTAGTCCAAAATTAAACCTGTGAGCTGTCTTGCTCTTCCGTGCCTTAAAATGTTTTTGTTTCCGTAAACATGATAATTGTGCGGTTGCCGTGATGGTTGTACCTACTCTACACTATGCCAATGCTTTCTAAAGCTAGTAGTAACAAGATATGCGCGAAAAACATAACCTTACCTTTGCAGTCGGGTAAAAAGTAAAGTAATTTAGACTGCCAGAAGATTACAATATCCATTCATACTAACGTCCTGTACTATCGCTATCTTAGCGAATTATTAAAAGGGGACTGACTTTTCTGGGTTATAATAACAGGAGTATTATTTGTGATGTGTGTCCTGTTCTAGGCGTGCGTGCATAGCGCCAATGCTTTAAATAACGGCTCAATTATGATCCTTTGTAAGTGAGTCTAGATTATTTCTAAATGAACCGTTATTCATAAAACCTTCTCAGTTACAATTTTATTTAAAAAGTAGCACTCTCTTGTGTACCTATCTTTATACCCCCTATTAAATTATTAATTAGAAGTATGAAGATAGGTACACTGGCCCTAATGAGATTATTGAACTGCCGTACTAGGTCTGTCTGTCTTAATCAGGGATTTTTTCCTTATGGTATCGCATAAAATAGTAAATAAAAAACACCACTTTATATTTCGAAAACCCTTTAATCCCTCGATCGTGAGTTTTTCCAGACACAATTGAAATCAATTGTTATCGCGGCACGCGCGTGCCTCCTAGGGGTTGAGGGATTAAATATGTCACAGTAAGGTTTTTCTCTGTATCCTGTGCTAAAATGTAGTCCTTTGATGTATGGGAGTAGCAAAACGGGAGTCGAATCAAACCATTTCATCTAGATTTTGTCCGGGAAACCCCAAAATCAGTAGGCTCCGAAATCCCGAATAACATCAGTATGAATAGTTACTCCCTTATTTTGTTCTCTTCTATTTAGGATCGGAATTTCATCATTGAATCTAGTCGAGAGTGTGGAATTCAAATATCATCTTGTTAAACGCTCAGGCTCAGCCCTGCTGCAGCTCACATATTGTTATTCAAATAAAATCGGCCAAGTGCGAGTCGGACTCGCGCACGAAGGCTTCCGTACCAAAAAGGCCAAAAAAATGAGTTTGTTGTATGGGAGCCCCCCTTAAATATTTATTTTATTTTGTTTTTAGTATTTGTTGTCATTGCAGTAACAGAAATACATAATTTGAGAAAATTTCAACTGTCTAGCTATCGCGGCTCTTGAGATACAGCCTGGTGACAGATCGACGGACAGACGAACAGACAGCGAAGTCTTAGTAATAGGGTCCCGTTTTTACCCTTTGGGTACGGAACCCTAAAAAGTAACATACAATTTTGATTTTAGAACATGGCAGTAGTCACGGCCACTCGCACGGTGGCGTTCCTCCGCCATCCAACGTTCGGCATCTCACAGAGATCGTGAACAGCAACGCCGATATGGCCCTTGGGCACAACGCGACCGACAACGAGGAAACCGATGAGATGGTACCGCCAAAGAACCTCAAACTGCCGAACAATAACAAGCAGACACCTCGAAGGACAAACAACGACCCCGGTCATATGAACATGAAGGGAGTCTTCCTACACGTGTTGTCTGATGCTTTGGGTGAGTTGTTTTTTACAAATTCCATTTCTAATTTTAAGGTTGCGTTTCCACTGGGAGTGAGACTGGAAGAACCTGTCAAATTATGAAAAAAAAGTATTTTAAGTAAAATAGTCTTGCAAAGTTTGTTAGCAAAGTGATGTCAAATATTCTGAAAAGTGATTGTAGTACTAAGTAAGTGCATAAGAGAGAAGCAATGTGGAGATGTGGGTCGTCGACTGACCACGGTCGGCCAATCAATCGAACAGTTGACTAACAAATCAACGTAGTATGTTTGTTCTAATTAACTGATCTGAGAGAGTTCGGTTCCCCGCTAGTTAAATTATTCTCTTTACAAACGTTTCAGCGTTTTGATCTCTATAAATTCCTCCTGTAACCTCCGTTTTATTTGTCAGCACAATTACATCAGTGTTAGATAATTTTGATAGCTTACCTCGACATTGACTTTTACTTTCAACGCGGATATGTATGAAGGTCCACTAAAACCGTGACTTTATTTAAGGAAATTGTCTTTAGGAAATTCCCTACAGTAAGCTGCAACGTGACGGCATCACAAAAACAAACAATTCCGTATAAAATGACGTCATACTATACTACTAACATATAAAATCATGAATCAATCAGTATTGCTCTATTCGACCTTGTGTTAATCATAGTTTAAAAACAACGAACAGTTAACTACTTTTGTTCGAAGCTGAAGATCGAGTAATTGAGCAAATTAACTGCATCCGAAGTTTTTTATAATATGATCCAAATACTTTCATAAGTTATACGTTCAACAGTAATTATATAAATGCTTTTATTTACGATCCAAACTAATATTAAAAATGCTAATCTATATGTCTGTTTGTTGCAAATTTGGCGTGGCGATACTTTGAAAGAAAAATATAGGATACTTTTTATAGGGTGCAGCCTCTTCAAGAATCAAGATAAGAAATTTTGAAATGGTATGAACATATCTATTACGAAAATGTGACATGTGAATCTCTAAATAACGCGATATAACTGAGAGGCGAGCGCGAACGCGACATAACCGAATTCTTCGCGGACTAAGTCCTCAGACGTAAGTAGGATAAGTATTGACGCCTCAGTGTGTCCCGCTGATGATGCAGTCACTAAAGACTTTTTTTTTAAATCGTTTATATGGACTTGGTATGCTACACAGTTTTATAAACCTTTCAACTGGCGTTTTAGGCTGCGATTACACAAGCGGAGCTAGGCGAGTGGACCAATTACAGTTGTTAAAATATTTATTGTGGATTTAAAGCACTGCGATTGGTCAAGTCATGGCCTGATCAATCCCACTTCGCCCAGCTCCGCTACTGTGGAATCGCAGTCTTCATGCGTACGTCAGCATCAAAAGTCGCTGAACATCTTAATGCCATGATAAATTAACAGTTTGTTTGTGTGCAGATAAATTAGCAGTTTGTTTGTGAGAGACCTATATAGGGATAGAGAAACTGTTACTTTGATATGGCACTAAAGTGTTGAGCGACTTATGATGCACATGACCGACTACACCTCGAAATAAGTCATTTTTGGACGATTCAACTCCATAACATTTAGTTTTCTATAACAAACGAATCATATATCGGAAAGCAAGCAGTGTAAATAAAAAAATCGACGTTTATTTGAGGAATGTAGTTACTTTGCTTCGACCTCGTGCTGTCGACGAGGACTCTATTACAACTCACCTGACACACTTGCGGCGCGAATCGATTCGTCACATTCCTCGTCTGTTCTCTTGATATTGTTTGCCTTTTTTTTTGTGCGAATTTTTGAGCTATTCCAGCCAGCCAGCAATGTCAAATAGCATTTATTATAAATGTGTTTTTTTTATCCTCAAAATGGCTACTGCCTTAATTGATATTTCAATGGATAGTTATATGATTTGGTTGACACAGTCATTTCCAGATTAGTGGTGCATGTCAACTTTTGGAAGAAGGACACCGACCTTAATTATTTATTTACACTAATAATGACTAATTAAGAAAATGAACAGTACTGTGAATCCTTAGCTTACTTACATGCTGTGATTTGTACACACGACCTTCGAATGGCGGGGATACTAAGGCCGCTGTACTACTAATTTTCCAGTTCTTTCAACGCCCTGTTGGCCTTTTGGTTTGAGTACTGGGCCAAGATCTCGGGGTCCTAGGTTCGATCCCCGGATCGGGCATAGAGTTTCGAATTTTCGAACATTGCTCGGGTTTCTTATCACCAACCCGCATTTGGCAAGCGTGGTGATAATGTCTGTACCTATCATTGCTGTGGTAACTTGAATTTTGTAATGGAGGCCTTTCGCCTGCATTATGATGATTAAGCCGTTACTTAACCTATACATTGCTCGACTTTAAAAGAGCCGGCCGGCGCCTACGCTGTCATTGACATTTTTTAATAAACGGAAAACATTCTAAGCCCAACCTTGTAACAGTTTCGGCAACAAATCTTATCAACTGTTTGGTGTACAGTTGCACGATTAGTATGGACGATATTTGTATCAACAGGTTAATAGGAGTGCCAATAATTACGACCGATACTAGTTACAAAATCAAAGTTGTTGAGTTATTGATGAATGCAGGTCAAGTGCGCGATATTGTGCGTGTATTTAGGTGATCGTGATAGATAATTGATAAGTATTCGTATCAGATAATCGTACGAAATATACCTAATAAAAAAAATAAAATTAATAAATTGTTTTACAGATTATAGACTTATTTGTAAAAAAAATATACAGCACATTTATGTTCATTCATATTTATTCAATCACGATAATTTTTTAACAAAAGGTAGTAAGTAATAAAAAAATGCTATGCTGCATTTGCTATCAATCCTATCCTGCTACTAATATTATAAACGTGAAAGTTTGGAAGTATGGATCTATGGTTGTCTAGATCTGAATGAAATTTGGCAAGGTGTTAGTTTTTTTTCCTTCTTTTTATTAATTTAGGGACTTTTACAAGAGTATTTCAGTCCCATCGTAACCTAATCCTAAAAGGTGTTAGTTTATTAGCTGGAATAACATATAGGCTACTTTTTATTCCAGGAAAAGGTACAATTAAGAAGACAAAACATAAAATTCCACACATACGAAGTGGCGGGAAAAAGCTAGTATTATTATGTATACTTAATATTATGAAGCTGAAGAGTTTGTTTGTTTGTTTATTTGAACGCGTTAATCTCAGGAGTACTCCCTGAATTTCGGTTCGAATTAAAAAATAATTTTTGTGTTGGATAGTCCATTTATCGAGGAAGGCTTAATAACATCACGCTGCGACCAATAGGAGCAAAGCATCAGTGAAAAATGTTGCAAAAATTATCGCGATCATAATAACAGAAATTGACGCGTATGAAGTCGCGGGCAACAGCTAGTATTAAATATAGGCGTCTAGTAAGGCAAGTTTCATTAATGATTATGATTAAACAGACGCAAATAATTTTATTGCCATTCAAGACTTAAATACTATTAATCAACAACTCGTAATCTTACTAGAATTGTCGGTAACCAAAATTTTCATAATCGATTATCAACTGAACTAAAACCTATAAAAATTCATATCAATTGAAGAAATTGTAATGTTTTAATGATCTATTGCTTAAAAAATGTGTTTTGAACACACAATCTGCAATGTGGACGTAAAAATAAACAAACCACTCAAGAATAAACTTGTCCCTTTCATACCACACGAATTGAAAAAGAATAGCAAGTTTTAGAAAGGCTCGGCTCTCGCGCCAATGTTTTCTTTAGCTCGAAAGATTTTCATTTAGCAAAAGCTCTATTCATGAAGCAGTCGAATGCAGTCTATTCAAATATTAAGTATGTTTTCCAGTGAAAGAAGGTTAAATACCTAGGCAATAAAAAACATGGGGATGAAATGTGTAACTTTTAAAACACATTAATGATACTGATTTGTCATGTGTTGTGAGTAGCGTTGAAAAAAGCGGGAATTTTCCCCGTTTTTTTTTCAATTTCCTTAGTTTTTATCCAAGTTTTATTTGTAAGTTTCAAGAAAAATGAAAATGAAATACTTACATGTAATTGTTTTTTTAATTTTAGAAACGGCGAAATATTCAATTATACCGGTTTATTCCCTAAGGTTTTTTTTCTGGTATATTTCAATGTAACCAACTAATAAAATGGTAAAAAACTTACGAACCTTTCTTTCGCCGTAAAAACAATTTGTTTCTTTCGGAATTTTCAACGCTAGTTGTAGGACAATAACACCTTCCCTGATAGTCCTATCGTTGTCGTTTGAGGCCAAATAAGTAATTACATGAGAAGATGGGTAACAGTGACTTCTCTCTACTATTGGTACAACTGCGATTTAGTACTGGCCCATCTATGGCTAAGACCTTTTGGAGAGGCCGATTTCTGCAGTTGTATACTGATGATGGTGATGATTGATTTTTGAAATAGTATACCCATATTATGTTTCATTACTTCTTTAATTATGTGGATAATTATTGCGTTTACACGTTAGATACTCTTTCGCGCCAGAAAAAAAAGATCTTACTTATTCCTTGTTTCTTTAAAGTTTGCTATCATTACATCATTTGTAAATTGTAATGCTTCTGTTTGACATCGAACGTTTAACCTAGTTGCATTCGACTTTTAATTCATGCAGATAAGGTTGATTTTGCAGTGTAATAGATATACATGACATTAGCTGCTTGTATTGAAACCTGAAGAGTTCGAAGTGTCATTTTTGTATAGTACTGTGTATCTTTTTATCTATGGGAAGAATATTAAGAATTTGTACGATTAGTATGATTCGCGTGCTTGAAAATTATTCTCTCTAATCCCTCAACCCCCAGAAGGCACTCGGGTGCCACGATAACAATTGATTTCAATTGTGTCTGGAATAACTCACGATCGAGGGACTAATAACATACTTATCCATTTGGATTCCAAATACACTATTTATTGGTATGACATTCTTATAGAAATTAAAATATATCTACAGCTAATGAAGAATTTCTCATTGTCTCAGGTTCGTTAATTGTCGTCGGGTCCGCGCTGGTTGTATGGCTCACCGAATGGAAATACAAGTACTACCTCGATCCCGCATTGAGTTTAGTACTCGTCATCCTGATTTTGGCTTCAGTTTGGCCTCTACTTAGGGAGTCATCCCTTATTCTGCTACAGACCGTACCTACCCATATACAGGTGAGTTGACTTATGTGTTTGTGAACTCAATATTAAAATTTTATATTTGCTATAAACTGGTCGTTTGATAATTACGGATCTGGCCTTGTAAACTAATACCTATATTTAATATAATGTGGAGTGTCTGAAAATATAAACCACCGCATTCAAAGGGGTTAAATAGGGTTGGTACATAACAATGTCGAAATAATGAAAGAATTGCAGATGTCACTTTGACTTTAACCATATACAATATACATAAATGCAATCTTAATATACATATATAAATTACGTGTCACGTTGTTTGTCCACGATGAACTCCTAAATTACTTAACCGATTTCAATCTTTGCACACCGTGTGCAGTTTAATCCAACTTGAAAGATAAGATAGCTTACATCTCAATTTATAGTCGCAATATTATTTTATTGCAAATTTTCTGTGTAACATGGTAAGGTAAACGCCATATTTGATGCCAATGACATTTTGTGACGTCTTACGTCCAATTATATTTTTCTGAAGCGATACGAAGTTCGCGGGGTCCATTAGTTATGAATAAAATGTTTTTCATATTATTATTTTTTTAATAATATGAAAAACATATATAATAATATAAAGAAAACTTTTTAGATCTAAAACTAAACTAAAGCCCGTTTATTGTTAAGTTTTAAAATATGAAGTTGATATTTACGAAAAATATTTATGAGGTTATTAATAATATAAAAATACTCTAATATGAAATATGCATCGATTATAAATTAAGCGATCAGTCCACTATTGGACATAGGACATAGGCTTCGAAAAGAGGATGTTGCCTTGATCGACACGGTTGGCAGGCGGGTTAGTGATCAAATACTTAGTACTTAGGCGAAGAGAAAAGGCTGCTGCGTTAGTTTATACTCTTTTATTATTATGACACTTATTCAAAAAGAAGTGGTGATGTTATTCTTGTAATGTGCCGGCACCACACCGTGTGCCGATTTCGGTAGATTTTAGACAATTATTTGTGTTTGTACACAACAAACATGCAATTTGTTATAAGTCAAGTAAATAAATTTATCTAGACTTGATAGCAAAGGACAACGAACATTATCAAACGTCGCGACGCGATAGCAACATTAAGATAATATCGATAGAATAATTGAATTATAATTTTCGATTAATTGAATAAATGCAAGTACTAAGTATCGCCTCGTTGCTCTAGTGGTTAAGTACAAGGGGTTTGATTCTCGGGTCGGGCAACAAAAGTTTCGAATTTTCGAACATTACTCGGCTTTGTGATCACCGCATTTGGCAAGCGTAATCATTGTTGTGGTAACTGAATTCTATGATGGAGGCCTTTGCCCTGCAGTGGGAAGATCATAGGTTACTTTACTTGGTAATGATCTATTGAATCTGATACTGATTGATGCGACTGTATCAAAATTTCGATGATTGGCTCGTTTCTGTTGTTGGTAGGTATATACAATTTTTTTTTAAAGATTTTTTTTGCAGTAACTCTTCGCAATGAATTGTTCCGACTTGCGCTACCTTAATAATAATAATATTTTTTTAAGACATGCCTCACTGGGCCACACAGAGCTATCTAGTCCCAAATTAAGGTAGTATTAAGTACCCTGTCGTATGGGGTACTAGACAACCGATAATCTTACTTATATACTTTTTTTTTTGTAAATACATACTTATAATACATAGAAAACACCCAGACCAGTACAAACAGACATGTTCATGCACACAAATATTTGTACTGTGCGGGGATCGAACCCGCGACCCATGGCTCAGAAGCAGCGTTAACTACCGCTGATCCAAATGGTCGTCAAAACCAGAAATATAAACACTACAAGTACTATGATAGGTATTTTCGATATGATTTTCAAGAATTAATAGACTTATTCATAGGAGAAGATTTGCGTGTAAAAACAATGGCATATTCCTAGTCTATTTTTTTTAGTTCTGAAATGGACTGGTTTGCTTTTGTTAGCAATTTTTGGGTCGTCATTATTGCAAAATGAAAATAACTTGTAAAAATTTAAAGTAAGTCCAAACATGTATTTATTAAATGTAGTTTAGTCTTTCTACATTACAACGCCCGTGCAAGGTTTTGGTACATTCGAACATCCGTGCAAAGCAAAAAGCCCCCGGCTTTGTTCAATGTATTAGACATGCCGCGATTGTGATTCACAATTTCAACGTTTCACCGTCACAATATGTTTATAAATACCCTAAAACCTCACACGCTTGCATTAACTGACCCCTATTCACACCGCTCACTGAGCAAACTTACTCATTGATAAACCGCAAGACCAGTGACCTGATTAAGGGTGTCTGTTTGTCCAGGTGAACGCACTGTTGTAGAAAATATCATATGTCTGTCCGATGATTTAACACCTCAATAAAAGTCTATAGGTCGATAACCGGAAAATCGATTTTTAAGTGAGATATTATATCGATATTTCAGAAAAATGCATATCAACAACAAAAAACTTTAAAGGTGCTAAAAACACTATAAAAATACTCTAAATTAAGCTTATTACATGGTATCACAAGGAACTTTATAGCGTTACTAACTTTTGTACTCACTCGGGCATTCTCCTTTTAAAAAACTTAATGTATCGATACGCTTTTTTTGAATGCAATTGCTGAGCATTAGGTTTTTTTTTTAAACATTTTAGCTGGAGAGCAATGACAAATTTAGGGAAATATTTCGATGAAACACTATTTTCCTTTATTTTTTATAAACTTTCCTATAATTATGTTTCCTAAATTCGGGTTCAGCTTTTTGTTTATTAGCAAACCTCTATCAATCACATTTATTTATAAGTTTTGCTGTACCAATAATAGATAAAATACAACGTGTTCCTTTTGATATCCCATAACTCTAAGTTTATGTTCTATAGGTAAAAATAATATAATACGCCCTGGAACATGTGGTTTAAAAATCAAAAGTTTTGAATTAACATCAATATTAGTTAAATTTGTTAAAAAAAATAACCAGTATGGCGAATCCTTAGTTTTGCGAGACGTTAGCAAACTTACACTAAAGTGTAGTAGTAAAGTAGCGGGAGAGCGTAACTTGTAAAAAACATTGACGTGCGTGGTGGGTGTTCCATTGATAAGTAGGTACGAGTGTTTTACATAAACAGTCGTGACTTTTATAATTATTTTGTATGAAAAAATTAAACAAAAAATAAAAAATTGCATATGAAATGCAATTTGATATTTTACCTTGGTCTGTTTAATACCCTATAGTTATGGGATATCAAAAGGAACACGTTGTAGTTATTTAAAAAAATTATGGTTAGGGTATTATTTTAAATTGGTTTTACAATATGAGTTACTTTTCAGACGAAAGTAATTACATTTGCAATCGCGGATAGAGTTGCAGGGAAAGGTTAATAGTTATCCTATCTTCCTGACTTAGTTTAGGTTAGTAATCATGTTATTTTGGAACTCGTTGTAAGGCCCCGTTCACACAGGGCGGAACAGAAGGTAGCCAGGGCTAGAATGGTGATAAATAACTAATCAATTTGTTAACAAGGTGAATGGAAATATGAATAACTTAACATTAAAATTTATTCTAAGTATAAAAAACAAACACTATTTGTTTTGTACTGACTCAAAACATGTTAACGTTTCATGTAGACGAAAGGAAATCAGTACATTCTATAATTGATTGAGACAAGCAATACGAAGTAAAGTTCGAATACGTATAAGGAGAATGGCAAGAATTGGACCTTTGGGTACAGTACTACATTGAAATTAACATAAAAACGGTACAAAGGCATAATGCATGTTCTTCAGCTACGCCAGTTCTTGATCGTGAATTCATTCGAATTGCGATTTTCGGGCGAATATGGTTTAGTTGTTTACGGCCATTTCCAATAACCTATCTATCATCAGTTTTGGCATATCGGAGATAGAAAACAACTTCTGTCTTTGTTTCTCTGGACGCCAAAAACAGAGGTAGAAACTGTTTCCTATCTCCGAAATGCCAAAACTGAAGATAGATAGGTTACTGGAACCGGCTGTAAGCTAACAGCAACCTTTTGTAATTCCCCGAATAAACTTAACGTCTAGGCGTTAAGTTTTCTCATACAATACATTTGGATGATAAAGCAACAGTTAATAACAATGTTCTTTGCAGGTAGACGCTATCCAGCGACGGTTGTTAGAAAAGGTTGACGGAGTGCTAGCAGTGCACGAATTCCATGTATGGCAGCTCGCGGGTGACAGGATCATCGCTAGTGCACATATTAGGTAAGAAACTAACCCGTTTACACTAACCGCGCAACTAAATAATAGGATTTGGAATTGAAATGTAAACATACCCTTCCCGCTCTAACAATATACTGAACAGACAACGACTTATTAACTTACCCCAAACTATTTAACAGATTAGGCATAAAATACAATTAATTGATACCAAAGACGGGTTGATAGCTTTTACTATAGATGGTTAACAATGTTAACAAACCATTAATTCCGACAAATTTGATTAAAAATGCTCTCGGGTCTTGATAATCCTTACGGACACGAAACACACAAAAACCGAAATCTTGACATTTTCTTTGAATTGTTGTGATCTAATTCAGTAAAAAAGTGAAAGCATTATGGGAATAACTATAATCATATGATTTATTCAATTGTGTGGTTCAATTGAATTGTATTTGACAATCTATCGGCAAAACGTGTCACGAGGCGACGTGACACCAAAATGACCTCGCTATTCAAAATTTATCATTGGGTTGCGTGTTTGATCTGTTTTTCAAATTAAATAACAAAACGTATTATGCCATGTTTGATAACCATTTGTTGATAAAATGACAGGCGTAAAATTGCTTTTGTTATGTTTATGCATTTCATGAGTTTTCTTCAGGTATCGCATTGTAAAAAGTAAGGTCGTAATATTTAAATCGAGCAAATGAAAGCGACCCCATTTAAATTTCTGTTCTGGGTCTAATTCAACGCACGTCGGTTTTCGCACAAAGCCTAGCGCCTTAAGTGTTTTATCACTAGTTTACCGCCAATAACGAAATGATAACCAAAGCCTTTTACGATTCTCAGATAACATTATACTCAAAGAACATTGCCCTAAAATGACCTGTATGTTATTTAATTAAATTCGTTGTTGTTACGACGTTTTTTTTTACAATGTTAATATGTTTTTTGTTAATTGTCTATTGCTTATTACCGCTAAATATGTTTTGTCTTATTGTTTATTCGCCAATATTAATAATATCCTATCCCAAGTAAGAGAGGTCTATCCTGGTAATGCTGTTAAACAAACGTTGTTTGCAAATATTAGGGGTTAAAGTATGAAATTGCCGTTTTGTATGGATGAAATCGAGAAAAGTCATTTTTCCATACTAACAATTTTTTAGTTTTTTTAAAAACGCCTGAACCGTTTTCGATGCAATTAAAGGTGAAAGATAGATAGTTATAAAGCTACGCATTATAGTATTTAAATTTCTGAAAATCAAAGTATATAATACAAATATACGTAATTGAAGCAAGAAGGTCAGCTGACACATTGTAAGGGGTCTTTTCAACGACTTCCTTTGAAGTAATAGGCACAAGTATTGCATTTTTTTTAAGTCAAAAGTTACTTTATTTAGTTTTTGATACAATACAAAAAGAATTACGCAATAATATGACTATACTTAAGAGCTAAAAACAAAATAAAAAGTGGGAAAATAATCGGCAATTTCATACTTTAACCCCTATTATTTAAAACCAGCAAAAGAAACTCGGATTTTGATGTCGGCTGCTTTGTGAATAATTTTATTGTTCTAAGGATTTAAGGATTTCCATTTATTTTATCATAATTAGTATCCTTTTGCATTAAAACTACTTTAACATGCTATTTAAGTTCCTACTTAGGGAGTTCAAGGACTGTGGTAATTTGTTGAAATCTCGAATGCAATTTACCACGAACGAATTGAAGTTAGGAAACTTTATAAAGGCTGACGCCTGGAACGGCAAGTTTATTTTAATGTCGATACACTAAGTCGTTCGTTAGTACCTAATAAATATGCACCAGACCACCATTATCATAGTTTCGTGGTAAGAAATCTTTGAAAATACATGTGTAAGTTATATCTTTATATATATGATTCTTCTGTGAGTGTGTATGTCACTGAACTTCTCTCAAACGACTGGACCGATTTTGATGAATTTTTTTGTGTGTGTTAAGGGGATCTGGGAATGGTTTAGATTCACAATTTTGTCGGGGATAATGTTAGGTGTATTCCAACCCTAAATTTTTATTTTTATATTCTAGACAAAATTTTTAATTTCTATTTTTTTATGATACAACATACAAAAATACATACAATCCTAAATTTTTACCCTTTTATCACCAACCCCTATTTTTTAATAGCCATTTTAGTAATTTAATCATTTTTCATCCCGCTCGATAACTGATCAATTATCGTCTTTTTTGTAAGGGTAGGGTAGGGGTAGGGAAGGGTTTAGGGTAGGGGTGGGGGTGGGTAGGGTATGTGTAGGGTAGGGTAGGGTAGGGGTAGTGTAGGGGTAGGGTAGGGTAGGAGTAGGGTAGGGGTAGGGTAGTAAACTATTAAAATTTTATAAAATATATACAACCCTAAATTTTTACCCTTTTTCCAACAACCCCTATTTTTTGTTAGCCATTTTAGTAATTTAATCATTTTTATGGCAAAACAACGTTTGCCGGGTCAGCTAGTAGTATATATAATTATACAAATTGTGCGCAGCCTATTTTTTACTAGTCGGACTTTTGAGTCCCATTCTATTTTCAAGTGACATTAACCATGAATCTAGATTTTTTATAAATACGAGTTGGATTTTAAACTACATTAGAAAACATCCCAGTTCTTATTTAAAGTTATAATGATTTCACAAATAAATTTCTTTGGCAATTGGCCAACTGAAACAATTCTTTGTCCCAGAACCAATGTCAATGAACCAATTCGTTCCACGGCTTCATTTTCAGCGCGTTACGACCGATAAATGAGTACAATATGCATTTTTTTCTTTTATACACGTGAATACGTTTTTTTTTAACACTAAATTTATGACAGTTTTCATACGCATAATGTTTACTAATAGCCCAAGCTATTGGTGTTAATTATAGTAATTGAAGTGATTTTAAACTAATAAACATCTTAATGTTATTAAATACAAAGATGCAAAAATGTTAACGACAGTTCAATAACATTGTTAATCTTAAGAAATTTCTCATAAAAATATATGAAACACAATAATTGTTTTATTGGTTAATATGATTGAACAATTATACGATTAATTATTTTAATAACAATAGGAATGTTCATATGTTTTTAATTCAGTACTTGTTTGTCGGGTCGGGCAACAAAAAGTTTCGAATTTTCGAACGTTGCTCGGGTTTGTGATCACCAACCCGCATTTGGCAAGCGTGGTGATTATGCCAGTACACGCATCATTGCTGTGGTAACTTGAATTCAATGATGGAGGCCTTTTCCCTGCAGTGGGATGATTGTAGGCTGTTACTTTACTTTTTCTTTTACTTGTTTGTCGAGGTGCTCTTAACAAGGTTAGTGCCGGTTCGTCGCAGTAAAAAAGAACGTACATAGTCGTCAAACTTAGTTTTTTAAAGGAAATTATTATGGAGATTTGTAACGAATTTACATCAGGTTGTACATAATATCACATACTTTTTTAGATCTACCTATGACAAATTTACTTTGATAGAAGTGTGCGGAATCTTTCTGAGATGCACTAAAATCATCTGCCATGTGCTATTTAATCCAACCCATTTATTTAATTTTGAGCGATTGCAATCAGACCACACAGGGTAACTAGTTTGTTTATCAACCATGCCTAGTGATGACATACACATACTATGCCGTCAGAATGTACTTACATGTTTCCTCATGATGTTTTCCCTCACTAGACACCTTACGGATGATAATATACGAGACTCTACCACAAAACGACACCGCTAAAGATCGATTGCTCTTGACTAAGATGTATCTCCAACATCCGAAAGAAACTTTTTTACTATTATTGAACAATTGTTTAATATGAAAAAGCTTTTGAAATGTTTTGAAACTGTTTCTAAGCAAATCTATTAATAGTTTAAGTTGAAGATACAACTACAAATATTTAAAAAAAATCGGCCTAAAAAACGTAAAAATTACAAAACCTTAAAAACAAAAAAAAAGATATCAGCAACAATTTCGCACCGACTCAAATTGTTGGCTAATTTTGTCGGTACAAAGTACAAACAAATTTTTTGAGGCGAACTAAATCTCATTCTTTGAAACCACTGAAAATAACTGATTTATTACTCAAATAAGATTAATTTCTTTTTACAATTAACGGGGTGAATTTTTTTGTATAAATATGTGTCATAAAGTCCGAAGAGTCAAATATAATTTTATTATTCCTCACACAAAACTCGTCAAATGTTGAACGTATCTTAGGTTGATTTCATTATGTAAACTGTGTTTGTTGTCATATATTTAAAGTAGCAGAAGCTATAATATGATTACGCTCGGTTGTTGAAATAACATTTAATGATATATGCACCTTTGTTTGGAATGCCGGTTACGTGAGAATATCTTTCGCAGTATCAAGTATAGCAAATGGTAATTTAATAATGTTATCAATATTAATATCAATATATTGAAACGAATCGATATTGTCTTCAAGATCGCAGCATAACAGTTTTGTTGCTGTAATAATACTTAAATTGAATATGTTTGTTTGATTTTATAATATGTACCTATAATAAAAACATTTGGAACGTGTTAGGAAAGTGTGTTATATGTAATAGGGGTTAAAGTATGAAATTGCCGATTATTTTCCCACTTTTTATTTTGTTTATAGCTCTTAAGTATAGTCATATTATTGCGCAATTCTTTTTGTATTGTATCAAAAACTAAATAAAGTAACTTTTGACTAAAAAAAAATGCAATACTAGTGCCTATTACTTCAAAGGAAGTCGTTGAAAAGACCCCTTACAATGTGTCAGCTGACCTTCTTGCTTCAATTAAGTATATTTGTATTATATACTTTGATTTTCAGAAATTTAAATACTATAATGCGTAGCTTTATAACCATCTAACTTTCACCTTTAATTGCATCGAAAACGGTACAGGCGTTTTTAAAAAAACAAAAAAATTGTTAGTATGGAAAAATGACTTTTCTCGATTTCGTCCATACAAAACGGCAATTTCATATTTTAACACCTAATATATCTAAGCAAAATGTAATTGTCATCATCATTATCATCACCAGCTTATATAAGTCCACTGCTCGACACAAAATGAGGGTTTTGCCATAATCGCCACGCTTGGCAGGCGGGTTGGGGATCGCAGTTTGGCCAATATAGATAGACGCTGCTGCCTGTCTGACCTGACTCCTTTTGGCAGTTCTCCTTCAGTCGCCTCTTACGACACCTTAAAGAAGTAGTTATGTCATTATTTTAACGTGCCGGGACCACACGACATGTAGTTTTACGGCCGGTTCCAATAACCTACGAGGACGGGTCAATAAGTCCGTGACTTTTGGAATAAAACACAGATTTTTTGATAAATAAATCATTTTATTTTTCAACGTAGTCTCCCTTGAGCTCTATACACTTTGTCCAACGCTTCTCCAATTTTTTTATCCCTTCCAAAAAATATGATTTGTCGAGGTCCTCAAAATAGACCTTTGTTTGCGAGATGACTTTATCATTGGAGTCAAATCTTTTTCCACCAAGCCATTTCTTCAGGTTTGGGAACAAGAAGTAGTCACTGGAAACCAGATCTGGAGAATAGGGCGGATGAGGGAGCAATTCATAGCCCAATTCATGGATTTTTGCCATGGCAACTGCACATGTGTGCACCCTTGCATTGTCTTGGTGGAAAAGAACTTTTTTCTTGGTCAAATGAGGTCGGTTTTTTTTTTCAAATCGTCATTGAAGCGGTCCAATAAGTTGGCATAATATTCCCCATTGATTGTCCTTCCCTTTTGAAGGTAGTCAATGTAGATTATCCCACGTGCATCCCAAAAAACAGTCGCCATAACTTTATTGGCTGACAAACCCACCTTGGCCTTCTTTGGCGCTGATTCACCCTTAGAAACCCACTGTTTTGACTGTTGTTTGGTCTCTGGTGTGTTGTGATGGATCCATGTTTCGTCCACGGTTACAAAACGGCGCAAAAACTCCTCCATATTGCGACTAAACAACGCCAAACCTTCCTGTGAAGTTGTTACACGATTGCGTTTGTGGTCGACTGTGAGCAAACGCGGCACCCATCTTGCGGAAAGCTTTCTCATGCCCAATTGATCTTTTAAAATTGAAACCACTGAGCCATGCAAGATCCCTACGGCTTCCACAATCTCTTGCACTTTCAATCTTCGGTCGGCCAACACCATATCGTGAATTTTTTCGATTGTTTCGGGTGTAGAGACCTCAACTGGGCGTCCAGGACGTTCGGCATCTTCAGTGCTTGTACGGCCACAATGAAATTCAGTAAACCACTTTTTTACCATTGAAATCGATGGTGCAGAGTCCCCATAGTATTTATCAAGCTTAGCCTTGGTCTCGGTAATGGTTTTTTTTCGCAAAAAATAATGCTTAATAAGCACACGAAATTCACTTTTTTCCATTTATTCCTCATATTACTGGGTAGTCTGATAGAGATAGCTGTCAGACACAAACTAACTGACGCAGCAAGTTCAAATTTTGGTAGGAGTCAACTGACAGATACCTATTGCCAGGAGTAGTGTTGCTTTTTCGGTAAAGAGGTCAGAAATTCAAAAAGTCACGGACTTATTGACCCGCCCTCGTATCTATCCTCAATTTTGGCATATCGGAGATAGGAAACAGTTTCTATCTCTGTTTTTGCCGTCCAGAGAAACAAAGACAGAAGTAGTTTTCTATCTCCGATATGCCAAAACTGAAGATAGATAGGTTATTGGAAATGGCCGTTAGTCGTTTAATATCTCAGATTAATTGTTCTGATTACAAGTAGCTATTTGTCGATACGCGTGTATTAAAATATGTGTTGCAAATCGATATGTTGACAATTAAGATTATATCTGTATAAATAATGGTGATTGAGTATTTCAAAATTGATTTTAATTACAATTAGGCACTAGTAAGTGACTTTACAATGTTCCCTTCTTGCTTGTTAAACATGTTCAAAAACATAGTCTCCATATTTTGATCAGCGACCATTTGGATCAGCGGTAGTATACACTGCTTCTTAGCCATGGGTCGCGGGTTCGATCCCCGCACAGTACAAATATTTGTGTGCATGAACATGTCTGTTTGTACTGGTCTGGGTGTTTTGTATGTATTATAAGTATGTATTTACAAATAAAAAGTATATAGGTTGTCTAGTATCCCATACGACAGGGTACTTAATAGTACCATAATTTGGGACTAGATGGCTCTGTGTGGCCCGGTGAGGCATGTCTTAAAATATTTATTTATTTTATTTATTTATATTGAGAGGCCTAAGGATAGGAGAGATAGGTATTACACATCATCTGCTTTTTCGACACTGTCTGACTGACACAACAAGTAAATATAACATAGTGAAGTTGGCGATGCAACTTAAGGAGTATCGATATTTTCGTACAGAACCATTTTTAGTAGTATAATTTCGAGAAACTTGTGTATTTTTATATTTTGTATGTTACACTATATTCTTGTTTGTTTTATTATATTTTTTTATGAATACGTAAGATTATAGATAGAGTAAGATTAATGAATCTTCTTTATATTCTTTATTTATCCATCAACGATATTTTCATCTAATAGTTTTCACTGTTTTATAAGCATTTTTAAGAGTAGTGTGATTTAAGGGGTACTAAATGAAAATTAACTTGTAAATGTATGTTTATATGATTAATAACTAGTATATGTTTTTGTTACAGATGTAGAAATCTTTCCGAGTACATGAAGATAGCGGAGAAGGTTAAAGAATTCTTCCACAACGAGGGGATCCACTCGACCACTATACAGCCGGAGTTTGTGGAGTTACCTCTCGGCGGGAATGAGGTCGGTATATCACATTTCATTTAAACTGGTAGTTTTTTTATTTATCCATTGTCGTTCTACTTCTGGGAAAAGGTGTCCCCAACTTCATGAAATGATCTCTATCCAGCGCCAGTGACTTAATCCTTTGTGAAGCTGATGAAATCGTTGCATTTTTTTAGGTCTTATCTTCGGCATTCAGTTAAAATTTGTTTATTAATTTATAGCGTACCTTTTGTGCGTTATTATCACTTTTGATGTATGTTTGTTGGCAATACTACATAGTACTAGAAAAGTAAGTTGCTATTTATTGATTGTATGGTTTCCTAACATTATTAAAATTTGTAGATGATATCAGTCAATGTCAATGTTAGTTATAAAAAAACTGTTTTTTTTTTTCATTGAATAAATATCTAAAATGTATAATATGCTAAAGCATATACAATTTACATTGCACACCACAGCATGTCAATAATATACTGACAGACAATACTTGTGCAACAGCAAAATTTAGACGAAAAGAGATTTACTAATAGTTAAACTAAACCACTAAACTTAAATAGAGAACAGCTGAATTGCTGAAGGGCTCAACATTAAATACAGGACAGCTGAATAATAATTAAATAAAGGAAATGGAAATTCCCTCTATACCAAAAACTTTAATGGAAAAGTTAGCTTCCATAAGCAGCTCCGACTGTTTCTTGTAACATGAATTCAAGGATGGAGGTCTTTGCCCTGCAGTCGGATCATTATAGGCCGATACGAAAATGACGCCTAATACTGTCCTCCATCGAATTATTGACATAAATTATATGTGTATGTTGTGTAGTGTCAACTTTATAACCCGGTCAAATATTGTCGACATGCAATAGTATGGATATTTATGACGTGTTGTATCTATTCGATTGATATAGGTTTTACTGCCACATGAGTGCACTTTTAGTTGGGACACTTTTGGTGCTGATTGTATATCTATATATGAATGGCTTCTGCTAATAAATAATATTGTATCCAGATAACGAGTGGAGCGTCAGCTGAAGCTCCGTGCGCGCTTCACTGCCCGCCTAACGACATCTGCCATAACGCAACATGTTGTGGGCCGAACCAGCAGGTGAGAAATATACAATATTTACTTTTCCCCTTAGTTCGGATATACGTGACAGAGACCCATGACAACGACCTCTTTTTTTTTCAAAATAACCCTGCCATCGTAAAAACTGGCTGAGTGCGGTCGAGCCACGCGTGCTTCCAAAGTTGCACTTTGCTAATTGCAGACTTCTTTGATTTTGTTGTTTCTTTGTTACATGTTGTTCGTGAATTTATAGGTGTACCTAGTTTACTTAATCGACGACCTTTTTAACTAATTTCTAAAGGAATTTGCTAGAAACTTTCCTACTTTTAATACGTTTCGTAAGTAGGTCGACTGTTCTTAAACTTGCAAACCCTGCTTAGCTCTGACAGTTTCCCTCTTAACTTCGTTCAATATGCGTTTCCTCTAAAGTATGCGTCATCCGCATACAGCACCTTCCCGTGACTTTAACCAGATCGTCCGTCCATAGTCGGCCTATCTACCTACAAATCTTCGCCCGATACGCGATCACCATTCCAGAAGCTTTCCGTCCCAACAGCCATCGGTTCTTTTTACTACTTATCTCACCCAATGCCACTTTAGTTCAACAATTGTTAGAGCGATATTGGTTATCTTGGTTGTCCTTCAAGTTCTACCTAAGGCAGTTGACTTTTAACTACGCCATTCCAAAACCTTCCTGTCCCAGCGACCATCGGTTCTTCTCACTTCTTGTTCCGCCTAATGCCACTTCAGCTCAGCAATTTTCGAGCGATATCGGTTATCTTGGTAGTCCTTCAAGTTCTACCTAAGGCAGTTGACCTTTAAGGATGTCCTTCGAGTTCTACCTAGGGCAGTCGACCTTATTATTTAAGGAACCCAACAATCAAACGTTCGCTTGAAACCGCATTACACATTCGAGGCCTAAATTACTTGAGCCTTTGTCACCTATCGGTTGTTGCTGAAAATCCCATGATATTTGAAAAAATAGTTCACATTGAAATAATGTGAATTTGCTGTCATCTCTTATAAAATATGTATCATGAAATATCGTGCAAACATGATGCTCTTTACGTAAGAATTAAACGATGAAATAAAAATGTTGATCGCAAACAAGAATACAGTAATAAATATAATTTATGCACCAGACATCGTGACATTATCTTGTACTTTGTTGTTGTATTTAAAATGTTTTGCCCTTGTTTGTTTCTTTTTGTAAACATACTCCTTTTTATTTACGTAACTGTCGTTTATAGTTATGAATTAGTTTTACAGATCAAACATAAGTCTCCTTTATTAGTGACACTTAGGGAATCAAAATAGATGCAAATCTTCTATAAATAAAAATAATAAAGGATTTTTTTCTCGAAAAAGCTCTGGCCTAATACCGCTTCCTTATTAAATGTTCTTGGAAAGTTCCTATAAAGATAATTTGAAGATTTTTACAAAATAGATCAGTATTCTTAGAGTGTTTCGTTTATTTTCAATTGCAGTTTTTCAGTTTAGAAACGATAAGGGTTCGATAATCTTTTTCAAGGAGACCAAAACTGTTGATGGGAACAAAAATGTGGATCACGCCATCACGACCGATGGACTCAAGATAGTCGAAGAGGCTTGACAATACGTAGTACTTAGCATTTTATATTGTGATATTATTTACTCGTTTATACGACAAAGATAATTTAATTACGTAGTTTTATACAATAGATAAATCATGACTTATTATCATAGTTTGAGCCAATGTATACAATACAAAAATGTACAAATTATATGTGTAATGTGATATTTAAAAAAAATAGTAAAATTTTTATTATTTTCTTGTGGGTTTGTTTTATACACTTTCTGTAAACGACTTGCTTCATTTAGTTTTAAAGCAAAAATTACATTTTTATCAAAAACCAATGTTGCCTTCCCAATTAACCATCGTATTGGCCATACAGATAATGTCTAACATCAAATAAAATATAATACATTTGACAAAGAACTCTCTATTTGACATTATTTGCAGCACACGCATTCTGTCAATGTTATGTCAAACGCCATTCACTAAAATAGTTTAAATTGTCAAAAGCGATAAAGGTAACATTACCAATAATTTAGTATGGTGATTAATCACTTAAATTTTCTTATTTTCCGCGCAATTTTCTTATTTTTTTCTTTCATAAGAACATTCTCCTGACAATAACAAACGAAATAATAAAAGATAGCGAAATCGGTCTAGCCGTTCACGCGTGATGCGATGACCAAGGGAAATAGGGATTCATTTTTATATATATATAAATATGCAACTTATATTAAGTTGATGTGATAATGATCACGCGACAACAGGAACGAAAAATCATCAAAATCAATTTACACTTACTCTGTCAAAAGTTATCAATAAATGACTGAAAATCTCAATCTTCTATGCAGTGTGTGTGTTGCTGGCCTAAAATAGATAAGCGCCAATTTTCGTCCTTTGGATATCGTGAGATGCGCTTAAATGTTCTAAAAGCTACCGCCAGAAGCAGAACTGTATTCTCTTGTCGTTTAACTGTGATCGCCAATCCACCGGCCAAGTATGGCGATTATGGTAAAATAATTCTTTTGAAGAGGTCTATGTTTAGCTGTAGACTGATGGGGTTATTCCCAGTTGCCCCCACCGGCATTGGGGCAACTAGGAAATTGTAAAAAAATATGTCCCAGTTGCCCCCGGTGCCTCCATTTGAAAGGGCAACTGAGAATTTATTTTTTTAACGTCCCAGTCTCCCACTTGATACGCCGTAAAGTATAATAACTAGATATTTTTTCCATATGTTGCTAGAAACAAAGTGATAAATATAGCAATTGTTTAAATAGTGGTTCTGAATGCCAAATGAAAAGGAATGTCTAATAGAATAAAGAAAATCAAATCTAAGCTTATCGTGACAGTATTAAGGAGTATCAGTATTTTTGTGTAAAATGAAACAAACCACTTCGCTTCCAGCAACATTTTATGTAAAAAACACCTAAGTAGCTAAACTTTACGGCGTATCAAGTGACAAGACGTTTAATAATGAAATTCCCAGTTGCCCCCAGTGGGGGCGATGCCGGTGGGGGCAACTGGGAATAACCCGACTGATTATGATAATGTTGTTGTGAACCTTTCGTCTCTGATTGTCAGAATGAAATATTTAAAAAGGTGCAAATCAAAATTGCATAAATCGGTTGAGAAAGCAATCCGTATAGCAGACTTCAAAGACCCTTCTTTGAACATTATTCGCTCTGGTAACATTTAAAGGTCATACGAACAATTGGAATCGTATGATTCCTATTACCTGATCAATACTATGCACTTTTTATGAAGGCCGGAAATTTTCCTAACCTTATTTACTATGGAAATAGCTGGCCAATAACAAATCAAAAATTCGAGCTTTGTTTCAAAGGTAAAGGCAATTTACGTAATAGTAGTCAATTATTATAGTAAACTTTAGTATAATATGTATTGGACTAGAGCCCATGTGTACATGTTGACATACATTTGATGTTAGTAAACTAGCCGTATCTTACTGCGTTTCATAAATATATCATATTCATTTTCTATCGCTTGAAGCGCAACAACAATTATCAATAAATATAATATAAATATAGAAGTATTGCTTCCTCGAAACGTCAAATGTATATTCAAATTTATTGTACATAAAAATGACCAGTTACGTAGCGCAGTAATATTAGACATTGAAAGTGTAAGTAATTGGGTGATATCATTCAGCATATACATCGCTTACAAGTTACAGTAACAAGTACATGTTATATAGATCCAACAACAATGTACAGTACTAATAAATACTAGAGTTAGACATGTACGCCTGGAAATCATGCTGGATTCATCAAGCGCATACATTAAAAACTGCTTAGTTTGACTTGATCTATAATAAAAATCAAGTGTTTAATTAATTCATGTTTTTATTTGTTTTACAGGAGCACAGTACACCGTCACCGACATTGACACCATATCTCTGTAGACAAAGAAATATGGGATCCAGAGCCGAATCGAACAACTCTATGGCTGGAAACGGACAAAACAGGTCGGCTACTTGGAACCTTGATGCTTTAGAATGCGGGTTAGTAGAGTAAAAGGAAGTATGTAGTGGTACATTATCTGCCTCGAAAGACCAATGTTTTATGCAAACACTCGTGCATGGTTGTTGGATCATTGGTGAAAGATATATATTGGTAAAAATATTGGCACTCAAAACGCATTCTAAACTTAAAGGTTTATATTTCTCATTTAGCGCATACATAGAGTATGATAGAGTTAAGGGTAAGGTACACTAAGCAAGGTGCTTATCGAAAATTATACAATCTATGCAGCGCCTGATTGATCATATATTAAGCCACCTTTCACGAAGAAGTTCCAAAGAAGTTCACATAGCACCTTGCTTAGAACTTGAACTTAGCACTAGTTATGGGCAATTACTAAAAATATATCATCAAACCTGAAAATGTTTGGTTGTACTAACGAAAAACAATTGAATGAAAATCGACAATCGTATCATGTAAATTATTTAAGCACATACAATTTTATGGTGGGAGCAAGTCTAAGTAAAGTAATCACACTGCAATTCCTTATAAAAACGTTTCTTTTTTATTGAATTTTCAAGTTGAGAGTCAAGATAATTTTTTTTATAAACAACTATTACCACCCAGTTTTTACATAATCGATCCTTCAGTGCAATTCAATTGACCTTACACATGCATCGAACGAATAATCGATTTTCTTTTGTTTTTATGTTTTTTACTTCACTCACCAATAAATCGAAGACATTTCTTATTATGTCTAAATAATTCAATTGATTTTAGTTGCCCATTGCTACTTATCCCAGCACACGGATCCGAATTTAAATGTAACGAGTGAATCATTTATTTTAGTTCGCTGCTCACCTCGCCCATGGTGGAAGGCGAGCTCGCTGTCTGACAGCCGCGGCCGCCGACGCGTGTTTTATGTGCAGCGTGATATAACAAAACATCGACTATTCTGTTCTAGAGTGATTTCATTATAGAATTAGTTAAATACAAATGAAGATCATCCACATAATGCCGAACGACTGTCCTCTCCAGTTTGTTGTAAACTGAATTACGAACTTATAAGTTTGTTAACTTATTCGTCGTGACAGATTTGCTATAAGAGAATTGTTTTTTTTACTTGTTTTGTTTAAATATTTGTTTGTACTACGAAATTACGATTGAACTTTATTCTTGACCAGAAGGTCAATAGAAATATGAAATATGAATTTACCTTAGTAATTTAAATATGTTGCGAATTACTTTAAAATCCTAAGTTTTGAGATAATTATATTCATAAATCATTTAATCGGAATCAAGGAAAATGGTTCATTATATATTAGTGAATGAAATGTTTGAGCCTGTTCTCTGTAACAGTCTTAATTAAACCATCTAAGGATAGCGCTACGGTGCGGGAAGGATGACGTCACGTTCCAAGCGTGTACGCACGCTTCCTGTATGACAAACGTGCATCAGATACCTTCACAGTAAAGTGATAGTAATATAGTAGATACATTGCTTCAATATTAGGTACGATTATCATAAGTGACCTAAAAATACAATGTAGATTCTGCAGTATAAAAAACATGTGTTATATTGTATTTTTTCACACCACTAGCGGTTGCCCGCGACTTCGTCCGCGTCAATATCTGTTATTATGATCGCGATTATTTCTGCAACATTTTTCACTGATGCTTCGCTCCTATTAGTCGCAGCGTGATGTTATATATAGCCTTAAGCCTTCCTCGATAAATGGACTATCCAACACAAAAATATTTTTTCAAATCGAACCAGTAGGTACTTCCTGAGGTTAGCGCGTTCAAACAAATAAACAAACAAAAAACCAAACAAGCTCTTCAGCTTTATAATATTAGTATTGATAAATAAAAAACTCGATACACAATCATTGACAGAAAAACATCCTCACAGAATGCGCACCTACTAAACGTTTGGGTGCTCTTTCAACTTGATTTCATCGAAACTTTGTACGTAAGGTTAACTTGCATAATAATAGGCTTGTCATTGCTCATCAACTGCTTAAATTTAAACTTTGACAGTTCAAAGTGACATTTTTGTATGAAACAGTGAATATTATCTAAAACTATCACGTAAACTCTTAATAGTAACGGAACGTAGATAAAGCCATTCTGAAATCACTCTAATAATAAAGTGAATATAGACTTATTTGGAATGCTAGAAAGTGTATGTTGTGTCGTCATTGTGTTAAGATGAATTTACGTTGAAAGTATTCATAATCGCAAACTACGAACTGAATACGTTTATATAAAAGTATATTTGCGTATTTAGTATTAAGTATTAAAATCTAATGATGAGCTAATAATAATGCGACTTTGTCGTTCAAAGATTTTATCAGTAACTGACAAGTTTTCTGAAAAACCTTATGACGGGGCAATGAGGGCTATCGCTAGTGAATTTGCCACTAGAGGCGCTAGTGTCGCGTGAGGTCCAATAACATTCACTTTTCACTGGTTTTAGCGGGCTTTGTTACATAAATTATAATTTCCTTAATTTACCTGCTGGAAAGTGATCTCCTTCGTAAAATATCGCAAATATGGATTATTTGGCGATTAATGTGAACGCTTTGAAAGCGGAATTAAGAAAAAGCGTAAAATAGGCGGCCTCAAAGAGCAACTATTTCAGAAGTTAGTTTGTTGATATCAAGATTTGGTTTGTTTATTTATAATTAATAAACCTTAATTAGATTCAAGATTTACACTTTGTTTCGGCGCCGATCGCCTTTGACAGCTATACCTCCGGACCTCAGTCTACAGTGGCGCCAACTGGTGAGCAAAGAAACGGTAGTCCCCATTGCGTGAAAACTTAAGTACTTCGTGGTTGTTGCCGAACTTAATTGATATACCCGGTCCATTTTCGACCACCTTCGTTTCACACGAAGCCCACGTTATGTAACCATTAAGTATAACATCTTAGCAGTGATATTTTAATATTTTTTTTCACAAAAAATTCTTTAATAAAATATTAAATATTGGTTTAGGTATTTATTTTCACGCTGTGACGCGCACAGATGTAGCTGTGTAAGGTCCATTCAACAGAGACGCCGCCGCAGCAAAATAAATCGTCTGCGCACGTCATATTGTGTTACAAAATTAAAAGTCTGAATCAAAATTTAATATTTTTCAAATATTATTTCTTCAGGGGGTTAAAAAGCACGGTGTATTTGTCCAATGTTAATCTTTGCCTATTATCGGCATAGATATAAAATTAAAAACTAGATACACAATTAGCAACCGAAAAACGTTCTCGCCAAACGCCTACTGTCTACTACCATCAGAATATTTTGGTGTTCTTTCAACTTATTGGCATTAAACCTAATGCCATTATACGTAAGGTTGAATTTTCATTATGGCAGTTACGAAACGTGACAATGCTACGTTAATTTGATCGCGGACATTCAAAATGTCCGCGATCACTCTTTTTTGATGGATCAAGTTCTTATTTTTTTATCTATGTGATTTGGCCACTATTTTCAGTTTCCAATAACAAAACGTGGCATAATTATGTATATGACACGATAATACTTAAAAGGTATTGCAATTTAGATGTGTTGTTTAGTATTATTTAAGAATAGTTAAGATATTTGTAATTACTGCGTAGCAATAAGGTAATTAATACCAAAACATAGTTGTTGAAGTCTTCTCTACCATGTTTTAATACGTTGAGAATATTATTTTGTCTACAAGACACATTTTTTCTTCAAGTGTTAAAAGTATTTTGTTTGATATGATATTTGACATTGATTCTGAATTAATTCACAATAAGTATTCCAAAGTTTAAATAAATGTAACTACATTATTAATTATTTATTTAAATACTTTATAATTCCATTTACGTTTAATTGTATGAAGCTGCCAAATGATAATGATTAAATAAGTTCAATGTAACGGGTGTGAAAAAAATCGATAGCGGATTTGAGTACCAGTCCCATTAAAAAAAGTAATCGAATGTAACAGTTCTTTTTTAATTTGCTATCGTTTCTTTTTTACACTTGGTATTATGAGAATTCAAATATATTTTTAATGACAGGCAGCTTCACACAATATTATATCTCAAGTTTAATGGACAAGTAAAGATTGTCGACTACGACTTCCGTTTTCTATAAGATTTTATATTTATTTATACTCTCAAAGTACAATCGTATTGTAATATTTTGTAATTTATGTCATACATTTTTGTTACATGTTTTAATGCAAGGCACCTATTGCCTTGTGATTCGTCTAAAGATCTGACAAAAATATATGACACAAACATATCGGTTCTAAAATAGGAAACAAGGTCGTTGACCATTTAACTCGCTAGCCACGTGTATTAATGCATACTTTACCTAAAACAATCTTATCAATATATCACCTGATAAATTATGTTAAGTGTTTCAAGAGTCCGAGTACACATTAATATAAGTACTCGGATACAACTAGTGTTACGGAATAGTTAAACGTATTTGGTAATATTATCTATTTTTGACATAATTTGGACTTGTGCAATTTTCACACACCTTTTGTCATTTGATAAGAAAGTAAGTCAGCCCAAAGTAGGTGATTATAGAAAGTTTACTGACCGTAGCCAGGTGTTCACACGGAGATCGGACCTAGTTCTTATTATCAAACTAATTAAGATTTTTTTTACGGCCTTTTTCCGAAATCGCCTAAAGTTAAAAGTAAACTCGAAGTACTTTTCTTTGATTTTATTATATTCAAATTATATCCTTATCTAGCAAAGTTTGCTTACTGTCCGTTTGACAGAAATGTTATGTATTTAAATTAATTTCTCTAAATACTTTAGTACATTTTGAACTGACTGTTAATCTTAATCTCTTAGATGAATTTTTTGATCTATCATAGGCGCTTCCTAATGGGTGATCAGGTAACGACGACTCGGAAAAGCCTTAATCATCCACAAAATGTGTTCATAAATCAGCAAGTGACAGTATATACCTCTGCAAAAAATAGCAATAAAAGAGTAACTCTCCAAATATATGCATTTTTAGGACCGTTGAGATGTAAATAAATAGTTAGTAAAATGATAGTATCCCCAATACCTAAACACTAGCGAGAAATATTTCTTATACTTAAAAATGTGATCATAATCTTAGCTTAGGATATACCAGGCATTGCTAGAATTTTATAATGTATTGATATGCTGGTCTGTGCATGCTATGACAAAATGTTAGAACTATTTCGTGACCTCAACAACTCAATTATTTCGGAGTCTGAACGAATATTGCATTGCATTTGTAAACCCACAACATAAATTGTTAACGCCCCGTTGGTCTAGTGGTTTAAATACCGGACTAAGATCTCGGGGTCCCGGGTTCAATCCCCGGGTCGGGCAACCAAAAGTTCCGAATTTTCGAACATTGCCCGGGTTTGTGATCACCAACCCGCATTTGGCAAGCGTGGTGATTATGCCTGTACCCATCATTTCTGTGGTAACTTGAATTCAATGATGGAAGCCTTTTCCCTGTAGTGGGATGATTATAGGCTATTACTTACATGATGTACGTCGCCAAATTTAACCAAGTAGATCTGGGTCTTCTACTACCGTAAACTCGGTTTTTGTGGAACAGTATCTGTAATTAATAAAAAGAAACTGCATCATTTAGCATAATTGCTAGTTTTGCCTTTCTGTCATAGTATGTGCCGACATTTAGAGAATCCGGGTAAAAGTTTGCAATAACGAATATTATAGATAGACAAATCTTATCATAGCAAACGTTAGTTGTTGCACTATATCACTGATAATAACGTTATCACAGTTTATCACACTTTAGCGGGAATGACACTGAATTACAAATTATCGACATATTAAACGATAATATAATGCGATGGAAAGCTGGATCGGTTAAAGTAAAATATTAAAATTAAAGAAAAACAAACTTAAGTACTATTTCTTTCGTCAAAAACTTCACCATTCATTAAAATATCCACAATCAAAGTATCGAATATTAACCAAAACCTAGCCAATTTTCCATTACCAAACCCGCAATTAATAACAAAGGTTAAATTATTTAAGCACATTCATATTAATTTTTATTTAAATCTAGTTAGATAGTTAAGTCTGTCGCTAGAAACAGGCATACAAACTGATATACTTTCAACGAAAATACATTGAATCATAAAAAAACCTTTTCAAATTATATTGTAATGAGATAATTAGTACAAAATGTTATACTTACCTATCCTAGTCAGCAAGTTGCCGATTGCACCACAGACTTATTAGTGCGACAACTGACGTACTAATAAATCTGTGGTTTGTATGCTGGCCCAATAACTAGTCTGATTCGGTCATCGGCAGCACATAATCATTCTGAATTCGTAATCATTCATAGTTTTTTGTCTCTGATGGTTGTTGTTTCAAATATTTAAATTTAATTCGTTGTGCTGAGTATGATTTGGTTCAATTAAGAAATTGGTTAACCAAAATTCATGTTCATATCTTGTTTCAATCTATCAACCGTGCTAGATATAAATAAATAAATATTTAAGACATGCCTCACTGGGCCACACAGAGCCATCGAGTCCCAAATTAAGCTACCCTGTCGTATGGGGTACTAGACAACCGATAAACTTACCTTAAACTTTTTTTTTAAATACGTACTTAGAATACATAGAAAACACTCAAACAGACATGTTCATGCACACAAATATTTGTACTGTGCGGGGATCAAACCCGCAACCCATGGCTCAGAAGCAGCTTACTACCGCTGATGCAAATGGACGTCAAATGAAATGATATGGCACTTCACTATTAGAGGACATACAGACAAAAGTCTCTGTCGTTTAAGATGTAACAAAAGTGCATGTTCACGCAATTCGAATAAATCCCGTCGCTGTGAATTGCTAAATGATGTCAGTTTGTATGCTTTGTTCTTTACCTTAGTAAATATTGTAATAATTTTATGATTGAAGCTGTAATAATGTATACTTTTATAAATTTATTATCAACAAATATATTTACGCAGAGTTACGGTGGATGTTTGTGTAATACGACTGAAGTGAGGGCGTTCGCTGCTCAAAATGAATGTACCTCTAAATTGTATTTATGTACAAATGTAGCATATTGTACAGGCACAGCTTTCGCGGTGACGAGGCCTGTTTCGTAGCATTTTAAGTATTATCATTTATTTTCAATTATCTTATACATACAAGTGTAATTTATTTAACGAACAAAATGCTGTTTAACAGGCCTGACTAGTTTTATTTATGAAAAGCATAAATTTATTGTTTTTAAAATCGAACGATGAAGATCATGATTGAATGTTAGAATTGTGGAATGTATTTTCACAGTTAATAAAAATATGTATTAAATTTTGAAGTATTTTATTTTAACCATTAATTATTACGACACAAATAACTACATATTCAAATATATTCTGCTCCCATGTGCAATGTGAATAGGTACATATCATCAAAATTTTACATAAAAATTGCGAATCTATAATTATCTTATGGTTATATACCTCTAATAACTACAACAATCCAATACAACAACATCACTCCAAAAACGCTAAAACTATCTTTATTGCTATAAATATTCATAATTATTATCTGACTTTATTTATTTTTCCTACATAAAGCTCTAGGACATATCTTAGTGTTCTTAGTATTACTAAAATTCGTGTCTATATTTACCGTAATATATTTCTCATGTGTACAAACTCAATTTTTTGATTTATCGGTCTAGCCGGTATAGAAGAGCAGATGGAGTCCTCAGCGGTATGAGTCTGGTGTCGCCATTGGCTACTTCAATAACCAAATACTCCCGACCGTTGATAATCTTTGTTTTTGCGGTGTCATTGACCTACAGAAAAAACAAAACTATTTAGCGTTCATATTAACCGAAAAACAAATGTTGACTGAAACCTAATGCCTTAATCTAAATATATAAAAGTGAAAACTGATTTAATGACTGACTGACTGACTGACTGACAGACATATCAACGCACAGCCCAAACTACTGGGATTTAAAATCTGAAAATTTTCACCGTGCTTCCTTTTATAGTGTAGGTGAGCACTAAGAAAGGAATTTTGGAAATTCCGCCTCTAAGGGGGTAAAAATAGCCCCATAAGTTTGTATGAAACTCCGTCAGTTTTGAAGCTAAGACGATGAAAATTGGTATCCAGCTACCTGATTAGAAATTATGAATGACGTCTTTCAGGAATTTTGAGAATTTAGTCTTTAAAGAGATAAAAAATGGAGGCAAAGTTTATTCGGATCCGTTTCATATCCATACTCTTTACATATTATTATTTGTACTTTCTGATGTCACTTAGTTTGTTATGACATTCAATGTGTCAATCAGAAAATAAATATCATTTCTTGCAAATAGAGGGGTATTATTTTAGAATTTAATAAGAATTGGTGCCGAAATGGATGAATTAACTAAGTTAAAACGTACACGAACTTCAATTAAAGGCAGCATTACACAATTTAGCAGCCAGATACAAACCCTACGAGAAATTTCTGATTATGAATTAAAATTAGTGAGTGACTAGCTGGTGACCAGTCATAAATGTACAAAATTACCAAGAATAATTGGGAAGAGATAGGACTACAAATAATGGTATTACTAATGAGATGACCCACATTTGGAAAATGAGATTTAGAAAAAAATAACCTTCAGGGAACTAAAACACGGCTTAATCTAAAACTGCAGAACTGAATTCAAATTCAATATCACGAAACAATTCCATGTATGCAGAAGGGACCGAGGAGCAAAGGTCGGTCACAACACAAACAAACCTTAGCACATCTAAATTGAACTCAGTACTATTAGACAAGGGCGAAACATTCAAAAACATCATTAAATTGTTGGATACTTACTTAAAACTGAAATATATATACAAGGAAATACAAGTTTTTAACATCTTTGAGCCCAGAATTACATCAGAAAACGTATTATATTATATTTATGTGCTCCACGGGATCCTTGTGAGTCAGAATTTGAGGAGTTAGTTAAAATTCAGTTAATAAATTATCAACAACTCAAAATTGGACAGATTACTAGAAGATTTATCAATGGTGTTTGACGAAACTCTTGTTTGCATATCAAACTATAAAGCTCAATAAGAGCTTCAAGAAGATGTGACATCTAGCCGCGACGTATTCCATTCGTCATGAACGACAAAATAGGAGGCTATGTAACGAAAACTTTTGATAAAACTTGAAAATTCCTATTGGCTGTCTTATCTATATTTAGGTCCATATTTAGAAAATAAATATCGGTACTTACAAATAGAATGGTATTATTTAAAACTAACTCATTTCTAGGGTTCCGTACCCAAACGGTAAAAACGGAACCCAATTACTAAGACTTTGCTGTGTCCGTCTGTCCGTCTGCCTGTCACCAGGCCATCTCAAGAACCGCGATAGCTAGACAACTGAAATTTTCACAAATTATGTATTTTTGTTACCGCAATAACAAAAAATACCAAAAAAAAAATGAATATTAAAGGGGGCTCCCATACATCAAACGCGATTTTTGTCCTTTTTTGCTCCATGTTAAAAGACTTTGCTGTGTCCGTCTGTCCGTCATCCTGTCACCAGGCTGTATCTCAAGAACCGCGATAGCTAGACAGCTGAAATATTCACAAATTATATATTTTTGTTAGCGCAATAACAAAGAATACCAAAAACAAAATAAAATGAATATTAAAGGGGGCTCCCATACATCAAACGCGATTTTTTGTCCTTTTTTGCTCGATATTAATAATGCCAACAGGTAGGCACTTGAAATATTCACAAAACACTCAGTTATATTTCTAACTTTAACGACAAATAACAGAATGAAAATAAAATGAATATTTAATCCCATACAAAAAAATGCCATTATTTTGCCTATTTTTGCTCGATATTAATAAATGGTAACTACCTGTTACCTAAATAATGTAGGTACCTACTGTTGTTTACGTAATCAATGGTACGGACATCTTCGTGCGCGAGTCTGACTCGCACTTGGCCGATTTTTGTATACGGTAGAGAAAAATGTTGGGAAATCGAATAAAATTGGTGAGTGAATTTATTTATTTGGACAACCAAGACTACATATACGCCTAATTCCATTACATGCAATATGCATGCAAAACTTAAGGTAGGTTAAAATGGAATAAGTAGGTAAATGAAATATCGAATCTTATAAACTACACTGTGACATTATTAACTATATTAAGCAGTACAAAAATACTTCCTAAACTGGGCATAGACCCGTATCTCAGGCAGAATAAGGTAACAGGTGTGTTGCAACAACACGAAGCAGCTGACTGGTGGATTAAATCAATATAGACTGGTAAACCATTTGACAAGCTTCCATTTAGTAGGTAATTTGATAAACTTCCATTTAGTAACGATTTTTTTTTCTAGGACGCACCGCTTTTGAGGGCCTGGCAAAGTTTGCTTAGTGAAACTGCCTATCTAACGCATCCAAATTATCTTTTTATTAAATTTTCTCCATATTTTAAGAAAGACACTTTTAAAACATGACAATAAAACGAAACTTTGTCTATCGATCATAAAGGGAGAATGACATAGGACTGTCTTTTCCAGAGCTCTACACCGATGCTGGTACTACACCGTCTAGGTCCGTCGTCCACCGTCCGATCTAGGTCTTTTATCCAAACGTAGTATGCAAGCAAATTGTCTTTGTGAAATCGCATTTACAACGCTTATGGATCGAGAAATACTTGGTTGGAAATTAAGAATGTGGTTTTTCACACAGGACCACTTCTTCCAGGGCTCTAGGCAGTGATGATCATATTCGAATAAAGCCTTGCAAGCTGCTTTGAATGGTTTTGTTGTACTACAGCATTGTCAGTTTTAAATCTTCAAATTATATTAGACTTCAAATTTTATGTAAATGCAAACAGATGTGGTGCGAGCTTGCTTGGACCGCGGTACGCTGAAAGAACCAACACCGGATCCCTTCAAACAATAGCATAATTCAGCCACATCCATCCAACTATTGTATCAGCGTAACGGACCCCGGTATGCCGACAACGACGTACCGGCTCCCACTAAGTACCCAACACCACCTTGCCCGTGATGGGCACCCCCGGCACTGTAGGCAAAGAAAGTGGAGGAAATGGGGTTTAGTCATGACGAAAACTTTGTAACAGTACAAATTCCACGCGCGCGAAGCCGCGGGTATCAGCTAGTTCATAATATGAAGTCAGGCGAGTTGCATTGAAGATCAAGATGTGCAACGCGGAACAGGAATTAATTTATTTCCACTCATCTACACAGGTCTAGCTACATACACCTAACCTAATCCTGCACCCACGGTGAGTAAGAATACATGCAAAAATTAACGCTGGGCCAATCTGCGATCCACAACAGAACCATCCGGAATGGTAATTCTACGATGTAATATTCCGTAAACGTAAACAATTTAGCTACAATAACTAACTTTAAATAAGAAAAGCGTACAGGCGTAGATGCATTTGCTTTTGAAAGTCAAAGTTTGTAACCAACCTTAAAAGTTAGGAAAGTGCGTAGGCACATAAACTACAACTCGACTTACTTTAATCTTAGGGCTGCGTCCGAAGATAGAATCATAAGGTGGAGGTCTGCTGTCATCATAGCTGTATAAACGGGGATTCTTATCGAACTTGGTTTTCTTGCGCTTACGCTTGGGAATATCGGTGCTCTTAAAGACGTATCGTTTGACAATTATCTGCAAGAAAAAGTGATAACATTTATTTCTCATTCTTCAGTGAATGTCACCGGTATTTTTTTGACTGATATTCAGTTCACTGGGCTAATAATTTTGTTGTTTATAAAAGAAAATGTTCTTAGATAACGCAAATTCAATCTGTAAGGATTCATGTTTTAGTCGGTTTTGGCAATTTGCTGATCGCAGTATAGTCAATGGAGCCACAACTTGCTACTATCGGTATATTTGTCTATCATATTCATCATATTGTATAACAAATACCTCTCCAATAAATACAGCCACAGCAGCAGATAGGCCGGTGACCATAATCATGTAAGTCATTAACAGATCACTGTTCAGGAGTTGCCGATCCTTAGACTGTAGGTCGAGCGGACATATTTTCGTGCTAGGCAAGTCACGGTGTTCCAGGTAGTCAATTATGCCAGCTTGTAACACGTACGTTATACTAAAAAATAATTTGGTGTTAATACGACTAAGGAGTACCACAAGGTCCTATCATGGGCCCCTATTTATTGCTACTTACTGGTCGCGAGAGAAAGGCGCATGTGCCAGCACGTTTGTCCTAATCTGCGTTCAAAGCTGACCGCTATTTGTTTGTAGACTTAGAGTACCGCAGGGTCCTGTCATAGGTCTAAAACTATTCCTACTTACATACGCAAACATACTTCTTGGTGTCGATCTTGTTTTAAAACACTATTTATATAAATAATACAATACTTGTGGGTTATGTGAGATGAACGACGCACTTGTCTATTCAACATCGGAATGTGTAACGACCTGTTTTTATAGCGTTCTCGTGCCAAGGTAATTAGAATAAGATCCATTCTCATGATTATTTTCCGCAAGGTGAGATGCTGTGGTGTGTTAAAAGGCCCGCAATGTCGAACTATCGAGCTACCTAATATTTTGTTGAAAATTGATTCTAAGAACCAAAGATGTGTAACATTTCATGAAGCCAAGTAACTAAATAAATAGGTACATATTATACAGCTTCATACGTTAGACTTTTTAACACTATGCACAAAGTATTCAATGGGTAAATAATGTGCAACCGCATTCGTCTGGCATTGCAGTAGCGATACTCTTACTAGCTATCCTACACTACACCAGAGCCGTATTCGTAAATCATAAAGAACTGTCGATTTAATCGATTGTCGATGTTAAATTTACTTTGCCTAATGTAAGGTTTTCCGCCACAAATGTTATTGTAAAAGATGAGCCATTAGACACTGCATGTAGACTCCCTACCTTTTTAGGTATAAATGTAGACTCTCGACTGCAATGGGGTGCTCATATTAGGTCTCTGTATGGAAGACTTAGTTCTGCTGCTTATGCTGTGCGAAAGATAAGACAGTTGACTGATGTTGGAACTGCAAGATTAGTTTATATTTTAGGTACTTTTACAGTATAATGTCCTACGGAATTCTGTTATGGGGCTCAGCGGCAGATATTAAGTCTATTTTTATACTGCAAAAACGTGCTGTGCGGGCTATTTATGGCCTTCGACCCCGTGACTCTCTAAGAGAGCTATTCAAAGAGATCAACATACTTACAGTTGCATCTCAATACATTTTCGAAAACATTATGTACGTCCGTAAGAACCTAGAGTTATTTGTTAAAAGTAGTGACACACAATTTCAATACCCGAAATAAAGATAAACTTGCCGTTCCAGGATTCAGACTGCGAAAAGTGCTTAATTCGTTCATGGGAAATTGTATTCGTATTTTCAATAAATTACCACTGTCAGTTGCTGAACTCCCAGTACATAAACTCAAATCATACTTATATATCAAAGTAATTTTAATGAACAAGGGCTATTATACTATTAATGATTATATAAATGATAGGATCGTGTGGCTTTAAATTGTCCCAGCTCGCACTGGCATATATGTTATGTAAATAATTTGTTTAAAAAAAATATGACTATAGTGACCGAGTTTCTTGCGCTGCTTCTTCTCGGCACTAGACCACATTTGTCCCGAAGCAGTGGTAGGTTTAAATATTGGGACGTGTAAAAGCGCCTCATAAAATGTACTTACACAGTATCAAAGAGATAAGACAGCGGGCTATCCTTAGGGTATGCAAATCCTCTTAGCTTATTCATGAATAAATTCGGAGCCACGACATAAGTGCATCTATCAGCTTCCGCCACGCCTTCCCTAGCCTTCCGAAGGTAGTCTCCGTACATCAGCTCGTCGATACCGATTCGTTCCTCGACCAAGACTGCCCCTCCGCTCACGAGAGGAAGGTAATCGTACAGACTACTCATTGAGCGAAACTCTGCCCGTCCGGTGGATATCATTTGACTGAGGTAGTAGATGTTCTCGTTCGGCTGTTATCAGAAATTGTAATAGAATTGATAACTTACAAAAATCATAAACCAAGCTCTCAGATTTCATGTATCTAATTCAAGGAATATTATTAATGCAATCAATGCAAAATCTGTGAAACTATAAAATAGATATGGCGACCGCTGTGTTCATATGTTGTGGTTTGTGCGGTGAGAAATTTTTGAATTAGGTATGTTCTGTTACACAAAAAAATATATAACTAAAAGCATAAAATAAAACTGTCAAAAAGCGAGAATTAGTGGAAACGGTTGACTGCTTTTAGATAAATGAGGTAAATGTACCTAGTTAGAAATTTGCAAAGCAATTATGCCACTCAGATTAAAGCGTTCTTAGGCACTGCGCTGTGTTTTCTGTATATCTAGGTATCATCTACTTGTGCTTTTACAACTGTTTAAATTGGTGTAAATTTGATAATACTGCTGGATGTAAGCATGGCACTTGTGTGTCTAACAACAAATATTTAACTGTTTGTCTGATCTCCTGAAAATATTTTAAGTATAAGTACCTATTTTATTACTGTTTATTATTAATTTCAATACCACAATTTCAATACCAGAAATAAAGATAAACTTGCCGTTCCAGGCTTCAGACTGCGAAAAGCAGGAAAATCGTTTATGGGAAATTGTATCCGTATTTTCAACAAATTACCACAGGGTATTGCTGAACTCCCTGTACATAAACTTTAATCGTATGTCAAAGTAATTTTAATGAAAAAGGGCTATTACACTGTCAATGATTATTTAAATGATAGAAATGTATGGCATTAAATTGTCCCAGCTCGTACTTGCTTAAACCTTGTAAAAATCACCTTACCTTGTAAAAATTTGTTTAAAAAGAGGCTGACAATAGTGACCGAGTTTCTTGCGCTGCTTCTTCTCGGCACTAGCCCAGACTTGTCCCGAAGCAGTGGTAGGTTTAAATTGGGACGTGTAAAAGCGCCTCCTGGGGCCTATTTGCAGAAATAAAACTGATTTTAACTGATTTTAACTCATGATTTTAACTGATTTTAACTGCTGTTTTTGCTCTGATGCTAGTAATTCTATGATAGGTGCTCACTGCTAACACTATGAATGTGAAATAGAAAAACATCGATCATACACTAGAAACAACATGCTGAACCGCGCCGCCTTCCGAAGACACCCATCTGTAGTTCTTCTTCAACAAGTCCTGAGGGCTCTCGATGTCCAGAGTAAACTTGGACAACGTAAGAAAGGCAGTCAGGTTCGCCGTGTAGAAAGCCGAGAGCAGGATTATGAAAATCCACCATGTTGTGAATAAGACGCGAGTTGTGTCTAAAAATTTTATTCTCTTTCATTTTGATTTCCAAAAGTAAGTAGTTAAGTATGTAGGCTACTTTTAATGGCTATTTTAGGAACTTTGGAATCAAACATGGCATGCGATGTTGTTCACGTTCATGAATGCATATTTACCACATTAAGTACCTACATAAAAATACCACATTCGGATTTAAGCAATAGATACCTATCACTTTAACCCTGGTCTAAATTAGTCTCGTTCCTCTGCCAAGCAGAAGTTTGATGGCATTACACAGATTTGATTGACATCATGTAAGTCCATTCAGCCGTCAGGGGCGTGCTCAGCAATTCTAGGTAGGGTATTATGCAGTACCAATCTAAGTTTAACAAACTTAAATAGGTACATATACATACTTGCAATGCAGGGATCGGTATTTTATTTAGATATACGTAGTAGACAGGGTTTGCCATGCTTTCGTATTATAAAATTAGTCAGATTACTTATTAAGAAATACTACGAAGATTAGTAAGATTCCCATGAACACGAAATTCTCAGTAGTAGGGGAGGCCGGGGTTCAAAGTGCCGGAGGTAGGTTGTTCCGATCCGAATAGCTCCGCGAAGAAAAGTGATAGCTAGCAGTAGGTGTTAAGTGCATTTGAGGTTCATAGTTCCTTTGGTGTGGGGCTAGTTGTTCCACGGAACAACGTGCCCCGTAATGAAACAAAAATATTTTTGGATGAGAAACTATACATAAACGGAAAACGGTACGAGGCAAGGTATTGATTGACCTATTGCAGAGGGCATTTAATCCTTTCCTAAAGCATCACCAAGATATTATGATCTTTACAAACTAAATGATGAATAAATAAATAACATTACTTTGGCTCAAGAAAAAGCAAGAAGAGGAAAGAGCAATGGTAGAATAAAGCAGAAGAAAATTAAAAAAGAAAATAAAAAAGGCAACCGATGAAATCAAGCGAAATTGTAAAGTAACATGTAGGTAAATCCATAAGTGGTAAAGAAAATGCGAAATGGAATGTTCTACAAGAAGATGATCATGAAAGAAGACAGCCTGGAATAATATTGTTTAATATGATGCGACTGATATTCTAATTTACAACCAGCGGTAAACAATGGATCGAATGCGTCATTTGTAAGAATTGAGCTCATTCAAAAAGCCTGAAATCTAAAAGGTGTTCATTTCTATGTTTGTCCAAATCGTAATTCTGGCGACGAATCCTCTGAATAATTATTTCTTCAGTTATGCCAGACTAAAATAAAACGATTTCTTAAGTTAACCATTAATAATATTATTGATCTCAGTAACTTGAATGCTATAAGAGTAAATAAACTATACATAGATCGAAATGTCAAATATGGTAGTTTTTTTTTCTTTTAAATAGAATAAATAGTTTTGTTTTTTGACAAAAAAATGTTAAAGTTGATTAATAATACTTGTAGACGTTTATTAGTCTTAAACCCTAATTAATAGGTCGTATTATATCATTAGTAATAAATTAATAATGCTTGTTACAATTTATTTATAGTTCTGTTTTCAGAAAAGCCCGTTTGTTAAAAATATGTCAAAAACATTAAGATTTTGTACTTCTACTCTCTTCATATTGTGAATAGGACTTTCATAGATAATCAGGTAATGCGCCTCATTTATTTGAAACAAACCTTTCTAACAACAATTTACCTCCATTATGGAACAACCAGCCCCTTGTGGGGCGAGTTGTTCCTTGCCGACTTGCTACAGAAAAGTTATCCTGAGCCAAAATGCATTATTTTTTCAATGAATTTGAATATAAAATTTGAAACTAGGATAAATTCTGCATCTTACGACAGTAAAAGATGATGATCGGAGTCAAACTATAAATCTTTCTATTACATATGTACATTCATTTTGTGTCCTACTCCAAAATCGGTACTTTGAAGTGTGAACCCCGGACTCCCCTACCTAATTTACTTATGTACCTGATTGATTACCTATAGGTAAATAAAAATTGTACCAAATCCATTTTACCAAATTCTACATTATGTCAAAGTAAAATCCTGACAAGGCCATGAGTAATAATGGTATGTCAGGTAATAACAGAGCAATTTGTCTAAATCCGACTTAGCCATTAATTCTGGTGTGTAATTACTTAACCATACAATCATGGCGAAAGGGCGTGACCGAGCCAAAGGTGATGAATGACATACACCATTAGCGATTACCATCTTAAGCGTCGGGATTGACCATAGGCACGACAACGACAGTAAAAGATGATAAAAAGCTTAGGTACCTACTATCAGGATTTTTGCATCTTATGCATTTTTAAATAATCTTATCCTACCTTACGGTGTAAGATTTCGTCTACGTATATACGTTTACTTTGGTTTACTCGTAAGTAAATCATGTATTAACTCTTAACCTCTTCCTGCTTCAACTTCATACTGACCTATACGAAATAAAGTGAAACCACAATGAAAATTTTGTAGATATAAAGGTACTTGCCAAACTAAAACTGTGCAAGATGTAAGACTCCGAATTTTTCTCCCATAGAAAGGTATTAAATTTAATAATTTAATAGGGTAATCCCTAAATCTAGATTAATAATATATTATAACATATTATAACATACATTGTCCTGATCCCAATTTGAATAAATATATACATATAGCACTCGTATTATGGAAAGCAGAAATAACCAAGGTACCACAAACACCCAGACCCAAGAAAATGTAGAAATACACTTTTTTTCCACATTGACCCGTCCGGGAATCGAACCCGGGACCTCGAAGCAGGAGACACCTTGAAAACCGGTGTATACGCCACTCTGCCACCGAGGTCGTCGGAGATTAAGGACATGGAAGTAATCACTTACTAGCTTCCGGGGCGAGATTAGTCCCTTGTTTGATGAAAGCGCCGTACACAAACCAGAAACTAGGCGACATAGGGATATACTGCTCGCCATCTGGAACTATTTTAGACCGCATTTTCGTCAGCAGAGTGATGCAAGGGCCGTAGGACAACACTGCTACGAGGATCAAGTACCTGCATGAGGAGAGTGTTAATTTGGTTGTGACGCTGTAAGTAAATGGTCGCTGTAACCGTAAACAGTAATCAATGAATAGGATAGGATCAAATAGGTACAAGGCGTCTATTATAGAGCTTAGGTAGTGTTACCCAATAGAGGCCGATGTAGCTGCTTAGAATCCTAAAGCAAACGGCACATAAGCCTTTTCGCAACACATTTCTTATCCATCTGTCACTCTTACTCCTGCTAATAAGGTATTAACCTTGTAGTGTGTTAAAGAGACACATATCCGTACCTACTCGTACATTAAAGGATCGTGATACGTAGAGGGCCTCAGCACCGCGACGTGCACCGCAGGAAGTCACGGCATGGTGTCGCCGGAGTCCTCTAGGTACCACAGATAAAATACTACCCACTTGCTAATGCTCTGATAGAGTACCTAATTAGTTTCTTCAGGAGAGAAATTGTACCCAAGCTACTACATCGTTCACCGCACTGAAACTTTACAGCACCGTGCCAGTTCCCTGTCCAGCCGTGCCGTGACTTTCAGGCCTCGGTCTCGAAATTAGCAGGCGCAGGGCGGCGGTGAAGGCGGCGTGTCATCCCACGCCGCTGCCTTAGAGAACGGTTCCATTTAATTCTATTCATCGAAACGTGCCAATCTCTGCCACCGCTGCTGCTTCGCTCCCGTTGACTTGCAGACCGAGGCCTCTTACTTAGGTGCAGCGATAGTTGTTCTGGGGCTACAGGCCCAGTATTTTTTTCTTTATCACCAGAATAATATTTTGTGTTTTGTGCCTTGGTGCTTTAACTGTCACCCAATGGCATAACAATAACCAAATAAATATATTGACTAAGAAATGTTGAACTAGTACCTAGTTGACTAGTAAGTGAAAGTATTTACGTCAAACTCAACCCTGTGTACTAAGCTAAATGATTTTCAGAGTGAGAAACCTAGGTGTTGGTACCTAGTGGTTCAAAATCAAACATAATGTAATACTAACCAAACAGCGCTGTTAAACGGAGCCAAAAGTCCGGAGCCGGCGGCAGATTCCTTCGGCCGCTTCAGCATCATAACCCAAACCCCTTCATCCAAGTCGTAGGAGAACCTGACCTTCTCGTGGAACCTTGCCAACTTTGGTATGAATGCTGCTGCCATATCTACCAGCTGTGGAAGACCTCATATCTGACACATCGTGTTTTAATAACGGAAGAAACCAATTTTAAATAAGTATATTACATTCCCCTTTACAATCGCTATCTCTACACAAAGTATCAGCCTATAACCATCCCACTGCAGGGAAAAAGCCTTCCATCATTGAATCCAAGTGACAACAGCAATTGCCATGATGGTTACTGGCATAATCACTACGCTTGCCAAATGCGGGTTGGTGATCACAAACCGGAGTATTGTTCGGGATGTAACTGATGTACCATTGGTCGGACCGCGGTACAAACAAGGGGCGCCTGGCGCCCCTGGAGAGTACAACACCAACAATTCGAAACTATTTGTTGCCCGACCCGAGGGTCGAGTCCGCGACTCTGAGGTCTTGGCCCGGTATTTAAACCACTAGACAATCTATCGCTACACAAGCTGAAACCAATTTAAGTATTATTTTAGAACGACTGTTTTGACACGTTTAATGAATGATTTCTGGGATGAAAAGGTCCTTTTCAATATTTATAATTATCTCAGTAAGTAATTGCATCTAATAATAGGTTCAGCAGGTTAAACATGAGCCTCTAAGACCAGAGACCTCTAAATCATGACTTAAAATTAGATTTGAGCGGAGACTTTATTCTGAAATTGCACTCGGGCATACCTAGATTAGTTTATCATAGATTTTTTGCATTTGTATGGATATTCAGGTACTTACGCTACTATTTACAAGACCAATCAAAGAGTCCTCCGGTTTGCTGCCGCCCATTTCGAAGTTCTTCTCAGGCTCCACCACCTCGTAGGTAAAGTTGAACTTCTGTTGCAAAATTTCCACGAGAACGAACGATACGCCACGGCCGATGAGGACGCCATTTTCGCCCCGCTCTACCCAACTAAGAGGACGATTCTATTTGACGACAAAATAATATGGATTTGAAATATGTTTAGATTTCTTGCCTTCTTTAGATAAGATAAGATAAGATAAGATAACTTTTATTTCCAAGAATATGGTTACAAAATGGTTACAAATTCAGGTATCAGTTTCACATATTCTGCCGTTGTTTGTAGGCGTCGAAATAATTACAAATAACATTGAATTTTAATTAATTACACTAAATTACATTACGTTTCCAGAACTGCAAATTATAATATTATTACTAGGATTATAAAATATTATCTATACAATGTCAACATTTATCCCTCTTGAGTCGTCAATTAGCAGTCAAACATGGATTCTTTTATTTTAATGTTTATAAATTCATTAACTGAGTAGAAGCACTCTTTTAACAGCCAGTTAGTTAATTTGTATTTAAGTATATTAAATGTCAATGATCTCACTCTATTAGGAAGCTTATTATAAATTCTAATTGCATTGCAATACACATTATTGGAGTATATTTTAAGTTTCTGCTTTGGTACATATAATTTACATGTGTCTCTGCTATTAGACTTTCCAAGTACCGTGTCATTCAAAGGGAAGAGATGGGGATGTTTTCTAACAAATACACATAGCTCCAAGATGTATTGGCAAGGTAAAGGCAAAATTTTTAGGCGCTGAAATAGTGGTTTACAGTGGTCCAGATAGTCGGCGCCACATATAATAAAAAAAAATTCTATGGTCTTCGTTGAAAAAATGTTTTTTTGATATTAAAAATAAATCAACCTAAAGTAAAGTTAGAATAATGACATAATCATAAAGATAGCTTAAATATTTTGGGAAGTCACCGAGGTACGTACGTTGTAAGTCCCGATTTTAAGATGTTTCCCGTTGATTTCATTAATCAAGTCCTTGTACTGATCCAAAGACATGGATGTCCGCTCGTCTGGAATCAAATCAAATCATTACATTGGTATTCTGTCTTTACTGTTAAGATTCCTGAAATGATATTTTGAAAAAACAAATTTCATTGGAACTATCTTCGATCAGAATATTCAAAACAATAAAAATCTTTTAAAAATAATTTAACACAATTTACCATCCAACTGCTCCTAGCTTATATACCTACTTTCTAATAATAATAATTATAAATTGAAATCACAGTTTTTACCTAAAGGGTTGTCGTACACTGGATGGCAAAATGTAGCGTTGCATATCGACGATATGATTAATTCTATTCCGGTGGCCATGACATTTTAAAAGATATTGCAAACTCAATTTAGTAGACGCGTCTCGAGAAAAACTTATCGCAATATTGCGATAATCTTTAGTGTGGTTAACTGCTCAGACTTAATAATTGGGGGATTGAAAGACGTGAAATCAAAGGGAGATTTGGAGCGATGTGGACGGGTTGACATGTCGACACGAAGTGAGGATGAGCAAGTGACACGATCGTAATAGGTCATCGGTGTACGTACACAGTGACACACGCCATAATGCGCGTTAGAACATAGGGACATGGCTTGTTTGATTTTAGAGACGTGGCTCTTATTTAATTTTTATTGTTATTAAAAGTATTGTTACTTAACTTTGTGCCAATTTAAAATAAGCTCTATTGAATAAGTAACAGAAGGGAGTACCTTCAGCGAAAATATTTTTAATCCAGGTAAGTAAATATACCTATTTAAAAAAAAGCCAGTAACTGGAGTGCAGTATGCATTGTTATTATGAGCATTGCACCCTCTTTCATTAGAGAACAAAGACATACGACAAGGCAACAAAAACTTTGTTCAGTCCAAATACTTAACGTCAATCAAAGTAAGTATACCTACAAAAGTCGATTTAATCCCTCAACCCCCAGGGGGCACTCGGGTGCCACGATAACAATTGATTTCAATTGTGTCTGGAATAACTAACGATCGAGGGATTAAATAGGTATGTGTGCATGCAAAAAAAACATTTTCTTCTCAATTTGATTCAGTTACCTACTTAGTTCAGAGTTCGGATTCAGTTAAGCTGAGTTTTATATTAGGTACCTTGAATTTCTTGAATGAAGCGAGCAGTTGCATAAACTTGATTCATGCATAGTATCAAGTTCGCAGTGCCTCATTTGGCAGTCGGGTAAAAAAGGTCGGGTTGCGTGTGCATCCTGTGTGGTGCCGGCTTAAAATATACTGTGCGCTGCTGGCCTCAAATATAATAGTAATAGCATCACCCCTTCCCATCTGATAATCGTAGTAGAAGGTGACTTACTGATTAGGTACTGCCCAGTACTGACTGTGCAAGTGTATTAGGTATGTCAAGAGCAAAATGAATCTTGTCAATATAAAATCGTATTTTTAATGATATTTTGCAGCATAAAATGCTTTGGTATGTCCACACCGTGCTCAACGTAACATCAATACTTATGAGTTTTTATTTATAATGGGTTCGTCGGCAAAGCATGGGGTTGATAGAAAATTGACAGCATAACGTAAATAACGTGACATAATGGCAACGTTCATTACTTAACGTAGGTAATAGGTACTGTACAAACATTATTAAGTAATGCAACTAATGAATATGTTCGTAGTAACTGAAAACATCGCTTAGTTACATAAGTAGGTACCTACATCGGCAAAATTGATAACTTTGTAAAAAGGTACTAAGTAACGACAGTTACAAATTGGTTTACACATTTGCTAATGCGACTATTTGGATAAATATCCAGTTTAAAAATAAATCCCTATTTCCTTATATTATTTGATGGGCACGGCTTTACATGTAGGTAAACGGCTAGACCGATTTCGCTTATTCTTTTTTCTTTTGTTTACTAGTGTCAGGAGAAGGTTCTTATGAAATAAAAAAAAAAGCGGCCAACAAGTGCGAGTCGGACTCGCGCACCAGGGGTTCCGTAGAAGCCTGTAGGTAAAGAAGGTTGATTTGCTTCAGCTTAAAGGTTGGTCTATACCTAAGTACCTACATATTTGATATGAATTTCTATTTAATATCTCTACGCGTTCATGAGGAAAGATGAGAAAGAAAGAAAAATGACATTAAAATTGGTCTTGACTTTTGACAGACAGACAGACAGACAGACAGACGGAAGGACGGACGGACAACAAAGTGATCACTTATGTGAGCTACCTACAGAACCCTTATTAGGAAAATTGTGCGGAAAATTAGAACATTTAAGAATACTTATCTAGGTACTACCATATTAAATTATTTCTTAAGTTACCTTAGCGCTTATAACAATTTAAACTTTGATAATATCGTAACGTTTTGGTAACGTAAATATCGTAAATATTAAGTCAAATACTTATGTTGTAAACATTGAACAAACTGAATTTTTCACATGGCGAGTTAGGATGACGTCTGTTTCCGTGAATCGGAAAAAATTACCAAGGTTATAAGTACTATTTATTATGTTATTTAAGTACTTAATACAAAACTGTATAAGTAGGTAAATAGGTATCTACCTACGCACTATTTGAATGATAAGTAGTTTTCGTAGTGATTTGTTTGTTAAATGACCTAGTTACTACCTAGATAAACTTAATTAAATAATAGTGGAGGAGAATGGACACCATGGTTTAAGCTGTCAGAGATGTGCAGGTCGCTTTCCGAGGCACCATTCAATTAATGAGATTATTCATCGGGCCATGACATCACTAAATATTCCGTGTATTTTAGAACCTCCGGGATTATCTCGGACAGATGGTAAGAGGCCGGATGGACTTACATTGGTTCCATGGCGGAGGGGTCGGTGTCTCTTGTGGGATGCTACATGTGTTAGCACTTTTGCTGCGTCTCATTTGAAACAAACCGTTGTTTCTGCGGGGTCGGCGGCGGAAAACGGTGCGAAGTTGAAACACTCTAAATATTCAGCATTAGAGTCACTCTACGATTTCGTACCGTTCGCAGTTGAGACGGCAGGACCATGGGGTAGTGAGGCTCGAGACCTTTTTAAGGAGTTAGGGCGACGGTTGCGAGAGAAAGGGAATGATTCCCGCTCTGGGTCCTGGTTGGTTCAGCAGGTCTCCATTGCCATTCAACGTGGCAATGCAGCCAGCGTAATGGGAACCTTCGGATCGGCCAGGCAGCGCGGAGAGACTGAAATAATTATTTTATAGTTAGTTATATTTTATTTAGTGCTTTTTTTATATCATTGTTATATGTTATTAAGATTTTATAGGTACACATTAATTTTGTAAGGTAAGTCGTTTTATCTGTAAGTTATTATATTGTTATTAAGTCTTTTTAAATAAATAATTTATATATCTCAAATTAAATAAGCATGTTTATTGAAAAAGACTTCGCACGTATCTAAGTATTTGGAAAAAACGAAAAAAGGAATTAATATTTAACGAGCGACGAACAGTGTTGGGGCTTCAGCGGTCATCGGAAATAATTAAAACGGTATTGTGTGGCAGATACTTAATTTTTACATTTTAATTACGTTTTTAAAATGTCAAGCAAAAAGTAAAATTCTGTAAAAACTTATTTTGTAGCAACTTAATGAAATAGTAAAATAAAAGTGTACCCTATTTTCTTCATTGTCATTGTATTACATAGTGCTAAATTTGTTCTAAAGGGATAATTTTGTTTAGTTTTAATATTTATAATTACATTTTGAAATCTGCATTTGTGTAATAAAGCTAAATAGAAGGGAAAGCCTTTACGATTCGAGTCCAATTTTTCTCTCAAAACTGAATATCAATAGAATGCGGATTTCGATTTTCGATTTAATGTTTTGTGGTGTCAAATGTCAAGAATCAGAGTTTCTCCCTTTCATTAAGGCTAGAGTCAAAGCGCTATTAATGTCACGCTATGCTAGGTTTTACATAGATTAGTAGTACGTAAGTAGGTATTTTATATATTTGTGAGTCAGTGTGTATAATACATAGTACATAGTACTACAAAGTACTATGTATTGTATCCTTATCTTTAAATCTTGTATATGTTGGTAAATACATATATGTATATTGTTACTTTTAAGTAATATTGTTAATGTGTTATTTTCTCTCTTTATGTTGCACTACGTAATTTATTTCCTTTAAATAACCTATTTCCACTTAAATATAGTTTTCCTTCTTAAGATTGCCTGGTAGAGATTGCTTCTTAGCGATAAGACCGCCTATTTGTATTTTTTTTGTTATTCCAAATGTTCCTTTTTTGTCATGTGTTTTATGTGCAATAAAGTGCACCTATTGTATTGTAATGTCTATGTCGAACAAAAACTTGATTTAACTGGATGGTCGCGTTTAACATGTAGCATTTTAAAATGTGTATTCGCCCCGTTGCATTGGTCCAGTACCTAGTTTCCTTTATGAGCAGAGGCTTTAAGATTTTGGGGTCTTGAGTTCGATACCCAAGTCGGGCAGCAAGAGTTTCGACCACCAACCCGCAAGCGTTTGGCAAGTGTGGTGATTAAGCCTGGAAAATATCATCGCGTTGGTAACTTGAATTCAATGATGGAGGCCCTGCAGTAGAATAATTATAGGTCGTTACTTTGGCTCTATTCTTTTAGAATGTAAATAAAATATGAAATGAAAACCAACTTGACCACAAAACTTTACCGCTACTATAGTATTTTAATAAAATAACGTTATCTACCGTTACTATTAATTTCTAAATTTTCTATGGTGACGTTATCAAGCCTTCGCCTCTCTTAAACTGTCAAACTAGCGTGTCACGATTTTATGAATCTTATCTTTGACACACACTCAACTGCTTCTTCCGAACTGAGCCAAAACTTGTTATAGCGTTATTACTAATGGTGGATGTAAGAATCCATCATTTTCCAACTTCAGTCTATATCCTAAAATAGATTTCAGCTTAGTTCGGAACATCACATTCATTTACATTACCTACCTATATCATAAAACATAGAGTCGTCAGTCGTGTTTCTAACCAAAAAGTACATCATTTTTATTGAAGAATTTAGTAAATAAAGTAATCAAGGACATTTATTTAAAAATGAGAGATATATTATTGTCTAATTGTGAGAAAAGCTTCATACAGAAAATAGTATCTGAAGGACATGTAAGTAGAAAATGAAAATGAACACCAAAAATTTTAAGTCCTAATTTTGCAGAAATAAATGTGTGTTTCAGCGACTAGACGGAAGAAATTACAATGAAAGTAGACGCCTTGATATATCGTTTGGTTCAAAGTATGGTAGTTGTGTAGTATCCTTAGGTGAAACAAAGTAAGTAAGTTTTTGTTTAAGGTAACAAACACAGATCTATCCCTTTGTTTTTGTTACACTTTGCGATTTCGTTCTTGTATTCCACTTATAATAATATTAAAACATTCTTATTTAAACTTTTCCAGAGTGCTAGCACAAGTGTCTTGTGAAGTAGTACAACCTAAACAAATCCGGCCAAATGAAGGTATTCTCTATATCAATGTGGAGATCAGTCCTATGGCCGCGCCACAGTTTGAGGCAAACAGACAGACTGATCTAACTGTGTATCTAAACAGACTGCTTGAGAAGTGCTATAAGGATTCAAAGTGCATTGACCTTGAGTCTTTGTGTATAGTGGTAGAAGAAAAGGTAATAAATTTCCTCATCCAAATTTAAATTACAAAATTTTTTCGCAATCAGTTTAGCGGAGTGGCATTCACACTGATAATCAAGATGTCACCTGCTCAGAAGACCCAAGTTTGATTCCGGGACAGATCAATGTATAATAAAAGAGTTTCTTTATTTTTGTCTGGTCTGGGTGTATGTGGTGTACCTTTGTTGATTCTGGTTTCCAAAAATTGAGTGCTTTAAATAGTAATTCAAATTGGGATCAGAACAATGTGTGTGATGTTGTCCACATTTATTTATTTAACCCTTTGTATACGGGTAATTCCAGACAATAGAAATCAATTGTTGTATGGCTCGGATCCGCGACTTCGGGAGTCAACCGGTTAAAATGTTCAGTGGTTAGATTGTGTCTTTGTCATTTAAAATATTTGTACTTATTAGATTGTTTTAACTGGTTCCTTTCTGCAATGTTTGTTCTTAATCATATTGGGTGTTGGGGTGTGTAAATCATGATGCTTCCCATACCAAAAGAAACATATTTAATCCCTTGATCGTGAGTTATTCCAGACACAATTGAAATCAATTGTTATCGTGGCACCCGAGTGCCTCCTGGGGGTTGAGGGATTAACTTAATGTTATTCAGTATATGTGTGTATACATACATGTAGGTATATGTTCAATAAAATAATTTTCTCTGTGGCTCCCTGAAACCCCGCTCCCAAGTTTCGAACCATGTGATCCTCTGTGCTAAGACAGCCTATTCAAATTGATATGGCTAAAAGTATGTTTTTTGGATTTCTAGGTATGGTCACTCAGGGTAGATATCAAGATTTTAAACCATTCTGGCAACTTGATAGAGTGTGCAAGTATAGCAACACTTACCTCTTTGGCTCATTTCAAACGGCCAGATGTGACTCGCAGCGGTGACAGCATAATAATACACACCATAGCTGAAAAAGATCCAATACCAACAGTATTATATCACTATCCAGTGTGTGTGACTTTTGCTATCTTTGGAAATGAGTAAGTATTATATTACTTAACTATTCAGGGTGTCTGTCTTGGAGCCTAAGTAGATAGCACTGCTTCTGGACTATTTTACTATGTACTCTAGACATTACTGGTCAGAAAGGGTAAAATCACAGCCAGAAGCTACCACCATGTTCTTCCTGCAACTCTGGTGTCTGTCTATTAAAATTTGCAAAGTGTATTTTTAAATTTTTTTGGTAGCCTAGTTGCCTGGTAGTATTTTAACCTTTAGGGATGTACCTATTTTATTTTTTAATTTTAATTCAAAGGCTTTGCAAGTAATTTAGACTTGACATTGTAATTACGTACCATTTGTATTAGTACTCACCCAGCACCGATATAAGCATCTTTAGAAGATTTTGTCGCCTTTACGGCGCTCAGTCAAATATTATCGGCATTCTTGCATATTCATATATAGTAATGATTGCTCTGTGTAGGTTGGTGCAGATAGTGTGATGTAGGTGCCTAAGCCGGTGTTAACAAGTGAAAATTATCATAAAAATAGTTTTTAAGAATATCTAAATTCAATGTGATAATCCTTAATGAATAATTATATTTTGTTTCCAGGATTCTCTTATCAGATCCTAGTACCACTGAAGAATCAGTTTGCGCAAGCAGTACCGAAGAAGGCATCGGCACAGCTGGAGGTATACTTGTAATAGGCATGAATCAGTACAAAGAGTTGTGTCTTCTGAATTTATCGGGGGCTGCCTTATATAACTCGAACATTGTACATAAAGCCATAATAAATGCAGCAGAGAGGAGCAAAAACATTGTGGACTTGGTAAAACAGACTATCATCAGTGATGATACATTAAGGTAGGTTTTTTATAACTCCTATGCAGAAATTTTCAAACTGTTTTTTTTAGCAAATTAATTGAATATTCACGTCCCACCTATATTATCAAACTCTAAAAAGCTGTTTCATCATGAGAGTCAAAATGGCGGGTGTACCATAACGAATTAAATTATGCAGATCACCAAAAAACTGTACCTAAAATGTACCTTTTACTACCTCGCTCTAAAAAATCAGTACCTTCTTCAAAACGATATTATTTTGAAATCAAAATACACCCGCCATATTGACATCAAGATGGCGGGTGTACTATAGTATGTTATTACTTGACAATCGCTCATAAACTTTATAGACACCAAAAAAATGTACCTAAAAAGTACTTCAAGGAAAAAAAACCCAAACATGATCAGTTGCACAGTTTCTGAGAAATACAAGAATCGTGTCTTATTTACTTAAGTGCATTATTGATCTATCTGGCGGGTGGCGGTCAATATGGCGGGTGTATTTTAATTTCGAAATAATATCGTTTTGAAGAAGGTACTGATTTTTTTGAGCGAGGTAGTAAAAGGTTTTTGGTGATCGGTATAATTTAATTCGTTATGGTACACCTGCCATTTTTACTCTCATCGATATCTCGAGATTCCGAGATTCCGATATTCATGCCCTAGTTATATCTTTGGTTGCTTACTATCAATTGATCTCATAGGAAGGCTCAATATCGCATAGCACACAATGAAGAGGCCATAAGTAGACCTAAACAGTTGAACAGCACCCCTATGCTGCTACTGTAGATCCTAGAGGTCTACAAGAGCGAACATTAAAGCCTTTATACGGATCAAGCACGTAGAGCGGTTGTAACAAACTCTCGAGAGCTGTTTGATTGAGGCGCCATTACAGTTTCTGTTTAAATATTTTTAAGGTTATTACATTTTGAAACTTCTTGTACTGAATGAATGAATGAATGATGAATGTATAAACTTGTTACTAATTTCATAATTAAAGTCAATATTTCTTACTTGCGACCTATTTACCTTCTACCTGCGACCTTTAAAGGGTAATTAATGCTAAAATACACTTTAGTTACGAACACATCAATAATAATTTTTTCATAAAAACCCGTAATTCAGAGGGCGCGTGAATTTTCACTTTAATATACATATACATTGACAGCAAACTGGTACTCGCACTAATATTTCACGTATACAAATAAATAAAACAAGGGTACACTTACCTGCTTAGTTATTTTAATAATCCGATCCATATCTTTATTCTTTGTCACTTCCATTGTCATTCATTTCAATAAAATATTTTAGTCAACACCACAGTAGACCTTCTTTATTACTTCTTTCAAGCTTTGAGATTTAGTATAACGATATAAAAGCGCCGAAATACGGTGAATGTGGTAAATTAGCGTTACAAGGGCTCTTTTAAACTCTCATGGCGCTAACCAACGCTTTTAAACTACTACTGTAGCGCTCTTATACCCCTTATTTACAACCACTATAGACCTACTCAAAAGCTATAAGCGCTATAATATGGGCCTATTTGGCGCTACAGGAGATCTATAGCCGCTTATAGAACCACTATACTTCTTACTAGTGGAACCAAGGCCGTTGCAGTACTCCTTTATGCGGCTACTGTGCAGCTTGTTATAGCGCTTGTGTGCTAGTTGGGGTGTAGTAGAAACAAAGCTAACTTTACAAGTTGGTGATCACAAACCTGAGCAACGTTTGAAAATTCGAAACTTGTTGTTGCCCGACCCGGGGATTGAACCTAGGACCCCGATATCTTGGCCCGATATTTAAACCACTAGACCAACGGGGCGTTATCAATCATTTATTGCTTCATTACTTGTAAACCATACTTAACTCTGATAGTTTTTATGTTAACTTCGTTATGAATGCTACTGATGCTTCAGTTTTTCACATAAGTACGCTGACTCTAACACAAAATTGCACTTTAAAAATTAATTCTTCCCACATAGATCTCTGAATTGAAAAGTGGTTTATATATTACTTACAAGCTCTCACTTTATCATAAAATAGGTACTACAAGTTGTTCTTTACCAGACTACGGCAATCAACAGGTAGGGTAATTAACAATGATCGGATCAGTAGTGCAATTTTGCGGTATTTTATGACGAAATTTTAACATGGACATGTTTATTGGGCGGGATCAAAGTTTCGACAAACGCTGGTCACACTAAAGATTAATATCGTTTAAAATGTTATTGAATATTGTTATGCTCTTTTTACGCGGCTGAATTGACCGCCATATTTTTATAATTTTAAACTCAAATAAAATTAGTATATAAACTTGAAAAAATATGTCTTAGGCGGGATGGAACCCGCATCTCCTCGCATATGAGGCGCATGCGAGGAGATCTGATATTTTAATTGCAATTAAGTTGCTAAAATATCAAGTAATTCAAATAAAATTCTTAGATTTTTTTTTATTTTTTTTTTCATAATAAAAGCAACTACTGAAACACAAATGTTTTGTTAACAAAAAAATATTTCCGAAATCCCACAATCCCGCGGGCGTATCCGTACTAATATAATGTTTGAGGTCGTTCACCCTAAATTGCACTACCTAATCCGATCACTGGTTAATGAGTTCAGCAGTCTATGTTACATGCATGTGGGTATTTATGTAGGTTCCACATTTGCGGCTAAACTACTGAGTTCATTTTGGTGAATGAGGTATCAATCGATTCACTATTACAGTCCGAGTAACATAAGCTACCTTTTGATAAATAATTATTAGGGTACATTGAAAAAAAAAATAGTATGCCATAACGAGTGGGTATTAAATGAAAGAAGACAAAATTGAGAACTGAGTACAAAAATGTTAAAACATTACAGAAAATATACAGGGTGACTTTATTTAATATTTTAGCAACTTAATTGCACTTATAATATCAGTATATAAACTTGAAAACAGGCTAGAAAGAGTCCAAAAAAGGTTCGTTAAATCTTTGAATTATCGCTATAATTTCGAAAGTGAATCATTATGAAGCCTCTCTTAAAAGATACAATCTGCTATCTCTTCGAAATAGGCGTAAAATGTTCGACATGGTATTTCTTTATAAAATATTGAACAATGTAGTGGACTCCTCTTCGCTTCTCAGCAGAATATCGTTTGTCTCTCGTGTTCGCCTTCCAGCACGCTCCTCGCGTTTAAAGCCATTATTTGTTCCTCCCCGACTTCATAACAAAATACACACGTAACTCTTTTATTTTTCGCTCCACTAACATTTATAACAAAGATTTCACCGATATTGATATGTTTAATATTTCTCTTACCAAGCTAAAATTACTTCTCTCACAGCGTTTGAAAATGTAACTAAAATTGAACCTGTCTTGTTTGTTAAACCTGTGTTTCCCTTTTACTCTTTGAAAGCTTTTACTTTATTATTATTATTATTATTTGTGTTTGATAACACTACTGTTTTTGTTCTTTCTTTTCAATGGCTTACCGTACACCTGCCAATGTTTAAATTATATTAAAATTAATAAATAATCAGATTGAATAATATATAAATTGACCGGTGTGCGGGAACTGGATTGAGGGGGAAGGTATAGTGTTTCTGTCCGTCAAGCTGCTCAATTGTAAAAATCCATTATCTTAGTTATACGAGGGCGGGTCAATAAGTCCGTGACTTTTAGAATAAAACACAGATTTTTTGATAAACAAATCATTTTATTTTTCAACGTAGTCTCCCTTGAGCTCTATACACTTTGTCCAACGCTTCTCCAATTTTTTTATCCCTTCCAAAAAATATGATTTGTCGAGGTCCTCAAAATAGGCCTTTGTTTGCGAGATGACTTCATCATTGGAGTCAAATCTTTTTCCACCAAGCCATCTCTTCAGGTTTGGGAACAAAAAGTAGTCACTCGGAGCCAAATCTGGAGAATAGGGTGGATGAGGGAACAATTCATAGCCCAATTCATGGATTTTTGCCATGGCAACTGCACATGTGTGCACCCTTGCATTGTCTTGGTGGAAAAGAACTTTTTTCTTGGCCAAATGAGGTCGGTTTTTATTCAAATCGTCATTGAAGCGGTCCAATAAGTTGGCATAATATTCCCTATTGATTGTTCTTCCCTTTTGAAGGTAGTCAATGTGGATTATCCCACGTGCATCCCAAAAAACATTCGCCATAACTTTATTGGCTGACAAACCCGCCTTGGCCTTCTTTGGCGCTGATTCACCCTTAGAAACCCACTGTTTTGACTGTTGTTTGGTCTTTGGTGTGTTGTGATGGATCCATGTTTCGTCCATGGTTACAAAACGGCGCAAAAACTCCTCCATATTGCAATTAAACAACGCCAAACCTTCCTGTGAAGTTGTTACACGATTGCGTTTGTGGTCGACTGTGAGCAAACGCGGCACCCATCTTGCGGAAAGCTTTCTCATGCCCAATTGATCTTTTAAAATTGAAACCACTGAGCCATGCGAGATCCCTACGGCTTCCACAATCTCTTGCACTTTCAATCTTCGGTCGGCCAACACCATATCGTGAATTTTTTCGATTGTTTCGGGTGTAGAGACCTCAACTGGGCGTCCAGGACGTTCGGCATCTTCAGTGCTTTTACGGCCACAACGAAATTCAGTAAACCACTTTTTTACCATTGAAATCGATGGTGCAGAGTCCCCATAGTATTTATCAAGCTTAGCCTTGGTCTCGGTAATGGTTTTTTTTCGCAAAAAATAATGCTTAATAAGCACACACAATTCACCTTTTTCCATTTTTTCCTCAAATTACTGGGTAGTCTGATAAAAATAGCTGTCAAACACAAACTAACTGACGCAGCAAGTTCAAATTTTGATAGGAATCAACTGACAGATACCTGTTGACAGGAGTAGTGTTGCTTTTTCAGTAAAGAGGTCAGAAATTCAAAAAGTCACGGACTTATTGACCCGCCCTCGTAACATTATAGGCACTATTAGGTCTTTTGTAAAACCTTATTTTTAGACATACTTAATATTATTTAATTACATGACTGTTAGTTGCCCTAAATAAATGAAAAAAAAAAATTTTGTCCCGCCTGAGACAAAATCTATATACTGGTATTATACAGGGTGACTTTGGAACCATTGCATTTTCGTAGTCGGGTAACAGTCTTTTAAATTATTTAATACTTGTTACATTTACCTACACATCTTATTATCATCAATCATTTAAAAGTAAAGTAACAGTCTATAATCATCCCAGTAGGGCAAAGGCCTCCATCATTGAATTCAAGTTACCACAGCAATGATGTCCTGGCATAATCACCACGCTTGCCAAATGCGGGTTGGTGATCACAAACCCGAGCAACGTTAATTCGAAACTTGTTGCCCGACCCAGGGATTGAACCTGGGACCCCGAGGTCTTGGCCCGTATTTAAACCACCAGACCAACGGGGCGTTTTCAATCATTTATTGCTTCATTATAATCACATCAGTGTTTTAGCTACATGTGTAAACACAAATAATGTATGTATTGTAATTCCTTCATCTTTTTAAAAATCAGTAATTGTTTAGTCTCTCTCATTACAAAAGGAACCTTGCCAAGTACTTGCCACCACCAATTGACGATTAATATCGAAACGCGATATTTCCTTACAGATTAAGTAGGTATAGGACTCATCGATTTAGTATAATAATAATAATAAGCATTAAAAATAAATACATGTCTCAAACTTCATTTAAATCAAGACGACCTCCGTGGCGGAGTGGCGTACACACCGGTTTTCAAGGTGTCACCTGCTCCGAGGTCCCGGGTTCGATTCCCGGACGGGTCAATGTAGAAAAAATGTGTTTTTCTACATTTTCTCGGGTCTGGGTGTTTGTGGTACCTTCGTTGTTTCTGTTTTCCAAAATACGAATGCTTTAAATAGTTATTCAAATTGGGATCAGAAAAATGTATGTGATTTTGTCCGCATTTATTTATTTATCTATTATATTTATCATATCAAGAACAAGTTTAGGAAACTTGTATCCATGAATTAACTATGCGTGTCCATCGCATTGCTGAAAATGGTAATCAGGGCACTGCTTAAGTATAGTAAAATGAGTACAAATAAATCAGCAACAAAATTGTGAAAATACATTTTCAGTACCTACTCTTATCTCCACCCAACAAAGTGTTTGACCACAGGACAACAATATTTATCATTTTGGCATGCAGCCAGATGCCTTATTTCAAAGTGAATAGGTACTTTATATTGTGTGCCCTTTTACGTTTCTACATTCAGAAACCTTCCAAATCCCAATACAGCATATTTTCGCTATTTCCTAGCTTAATCAGATGATCACGTCTTTTACTTGTAGTGTCTTAAAGTTACAAGGTTTTAACCCGTTTTTTGTTCTTGTTACAGACAAAAGCGTGTAAAAATAAACTTTTCTGACATCATAACTGAAGAACACTTACTATCTTTGAGTCAAAAAGATCTCTGCATTCGCCTGAAGAATTATAATGTTGATGACTCGAGACCTACACATGAAAAAAATGACGATGAAGATACTGATATGACACCAGAACCTAGTAAATATGATGGTAATAATAAAAAATCTTTTTTTTATTTATAAAATATATCATCCGTGATTATAAGCAACTTAATTAATAATATTAGGTTGCTGAGCCTAAATGATAAAACAAAAATAGATAAATGTATACCTTTTCATCGGTGTATCTACAGATTTTCAAAAATGTAGACAAAACTGTTACATGGACATGTCGAGCGCATCGGATATTGATAATATCCATGTCCCACGTATTTTTAATAATATTCGTATGTTAATCTTATCGTTTGCATGGTGGTTGAAAATGATGAAAAAATAATAAATTAATTGGGCTTTCAGATTTTCTAAGGGGATGTTAAATAAACCTAAATAGGCTTTCATTCAATAATCTGACTATTTTAATGTCATGCAAACTAGCAGCCAATATTAGAATGTGCAGTAAAAATTCGTTTTTCAATACTCAAGCGCGTCAAATTAAGATGTATGGTTTATCTGTATGTCCTAGACGTGCTGTCCCATAATCTGAAGGGAGCTCTTCCCAGAAACTCACAATGCATTGTCATGTTCCACTATACTTTGCCGTTATTGTAAATACTGAGTCTCGTGGAATTTTTATTTCTGAAAATAGTTTATAGCACTGTGCGCGAAAGTTTAGGTTCATAATGTCCCTTTCCCATAATGTCCCTCGGTTTCAAAACGTCCCTTTCCCTAAATGTACCATAAAGGTTCTATAAGGAGACGGAAGCAATGACGTGTGATATTGATTAGTATCATGATTTTAATATCAAAACAAAAACATGTTGACAAAAAATTTTAAATCTTTATAAATTAAGTTATTTAAATAAAGAAAGTCGTATTAATTTTATTATTTTCAAAAAGTCACTCATTTGTTTTGTAAATATATGTATATTATACTTTCGATTAAATTTCATTGATTACACATGAATATAAGAAATGGTAAAACCATAATGGTCAATCAAGTTTTAATTAATAAAACAAACAGCCACAGAACGATAGCACCGACGCATTAAAGTCCGTATTCCAAAGAAACCCAATTTATACTATTTCCTTTATAAATTACGCCAAGAAAGTAAATATTGGGAAAGACGCATTAAATATTTGTTGTTTAAAAAGATGCCAAATTGCAGAAGGCCAAGAGATACACAATTTAATAGAAAGTAAATTATGTGTTTATTTACAAAGCCTACAAACAAAACAAATGAGTGAATTTTTGAAAATAATATTATTTTACAACTTTATTTATATTTAAATAACTAATTTATAAGGATTTAGGTTATATTTGAAGTATATAAAACCCGCATCTCCTCACATGGCATGCGTGGAGATGCGGGTTCGAGTCCCGCCTGAGACATAATTTTTCACGTTTATATACTGATATTATAATTGCAATTTAATTGCTAAAAATATCAAATAAAATTATATTTGAAGGTTATATAGCTGTTTTATTTTATGAATTCAAATTTGATTAATCATCAAGGTTTTATTAGATTTTTTCCATATTTCATCTGTAATCAATGCAATGTATCGGTTGTACGAAAATATAATTTTGGAAATTTAGAGAAGGGGACATTTTGGGGAAGAGACATTTTGAGAAAAGGACATTTTGGAAAGTGAAGTTTTGAAACCGAGGGAAATTACGAACCTAAACGTGCGTGAATACTTCATTTAAGAAGATTCTATCGAAAGTTCCAGATTGTCGTCTGTTACTCGGGATTTTCGGTAAACGGGTTTGCTCCGACAATATTTGTTTTTAAAGTAAATTTATTTATTTTTTGTATAGTTTTACCACAAAGTACACACTTTTATAATGTCACATCATTTAAATTTTATGAATTCCTGATGCTAATTTTGTTTTACTTATCTGATCCTTAATCCTTGATGGGGGACCATTTATATGGGGCTCAAATTTAGTAATTAACCAGGAACAAGGTATCCCCAATATGTTAATCTGTCGCGCTATAGTAAATAACAATATCTCCTCTTGGACTTACATGTATGTATTATACGAGGATAAATAAAAAAAATTACCTATTTGCAGTACTATTAATAAATGGGAAATGAAATAAATATAAATAAATACTTTAGCATGTATAATTCCATAAATACATAAAGCATGAATGTATTAAGTCTGAGCATATTGATTTTTTGTTCCAGTTGTACAATCATTACCACAAACTGCAGAATTAGTCACAAAGAAGGGGACATCAAAGTGGATAGAAATATCATCGGATTCAGAAGAAGAGTAAAAATAAATAATGTATTTTTTTTATAAGAATATTCATTTTTTAAATAAAATGTTAATTCACATTTTATGATTGTTCTCTTATTATAATCTCTCTTAACTATTATATTAGCAATTGCATTACCCTCAATAATTTGACACAGTGAAATTAAAACAAGTAAGTATGTCAGTCAAGAATCTACATTGCATGATAAAAATAAATTACAGTGTTTTTGTGCAGAAGCACATCCACCTAATCACAAAAAAAAAACTCTCTCAACTTGCCATAAAGGCATAAAAATTGACATCAATTGAGAATATTTTACATGTTGTGTTAGGTTGATGAGCTATTGCTGTAAATTATATAATTCACAATAGTTAAAAGGTAAATTTCACAGTTACACAATTTGCCTGAAGTAATATACTTCAAATCATGTTTAGATTCCCAATTCATAGTTTTTCTAATATACAGAAAGGGTAGACATCTTAAAAACCAAAATTACAGGAAGTCTAAAACCTAAAGCTAAAATTAAATCTAAATAATTCCATAAATTACATATACATTAAATTATAATTTACACTGAATCGGAGTTCATCCCATTTTTTTGGTCTAACTTGTTGCCATTTGTTTTGACCATATAGATAAAATATGTCATAATCTCCTTTTCATTTACAGGTAAAGTCTTGAAGTGTTTCTGGATTGCCTGTAATGTAATAAATGTAACTATGTAGTTTATAATTATCATTTTAATCCCTCAACCCCCAGGAGGCACTCGGGTGCCACGATAACAATTGATTTCAATTGTGTCTGGAATAACTCACGATCGAGGGATTAAATAATGTCATACATAAAATATTACCATCGATCTAAGGTACTTACATCTGCTAATTGTGCTTTGTTTAGGCCTGGCCTGGTTGGCACTTTGTAGTACTTTTTGTACCTCCTTAGAGTAGGTACTTGCAGTTGGAACCAATCTACTTCTGGGGTGTCCATCTCTGCCTCATTACTGTCATCTTCAGAGTCTTTTGGTCTTCTTTGTTTCGTCCTTGCACACTGGATCATGTTTTTGTGATAGTCGCAAATGTATGTATGCCTAGCCTAAAAATAAATATAATAAGATAAGGTGAAACTGAGAGTAAATGTTTTTTTTTTTTTCTAAAGTTGATTAACTGAATTTAGTGATATTTTACCTGAGGGTCAATGTTAAGTTTTAGCTTCCGTTGCATTACAGTCTTCTGTATACGTTTGCTATACGCGGCATTGCCCGCGGGTCGTCTGCAACGTTCACTGTCATCCACAAGGCAACATATTTGGTCAGAATTACCTCTAGAGTCCTCTTCTCCTGTACTAAACCCGTTGTTCATTTGATACTCGCGTTGAATCATATATAACAAATAACTTCAACTACTATGCCAGATTTCGCGCTGGGCAAAAAAAAAAGTTCAACGTATTCACAAAGACGCACTATTGAGGTTATGATTATTAACAACACAGAACATTTCTAACGTTTATTATTACATGCATTTAGATCAGAACAATTCACCGGCAAGCTTGCTAATATATAGCAGATGGTAATTACAGACGGATTTTTAATTCACTGCAGTAACGCACAAAAATGTTCATAGCTAGATGTTGCTTGAGTTAAATAAAATTTATTAAGTTACTTATTTAATCACTCAGTTTCTAAAATGATAATGGTTTTCTTAGTTTCAGATCGGCACTCAGCAAATAATATTAGAATGAATACCACTAGATAAACACAAATCTATTACACTTTCGCACCGACCGTCCGATCGCCATTTGACTGTAGTAGAATAGATATTGAGTGAGTAGATAACCTGGCGCAGAATATTCGTCAGTCACTCAAACAACTCATTCAGTCATTCAGTCAAAGAAAATTGTATCTTACATCAAGCTATCTAAAGGGCACAATGAAGAATAGTCTTGCAACTGCTCATTCGTAAAAAATAGTTCAATTTGTGAATGTGTGCATACTTGCATTATGACAACGTAGTTATGTTGTATTATAAACAAAAAATAAAGCCGACGCTCGATTGCGGATTGGTCACAATATGGCGGGGTTTTCAATTTGAACCAATGAAATTTTTTTCTCATTGACATTGCTTGCTTTCGTATTCATTACTACAAACGCGAAGTTCCCTACGTAATAAGCGCTGAAATCGTGTGCCAGATGTAATAAACACTTGGTAAGTTTTACTATATTTTTCAATATTTAACAACACTGCTAAGGAAACCATACAAATGGAATTGTGAACAATATTCTTGTGAATTTGGATGCAGTCATGTTTTGGCCCAAGTGATATTTATAGTTTTACATTCTAATTTTGTAAGCAAATGGCTGCCGAGGGCCGAAGTAAAGTGACACTATACATAATAATGATAAATGTATAGAGGATAAAGCAAGAGTATTTGTCTTCATTATACTATCTATGTATAGAGGAATTCAATATTAATAGGTACCTGATTAATTTCAAAAAGAGCCAATTCACTTTGTGATATTGACATAACCTAAAATATTGATGACTACGACGCATTTGGTAAACAATGTTATCAAAATGTTTGTATATTTCTATACTTTATTAACATTTATTCTTTAATAAACATCCGATAAATTCTGCTAAACATATTCCCTTTAAAATTCATAGTAAAAATGAAATCTCATAAGTTTATGCTTAAATAAATAAAGGATGAGTTTTACCGCCAAAAGTTAGAAGTACCTAATAATACCTTTATACCTATTACTAGCTGTTCCCCGCGACTTCGTCTGCGTCAATTTCCGTTATTATGATCGCGATTATTTTTGCTACATTTTTCACTCATGCTTCGCTGCAGCGTGATGTTATATAGCCTTAAGCCTTCCTTGATAAATGGACTATCCAACACGAAAAGAATTCTCCAAATTGGACCAGTGCTTCCTGAGATTAACGCGTTCAAACAAACAAACAAACTCTTCAGCCTTATAATATTAGTATAGATAAATATTAGTATAGATAAATATTAGTATAGATAAACTGAGCCAAGAAATACGTGTTGGTTTGATTCTTAAAATTAATTTCAGTAAAAAAATATTGCAGTAAGGTAAAGAATAAATAAAGTTGGCTATTTAAATTATAACGGTATAGAGAGTAGTGGAAATGTCTGCTGGACTTTTTAACCGTTGTTGCACTTTTTTACATGTTATACCTACATAATTATAGAAAATATGAAAATGGGTAGGTATATCCCATACATAAATAAATATGTCCATACTGCCAACCAATGCAAATGTATCAAGTTTATGAGAGAGAGGTTTATTGAGTAGGTATTGCTACTCAAAACTGAAATCGTAATGTAATTGTGCACCCATGCATATATTTATTATGATCGTAGTACCTAGGGTGGGTAATCGTGCTTCATTTAGTACCTACAGTACTTACCTACTAGATTGCAAGTATTTTAGCCATAATTTTATAAGGTCGTTGCAGTAGGTACCTACATTATTATAAAAAAAGCTAAGCTTTTTATAACTTAGGTGATATTTTATCGGAATATTTTTGTTGATTCGAAATTATCAGCAAAGAGACACTTTTACGTCTTTACAAAACACGGAGTTTGATCTGCATCTAAATCACTAGATGCAGATCAAACTCTCGGTTGATGAACATCAAACAAAACTTCTCATTTTGACCCGAAAATAAATCTTAAGGCTAATTAATGTTGGTGTTGTAGCTATTGGTGTCTAAATATCCCATATTATTATATGCTTTTAGTCACATGCACATACAACTAATTAACTAGGTACCTACATATTTTAAAATTCCATTTTGCATTATTATTTAATATACCGCACAAGTTCATGCAAGTACCTACAGCGATAGTGTGTTATTTAGTTTGGATGGGTATCAAACGAAGTTGAAAGCTTTTTTAATCCATTAGTATCGCTCCTATTAGATAGGAGATAGCAGTAAGTATTTTTTTAAAGTTTTTTATCCATTTATAGAATATATTATTATTATTCCCTCGATCGTGAGTTATTCCAGACACAATTGAAATCAATTGTTATCATGGCACCCGAGTGCCTCCTGTGGGTTGAGGGATTATTCACTATCCTGTCTCGAAATCGGTATATATGCACTTTTTTTACTTCGTATATTCAAAAATCTTGGCTGTAAATAGAAAAGAAGAAGTAATTTGAGGCTAAGGAACTCGTTGCTGTTCTTTATTATAAAAACAAATCGATTCGTTTTTCTTCCTCGTAGGGTTCATTTAACCTTTCCAAATATCTTTGAGATAACGAATTCTTGTTGTGTGCCTACGATGACAGCAGGTACTCCTCCTCATACGCCAAGTAAGATTAATACTTAATCACAATATACTAAAAGTAAACAATTATTATATTAATAAGTTAGGTACCTAACCTAACCGCTTGAATAATTAAGGACGCCATTACTGTATTAATAATTCCTACCTCATGTAATTTTAACGTTAAGAAAGAGAACGAGCGATGTTGTGCTGACTGATTACAATTTATTAATAGTAATACTAACAATCAATCAGATTTTTTTTCAGTTCTTACAAATTTTTAATACTTACGTATAGTTAATCATAACATAACATAATTATATACGTAATCTCAATATTGACAGCAAAATATGCATAAAATTTTAATACTTGTGTAAAAATCAATACTTTCATGCTTTGCATCTTTGCATAGAGATACAAACATTAAATCGAAATATAAACAAAAGAATTCAATATGAAGGCGAATGGCTCGGGCTGCGCTAATCATCTTATTGACCGGTTGGTGGACGGACTTGTTGCCGTCTCGTGCATATTCGGTGTCTCTTCGTATATTTTCGATCGTTTCCGTAATGGCCGCTGCGCGTTGAGGGCGCTTGTGTGCACTTGTTTAGCGTCTCGCTATGCGACGTTGCCAACTTTATTGACTTAAGTACAAATGAAGACAAAACGTACGCGCGTGGTGTCGAACTTACAGCCGGTAGCTTTTTGATTAAACAATACACAAAGCTTGTGAAATTTCAGTGTCAATAACATCAAATTTCTTGCCAGTACTGTGTGTAATTATTGAACATATGAAGTCTTTGTGATAAAAACTGATTTGTATTACCAGTGCCAGTGATCTGAGTGAAATTTAATGTAAAAACAGCGATCGGTGGGCTAGAAAAGTATTGGTAAAAGGACATGATTTTCATAAGATACACACAAAGAATATCCTAAAGTACTAGCCGGTAGGCCATAAAGAAACTGGTTAGCCGAAAGCGGCGATTGTAACATGGGGGACAGAGGCGCGACGGGGGGCGCTTGGGGTGCGCGCGACGAAGCCTCGTGGTGGCCGGGTGGCGCAGGTGAACTTCAGCACCAACAACAACTAAATGAAGAAATCGCTAGGAGCACTTCAGCGTCCACTCATCAATTATACACTTACAAAATGACCAGCGGATTTTCCAACAACGGAGGGGATAATTCTACAGCAAGTTACGACTATCGACTAATACCTAATTCGAATACCAGAGAGCAATCACCTCAGCAGCCATGGTGGTATTCATCAGGCTCAGTCGAATCTCAACAGACATCATCTCCAACGGTACGAAATAGTGTTTAATTGGAATTTTGGTTTCATTGAAAGATGAAACCGATAGGAGTATTGATTGTTTCTTGAGGTCAGATGTAGGAACATTAAATCAATTTATATGTCAGAAGATAGCCAACTTAATATTTTTATGTAACATATATAAGATAGCAAATACTTACATAAAGTACCTAGGTATGTTTTGTATCACTAAAAACCTAGACGTCAAATATTGAACATATTGCATAGGAAAATTAACATTAAGGGTAACTGTCCGTGCCGAATTGACTAAACTTTAGTTAAATTCCTCAGTTGATAAAAAAAAAACAAGTAAACAAGCAGCAAGCATTACAACAAACCTGGTGGTAAATGGTTACTAATTATTATTACTGTTTGTGTTGGGGGAATAATTTGATTATACCCAGTAGGTACTATCAAATAATAAAAACTTATCATGATCTAAATAAATAAATTACGATTTGGTAAGCTGAATTAGGGGCCAGGTGCTTAAACGGAACTATTTTTGTATGAGATTAAAAATAAATATAGGTATAACTTAAAAATAAATAGCATAGCAACCACCTTGCAAAACTTTCTCGTTTTTGAGCACTGAGTCACATCCCTGGAGAGGTTTTGAGATAATTTGCAATTACACTTTGTATGTCGAAACGATGACAATTGGTGTTATGGGATTTTGTTTGGCGTATATGATGATTATACAGCCCAATAAGCGATAAAATCAATAAACAAAGTTTTTACACTAAGACAAACATAAATTTACAATTTATATTATTGAATAAGTCAGTTTACTCATAAAACAAGTGAATTCTTATATAACTTCTGGGGTGAAATTGTTTTATCAGTTATAAACAACTCATGTAATTTTTCACTTAAATAATAGAAAAAAGTTTCAAGTGCAATAATCAGGTAATGCAGGTGAACAGATATAGTATTCGTAAACAACAATATCTCCTTTACGCGTAATAGTAATTAATAAGACTTACCATTTTGTGTAACGGACAATTTTATTTTCGAAACTACGCACTTTCCTTAAAATAAAGGTTGGCTTTTTTTTCTTGGCTTCGCCTGATTTTACAGTACGTATTTGGAGTAAACAAAACTATTTTACTGATATTTTAATATTTGGAGTTCGACTAATTTAAGGAAGCACACGCCCCTTTCACATCTAGCATACATTACTCTGTGTTTTTCCTGTTATTATAATTATGAAGTCATTCATTCACTTCCGGTTCCGGTCAAATCCGTTCTACTAAAATACACTTTTTTTTACAGTATGGAAGATTGGACATTGGAATTTGGAAGCCGTTTTTGTCAATAGCCGACGTGAAATAATAATTCATTTTAACAACTTGCTAATCGTTTTATTTTTTTCTAGAATGATAAAATCTGTTACGTGAATTAAAATAAGGTTAATGTCTAACAAAATTTTTTGGGTAGGTTGTTTTTGACGGGAAAGAAAAATCCGAAGAATAATAACTTTGCCACTTGGCCACAGAGTTTTTATCTTTGTTTCTTTGTGTTTGTTGTTTGGAAATTTCTTTTGTGTGTGCTGCATAATTAATGCGATAAAGGTATGCGACGAGTAACATCATTAATGATCATTGGAAAATGCATAGATTTAGGATCTACGTTTATGGGAAAATGGCACTCAGTGGCAGGTTATCTTAAAGCTGTGCTGTGATCTAAACTTAAAAATAGTAGTGTTTGTAGGTACGTACTTAGTTACGTGTTACGTACAAAGAGTCATTTATGTATGGTTACGTACCTCTACGGACTACGGTCATAGAGTAAATTGAATATCGGAATTATAGTGAGATAGTAGTGATTACTTGCTTCACTTGCTTGATCGGAAATCTCTGTGGCGGAAAGGTCAACAATGCAAAAAGTGTTTTTTCTTTTAAATAAATTAGTTTTAAGTAGGTAGGTAGATAACTACCTTGGACCTACTGTTGAACTAAATGTATGGTTTTTCTTTGTTTTAAAAAAATCGAATCGGTTTTTCTATATCTTCTCTGGACTGGTTTATCTTAGCTGTTTCTGACTTCCAATACGAGTGCTTTAAATAGTTAGTTTCCTTCACACTTTGGGATAACCTCAATAAATGGAGGTAATGTTGTCCACATTTATTATCATCTATTTTATACTTTAAAACTTTAAAATATAAATTTGGTAATTCACAAATTGATTTCAATTTTACAACATTACAATATCACTCAAAACTGTAAGCTATAGGCCGTGGGCAATGGTGGGTTTGAAATTTAGTAATTTGCAAAAGTTGTACCTACCTATTTTCAATTAAGACCTAGTACCATTCAATTTGGTTAATTAAAGTAAAATATAGTAAGTATACGTTATGTTGTGTTGTACAGCTGACTGACTGAGCGTGTGCGCTAACTCAAATGATGTATATTTTTAAATATCATTGGCTAACTCTCTTTCACTGTTATCTTTAATAGGTAGGCAATGATGTTGAAATACTTTTAAAATGTCATTGTAGGTAGGTATTAAGCATTTCTATGAACTCTTATTTTCGGATATAGATTAACCTAATCAACTATATTAATTAAAGATGTGCCGAGTAGCAATTTTGCCGAGTAACTAGTATCGAGTTTTTCTAGGTTCAATTTTTTTCAACCGAGTACTCGGCCGAGTAACTCAGTTCAAGCAAATACCTCATTTCGCGATGATCCTAAAAGCCCCTTGCTTTAGAATTATTGGATAGCTAGTTAAAAGAATTTTTTTTGGCAAAAGACAAGAGTCCTTTCGAGTGATGAGCTAGTTTAGCACTAGTGTTTCTTTGTTCACCTGCAAGCACCGTGTACAGCACGCGATTATTTTCGGAGGCTGGAAAAGGTTACGGAGAAAAAAGGAATAGGCTGTTACCAGAACGTGCAGAGAGCCTTGTGTTCCTGCATCACAATTTACCTTTTTTAATTTTAAATATTGATGTTTTTCATTAACATTCTCTTAATTTTAGTCGTAAGTCGGATTCGCTCACGAACGGTTCCATACCTTAATTTAATTTAATTATTAAGTATATAACTGTGGCGGAAAAGTATCGAATTTCTTGACTTATAATTAGAGTGTCAGCTCGTGTATTTTGTGCACGAAATTTAGAAGGTTGCATGCACAAATTCAAAATATCTATGGAGATATTCGTAAAAAACACTTTCCGCTAGTGGAACGTTACCCCAGCGGCACCTTTTTTTCCCCTGAAGGCTTTTCTGAAAACAAATTAGCCAGGGAATTAGAGCATAACGTGCTGTAAATGTGCGTGTTTATCTTAAATTTGTGCGCCTCAAGGTTTTGAAGTTATTTCTGACGACCATTTGGATCAGCGGTAGTTAACGCTGCTTCTGAGCCATGGGTCGCGGGTTCGATCCCCGCACAGTACAAATATTTGTGTGCATGAACATGTCTGTTTGTACTGGTCTGGGTGTTTTCTATGTATTATAAGTATGTATTTAGAAAAAAAAAGAAAAAAAAAGTATATAAGTAAGTTTATCGGTTGTCTAGTACCCCATACGACAGGGTACTTAATAGTACCTTAATTTGGGACTAGATGGCTCAGTGTGGCCCAGTGAGGCATGTCTTAAAGTATTTATTTATTTATATATTTATTAGTTATTCAAAATGCCGCTGGAGTAACGTTTGCGTAGTTTCTACAGGATGAAATTTTAAAGACTTTCCAAAATTTTTACAGGCGTTCGGTATCGTATTTAGAGTAGAGTTGCCACGAATAGTGATTTGGCCGAATACCCAATACAAAATATTCAGCAACGCTGTCGGCCGAAGCGCCGAATATTTGGCCGCCGAATATTCGGCACCAAATACATGCGCACAAATTTAAGATAAACACGCACATTTACAGCACATTATGCTATAATTCTCTGGCTAATTTGTTTTCAGAAAAGTCTTCAGTAGCGCTACCATGAGTTGATATCGAAAACTTGCATTACGAAGCTACTGTCGCTAACGATTTAACGGGCATCGAATATTTTTTGATTGAACACGTACCATGAGTTCTTAAGAGTCGCAAGCGATAGCTCGATAATTCACGTAACGTGCCTAACTTCACACCTAATGTAGCTGTTTCTTTCTAACCGTATTAAAAAGACAGAGCACAATAGACTTACCCAGTACAGCTTAGATAATAAATATACAATCCTCGATACTAAAATAACCCGACTTATTTTAAACGTCGCACTCGCAGAGCAGTGAATATAACTAAACATTTTCATAACTTTTAAATTATATTTGGTTATACCTAGTCAGGTCATAAGTTCTGTCGCATGTGAAATATGAAATAATTTAGACATGTTTATTATTTATGTAACCATTTATATAGCAAAATTAACTTAATAAAACATCTTAATATATATAAATTACGTGTCACGTTGTTTGTCCGCGATGGACTCCTAAATTAATTAACCGATTTTAATCAAATTTGCACACCGTGTGCAGTTTGATCCAACTTGAAAGATAGGATAGCTTACATCTCAATTTACAGTAGCAATATTATTTTATTGCAAATTTTCGGTGTAACATGGTGAGGTAAACGCCATATTTGATGCCAATGACATTGTGTGACGTCTGACGTCAAAATCCAATTATATTATTCTGAGGCGATACGAAGTTCGCAGGATCAGCTAGTAGATTCATATGGTAATAAAGTTTTTTCAAAATTACCCCCGCGATTATGAATACAGGCCTTCAATCTGCGCGGCCAGTCATCTATCGCAGCACGAACGAGGTCCATGTCAATATAGGCGGCTGCCTTAATCAAGGATGCCTTGAGTGACTCCAAATCAGGATGAGGCTTTGAGCAGGCCTTTTCCTCCAAGTGTTACCATAACTTGTAATCAAATGGACTCAAATCTGGACTGGAGGAGGGCCAGTCTTCGTGCCGGATGAAGTCGATTTCAAGCGCCGCCAGCCAATCTTGTGTGCTTTTCGCTCTATGAGCTGGCGCAGAATCTTGTTGGAATACCCAGACCGCTAGAGGCGCTGTTCATTTTTTCATACATATTTTTTACGCTGAGGATAGCGACTCCGATCATTGTTAACTCATGGTAAAAAAGGTGCCGCCTCGCCGTGTGGGGAAACGTTCCCTCAGCGGAAAGTGTTTTTTGCGAATATCTTCATAGGGGTTGCATGCACAAATTCAAAATTTCGTGCACAGTTACACGAGCTGACACTCTTATAATGTGCGTGGTTAAAGTCAAGAAATTCGATACTATTCCGCTGGCGTGTAACGCACACTATATGTAAAACTGAATGAAATATTTTCTGTGAATATTTAAAACGGCAACAGACCGATATAAATTCGAACAAAAAAACACTATTGTTGTGTTAAAATGTTCATTTTAGTCTGTTTTTAGTAATTCGTTGTTATAGCGTCAACCTTTTGAGCTCGGAACCCTAGAAAGATTGTACTTACCTACACTGAAGAGTGGTTCAGAATAAATTCAGATCAATAAAGCTGTCACAATCTTTATCATGGTAAATGTTCACCAACTCACCATGTCTAAGCACTATATCGAAATCCACCAAAAGCTCAAATCAGTAGGAAGAACTTATCAATGACTGCAATATCTATAGGTACCTACTTATTAACTTATTAACAGACCAGTGATCCAGTGGTTTAAGGACCGGGCCCTAATTTCTGGGGTTCTGAATTTGATTCCTGGGTCTAACACCAAGATTTGAACATTGCTCGGGTTTGTGACATCCGCATTTGGCAAGCTTGGTGATCATTGTTGTGGTTGAATTTAGTGATGGACCCTGTAAAGTGGGATGATTGTAGGTTACTTTACTTTTTTAGGTTCCTAATGTATATTAAGTATGTAACTTAATTGTAGATTTTAGTTATTTTTCAGAAACCTATGTTTTTTTTGTTTAATTAATTAATTTAAGCCAGAGATTTAAATCGTTAGATGTGTCAAGCCAGTGTCAAGCGCTTATAAAGCTGACCACCTTTTAATTAAAACTGTATGCGTGGCGTGATCTAGCGATGTACCAACTCGATTTACTAACTCGAGTTGGGCTTAGATCGAGTCAACTCGAGTTGAATTCTCTTTGACTCGAGTTTGAATACTCCCACCCTAGCACATCAGCCGAATGACAGACAATAAGATGGCGCGAAGTTTGCGAAATGCGAAGATATTTTTTATTTCTATGAATATTTTTTGTAAATTATAAGAAGAAAATAATTTATTATTCTTTACCTACTTATTTGTATATAAATTTAAAAGTAGTTTAATGGCTTTTTTTAAGATTGCTCATTTTCGTTATGAATAGTTACTTACTAAAGTAATTACTTTAAGTTAAGGATCTTAATTTGAACCATAAATGTTTTCTTTTATTATTAATGAAAAATAAATATATTATTCATAAGTAACATAACATTCCTGCTTAACTTAATATCGACTGGCAGAGAATGCGATATGGTATTTAATTGGCCAATAAAAAATAAATATGCAAATGGTCCATATTTTATGATCATTAAATAAATTACACCTAGTTACTTTAAATAATTACAATGGTCCCCATACTTATTTATGCCGAATCTGTTCTTACTTTTTAAATATTTTCACGAAGGTGAGTCATTGCATTGGTAAAAACAAAATTAAACAAGTCAATTAGTCCGTTTCACTTAACCCAGATATCCTATCTATCTATCTATCTATCTATCTATCTATCTAATAACAGCATGAAACATAAAATTCCACCGACAATACTGATTGATTACATTTGTAAATTTCTGTGCATTGTAAGTAACAATATGAGTTAAACGCAACTTCTGCCACGTTTTATAGATCTCTTTTGTTTACTGAAAATACGGTCATAAAATTTCGGCGGATTTCTTAAAAAAAATTATTATATTATTTTTTAATTTTCATGCGACGAAATGGAATGGCTTTTGGGCTACAGGATATTTAATATTCTATTTTTGTATAATCAATTTAGAAAATGTTGACATTTAGGAACTACTTATTAAACCGAAATAGGAAAAGGAACCGAATAGGAACATAATTTATCTACTGAACATAAACGTTTAATTTATTATTATACCTATAACTAAAAGGATATTTTAATTGCAGCCTCAGAACCAGTCAAGCCCGGACCCAGATCAGGGGAGCCAGCAGTCTAACGGTATTCAACAGAACCATCAGGTTCTCCAACAGCAACAGCAGCAACAACAGCAGCAGCAGCAGCAGCAGCAGCAGCAGCAACAACAGCAGCAGCAAAATCAGGAGCAAAACCAAGCAATACAGCAGCAAAACCAACTGCAGCAGCAACTACAACAGCAGCGTCAGCAACACACGCAGACACTCCAGCAGACTTTGCAGCAACAACAGTTGCAGAGCCAGCAAACGCTGCAACAGGTATGTGTTTTGCTACAACTTTAAATTGTTTATGCCATATTAACTTAGTATCTCTGTTACGTTTGTATTCTTAAACCGCTGAACAGATCGAGATAAAATTTGAATTAAAAAACTTACAAAAAAATTAAAAAATATATCTTTAAATATGCGATACCCGATCCCTAAGACACAAAAGATGGTCAATAATATCCTTTCAGTTTACAAACCAAAATGGCCAACATCAATCAAAACTTACCAACAGATGCTACAGCAGCATCAACAGCAACATCAGCAGCAGCAGCAACAGCAACAGCAGCAACAGCAGCAGCAGCAGCAGCAGCAGCAACAGCAGCAGCAACAGCAGCAGCAAGCTTTGCAGCAGAGTTTACAGCAAACTCTGCAAGTGAGCCAAGCGCAGGCGCAGGCGATTGTTCAAGCGCAAGCCGCGTTGCAGCAGCAGGTCGCCCAGACTCTGCAGCAGCAACAACAGACGCTGCACGAGCATATGCAAGCGGTTCAACAGCAGCAGATACAAGCAGCTCTCCAACGGCAGTCCGCTACTTTGCAGGTAATTACTGCATCCATCCAAAATTAATGTGTTAAGTTGAGAAGCCAGCTGGACCTCGTCTTGAAACAAGAATCTACTCGTATATTGAATAAAAAAATGTAGAGCCCAATTAATAAGAAGCAAAATTATAACTATGCATTTTTAATGTTTGATTAACTATGCAATATTGTCTTGGAAATGCTGCACTGCAAAAACTACATTCATCTAACTACTAACCCCTTTATTCATAATAACGCAAACAGTCTAATAAACCTATTTTAATTATCCTTTTCTAGCTATTACACTGTTTGGTCACTTTCTTTCAAATTATGACAGCACTAAGAAAGAACGAGACAAAACAGTGTAAGTAGGTAATAGCTAGAATAGGTTTATTAGACTGTTTGCGTTATTAGGTATTTATGATAACGCAAACAGTCTATTAAACCTATTTTAGCTATTACACTGTTTTGTCGCGTTCTTTCTTAGCGCTGTCATCATTTAATTTTGAATGAAAGTGACAAAACAGTGCAATAGGTAAAATTGGTTTATTAGACTGTATGCGTTATTATTAATAAGGGGGTAAGTACTTTTTTTTTAAATTTCATTAACAATCATAGATGACGATGGTGTTTGTGCTGTAGATGGACCTAAAATTATCACGGTTTTCAATTTTCTTTTAATTTATGACGGAAAGCCATGCACGTAATTTGTTTTGACAACGTCCTATTAATGGTGAATTGAAGAACATACAATAGTGATTACTCGTTCAGTGTTTTGGGGTCAAGTTAGAAAGCGTTTTCTTTGTTTATTTGTGATTTGCGTTTTTATAAGCCAGTCCAGATCCTTAAAAATTTGTATCAATACTAATAAATTGATGATGCCAGCACTTATTTTTCTCGCAATCTAATTACCCTAAACAGGAACGACCTTCGAAGAGTAGTGGGATCACTGACTGGACACATCCCCCTAAATAAACATCTCTTTACCATTAATGCCACAGACAGCCCCATATGCAGAGGCTGCCTAGAACAGGCCGAATCGTCTGCCCATATGATTTTGGAATGCACAGGGGTAGCTACCTATCGGGCATCTATCCTCGGCACACCGAGTTCCCTTTCAGTAGCCTGCGAACGACCTAAAAGACTTCTGTGCTTCTGGAAGGAGTTGGGATGGTTGGACTGACCACCCCAATCCCCCCTACGCATAATGGGCCAAGTGGAACCTAAATGCGGAAAAGGGAGCCTGTCACCAATCATATATAGATAGATGGGCATGAATAGTCGGTATTAAATAGTATTTTTGTTCCTAGGAACTCCAGCAGCAAGCGCAACAGCAAGCTCTCGCCCAAGGCCCAGTAACCAAGACCAGGATGCCGCGCGTGAGGCCCTACAACAAGCCGCGTGGACGCATGACCGCGTACGCGTTCTTCGTTCAAACCTGCCGCGAGGAACACAAGAAGAAGCATCCCGATGAGAATGTCATATTCGCTGCATTCTCCAAGAAGTGCGCTGAGAGGTGGAATGTGAGTTTTAATAACTAGTTTCTTATAAGTATGTGCTAGCTATGACCATCGATATACATACTTACCTATAATAAGAACACGATAAATGGTTCAATACAAAAACGACAACTAAAACTGTCCTCGATTGACTGATTGACGTCAGTGTCAACTTTACGACCCGGCCAAATTATGATTATATGAATAAAAAAAAGCATTTATTTCGAACAATTTTTGATGGTACAGTTCAATACTTACTTACTTTTACAAAATTAAAATTATGTCGACAAGCAATAGTGTATATTTAGGTCATGTTGTGTATCTATTCGATTGATATAGGTTGTACAGACAACGGCAGGACAACTTACCCAAAAAGTTAAAGGTCATTGAATTGATTTTCAACTTTAAGTCCAACAAGCAGGGATCAATATGACGACCATCTGGATCAGTGGTAGTATACGCTGCTTCTGAGCCATGGGTTGCGGGTTCAATCATGTCTGTTTGTACTGGTCTGGGTGTTTTTCTATGTATTATAAGTATATATTTACAAAAAAAAATATATAAGTATGTTTATCGGTTGTCTAGTAGCCAATACGACAAGCTTCGTAGTAGTTGCTTAGTTTGGTACTAGATGGCTCTGTGTGGCCCAGTGTGGTATGTCTGAAAATATTTATATAAATATCAATTGAGGAAATTGACGTTTTGTGGTAGGTTAACGTGCTGTTGTCTGTACAAAAAGTGCACCCTTATATCAAATGCATTGCACATTTACGGCCTGTCCTAATACCTATCTATCTTCAGTTTTAGCACATCGGAGATAGAAAACAACTTCCGTCTTTGTTTCTCTGTACGGCAAAATCAGAGATAGAAACTGTTTCCTATCTCCGAAATGTCAAAACTGGCGATAGATAGATTATTGGAACCGGCCGTTAGTTGGAACACTTTAGACACTGATTGTGTATCTAGTTATTTATATTACATCAATGGCCATGACCGTGAATTGTACCACTTGCTAAACAACACCATTATCTATCCCTTTCTTAGACGATGTCGGAGAAAGAGAAGGAGCGTTTCCACGAGATGGCAGACACGGATAAAATCCGTTACGACCGCGAGATGCAGAACTACGTGCCGCCCAAGGACGTGAAGGTGCGCGGGCGCAAGCGACAAGTGAAGGACCCCAACGCGCCCAAGCGATCCTTGTGAGTCACCGGTCTCGAACATTTTTTGAAATTTAATATAGCGTTAGACGTAAGGTCAGGTCAGCAGACGAATTCCATAGATTGGCATAATAGTCAATTGAAAAGATGCATGAGTCGCGGCAACTCATTTAAGGCGGCTCTTGTAAACCAATCATAAGTACGATGAGTGGATGTGGATAGAAGAATGTAAAATATAAAAGGAAGACCTTCTGTCTTGTCTGTCGACCGTTTTAGGCCTCATCATTTAAAGTTAACTGTACAATGTATATGGCGTAACTATCACCATTTCAACTCACAAGTTTGAACAAATATACAAACTGTATTTTATAATTCTCATTGCCTCAATACTATAATAATATTTCAGAATTGATATAATTACTTACTTTTTAGCTATTAAGTTATTAACCGTTAATAATGGTACAGATAACATTCTGGAATTTGAGAATAAAGTAAAAAAATAAAAATTTGCAAAGTCGGTTTAGAATAGTTCAGTTTGGAAAATAAATTAGAATCACCTTAATACCATTGATTTTATTTTTTTTATTTACACTTTATTGCACAATAATAAAATATAGACAATAGGCGGACTTAATGCTAAAAGCATTCTCTCCCAGTCAACCATTACGCCAAACAGAAATAATACTATACTCTCTACAGCTCCACCTGTTTCCTATGTTTAGCACATACCATTAAAGTCTGTTTCGTTCACAGATCGGCATTCTTCTGGTTCTGCAATGATGAGCGTCCCAAAGTGAAGGCCAGCAACCCGATGTTTACGATGGGCGATATCGCTAAGGAACTCGGTCGCCTCTGGGCAGCCGCCGAACCTGAAACCAAGTCAAAGTACGAGGCGCTCTCTGAGCAAGACAAGGCGCGGTATGACAGGGTAAGTGACCAATGTGTCTGCAATGTTACTGTAAATAATATTACCAGTAAGCTATTCTCAGGGCTATTCTCATTCTCATTTCTCAGCTATATATCGCTCAGGTTAACAACTTAGCTCATGTTCTTTATATGATATTTTAGCAATTTAATTGCATTGAAATGATAGATATATTTACGGATTAAGTACGCGTTTATTTAACCCGACTACCCGAGGTGTTATTAACACCTTAGTCTGCCCCTGACCATGAACACTGTAAAGGGTTCGAAACGTCGGGTTAAATAAAAAATAAAAGCATACTAAATCCGTAAAAATATCTTTCATTTCAATGTATATTGTTCGCGTAAACTTAAGAAAACAGTAATTTAATTGTAATTATAATATCAGTATTTAAATATAAAAAAAATTGTCTCAGGCGAGACTCGAACAGCTTAGCTCATGATGATTTGTGCAGGTTTCATGTCTGATATTTAGTTATCATCAACTGGACTTAGTTACACAACTGCACTTAGGTAGAAATAATAAGTTTGGGTTACAATAATGCACTTGGGGAAGATCACGGGAAGTCGTTGGATGAGGACATTCTCGGCCTATGTCCAGCAGTATTATAGGCGTCGTTTTGCTGAGGTGACGATGATGACATAAATGCGCTTAGGTTTTCATGGTATCTGACATGGTTTCTTGACACGATCGACACTGATCTACATAATTACGCATGTATCAGATTATGAATGTTTAAAAATGTGCCAATGCTAAAAGCTCTAAATTAATCGCTTTGCTCTTACGTTACAGGAGATGACAGCATACAAAATGGGCCACATCCATATATCATTAGCACAGCAGCAACAACAACAAGTTGAAGAGGAACCGGAGGAATTTGAAGCAGAAGTGGAGTACGACGGAGAGACAGCCACAGCTTAATCGGCTTGTGTCGCAAGCTGGGCTGGACATCGGTGCGGAAAAACCGGAACTATCAATGGTAAAACCGGTTTCAGTCACAGTAAAGGTCCAATCTTTGGGGGAGGACAGAATTTGCACATTTGTATGATAATTTTCAGTAGGGTTGCTGACATAACTGTTTACAGCGTTTGACCTTTATAAAAAAAAACTTTTGCGACGGATCTCGTTACCTCGTTACCTAGCGTTAAATGGGCCATTTATCGCAATTATTGTTCAATTTTGTGTATAATCTTTAGTTCCATTTAAACCGGTCAAACCTTTTTGTCGACCGATCCAGATGAAAACGGGGTTTCAAGTCAAATCACTCGAGAGTGTTAGTGAATCTCCTCTAGAATCCGCTCCGTAATTCTACGGTGATAGGAAGTATAACACATTTGACGTTCATACGTACGCATTTTAAACTGTCAACTGCGTGAATTCAGGGCAAGCAATTATTTGTAAATGCACTTGTACATGTGCGAATGTTATAGTGTAATGTTTTCAATAGATAAAATATTGATAGTCGGGCTAAATAGCCATTATCGAAACTTTTGCAATGCATCATTAGTATTTTCTACTAAGTAGTGTGCTGTCGATAGTACCAGTACCGTCTGATTTGTAAGTTTATCGACATTTCTGCATCCCTAATAAGATAGCTTTAATGTTATATGCAAGTTAAAAGTGTGTTGTTTGCAAGTTTGAACGAAATAATTTAATAGCGAGGCTTTAGTCAAATTCTCCTCATTTTCTATTGCCATTTTTACACAGTGACCATTTTGAGCATAAGAAAACTATTTGATTAGAAAAAAGTTACTACAAGTACATATGGATTTTAATAATAATATTAATAGAGGCTCAGTATTAAACAGAATTTTTAAAAAGGCCGAAATATTAATTTAGGTAATTTATCAAATTGTTTTGCAAAGACAGTAGTACAAATGAACAATAAAATGCTATCTTTAAACATATTTAGGGATCAGTGTCGTGTGTATGTTGATTTACAGTGCTCTGTTAACCAATTAGAGCCTGTCCAGATGAAGATATTTATGCGCAAGTGGACTCGCGTGTAGTAATTTTTAATAATATTTTTTGTTTGTATGAAAAAAAAAAACATGATATCAAATTTCTGGTTTCGGCTTGTTATATTATTTACCTAACACCCTGTATAATGGGGACTACCGTTTCTTTGTTCACCAGTTGGCGCCACTGTAGACTGAGGTCCGGAGGTATAGCTGTAAAAGGCGACTTTATAAGATCGGCGCCGAAACAAAGTTTTAAATCTTGAATCTAATTAAAGTTTATTATTTATAAATAACTATCTTCATATCAACAAACTAACTTCTGAAATAGTTGCTCTTGAGGCCGCCTATTTTTGCGCTTTTTCATAATTCCGCTTTCAAAGCGTTCACATTAATCGCCAAATAATCCATATTTGCGATAATTTTAAGAAGGAGATCACTTTCCAGCAGGTAAATTAAAGAAATTATAATTTATGTAACGAAGCCCTCTAAAACCTGTGAAAAGTGAATGTTATTGGTCCTCACGCAACACAAGCGCCTCTAGTGGCAAATTCACTAGCGATTGAAGCGTGTGGGTCCACCCGCTCGTAAATCGCTTCATTGGACATGTGGACAGGCTCTAACAACGCAACAGTGTGGCGGGGATAGTCGAACAATCAAAGCGTCTAACTTTATTGTATTTATTTAACTAAATATCAGTTGTAGACACTGATGGTCATTACATTATTACCATAATAGTAAATGTGTCAAAATATACAATTGAGATGCAATTGCGATTCTATTGAGCCATTTGTAAATTAGCGGAATTGGGGCCCTTATATTTTGTAAAGTTTGGTGAATCATACGCATCGATTTTCAAGACACTTCCTTCGCGTTGGTTGTCAAGCTACTCATGATGTGGATAGGTACTATGCATAGCAATCAGTCGGATCGGGTCCCTATCACTCATATTGATGCCTTAAAGTATCTGAAAGAGACAGATATATCCGTAAATACGAGCTTAGTGTTGCAGAGTAAGGCATATTATAGGCAATTGACGACTTGGATAACTGACAGACACCAGACTTAAACCCTTGCAGTGGTAGCCAACATTTTAATTAAATTCACCTTTCCAAAATGCAAGTGTATAAACATTTTTGGTGTAGAGCTAGCATATTATTGTTATGGCATATAATACTTTCTGCTGGCATAGCATAAATAATCGTGCGATAGAGACGACACTCAATAATCAACTTCTACCTCCTAGATGCTGATGTGTATTTTGTTATTGTTTTGACATCCCTGCCACTGTAAGTCGTTGATTACAGTTTTTTAGATCCTCTCTGTTGTTTGTTAATCATTTACTGTTAATTTGTTAGCTTTTTCAAATAATAGGAGGTCGACGAAGAAAAAAATAGACAAATATAGTCATTATATAGGTACATAGAAGTATTTTTTGACGGCATATGTACATTTTTATATGACTCGTAAATGAATATTTCCTATTAATTATTCTGGCTATATTTAAATATACAATACAATAACAGACGCAATAAATAGTTCATTATGTTAAATAATACCATATCTCTCTTAAATAGATGTAAGCATCATATTAATTGTTTAGTATCTCCTCGACCGACGACCTTCATAGTGGAGTGGCTTACACCGGTTTTGATGGTGTTACCAGCTCCGAGGTGCCGGTTTCGATTACCGGTCGGGCCCCTAATTCAGCTAACCAAATCGTGTCACAATCGTACTTGAATAGCAGGTTTTTGACAGTTCTATTATGGGCTAAATGTCAAAATCGCTCAATTCATTCACGATCGAACTGCAATTGAAATAGCTGAATAAGGCCCCTGGTGTACTGATCCGATATGTAAAAACCGTTTTTTATTGTTGGCAAGGGTCTGTGTGTTTGTGGTACCTTCGTTGTTCTGGTTTCCACTAAAACAAGTGCTCTCATAGTTACTTACTTTGGGATCAGAGCAACGTATGTGATGCTGTCCACATTTATTTTTATATTTCACTGGCATATTGAACAATCCTTTTTAAGTACAAGTGTCAAATATGTTAAATATTGTTTAACAGACAAAAATACTGTATTGATTAAATTTCGGCGAGAAATACTCAAATTACTTATATTAATTTTCCAGTAAATGGCTAAAAGCCTCCTACTGATTTGTTGTGAACTGAGTTGTTGATGTGATTTATTTTGAAAAGTATTATTTAACTATAATAGTTATAGTTATCTGGTCATGTATTTTTAAATAACGAAATGTCAAAAATTCAAATTGAAAGTGTGGCCTTATACTAATGTATGTTCAAGTAATACAGCAATACTTTCAGGAACAAATAATTCAACATAATATTAAGTCCATTGAAGAATAATAAGTGTTAGTCGATATACAAATAAGACTTTGTAAGAGGGACGATTGTGCGAGATTTCTTGTTAATTTTTTACGAAAAAATGTATATAGTTAATTAAATTATATTCCTTTATTTTTACTTTAAATATTTTATGTTATATTAATTTCGTTTAACATGTTGTTTAAAGATTATAAAAAAAAAACGTGTACTTGTGTGAAAAAAATAAAGAAAAAAATTATATTGATAGATTTGTTATAGTGTAAATAAAAGGACTGCAAATCGTGATAGTACTTAAAGTTACGCGTGTAATCGATGTCTTGAGTATTGCTAGATTTTCCTGTCTGCTTATATCTGTTCGAGGCTGAATCGTCATAAATTTTTTTCGAACGCAAGTTGAGCTGAGTGAGTACCTGTGCAATCTCAGTTAACACGCTATCTGTGATTTATTGACAAGTGTCTTGAGTTCACGTTCGAAAAACTAAGTACCAGTAATTCTTATACTAACAAACCTTATAGTTATAATGTTGTTCGATTATGACATTTATGTATAGAATAAAACTCAATTTCCTAATTAGGAATAGGCATACTCCTTGAGCACTTTTTATGTCAAATTGACCATTTTTATAACTAGAAGGATTTGTTAGTAAATCTTTTATTAATTCAGCCATTATTTGTTTTACCATGTACCTTGGAAATCGTCTTATGTGATGAACCATCGTATAAGTAATTTTACGGAATAACTAGTTCCATTGTAAAAGTTACATTAGTGGACGAATGAGAGTTATTTTTAAGATATTCGCGTGTATTATGGCGATATTGTCTTGAATTTGTGATTTTCTCACTGTACAAAACAATATAGTGAATCTTTTACACAAATATTATTTTATTTTGACCAAATCATTTACTTCGTAATTACCGCTTATTTATATTATTAGTGCTCATACATACCCAAAGCACTATAGAACACTAAGTAGGTAAATGTTTTTCCCATAAAAACCCAGATAGGTACTAGGTTTGTTGTTTTAGTTCAAACGAATGCCGAAGTAGATACTCGGAATAGATATGCTACAGACTAGTTATTCCATGGAATGGTACACATAATTTGGATTTATTATTATTGAATAAAGGCAGAGTCGGGGTCGCACCTTTATTTCAATAGATATTAGAAGAGGATATTAATTCGCGAAACCTAAAGGTATATAAAAGTTGGCGTGTTCCTCTGTGGCCGGACCACAGTTTAGTACTCAGATGCTATAGTTCGTAATAAAATCTACCTAAAGTCTACCTTCATCTGTATATAAATATATTTTTAGTACCTCAACAGATAACTTTTTAATTAACAATTTATGTGGTCCCGCTGCAAAGCATTGCTCCCTGGCCGCGCCCACCACAAATTAAAAAAAATATAATGAACTTTTAAGAAATCAATATCTGGAAAAAATCTACCTAAAGAGTACCTTGCATTCGACAAGTATGGTCCATTAAACCCCTTTAGTTAGGGAGTTATTGGTCGTAGCATGTGGTCCGGCTGTAAAGTGTACTCTGCAGCCAGTAAATTTCGCAATATTTAATATTAACTATCCATAAATTCATTCAAATAATAGTACCTTTTCTCTACTCTTCGTTGATACTTTTTTTTCTCAAGAAACTATTCATTTTGATTAGTTAACCTTTAAAGTATGTGGCGCGGCTAGGGAGGATTACTTTTAGCAAATATAACAAAATGTGGTTTATTTCTTTATGAAAACTAAACCGGCATAAAAAGTACTTTATAAAAAGATCTGGACTTCGTCTACAAACTTTTCATTTTAATTACCAATACTGATTTTAAAAAAGGTGCACTTGCTGGTTTTTGCTTACCTGCCTACCTAACAACAGGTAATTTGACGAAGTTAGTGAAAATTTTGATTTAAAGTAATGAATTACGAAAATATATTTTTAATAATAAAATATTAATAATTGTTAAAATTAGCTATACAGGGTGTAAGAAAAAGTACGAGCCAAATTCAAGGGGGTTGTTGTCAATCGGGTTTATCTATTTATTATCAATTAGCTCTATCGTACGTAGGGCCACAGTCCGCTCGGTTGATATCAATGAAACAATGCGATTCAGCGATTCGTCATCTACATAGGAGGAGATAGATAGAAGATAGAATACACTTTATTGCACAAAAAACAAGAAAACAAAATATTACAGATAAGAGATAAATGTACAATTAGGCGGCCTTATCGCTTTAAGCGATCTCTACCAGGTGACCTTTGGGTAGTGGAAATTCAGTTTTAGTAGAGTAGGGGTGGGGTAGCACTGTGCAAGACAAGTGATGTTTACAGATACAATAACATACATGTTACTAAAATACACTCAGACTCGGATTGTCTAATAGTTAAGGGTGAAGAATTCCATAAGCGGACAGACTGAATAGTGAAGGATTGTGAGTAGAACTGTGAAGAATGAGAAGGGAAAGATAGTCGTAGTTTACGACCCGAGCGGAAATTATCTTGACCACTGGTCGGCTGGAAGAATTCAAAACGTTCTTTGAGATAGCGAGAAGTCCGCGGGTTAAATAATACACAATATAGCAATGAAAGGACATGAAGATCACGGCGGAGACGAAAAGGGAGCCAGTTAAGCTGAGCTCGAAACTTGGAAACGTGATCATACTTCCGTAAGCCAAAGATAATGCGCGAAATTTTGAAGGCGCTCAAGCTTATCGAGGGATTTTTCATTGAGATCGAGATAGCAGCAAAAAGCATTATCTAGAATAGGCAGAAGTAAAACCTGAACCAGAGTAATTTTGGTGGGTATAGGTAGAAAGGTACGTAATCTATTCAAACAACTAGCTGATGCAAACATCCTCCTGCTCACTTCACTGATATGTTTGTCCCATGACATTGAACTATTTAACAGAACTCCCAAGCTCTTTACATGTTTAATATATGGAATTTGGACACCATTTAATATAATTGAGGGTAGTGTCTCCCAGTTATTCTTTGAGATCAGCCGGGGGCTACCAACAGTCATCACTTGCGTTTTCGTAGGATAGGAGGAGAAACATAACATTGCTATTACAATTTAAGTAGTACGTACGTTTGTAGTTACATAGTGACTTTCCTGTAGTAAATAATAGACTCATTTATTGGCAATACTTTTTTGAATATTTTTTTTAAATAAGCATATTTTTTTATATTTTCCTGTATTCTAAACTCGATTGACAACAACCCCCTTGAATTTGGCTCATACTTTTTCTTACACCATGTATAGCTAATTTTAACAATTATTAATATTTTTTAAATCAAAATTTTCATTAACTTCGTCAAATTAACTACCTATTGTTAGGTAGGCAGGTAAGCAAAAACCAGCAAATGCACCTTTTTTAAAATCAGTATTGGTAATTAAAATGAAAAGTTTGTAGACGAAGTCCAGATCTTTTATAAAGTACTTTTTATGCCAGTTAAGTTTTTTTTTTGTTGTTTATTAGGGATAAAAAACAATTGTACAATATTTTATTGTATAACAATGTACAATATGTTATTATACAACCAACATTATTATCCACATGTATAATAAATGTTTAAATAAATTATGTGCAACTCTGCTACGCGCCTTCAGAATGCTCCTTAGTTTGAACTAGTACCTATTATATTATCTGTGGTTTGGTTAAGCCATTATTGTATCAAATAACTCAGAAGTAAAGTTAAGTACGCAATATGAAGCGCTGCAGGCAATGAACATACATAGTTTTCATAAAGAAATAAACCACATTTTGTTATATTTGCTAAAAGTAATCCTCCCTAGCCGCGCCACATACTTTAAAGGTTAACTAATCAAAATGAATAGTCTCTTGAGAAAAAAAAGTATCAACGAAGAGTAGAGAAAAGGTACTATTATTTGAATGAATTTATGGATAGTTAATATTAAATATTGCGAAATTTACTGGCTGCAGAGTACACTTTACAGCCGGACCAGTGTGTGTTGCCAGTAATGACCTATGGGAGTGAGACGTAGTCGTTTACTATGGGTCTCATAAGAAGGCTCAAGATCACCCAGCGAGCAATTAGAGAGAGCGATGCTTGGTATTTCCCTACTCGATCGAATCAGAAATGATGAGATGGGTGCCCTTCGGTTCGCCTAAAATTTAAAGTCCTAATTTCATTTGGCCGAACCGTATTGGCCTAAACTTATAACGTATAATTATTGTCTAGTCTAACAGTTGTTTTCGCACTATTATAAATTGGTCTAAAAATGTAAAACCCTAATTTCAGTATCTCTAATATCGAAAGCACTAAAATGTATTAGCATCTTTTTTTTGGCATTACGCTCTATTTTTTTTAAACCGAAAAAGTTTAAGAAACGAATCGCTCCAAGCAGTCTTGTCTGCCCTACCCCTAGAGTGTAATTCAAAAGCGCGTAGGCGCGGAGGGGCGAGGCGGCCCGCGGGCTGAGGAGCAGGAGGCTGTAAGCGAGACCTCGCGGCTGAGGCTGGCCGGCGCAGCCGGCCAGAAAGCCGAAACTGCGGTGGGGAGCGTAAGCCATCTGCGACTATTAGCACGCGTGGGACCGCCGGAGCCCCACAGCGCCGAAGCCGTCACGGAAGTCTGATTGTTTGGATGCATGCATGATTGCTTGTTTGCATGCATGTTTGCTTGATTGCATGCATGATTGCTTTTTTGCATGCATGATTGCTTGTTTTCATGCATGTTTGCTTGATTGCATGCATGATTGCTTGTTTGCATGCATGATTGCTTGTTTGCATACGTGCTTGCTTGCTTGCATGCATGCTTATTTGCATGCATTCATGCTTGCTTGCTTCCTTGCATGCATGCTTACTTCTTTGCAAGCATGCATGCATGCATGGCTATTTCAAATATTGATAAAGTTTTTAACTTTCTACGAATAAAAATTTGGAACTGTAAATGGTAGACGTTATAATATATTCGGCTAAATGTCGCTATTGGGAAATTATAATACGGCGATATAAAGTAAGGCGTAGTAAAAATAGGCTAAACACGTTTAGGAAAAGTAAAAATGTGCGAAAAAATTTAAGGCTAATAGTTTGTGTGCCAATGACAATTAGGAGTACAAATAATTAGGCATTCCGATATATACCCGATGAGATCCGCAGGAGAACTAAAACAACCGACATCGCTCGAAGGATTGCATCGTTGAAGTGGCAGTGGGCGGGACACATAGCGCGGAGAACCGATGGCCGTTGGGGTGGAAAGGTTCTCGAATGGCGACCGCGTACCGGATGACGTTTCGTGGGCAGGCCCCCTACAAGGTGGACCGACGATCTGGTCAAGGTCGTGGGAAGCCGCTGGATGCGGACAGCATAGGACCGATCGTAGTGGAGATCCTTGGGGGAAGCCTATGCCCAGCAGTGTGCGTCGTTCGGCTGATATGATGATGATGATGATGATGATGATGTAATTTATGGTTCGGTTCGCTTAAAATTTACTTAGTCCTAATTTCATTTGGCCGAACCGTATTGGCCTAAACTTATAACGTTTATTCATTGTCTAGCCTAAAAGTTGTTTTCGCACTATTAGGTATAGTTTGGTCTAAAAATTTTAAACCCTAATTTTAGTACATCTACTATCGAATGCACTAAAATATATTCGCATCTTTTTTTGGCATTATGCTAAGTAATGAAGCCCAAATTTTTTTTACAACCGTTAATGTTGAAAAACGAATCGCTCACAAACCGATCCCAAGCGGTCTTGTCTACCCTACCTACCCCTAACAAGCCGAAGCTGCGGCATAGAGCAATGAGCTGCGGTGCTGAGTGTAAGCTATCTGCGACGATTAGTACGCGTGGGACCGCCGGAGGCCCGCAGCGCATGCATGTTTGCTTGATTGCATGCTTACTTGCATGCATGCATGCCTACTTTTTTGCGAGCATGCATGAATGCATGGCCATTTGCTAGCAAAATATTGATAAAGTTATAACTTTTTGTGAATAAAAATTTGGAACTGCAAATGGTAAGTATTGGGATATTTTCGACTATATGTATAAAGCATTTGGCAAATTATAATACGACGATATACAGTAAGGCGTGGTAAAAATAGGCTAAAGACGTTTAGGAAGAATGAAAATGAGCAAAAATAATTTAGGCTAAAAGTTTGTGTGCCAGTGACAATTAAGAGAACAAACAATTCGGAAATCCGCTATATATTCAAGTTATGTAAATAAGATTAAATTTGCATTAAGTTAAGTGCTAAATAGACTGTAGCTATTTTGAATTCAAGTGTGGACGTTTTGAAAATTCAAATTTTTATATTGGACTTGTACGAGTATCTATCTAGTTTTATTCTTCATCTATATTTCTTTATTTTAAACAAACCGAATTTTTGCCATAGCCACGCTACACGAAGAATAAGTGTTTTCATTTAAATGAAACAAACATTGACTCTTTTGAAACATCATTTTATTTTATAAAAATAAACGTTTTGACGACAAATAGTTTATAATATTCGGGGTCCTTACGAATTCACCAACTCACATCAGAGTTACCGCCAGGAATGTTTCAAGACATTGTAAAAAATTCAGTTTTTACAAAAGTTACTTTTTTTTATCTTAAAACATTAACAACATTACATTTTCACATCTAAATCTAATAACGGTCGATCACTTTCATTTATTTTTACAATATAACATTAGCCCTTACGAAAATAATATTTTTTATCATTGTTTAATGAGACGTAGAGGGTTTTGTTAAAATATATTCTTGTCGAACTTTTCAGCCAGTATTATCAAACTGTAAAATTAAAATGTTGCATAAATTAAATTACAACCGCTCATTACATGGGGCATACGTTTTCTTGTACAATTTAGTTTAGACATAATTATTAATGACATATTTTATTTAGTTATTATTAGGTAATGTTTATTCAGTACAGGGTTCGATCATGCGGGGCTGCTAACGCTAAATACCCAACGGCTAACCGAAGCACGGGTCAACATTACAACAATGCAATCTCTTTATTAATATTAGTACACGAATTTCAATAAAATCTATAAGATAAACACAGATGTACATCACAAACTAAATTTTGAATATTAAATACAAAAATCCAGAGGACTTAAAACTAAAATACGAGCATTGCATTGTGACTAGATTAAAGTAGGAAAGTATTATCTCAAATTACGTCTCTATGGAACTATTTCCACTTACTTCTTCAGTACGCACAGATAATCCGTATACCAGGCTAAATGATGAAAGCTCGTTCCAACATATTCTACATAATACCTATAAATATACACTTTCATGGCATACCTACATATACAATTACAGTGTAGGTAATAACTAATATCACGAAACGTCGTATGCAAATCATAAGCTTTTCTCTAGGAGATCGTACGCTACGAAAATATCCGTATGCATATCGGAAAATGAAATTTAAGTACCCTGTTAAGTAATGAAACAGAAGCGGGTAAAGTATTGGCCGAATTCGATTGGTGTTATAGGCTGACCACACGGTCATTTGTCTGCAACCGCCAACTATGTCACCTGGATGTCGATTTTTTGTTGATGGCAATGAATTCACTTAAATAATCAAAAAAGTTGACACTACAGAATAGACACTAATTTCGACTATTCACCAGGAATTCCACAGAAAAAAACACCTTTAAATACCAATCCGAAGGCATTTGTAAATTAACATAGAAGATATAGACCATTTTGTGTTTATTCTGACAATAAAGCTAAAAGAACTGCTTATTGTCAAGCTTGCACTCGCAACGCCATGGCGTGGCTGGCGTGTACTGGCGCGCCAGTAAAAATCATACCAAGGCGACATAATTAGAAGTCACATCAACCGCGGAGGCATCCTCGTTAAATCTATTTACATCGCTCGCGTTCGCTATGAGTCGTCGGTCTCATGGGGGTCGGGGGGTTGCTGCGGGATGTAGTTCCAGCGGGCGCGGACCTCGCTGTCCTCGCTGAGCGCCTCAGTGGGCTTGGCGGTGGGGGCGGGGGTGGGGGCGGCTCGTCGGGCACGTACTACCCCTAGATGGCGCTGGATGTAGTGCTCGTGCGGCGCTAGCGCGGCGGCTCGCGTCAAGCACTCTTCAGCTACGGCGAGCTTGCCGCGCTCGACGGCCACCACGCATAAGTTGTGGAGCGCTTGCACGTTCTCCGGTTCCAGTTCTAGGATGCGCCGGTAGCACTGGAACATGGAAAGGTGATGTGAGTAGTTGAAAAAACTTATACGTTATAACTTGGGGAAACTAATCTTTGCTTCCCTTGAGCAGCACCAAGGCAAGATGGCGAATTATAGAGGAGTCCCTCAGTTTCCAGATTGGGGTTAGAGCTGTCCCGCAAACTGCAGAGCAACGACGCGGCTCTTTTACGCATGATGTAGTAGAAGTCATTAGTTTGAGACTCAGCAAACATTTCCGAAGCAATACTTAAATAATCTCGTAGGTAATTTAAAATACAATCATAACTGTCATAGTCGGTACTAAACTTATATAACTCGTAAAGCGATACGGGGGTCAACAATCCCAAAAAAAATAAATGTTTTTACTCGTATTGTTTCTAGTTTTTTGGCAGTTAAATACTTGAAACTGTGTAAATCAGTTATATGATAATGATGTGTGTGCTTGTCCTATCTTGCGGTACTTAGTTATCAGGAGTTCGCTGTACCAAAAGTATGTACGGATGATATTGTGTCTTCAAATACATCGAGATTTGGATAGGATAGATAATGAAAGACTACAATAAGCAGAATGAAAACCAACGGCTTTTCTGGCCAGCTAATTTTCAAGGTGTGCAAGAACCCACTTAAGTCAAAAACTGTGGTTGAGTAGTAACAAGAAACTGGATGGAATTTTTCATCTTATATTGCTAAAGGCCAAAAATCTTTTGAGTTAACTGTTGCTCTATTGTTGTTCTCAACCCTGAGAGAGATTTTTAAATGAACATTTCCATAGTCTGATAGGAGTAGCATGAGGCTTTAAGGGATAAACAATCTGACATTGTAAGGAGCTGCTTCCATACGAAACTTTATCCTAGAATCTTCCATAGACTGAAAGTCCTTCAACATACGAGTATCATCATAACCAGCCTAAATCAATTCAGAGACATGGATCTCTCCAAAAGAAGGACTTTGCCATAATCGCCAAACTTGGCAGGCGAACAGCGATCATAATTCTTACGCTGAAAAAAAGACTTTTTCACTTACACTCTCAGCAGCATCCAAGTCTTTCACTGAGTTGATGTAGATGTCTCCCAAAAGCACTAACGCCTTTACATGGTCTGGGTGGTGTCTGACCAGCTGTTTCAAGAACGGCGCTGCCTCAAGCGGTCGCCTGCGGTCCGCCAGTAGTAACGCCAGGTTGAAAAGCGCAGATCGAAAGTCCGGTTTCAAGTGCACAGCAGCCCTGAACCAGCGTTCAGCGCACTCCGCATCCCCCTCATCCATGCACACCATGCCAAGGTTGAAATGGACGCGCTCGTTTGTAGCTGTATGAAGATAGAAGTTGGTGAGTGGACACACATTTTGGAATGGTGGATTGACTTTAGTAGAGATATCCAAGTGTTACTGGGATACATGCGATACAATAGAATAGAAAGTTGCCTAATGTAGGTATGTAACAATGGCTATAATTTTCCAAACTTTGCTTCACAAAATAAAAAGGCGGTATCGTCAATTAACCATAAAATGGCACACGAGGAGTTAAGATAGATATTGCACAGTAATGTTTAAAAGAATGTATCACAGATAAGTTTTTAGTGCACGATGATCATATTTAGGTCGTTTCCTTCCTGTTTGTGCACATGGTGGCTGATTAGAATTGTAAGGAATTTGTTAACAGGCCACTAAAAGTACATAGATTTTAATTCTTCACCAAGTACTTACCAGCTGCGGTATAGCAGAATGTAATAGATCTAGTTTGTATACCGGTTTGCTGAACTGCTTTAAAATATAAAGGACATTTTTTCCTTATTTTTCTTGAAGGGGAAGAAAAATATGATGATGAGAAGTGTACACTTGTAACAAGACAAACTTACCATCTTTATCAAGTAGTTTCAACAACCGCTGGCGGGCGAGGTGCCTGAGGTCAGCCGCTCCCAGCTCTTGCAGCAGTATGGCAGAGTTCAGTAGTGCTTGCTCGTGTTCCGGTTCCAACTCCAGCGCTTTGTCAAGATACGCCAACGCTTGGGACGCTTTGCCTTGCTCCAGAAGGACAACTCCCAACTAAAAAAAAGCATTTCCTTGAGTCACTTAGTACTTGGGACAACCTGGGGTTGTATATAAAGCACTAGCTTTTGCCCGCGACTTCGTCCGCGTGAAGTAGTTATTTTTGGTATTTTTTTACTTTTTGCATGCTATTTTTGGTGAACTTAAATATAAGTACACTGACGGTAACAACTGAAAATCTTACGACATTTATAGAATTATTTTCTGACTTCTAACTTCTAAGTAGATGAACCTGCGATGCACATATGACGATTTGTATGGTGAGGTGTAACATCGCCATCTGTTATTTGTCGTCGGAACTGGTCGAACTCCTGTTTGTGGCGTGTGAGTTAGAGGTCGCCACAGGTGTCTTCGAGTAATTAGGAAATTCGTCATATTTTCTCTCCCTTTTTTAAAGTCGGTTAATAAGTAGTCTATGTCCTTCCCCAAGGTCTAATCGACCTTCGTACATAATTTCATCAAAATCAGTTCAGTGGTTTAGGCGTGAAAGCGTAACACACAGACAGACAGAGTTACTTTCGCATTTATAATATTAGTAGGGAAGTAGGGATAAAATAGTGTCAGGAGAATTAGGTAATGGACTGATTACATCGGTTACGATGTAAGGAAATTCTTAAAAAATATCATATTTTAACTCTGAAACGAGTATTATTTTACTTACATTGTAGTATATATCGGGATTTCCACTGTCATACAGTAGAGCTCTTTCATATACTTCTTGGGCTTCCTTAGTTCTGTTTAGTTTTATCAGAATATCTCCCCTATTGATGTAGGCTTGGGTGTAATCTGCTCTCATGCTGATTGCTTGCCTGTACAACATGTCTGCTTCTTCCAGTCTCGTTGCATTTTTGGATATCAGATTGGCAAGGTTTAGGAAAACATTAAGATGGTTAGGAGCTATCCTCGCTTGGTATGATTCTCCAGGTTTGGCTTTTGGTAGCAATGACTTCGCTTTGACGTAGGCATCTTCAGCCTCCTGGTACCTTCCTAAATGGTTGTATGTTCTGCCAACGTTAATGTGCGCGCCGACGTCATCTGGTTGGACGCCAACGGCTGTATTAAAGAATTCTAATGCTTCGGCGTAGCGCCCATCGGCTTCTAAGGCGTGGCCTACATTATTGTATAACTTTGCGTTGTGTCGATTCACCTAGAATGTACATATTATGGAAAATAAGTTATTGTTTGACTTAGGTACTTAATTATATTTTAGGCAAGAGTATTAAAGAGTGATAACAGGTAAATCATTTTTAGAAAGCGTGGTAACATCGCTGTGTCACAAGCACAACAACCTACATACATTTTAAGTGATAATTACCTTCAGCCCTGAAGCAAAAATGGTGTATTCAGTCTTCCAATCCCAGTTTCTGACATATGTCTTCGCACTGAACGCTAAAATAAGGAATATTAGCGCTGCAGCTGCTAGTTTAGCTCTCTTCTTGGCTAATAGTCGCCATCCGTGGGCTACAAGTAAGCACCACCCCATAGAGGGCATGTAAAGTACTCTTTCGGCTACCACGAAGCCGACAGGGAAGAACAGGTTCGAGGCTGGCAAGAACGGCAGTACTAATAATGCTAGGCCCTGAAATACAGAATTAAAGAGTTAAACAATAACATACCCTATAGTGCACCTTTTTGTGTTTAATGATTCAGTAACGTTTAAGTGGCTGCATTCAGATCTGCTCTTTGTGCTAGCGCATATATTGTAAACATAAATGGACAATGTATCATGACAACTATTTAACATAGGTCACACGTGTCATACTGCTCTTTCAGGTTTAGGCATCTTTAGCTCATCCATTCAATGATTTGCTGGGCATCCTCTATACTGCAATATACCCACCGCTGCTACTAGGTTTGATAATCAAGTACCTAAACGTTTGACGCTACAGAATGAATTTTCTTGACATATAAATGCATTAGGAAGGTTAAGTCTATGCGTCGAATCAATAACTAAGAACACAAAAAAATCAAAAACCTGTTATAATTAAAACCTAAATCAGTTTACATACCATAGAAAGGGCGGAAGATCGAGTCCTAAGTGCATGAATAGCGGCTGCTATCAGGATAGTCGCAAGGGCTAAGGTGGCTAGATTCCTTGGGTCTCTCCATGAGCGTAGAAGAGCGACCGTCCCCATGGTCCAGTCGCAACACAAAGCCTCAGGCAATGTTAACAGCCATGCATTCAGGGCAGGTAAATACGCGAAAGTCAGATGCCTGGAACACAGCAAAGATTTACATTATTCGTGTATTAGTCTAAATCTAACATAGTGGTAAATTGGTATAATTATATCTAAACCACTTAGCGCAGCAAATTTAAGATAAGGCAATATTGAAGATCTTTGGATGGCCCCTTGCTAATAAAGGATCTTGCTAATAAAAAGGAAAATCCATTAATGGATATTGAAAACAGAGATAAAAGTTTGCGAGGGTAACCCTAGTTGATATGGACGTAGTCTCAGGAAACCGCTTGTAAATATAAGTTTCTGCATATTATTCCACTGTTCTAAATTTATAAATGTATTATTATGCTTTGTATAATTTACAGACATAGATCACGTTTTCGGGAACACGACGGATCGATTAGACGTTATTTGTCAACACCTCCGAAGGAACTGAATAGAGAGCAATTAATTTCTGTCAGGCACGAGTCGGCCTTTGACTCGGGCTTTAGTAATTTTGAGCTTTCGTTTAACTTGGGGAAGGAATGAAACTGCCGAAGGAATATCTGCTATTAAACACTGAGCTGTGCAGTGTGCTCGTAAAGTTCATTTAATGCTCTACTCGGCCGTGTTCCTCTAAAACATGAAAGTGCTTGTCTAAACTGTCCGTTATCCCCCATTCTCAATTACTTAGTACATGTCATCTCACGCTTGATGATAATAAATATGTAAGAGTTTTCATTTCCATCCCATTCATGAAAATTTAATGAGTTTATTCAAATCCGAACCCTATTACCTACTAGCATAACATGCTTGTTCGAAAATACAAAACTCTTGTTGCCCGACCTAGAGATCGAACCCAGACTACCGAGATCTTGACCCGACACTTAAACAACTCCACCGGCGGGGCATTATCCTAATTATTCATTTTTCTAGAACTTCTATTAAACTAGATAAAAACTAAAGTCGTAGAGTTGCCTGCTCTTACCTAGCGGGTGGTGGGGCAGCACCAGCCGGGTTGTCAAATCTGGTAAACACTGGCAGCTGGGCGCCCATGACGTGTAATCTGGCCGCTAGGAGCGCTAATGTAGCGCAGCACACAGTGGCGACTCGCCTGGCCGCCTCGCCGCAAGCGCATCCCCACCCTGAACCTTTGCCCCACGCTTCCAACCAGGACCATCGGCTGCCTCCGCCTGAACTTCGACGCTGAAAAAAGATATTGCAGGTTATTAGCTATACATACATCTATACTAATATTATAAATCTGAAGAGTTTGTTTGTTTGTTTGAACGCGCTAATCTCAGGAAGTACTGGTCCGAATTGAAAAAATATTTTTGTGTTAGATAGTCCATTTATCGAGGAAGGCTTTAGGCATATAACATCACGCTGCGACCAATAGGAGCGAAGCAGCAGTGAAAGATGATGCAAAAATAATCGCGATCATAATAACAGAAAAAGACGCGGACGAAGTCGCGGGCAACAGCTAGTATAACATAATTAATAATGCAGCTATCAATTCTAAGTGTTTGTCTTTTCAACCGACGAAACTAAAAGAGGAATTCAATTCAATCCGTTTATTATGGCCCAGCATATTTTTTGCAAGGCTACTAGTATTCGATAGGTTATCACGTTTTTTGGCCCTTTTTTAAAGTAAAACAAAAAAAAAAGGTAAGAATAGTAATTTAGCAGAATAGTTAATATCGCACCAAAGCTGTAGGATTGCTGTGAGCCAAGTTATTTAAGTTTAAAGAAGTGCTGGAATTTGACCATCTCATGTCGTTTCGTAAATGTCAAAAGCTAAAGATATTACCCACAAGTAATAAGTTTGTTCAGTAATCCCAAAAGAATAACAAAAGCAAATATTTCAAAGGATTTCCTTTGAAATATTTGCTTTTGTTATTCTTTTTATTGCTATAGCTGTAAATGGTAAATTTCTCCGAAAAGTTACAGCAAAAGTCCAACCAAATTACAAAGTGCAATGTACTGGAGCAACGCGTTGGCGAAGGAAATTATATTTTTCTATTAACTCACTAAAACAGACCCAAGAGATAGAAAGTAAGACCAAAAAGAAACATTGAAACCAAGCGCAAGCTGGCAAAAAGTAATTTCCATTTACAAAGCTTTAGAACTGGGTCGTAGGAATACTGAGTATTGAACTCGGGAAAACAGATAATGTCGTCGTATTACGCGACGAGAGGGAACTTTATTACGCGTGCGTAGAGACCAAATTAGCTTGTTTAGACAGAGGTGGCAATCTCGGCCGGGACTTTGCTAGATCTGTCTCTGCAATGTAAAAAGAAACTCCTAGATAACGAGATATGACGTCTTTATGTGTTTCACTTTATTAATATTTTTAGGTTGTTTTACGTTTCAGCATTTCGTGTAAGCAGTAGTCTTAGTATGACAACCATATATTAAATCTAGGATGAAAACGAAAATGTTAATTAAGTAGGTAGCTAGCTACTTTTACAATGAGGTCCTACGTACGACGTATAGCAGTGCCTACCCAGCAAACGGTGTTTTATTCAATCAATAATTTCATATTGAGACCGCTTAAACACACTCCCAGCATTTACAAACCTTATTGCTAAAAAGGGAAATACATATTTCCAACACACGTTTTAACATTATTTTCTTAAAATCAAGATCAGAAACTTAATAACATAATAATAAAATGTTGGACCATTTAACCTTTTTTATGGTAGGCAACAGTTAGGTTACAAACACGAAAAGAGTGGGTTAGATCACTTTTGCGCTGGTGCAATGGTGGCCCAACAAACACGAAAAATGTGTTCTAGGCCATTATGGCGTCAGTGGTCTTATGTAGGTACCAGGTGAAATTTTAACCACTTTTCAAAATTTTTATAGGCGTTCAGTATCGTATTTAGAGCCCATTTATGAAGTAGAAAATGTAAATCAAGTTGTCACCCGAAAATATTTTTCACGATATAGATTTCGATTTTTACGTTCCTAGACCTGTTAAAGTATAAAGGGAGGATCAAAAACTTATGAATAGTATCGTATTTAATGAATGAGATACGCAATGCGTAAAAAAAGTGTTGCTAGGCGGCCGTATCAAAAATTTTAGATTTTTGGCGTACATTTTCTAAGTGCTTTATCTGTACATTTTTGTACTGGGCTATACCAAAAGAAAAAATACGTCATTTGTTTTTTGTCTCGTAGATTAATATTTTAAAATTTGGAAAGTGGTTAAAATTTCATCCTGTATATAAAAATAAAATTAATGGCCAATGAAAACTAATGATTCTTAAATATTCACTCGGTATTTACCTAATTAATTAAGTTAATGTTACCGTTTCAAATGACGTTAGACAAACAAAGTTGTAACGGGTCCCCTACACGACGTAACACTATGTAATAATTTATAGCATCGCTGTTTTCGCCAAGGGTGAAAGTTAGATATTTATTATCCCTCGTATCTTTTATTTTATGATTGTTTTGCTTGCCCCACTAACACGAAAGGATTTGACGTGAAAAACAAAAGTTATACCATAATAGATTTATGGCTGTTGACTTGTGATGTCCTAGGGATACGTATTACTGATATCTTGTGATACTTCATCTTATAATAATAGGGGTTAAAGTATGAAATATCCGATTATTTTCCCACTTTTTATTTTGTTTATAGCTCTTAAGTATAGTCGTATTATTGCGTAATTCTTTTTGTATTGTATCAAAAACTAAATAAAGTAACTTTTGACTAAAAAAAATGCAATACTAGTGCCTATTACTTCAAAGGAAGTCGTTGAAAAGACCCCTTACAATGTGTCAGCTGACCTTCTTGCTTCAATTAAGTATATTTGTATTATGTATACTTAGATTTTCAGAAATTTTAATACTATAATGCGTAGCTTTATAACCATCTAACTTTCACCTTTAATTGCATCGAAAACGGATCAGGCGTTTTTAAAAAAACTAAAAAATTGTTAGTATGGAAAAATGACTTTTCTCGATTTCGTCCATACAAAACGGCAATTTCATATTTTAACCCCTAATATAAGATTTGAAGGGTTTCAAGACTATTTTTTATTAATATCTTCGACATATAATTTGATACTAATCTTCGCCCGCGGCTTTTTCCGCTGGCACATGTCGCTCTTGGTTACATCTGTATTTTTGCAATCGCATCAGACTATCCATGAAAGATAGTCAGACGATAAAAAGAAGAAGCTGTCAGATTTTGTGAGTCTACAAAATGTATGTGTGTATCTACTACAACAAAGACATCAAAAGTAACGTAATGCCTAAATCATCCCACTACAGGGCAAAGGCCTCCATCTTTGAATTAAAGTTATGACAGCAAAGATGCATACAGGCATTATCACCACGCTTTTAAAATGCGGGTAGGTGATCACACACCCGAGCTTTCTTTCCTCCGTTTTAAGGTGAGAAATTGAGTACCTATATGTATTTTTGGACATGCTTTTTTTCAAAATTCTATTGTTTTAACTTAGGAAAATCAACCTAACATTAAAGATAATTTACCTTCTGCGCAACGAAGAGCTCGTAAACAACGCAGACCCCGGTGACGGTGATGCCTTGCTCTTTGCACAGCATCGCTATGCCCACACACGCGGTGCACGCAACTACGTACCGCCAATCTGCCAATCAAATAAATAATCATTTCATTTTATTTCATTTCTGCAATGGAAGAACAAACAGTCGTATGTGAGCAAACATTGACCCGTTTAATCCCAGCTATCGTTTTGTATTTGCCAATTGGTGCCAGAGAATAGAATAGTTCAATGGCAAGTCATGCCTCTTAACCTACGGACCAAATTTAGGCTAAATTGTAGTTTCGGATTAAGTAGCAAAGTAAGATAGGTAGGGTCATTCCTTTAAGCCTGTCTCACTATTCGATTTAAAAAAAAAACTTTGAAACATTTCCTAGGGCTTTGACACAGATTACACGTACTAAACGTCCGCGAGTCTGTTTATAATTTTTATTTAAATTGTTTTTTCTATTTACGAAAACCTTATTATAATACGCTAATGCCTCTAGCGATAAATGCAAGTGTTTCAGTCTAATTTGTGTTACTATTGAGCGTATTATTCCAAAACCTCACCAATTTATGAATCTTGCATATTGACTAGGCTTTCGATGCAACGGTATTTTGAAAATTTTCTCAGAAAACTATTTTTATACATAACTAAACATTATGATAAAATCTACGTATGATCAGTACCTAATCCTGGAACATATTTTTCCATAGAAAATAAACTAATACAACTGGTACAAAACATAACTACTCGTATAAAGTTCGAAGTTACCATAGTCTACCTTATATAAATCCAATCATAGAAGCCTTATTTACCTATGACTACGGCCAAATAAATGAGATCACCAAATCTTCAAGATTAATTAACACATAAACAGTTTATTGACATTGGAAATTATGGAACAGTTTACGAGAATAAGAAGTAAGAGCTCACAATGGGTTATCTTTCCAAGAAAGAAATAAATAACATGTTTCGTGAGAAAATCTTACAGAAAATCAGATTTTAGTGATAGCTCTGTTTACGATGGCCTTAATGTCGATACTAAAAGTTCCCCAACAGATTCCTGCTATCTAAACTGAGGTAGTAAAGGGGAAAGTATCTGACTTCTGCGTTAAGCTTTCATTAGAATTAGGGGCAATGATACGAACGTCTCCAAACGGAGATTAGGTTTGTTGCTGATCAAAGCAATATTGACAGCATAAACTGCTTAGTTAAAGGTTGTTTATCAAAGTTTACCTACCAATGTTTCATTGGTAGTAATACAGTTTAATTGAATAAGTGCGAGGTTCCCAAAAAAACCCGTTAATATTATGATTATTACAAGTTATTACAAATTTGCGAGTTAAATTATTTATTATAATATAATATTCCTAAAATTGTATGAGTATAATAATGATTTATTCATAAACCATTTTCCTATAACATATTACCAGTGTGGTTGTGTAATAAATTCATGATGTGTGTGACATTATCTTATCTGTGGTGTGACCCACCGGCCAAACGTGGTAGTTATGGAAAATACTCTTTTGGGGAGGCCTGTGACTAGCACTTCACCGATATAGGTGATGATGATGTAACTATCATTCAAATTCTTAATTACCTAGGCGCAAACTACACCAGAATCACAAAAATCGTTCTATTTGTATAAGACATTTGTATAAAAAGATAGCTAAAATATTAAAATAAATAAAATAATTACCTGTGTATCGTCTCCTATTAGCTGCTCGTGCATAGCAAAGCAATGCCGCTAAGAAGAACAGCGAAGACAGCATCTCTGCCCTGCCCACCACACCGGTCACCTAAAAGAAGTTCACATTGTTAGCCTAAGTGATAACAGTATTCAGAAAAAAATATTACAGTTACCAACACACACATTGAAGAAGTCACTTCTTTGTGGTTAGACAAAAAGTCAGAAAAGAATGTGCGCAAAAAAAAAAACTAATTTTAAAAAGTAATATCAATGTATTCACGAAGAGCTCCAACACTTTTTAAGGTATTTTGGCATTTTGTGGAACTATGTTTAGGTAGAATGCATATATTTTGAATGTACACTAAAAAAATATTAAAAATTTAAAAAAAATATTCATTAAAGATTCGGATTGGTATTGAGATTTGTACCTACAGCAGAGAGAGTATCAAAACCCATTCCATTCCTTCCTTAGAAGCGAAAAGCTTAAAGTGCTCATAAGATGCCTTATTAGTTAACTAAAGTAGGTGTATCCGTGTATATATTGTAACCAACATAACTGCGTTATATTTTGGTACGGGTACTACGCCATCACCCATCAAACCCTACAAAATAAAATGTTACCAGAAAATTTCTAACGGTAAAACATTTGGAACAACAAATCGAAACGTCAACAAAGTTAGCAGAAGTCAGCTCGCGAATCGACCACAAAAGTAAACCGTATAAAATATGGGGCTGTTAAAACGAGTGTTTCTAATTGGAAAACGGACGTAAACGGGAGTTGAAAGATCGTCAAGTTTACAGTTAACTGGTGTAAAGCAGCGCTGCTGTTTCAGACAGTAGTGTTGTGCAAGATATTACAAAGTATCTAACTCGAGTACAAGTTCAATTTTCGTCATCAGCTTAAATAAGTCCATAGCAGAACATAGAACTGCTCAAAAGAAGGTATTTGCTGTAATCTGTACGCTTGTCAGGCGTAGTGTAGTCACTAAAATCATTTTTTACCAAACTTATTTAAAACATTTAATTAATTTCTGAAGGTAAAAGGTTTTTTAGACACGTTGAAACCAAGTCAACCTATTAATATTGATTTACATTGTAACTCTCTACGTAAGTACGTAACGCGTGTTTAGTAGAGTTAAAATATATTTTGAACCTTTGCACCTAATTACATTACACACTCAAACGCATTTATTTCTTTGTCGTAAGTGAGAATGAGAAGGCATGTATTCACGCATCATCATAATACAAATGGGTAGAAAATCACATAGCAAATATCACAGCAAAAGCAATGAATATTCATAACAGAATCCTATGTTTTAGGCCAAAAGTGTGTATTTAATGTACGACAGCTAATATATAATAAGCTGCAGAGAACAAGAGCTGCAGCGCTGATTTTTTAAACAAAGTATTTAATTTTAAATTTAATAAAGTCGTGTACACCACTAGTTGTAAAGCGGGACGCCTGCATTGTCGCTTAAGTGACCGTCACAAAATTTTGTTGCCACACTTCAAATATCATACAGCCTTTTACTGTAAGCAGAAACAGCAACGTTTTATGGTGCAATAACTTATTCACTGGGACTGAATAAATGATGTTGCAATCTTGAGCCTGACCCACTTTAATAAATCGAAGTCAAAAAATGCTCATTGATTCTATTCGGAACAAGCGAATCTACGGAGCCCCGAAATGTTGCTTCCATTGTGAATATGTGATGGGATAACTTCGCTTCGGGAACGAAACTAATCAAGCGGTCTGGTCATTTCATTTTCAGTTTTCAACCGACGAAAAGAGAGTATGTTTTTGAATCGACGTGTTTTTCAGTGTTTGACCAAATTAACCATGCATGTAGAATTTGTTGATAGTGTAAAATTGGTTCCATCCACATTTGGAAATAGAATTCCTTTACTGATCGTAGAAGAATAGTGTTCTAAAATTCCAATAAAAATTAAAAAAAAACTTATTCAAATTGCGTTAAAACGTATTTAAAAGTGCCTAATTAACAATCAACGGGCATTTTCTACTTTAAATTGGCAAGTTATGTTTGTTATCAGTGTCGATACAAATAAGGTTTCCTCCTCGTTCCGGAGTTCTATTTATTTGTTGTATTCTCTACAAAGTATCGCGTATAAAGTAGGGCATCCACTTACATATTGGTTCCTCTAACTCGTGTTCCGTCTTACTATTTTAACAGGAACGCTTTGTTGCAACAGACGTTCCAATTTTGTTTATCGTCACAGAATAATGTGTAGATTTCTGATTTGCACTCGCATTGTGCAACGCCGGACAAGTATAAACCAGTTCAATTTCAGCGGGACACTTGTCACTGGTGTTGCCAGATCCGGCCAATCTTGAGACAAAAGATTGCAGAAAATGGGATTTGGACAACGAATTGGAACAACATTGGATGTGTTAAAAGCTTTAGAAAGCCATATCGCTTTACTCCGAGACTAATAAATATCCAGCGATTTCAGCCAAGACGATCCTATGTTACAATTTATATATAAATTTTTGAACATTCATAGTATGTTTAATCTACGTGACTTGATGGATATAATATGACTTTGATATGGTTCTAGTGCTGTGGAGCCATAAACTACCAACCATAAAGTTATAAAACTGCTTTTGAAGGAAAAACAAAAGCAGTTTTATTACTTTAAATTTCAGGGCACCTTTTATATTAATGCCAACCAAAATAATTATTTCAGATTATATTCAAATTCAAATTCAAATTCAAACATTTATTTGCATCACATGTGTATGAATAACAAGGTATTAATTTATAATTGTATGTGTGTAAGTCACATGCACCCTGCAAGGGTATAGCAAAATATTATATAATTTTAAATTCAATTTAATTATACTTAGGGCTACGTAAAATTATTAAGTTTAAATCTAGTTACATTATCATTTTATTATACTTATACTCATTTTAATATACATGCATTAACTTATTTATATTTCAATTATATTATTGTATTTATTGCAGTTTCGTATAGTATTCATTTAATGCATAAAAACAGTTTGAACACAGAAAATCGTTTAAGGATGTCATAAATTTACTATATATTTCGATGTCTCTTATATGCTTTGGCAGAGCATTATATAACCTTATTGCCATAGAGTAAGGTCCCGACCCATGTAAGGCTAATTTACTTTTTGGCAATACAAGCTTATTTCTTTTCCTCAATGCCATGGAACCTGCGTAATTTTCATCAGACATAACAAACAATGACATATTTTGCCTTACCAACTTACATATTTCAAATATGTACAATGATGGAACAGTCAATATTTTATAGTTTTTAAAGTATGTCTTACAGCTTTCCCTAGACCCTATATTGGCAAGTATCCTTATACATTTCTTTTGTAAGGTAAGTAGTTTGGACGCGTCGGTGCTGTTTCCCCATAGTGCGATTCCGTAGCGCAGCCATGAGTGCGCATAAGCATGGTACGCAATTTTAGCAGTATTTGTATCTGTGGACCTCTTCAGTTCGTTTAGCGCATATATAAACCGTGATAGCTTGCCGGATACATACTCAATATGGTTTTTCCAATTCAAATGACTATCTATTTTAATGCCTAGTAGTTTATAGGTTTCAACGCATTCGAGTTCTACATTGTCTATTAATATTTGCAAATTAAGTGGCTGTTTTTGATAGGGGTGAAAAACCATTAATTTTGTTTTATTAAAATTTATTATTAGATTATGATCACTTAACCACGAAACAATTTCCTAAATGATTTTATGTACTTTTTCTGTTAGTTTTATTTCATCTTTAGTAGGTAATATAATCGATATGTCGTCCGCAAACAATATACTTGTTTCATTTATTATTTTTGGTAGGTCGTTTATATAGATTAGAAATAAAAAACATCCTATTACACTACCCTGTAGTATCGATTTTGTTACTATAGATTTTTGTGACTTAACATTTCTTACCTGATTACTATCCAAACATGTGTGTTGTATTTCTACGTACTGTACGCGATTTTCAAAATAGGAAGTCATCCATTTATGTGCTGCGCCCCGAATGCCTATGCCATACAATTTATGCAGTAGGATACTTGGTAGGACCCGATCATATGCTTTACTTAAGTCTAGTAGAACGAATTCTGTTCGATTCGTCCACCAACTTTCTCTATTGAGAGATTCTATCTTTCCAAAAGCTGCTGGATAATACACACAATGCAAAGAATTTAATCAGTTGTGTAACTTTACAATCAATTCATTAAAAACTTCCATCGTAGCCAATGGGTATTCATAGCGCTATAAAAACAGTCATGTAATTTGTGGCTAAAATACATTCGATTAAAAGTATCGATACACCGCTCATGGCTCGCATCGCTTTTAAATACAGTTTAAAAGCCGTTGATATTCATTCGGTCGGAAACAACAGTGGTCAAATGTACGTTAAAAACCGTATATTCAACAAAAATGGAGATCAAAAAGCACCCGGGGCCCGCAGTTTGCTTTTGTTGCAAGCGTTTAATTTTTGCAGCGTGTATTACTGATACGCCAACATTTTGTCGGATCAAGTTTTGAGCCGCGAGTGCGGAAATTAAAGTGTGTCAGAATGCTTGAATGCGGCGCTCGACACGCCGCCCGCCATGTTATATTGTCGACAATCAAATCGGTATATCGTGCATCAGGTTTATCTGAAACTAAGTACTATGAGTATGTAACGTTTGTGTTCGGAATCCAAGTCTATAGAGTTGAAAGCTTACCTGGAACCTGTAACTGTATGCTTAATTTACGATAGCTCAATGAAAATTAAAGCGTGTTCCAACTGTGTGGTAATTACTAATGTAGTTTACCGAGCTATATACTGTACTAGACTTCGTCCGCGTCAATTTCTATTTTTATGATCGCGATTATTTTTGCACCATTTTTCACTGATGCTTCGCTCCTATTGGTCGCAGCGTGATTTAAATAGCCTAAAGCCTTCCACGATAAATGGACTATCCAACACAAAATAATTTTTCAATTCGAACCAGTACTTCCTGAGATTAGCGCGTTCAAACAAACAAACAAACAAACTCTTCAGCTTTATAATATTATTAGTATATTAGTATTAGTATAGATTATTTCCAAAACAATCTTGCTAACTTAAGGGTTCCGAGAATTTCGCCATGTATGTCTGTCTTTTTGTACGTCTGCGGTGAGTCTCAGAGACTTTCAAGTACAATCTGTTATTTGATCGTTATGTTTCCACATCAATATGGTAAAATAAGATGCGGTTTATTTAATTTTACATAAAACATAATGTCAGTAAATGAAAACTGTGGATGTTTTTTTAGTGTAGAATATTACTCGAATTGGACAGGTCTTTTACAAATGTAGCGATTTTTCAAACACCATTTTATATTGTGCGTGTGGATTGAGTGTTCTTTTTCAAAAGTTTACGAAATTCACAAATGTTTTAGGAATGAATTGTGCAAATTCAATGGTGAAGATCAAAAATTTGTGAAAAGTATAGAGAGAAAGTTACAGTCAATTAACTGGAACACTCACACCGCAAAATGCTGTATCTCGTATCTCAACAAGTACAGGACCTATAAATCTATTATTTTGTGAAATAATTGGGCCTAATTTGTGACGCATATTCACAATTGTTCAATCGTTTTTTACAGTTTATTTAGATTTTATAGAGGTATATTCAGAATACTCAATCCTCACAATGTGCACAAGAAGTGTTCCTAAAATCTCAAACTTTGGCTACATAAATTCAACTCTCCTTGTGCACAATGTGAGGATTGAGTGCTCTTAAGATACCTCTATAAAATCTAAATACGTCACAAATTAGGCCCAATTAATTCACAATAAAAAAAAATGGATTTATAGGTCTAGTACTTGTTGAGATACGGGATACAGCATTTTTTTCAGGTTGGCGGTGTGAGTGTTCCATTTAATGACCGTAACTTTATCTTTATACTTTTCACAAATTTTTGTGCTTCACCATTGAATTTGCACAATTTTATCCTAAAACATTCGTGAATTTCGTAAACTTTTGTCAAAGAACACTCAATCTACACGCACATTTTTTTTCAGGGATCAATTTTAAAAACGATTAAGCTTATTAAAATGCTTATTTTTGTTACAGACAAATTTCCCCTCCAGTTTCAGCTAAGCGGCTGTTTATCGACACGTGATAAAACCACAGCAGTATTAACGAAATTAACAGGGAAACTATCAAAGTTAGATAGGGTTTGCAAGTTAGAGAGTTGTTGACCATCTTATTGAATGTACTTGAAGTATACAAAATACGTATGAACTTCCGTTGAAATTCAGTTAGATAGAGATTTTAGAATTTTAGTTAAACTAGTCTTAAAACAAGAAGGAAAATAGCTTGACGACTGCGTAAAATATTAAGTAATGGAATTAAATAAGTAGTTAGTAAATAAGATTTTAAAATTTAACCATGAAACCGGTTTGTAATAGCCAACCCGCATATGGCAAGCGTGGTGATTATGCCTATAATAATTATTGCTGTGGTTTCTTGAATTTAATGATGGAGGCACAAACTACCTACGAGGGGTAGGTAGTCAGTGGATGGAGGCCTTTGCCTTGCAGTGGGATGATTATAGGCAGATGCATAGAACCGTGGTATACAACAAGTACTTGGCCGGTCTAGCTGGCATCATTCGTCCTTACGTAGGTACTTGATTAAGTGGTGAGTTATAAGTATATAAAATAAAACAAAAATACATTTCGATAGACAATTTTAAGAAATTACCCTAGTCATAATTACATTGAATACATTAATTTGTGTTTCTTGAGTATCCCAGTTTAAATCATTAGTAACATAACTTGAATATGTATGGTTAATTGTACTATACTGTCACGGACATGCTAGATGCTTCGAGATATCGCTAGAGGAATGTACATAACTACGTAAGTTGAACCTATAACGTAACAGAATATCTGGGGTACCCTTGAAGAGGAATACCTCCAGAAACCTAGGTTCTGCTACGCTATACAAGAAAATGAAGTAAGGGGAGAAAGCTAATGGGACCTACCTCTCTATAACTATTCCCTAAGAACGTAAAATAACAAAACAAGAAAGTATAAAGTAAATATATTATAGTTAAAAGTAAAGATAAATAAAGGCTATTTAGTGGATGTGGAGAGGAGGTGGCCCGGCGGTAGACCACGCCAGGACCTAACTGCGCAGCGGAGGTGAGGTAGTCCGGCGATCTGCCTGATCAAGCCGAAATGATGGAGATGGCCCGGCGGTCTACGTGACCGCCAGGATCCAGCAGCACTAGATGGAGAAGGCCCGGCGGTCTACGTGACCGTACCAGGGTCCAGGAGTAATGAATAAATAGAAGTGTCCAAGATAATTCTCCCAATAATAATATTTAGTTCACAACAATAGAATAAGAAGAAGTGATCTGAAAGCCGAATATCAACTGACTGCTGATTGACGTGCTCGCCCGACATGGGCGAGGTACGATCGAACAATTTTGAATTTCAAAATAAGAATATAAAAATCAGTGAACCAAAAAGTTTCTAAACAGAAATAATTTAAAAGAATTAGAAAATACATCAAATTATAAAAAAATTAGAGTAAAACTAGTAAAAATGAAAATGGGATGAGAAGTTTATGAGAGATGAGGTATCTACATGCCACAAACCACAAAGTAATAACAAGATGTTAGTGCAAGCGACATTGGACTTTAAGTTTACACATTAAGGCGCAAAATGGTATAACTCACTAGAGTTGTTTACGTTTAAACGTCCTTGTGATTTTTCTGGAAAATGAACATTCTAGTATGTACGACCGGCATCGATGTTGAGATATATAAATAACAGGAATTAAGACGCCGCAGTCAGTTCATTCTGAGGCTCTGAGCTTTCGGTGCGATACCTGCGAAAAGTGATCTAGTGCGAAGTAACGACGACTTTAGCGATACCAACGGATCTAAGGACTACTCTACGGATTGGCTAATAGTGTTTTGGAACCAACGACCTCAGCGACCTACCGGACTACGATTCTTGTGATTTGGCTTGTGTGATAGTGTTTGCGACCTGTTCATCGCCTAATAAATTCTTCTAATAAATCAACGGTGTTTTATCCAAATCCCGAACTCCACGTTCGTAACAATACTATCTCCTGTATGCAATACTTTGATGTAACCGATGAAAAAATACTTATTTTATCTTTGCTATGTGTGTTTGTTACCTAACCTTTTTAAAACGGCCGGAACAATTTTGATTTTATTTTGTGTGGATGTTTAAAATGGTTTGAAAGCACTGATTTTCCGAGCAGGACGACGTTTGCCGGGCCCGCCAGTTTTATTAAAGAATGGATAACCCAAATAAACTAATAGATGCACAAAAGTATGAAGTGTATTCTTCTATTTTAATGCCTTTCACAAAGTTACATCAAGAACAAAAATTTTAAAAACACTATCAACATCAACGTTACTTAAAACGCACATTTTACAATCAACTCCATCCTTTTATATGTACACTCCGTTACGAGCTAATGTACGACCGTTTTTCACTGCTCGGAAAAACTATGGAAGCTGTCCACAAAAATAAGTCAAGCAATTTTTCATTCGCCGACCCGGTCCCCTAGTTGTCACGTCTTTGTGACGACCCCCATTTTGAACAAGAAATGTAAACAAAAAGCAACAAAGGTTATCTTCACCCTTGCTTTGTTTTGAAGAACTTTTATCGCGTGTGATGAAAAAGGGAGACGGCTATAACGAAGCTTGTTATTATTTTTTGGTGCGTCTAGTTTTATGTATGACTGACTTCAAACTTATGCTAATTGGGCAAAAGGATGCTATATAGTTTAGTTTTAAAGACTGTAAATTGTAAATAAAATTGACAATTTTGACAGGCGCTTGGATCAACAAGAGCACAGTATAGCAGTCTCCTAAAGATTAGTATTTTTTACGGGCCACACAGAGTCATCTTGACCCAAATTAAGCTACTTCTAAATAGTTTGGGTTATGGGTACTTGAGAACCGAAAAATTTACTTGAATACCAAATTTTTTTGTAAATATATACTTGTTATATACGAGTATGTATAGAAAAACACCCAGAACACTGCAAACAGACATGTCCAAGCACACAAATATTTGTTCTGGGCGGGGATTGAATCCGTGACCTATGGCCCAGTAGCAGCGTTTAACCACTGAATCAATTGGTCGTCAAAGATTAACATTAAGAAAAAATACTCACAGCTTCAGTGTGTATGGGGTGCACGGCAAACAAGATGGCGGCGACGAAACTTGCGAACTCCGGCAGGAACATTGCACAGACCCTGCAACAGACAACTGGGTCACTGGCGAACAATCAGGCGTGCCACCGACAAGTTAGTTGGAATATCTTGCCAACTACTGAGTGGCTGTATCTTGGTAATACAGTTATTAGCCTATGTACATCTAAGTTCAGTAAAAGCTACAGATATCCTATGAAGGGTCTGACTGGTTTATTTAAAAAGACGTTCACTGATATACAATAAATTAGACTTATGACTAACTTAAGCCGTACATCTATAGTCCTCCAAATAAAGCTTGATTAGAATGTTCTCACTGAAAGAGAAACTTTGTACTAGCGTCACACAAGTGAAACACATTTGCACACGAAAAAATGTTGGTAACTGGCATGTTAAGAATATTTTTTTATGCATTGTTGTACATATTTATCAAATTTATTTTAAAAAATTGGTATTAAAAGTAAAAAACTTTATAATAATACAGTAACAAAAATTAGACCTAATTCTAAAAGACTTAAAGACGCCTTGTAAAGACATATTTGCATTACATTTCATAATCGCTAGTGATGCCGTGAAATGGACAAATCAAAATCTACAGACTTTAACGATATTTCAAAATTTAAGTAATGTAACATAAATGTTACGAATGATTTAATAAGCATTTGTCGATGCTAAGAACATCAAATTGCAATGATAAATAGTTTACGAAAAATGTTCAAATTTATTAGATTATAAGCGATAAAAAAATCTATTTGATATTCATGGTTGTGCCAATGATTCTGACGATGATCACGATACTGACTTACTGTTAAATCTTAATATACCTGATTTTCGTTTTATTTTATTCGCCTTAACTGCTTTTTTTTCGTTTGATCTGTCGAGTCAGTCCCAGTACTAGTCTCCTCGGTTTGACAGGTTTCATTCAAATCAAGCTATACCAGTACCTATTTAAACTTGAAAAATTATGTCCGCATCTCCTCGCATGCCGGGTGCGGCGGGGCAAGCTTTATTTTTATAAAAGCTTTTGTAATGTTAAAAAAAGTTCTATTCTAATACGTGAGAATTATTTTTACAAATATTTAGAAATCAGTTAAGATAAAACAACTTATAAAAATATTTAAAAAAAATATTCTAGGAAGTGTATTTACAATTTACTCTAGACTTAGACTATGTACCTACTCTTGATTTTGGAATCAAACATTTTGCAGCAACACATATCATTTATGTTTAAGATTTTTCTTTCAAGGTAAACTTTGTTATAACAATATACTTTATTTGATATTTCAGCAACTTAATTGCAATTATAATATCAGTATATAAACTTGAAAAATTATATATACTCAAACCCACATTAAGCTTAACAGTGTAGCGCCGCGCCCGGATTGCGGGGAGATGCGGGTTCGAGTCCCGCCTGAGACATAATTTTTCAAGTTTATATACTGATATTTGTTATTACAAATTTTACGATACATAAATATATACGTATAAGCTGAATGCTTGGTTATAAAGAATTCAACTTTGAAATACGAGTACTCTGTATACAGATTTGCAGTAATATACTAGATCTCAACTATTTAGACAAATATCTACTTACTTCTACTACAGATTCACTAGAAGTTATAATAAATAAATAATTTAGGTACTTTTTTCGGGAGGCAATTAAATATGGAAGTCATATCTTTTCCTTTGAACCACTTAATTACATGGAATTCTAATTTCAACACCTACGTTAAAATTTATGGTAGAGACGTGAAATAAAACAAAAGGAAAATGCTGTCATTTACTTTAGAACCCTTTTATATTGAGTATATTAAATAAGTTTATTAGAAGTCCAAAATTGTCTACTTAGTTACAAGGCTTTTTATTTCTCGTAATAGCGTAGCTAATTGGTTTTGCAATAGAATAATACGTCTCACATTTTCCCAGTTATTTTTGCTTTTAGCTCGAACTTGAATAAAGCATCATGAAACTAAAAGCAGCCTGTGGCCTAATTAATTACAATTGCATTTCAAAAACAAGCAAAGTTCTTGGGAAAAAACTTGGAAGGCACATCGTGTACAACCTTTAAAACTTTTAAGAAGCATTAGGAAGAGCTCTAATGAACAGAGCCCACCCTGAGGGGGTTCTGACTTCAAAGTTCGTTGAACTATTTTTAAACCACTGAATTATAGCTGCGGGGAAAGGACGTCCACTCGCTCCGGAGTGTGTTGTTCGAGTGACAATAATTGGCCAAGTTTGTCAAGCGACACCGCTGCCGCCGTGTTTGTTTCACGACAACTCTTGGTGTGAACTAACGACTTTCAGCACACATGTTAGTGGATGTTCGTGCACTTTGTGTAATCTAGACTAATAATAAAAGACTTCGAGAGGGTAATTAATGTGATTTAAACAGGTGTAAGCTATTCATGTTTAGTGTGCGACCGGCTTATAATCTTACCGTAAGTGCACTGATCGCGGCTAACTTCTATCGGAATTAAGGCGCTCGTTACCGACTTTTTGTGAGCGGCAAAATCTCTCGTAACTTCGCGAAAAACATTTATGACTAGTTTGTTGCCCGTAATGAGTCTTGGAACGTTATTGTGGGATTTTTCTATTTGGACGCCGGTTTATATACTATTCGATATTCTGTGTGGCCTGATTGATACTTGAACTGATTTCAATAGATCGTTTCTACAGAAGTAGTTTGACAATTTAGACTTTTGTGTGGTTTGTTAAGATAAAATTCGATTACAACATTCTCCATAGCTTTTTGCACAAACTTTCATGACAAAAAATATTTTACAACCGAGGCAAAAAAAAGCATTGTATACTTTTAATGTATGACCGGCATAACTTTTTACCATATTGTCCGATTCAGATAAATTTATTTCTTTGATATAGATGAAGCTCTTTCAAATGAAATAAAAGAACCTTGTAGGTAGGAAAACAGGGAAGAGCCATCTTAGAACTAAATTGTGAAATTACTGGCAATTATCAAGCACCGACTCAAAACTGGTTCATCACTAAATTTGCGATTCAAGTAACATTATAATATCTTACCTTGTGTATAAAATCCATTCAGTTAACAATAATACAGTACTTCTAAAACCGTTGCCCTCAGGCCAAACAATAATTGGAAAATAAGGGAAAATATTTGCGAATGTAATATTAAATATTCAGTTTCGCTCGAAAAGCAATTATGTGTATGTGCAGTAATAACAAAACGACATCCAAATAAACTCAATTGTGTTTCTGATTATTATGTATTACGTTGGTAGAAAAGCCAATTTTGGACCCTTTTCATCGTATCAGTATCAATTATGATATATGACGTGGATCCCATCCACAAGTTAGGGGAAAATTGAGTTTAACCATGAACACTTTTTATTTGATATAAAAATATTTCTTAATTGATATATTTCTTAATAAAACATTTTTTTTGGAGGTTTCTGCCTCTAAAATATATGTATGTCTAAGATATATGGGAAAAAAGTTGAATGATATGATTTTATTAAAACCAATAAAACTCCAAAAAGACCTTGCCTAGACGGGCTTTTAGCAACTTACAATGTAAACTTTTAATCAGCTATTTTGCCAACGTAAGTCGCTAGATACAAGACCGGCATTACGAGTAACTTCGCACCTATACTAGGAGCAAAAAGCACCGAGCGAGTCCTGAACTGCAACATCGTCATATTGGCACGTGTAAGTTCGGCGTAGGGAGACCACACAATAAAAACTCAGAACAAATGAAAAAAAAAGTACCTACCTACACAGTAAGTACCTACATAGTAAAGTAAAGTTACGGCCTATAATGATCCCTTTGCAGGTTGTGAACTCCATCATTGAATTTAAATTACCAAAGCAATGATGGGTAAAGGATAATCACCAATGCGGGTTAGTTAGATCGCAAACCGTGAAATCGTGAAAATTCGAAACTTTGTTGCCCGACCCGGGGATTGAACCCAAGTCTCTGAGATTTTGGTCCGTTACTTAAACCACTAGACCAAGAGTTTTGTTGCAGTAAATTGCAATATCCGTTAAAAAAACGAAACGAAACTTACTGACATCCATGTATTCACAGTGCGGGTGCCGGTCCTATCACGTTGCCGACAAAGTTAAGGCAATGCCAAGACTTGTATTTTACACTGTCCTTATTTTTAGTTTGTCCCTATCCTTGCACTTTATTAGGCGTTTAATATTATACAACGTGTTCCTTTTGATATTCCATAACTCTAAGGTTATGTTCTGTAGGTAAAAATAATATAAAACGCCCTAGAACATATGGTTCAAAAATCAATAGTTTCGAATATAACATCAATTTTAGTTAAATTTGTTAAAAAATGTAACCAGTATGGCGAATCCTTAGTTTTGCGAGACATTGGCAAACTTACACTAAAGTGTAGTAGTAAAGTAGCGGGAGAGCGTAACTTGTAAAAAATATTGACGTCTGTGGCTGTTTCATTGATAAGTAGGTACGAGTAAATCGTTTACATTCAAAAGTTCATTCATAACAAGGTAAAGGTGTTTTACATAAACAGTCGTGACTTTTTAGAATTATTTTGTATGAAAAAATTGAACAAAAAAAAATTTGGAAAATAATTCATATGCAATTTGATTCTTTGACGTGGTCTTTAATACCCTAGAGTTATGGGATATCAAAAGGAACACGTTGTAAACATTAAAATAATAAATAACTCCATAATATGTTCAAAAAATTATATTTTACCCATATTTTTAAGGAATACACTTAACGGTTTTACATAAGTATAAGATTTAATGATTCAGACAACTTAAGAATAGTAATTGTCACATTATTTGAACCTTCAAGTTTCGACCTTCGGCCTTCGTGTGTATCTATTGTTTTACATACATACATATTATCACGCCTCCTTCCCAACGGGGTAGGCAGAGACCAAGGCCTTCCACTTACTACGATCCTGGCATACATCTTTCGCTTCTTCCACATTCATCAATCTTTTCATGAATGCTCGTCGGTTTAGAGTACTCTTGACCTGACCTATCTACAGAACATTTCCGATTTGATCGTGATAAGTTCGTCTAGTCCTTCCTCTTCCAACGTTACCTTTCACCCTCGTCTTATAGATCTGTCTAGTCCATCTTTTCTCATTCATCCTCTCTACATGCCCAATCCCTTTCTCAATCCGTATAACAATATCTTCTTTCACACCACAACGTTCTCTTATCACACTATTTCTTATCCTGTCACTCAATTTCACTCCTAACATACTTCTTAGCGCTCCCATTTCTACTGCATTTATTCTACTTTCATGCTTTTACTGCCATACCCAACTTTCACTTCCGTACATCAGTGTTCGAACCAACACCCCTCTATGCACAGTCAGACGAGCTTTCGTAGAAATCTGGCTATTCATAAAGGCGTGCAGCGCACCATTCACTCTGTTACCAGCATTTACTCTTCTTTCAATATCACTTTCGTACTTTTCGTCCCTAGTAAACATCGACCCCAAGTATACAAACTCATTCACTTGCTCCAGTTCATCACCACCAATCCGAATACATACTTCTGTCATGCTCTCTTCCTTTTCAAACACCATCACTTTCGTCTTCTTTGTGTTCACTTTCTTTCCAAAGCTTCATTCATAATAGTCACCATCTCTTGCAAATCCTTAGCCGTCGATGCAAGTAACACTTGATCATCGGCGTAAAGAAGACATTTGGCGCGTAACTCATTCATACTTAGACCAAAATCACTCTCTTTCAGATCTGTCAGACAATTATCCATGAAAAGATTGAACAGCCACGGAGTCGCTACACATCCCTGCCTAACACCCTTTTGGATTTTAAACCAATCAGTGTACGCTCCGTTTATCCTGACACAAGCACTAGAATCCTCATAGAGGGAATTCAATGCCCGTATCAGCTTACTGCTCACCCCATACACAGCTAATGCCGACCACAACTCATTCCTCACCATTTTATCATATGCCTTTTCCAAATCTACGAATGCACAAAATACTTTTTGGTTTGTTGCCAAATATCTTTCCGTAATGCATCGTAGAGAAAAGACCTGATCCGTACATCCCATTCCCTTCCTGAATCCCGCTTGTACATCCCATATTCTGTCATCTGTCTCTAACATTACTCTTTCAATCATCACTTTAGCATACAGTTTGCCGACAACACTGAGGAGGCTTATTCCGCGGTAATTTATACAGTCTTGTTGTGACCCTTTTCTCCCGGTACCCGACCGTTCCTCCAACACAAGTTGAAAAGGCAGTACAACTGACTTGCTACCACTCTCTGTCCAGCCTTCAGCATTTCGACGGAAACCCTGTCATATCCCGCAGCTTTACCTGATTTCATACTTTTCAATGCTTTCATATTCTCTTCCATACTAATATCGCTTTCATGCTCACTTTCGTTCACATCAAGAGGAGGTGCTTGCATTTGTGCTAGGCTCTCTTCTCTTTCAAAAAGACTTACAATATATTCCTTCCATCTCCTCAGCACACATTCTTCTCCTTTTATAATATTCCCATCCTTACTTCTGATTTTAGATAGCTCCGAGTTTGATGTTTTTCTTCGAGCTAATCTAATCGATTTCTAAAACAATTTAATATTGTCTTGGATATTATCAGAGAGTCTTCTATCAAACTCATCCTTTTGCTCTTCTATCTTCGTACTGATCACATTTTTCACTAGCCCTTTCATGTTTTTATAAACCTTTCTTGCCTTATCCACATTCTCTAATGTCGCCTTTTGTACTCTTTAGTTAGCCTTGGTTGCTAACCAATCCAGCCATGCTTTCTTCTTATTACCTACAACCTTTTGCACTTCCTTATCCACCCATTCTTTCTTCTGAATTCTTCCTTTTCTGACACCACATACGTCAATTGCAACATTGACTGCACCTTCCTTAAAAGACTACCAAAAATTTTCTATCTCATATTCCTTATCCAAATTAACAAATCGTTCTTTCAACCTTTTAACGTATTCTTCTTTCACACTCTCCTCTTGCAAATTTTCTACTTTCACGCTTCCTAGATAGTTCTGGGCTCCGCTATCCTATGTCGCAAACGTTTGAAAAGATCACTTATCCTGGACATCACCAGGAAGTGGTCTGTATCAAATCCGACACCGCGGTACGCCCTTGTATCCAGAACTTGCCTTTTCAGTCTTTCGTCTACGATCACAAAATCAATCATATTTCTTATGCCACATCCATCCCTCGTATACATATGGATTCTTTTATGAGCAAACATTGTGTTCGCTACTAAAAGATTCCATTCCAAACATACCTCAAGCAAACTTTTACCATTTCCATTTAATTTCTCATCACGTGCCTTTCATACCCATCACGCTACACACCTACCCATCCATTAAAGTCGCCCAACATGATAATCCTTTCATTATCATTACACTTCTTTAAAACTTCTCTCGTGCTATCCCAGAACTCCTCCCTTTCCTTTTTGGCTATTATAAACCCGCTTACACCCAAATCCGTAGGTGCATACACACCTAGGACAAAAATTCGGGTAAGCCCTACTTTAACCTAATCCACAGGAGTCTAGGGATCGCACATTCATACTCAATCATACAATCATTCATTCGCGCAGACAAAATGACACCGACACCCTGGCAGCCTCTTTTGGCGCTGGGTACACCAGACCAATACGCCGCCATGCTTTATGGTGTCACATTCCTTTCGCTTTGTTTCATTCACGCACAGAACATCAATTCTCCTGGCATCCATCATCTGACATACTTCATTTAATTTAACATTCAATTCTCCTCTAACATTCAAAGTAGCAAAGCGGCTTTCCTCAGCCCGCTTTCCGCCCCCGTTGGAAACGAGACGAGATGGGTTGCGAACCGCACCGCCGCCTATTTGGGTATTAAAATTCTTCGAGACCATTGCGTTCCCACGAGTAGCTAGGGAAATATACTCAAGCCTGGCAGAGCCCCGCGTACCAGACAAGGGTTAGCCTTATTCTGGGGTCACCAGGCCCCAGGGCACCTCGGCACGCTACTGACTAGGCTTGCTCCTAGCCACGCATCCATCGGCACGGCAGATCTTGGATTGGCGGAGAGGATAGGAAAGGGAAACCCTGAAAGATAGGAAATGTATGATCATTGACAGGAATAAGGTGTAAAGGATACTACTATCTCGGAGGGCTAGGGATAATTTAGTAGTATCTCGGGGGGCCGGGGTCGCGTACCCGTATACCATAACAGTATTCCCGGTAAGGAAAATCAGTACGTATACCCCTGACCGGACCCTTTTAAAAGTCGATTTATATTTACTTATTATTTGCACACTACTTATTTGGTTACCCTATCTCTAAGAAGGAACGTGGAGTAGTCTGTTCAAAACATTTTGTGTGTTTCGCCTTGAGAGGAAGTTGGTCCAAGTACATCACGAACCATGTGTATATTAGTGAGTCTTTAAGGTTATTTTCATCATTCAGGGTTTGAGTTGGATTAACACGTTATAATAATAATAATAAATAAATAAACCAGTTTAGTTTGAACCTATTGTAAAGATTGATGTCGAAATAAACTATAATCTAACCCATGTTAATTACAAGTTTTAGATTATATAAAGCATTAAATTTAATAATTTGACATAGTCCATGTGATGCCGGTTCAAAGTAAGTTAGCCCATCCCTTCATAACTTATGGGGGCGTAAAAGAAGTACTGCTAGAAGAAGATGGACAGCAGCGTCTTGTTCCACCATATTGACCCAAATACGATCAAATATCAAAAATAATTTATTTGCAATCGTAAGTATGCTCTTTTGTAGAGACGTAAGTTCATCATAAGGCTGATGTAGGCTGATGGTGATGATCATAAAATAATTTTATCTTTATTGTCCTTATATACTTCCGGTAATTTTAAGTACATTGTGAAGTTAAACATTCAAGACGTAATTTCCGTGATACATTAAATCCGATTTCAATTATAAATCTTCTGAGATTAAATTGGAAAAAATATATTAATAAAACAATCACGAGGCAGTAGCGAGTCAAATAAACCCGAGGCTTTTTGGCCGCCCCCGCTTTACCCCGAACAAAACAATGTGTTGCTATGGCAACGGCTCTCAACTTGAGAAGTAGGTAGCCATTTTATTGAATGCTGGGGAAAGTGAGTTACTGTTAGATGGATGGATACACGGTTTGTGCTGCTGCGATAAACAAACGAACCACTTTTTCACTATTCTAATAAATTAGGATAAAATAGTACTCACAATCTTATGAATATTATTATTGAGTCAGTTTGGATTTATGTTTTTTACTTATTACGCTCGAGCGGCTGAACGAATCTGATCGAAATTTGGCATACCTACAAATAGATATACCTGAAATACACATACTTTTTATCTCGAAAAAAGTAACAGTTCCTATGGCATACGTCAAAATATATTCGAATTAGTTAATACAAAATACTCCTCGTACAAAATCGCGTGCTACAGCCAGTGATTACTGCTCATGTATTTTGTATTAGTTAAGAATCATATTCCACAGATGACATGGTATGATTTTGATTTGATTGTAGATCGCTTTATAACTCTTTAAATCAATAAGTTCAGTTCTTGTGAGTAGCCTCTGGTTTTCATTTCCTAACTTTAAGTACTACCCTCTCGCAAGGTCTGAATTAGCAATACAACTGAAGGACCTTAATTCGTTTAGTTTCGACCCTTTCGGCAGAGAAAACCTCTTCATTTATGATTCATACGAACTAAACCTCAACCTACTCGTACAAACTTTATCTGAAAAAGGATACTTCATTTATAGAGTTGGAAGTCTCAAAAGGAAAACCATAAGTACACCATGAAGGACCACTGCGTAGTCTGTCTGCCTTTAACATTTCCTTGTAGAGCAAACACAGTTCAAATTAATATACTTAAATCATCAAAATAAAATAAAAATGTCTTCCCGAGATTCCGAAATAAATCCTCAATGTTTCAATTCTATAAAGAAGAGAGATACGAGTACTTAGGTAATATACCATTCGTCGGTAAATTTAATGATTCAAGTTTTATTATTTTATTCATTAATAATTTAATAACTCAATGACATCGAACTATCGGTGTCATGAATCGACTATTTAACTTAAAAACAGTTTTAATGTTAAAATTTGTCCCAACTAATTTTTAAATGAATACTCTTTTTTCAGCGAGTTCGAGATCATACCGAGTTCGAGATCAAAAGATTTAGCGTAGCATTAGCTGAAATTACATCTTTTGTTTTCAGTTTTATTAAGTTGATTATGTTTTATATTCCGTGGGGAAAATTTGGTGCCAGGAAAATTGGCACGGGAAACAAATACCTTTTCATTTGCGTTCAAACCTCATTCACAATGCATGTGGAAGCAGTAGACATAGGAGAAAAAAGGGGCATAATAACAGGACTCATCGCCTTATTAGGAAACGTCAGGGAATGTATAATTGAAAACATCATCATCATCATCATCATCATCATCATCATCATCATCATCATCATCAGCCAACTTAAATCTACTAACTGGCATGAGTATTTCCAAATATATCGTGCATTTGGAAATGAGTATAATTTTTAGCCCACGTCGCAAAAAGAGAGTGGTGTTATAAGTATGTCGGCGCTTGGAAAATAGAAATATTTACTTACAAAATATACAGAATGAAATTTTAATCACTTTCCACTTTTAAATATAACTATGACACAAAAAACAAATGACGTGTTTTTTTTTTTGGTATAGCCCAGTACAAAAATGTCAAGATAAAGGACTTAGAAAATGTTCGCCACAAATCTAAAATTTTTGATACAGCCTCCTAGCAACACTTTTTTACGCGATGCGCATCTCTTTCATTCATTACGATACTATTCATAAGTTTTTGATTTTCATTTCATACCTTAATAGGCTTAGGACCATAAAAGTTGAAAACTATGGGCTCTAAATACGATACTGAACGCCTATAAAATTTTTCGAAGGTTTTAATTAAGGCTAAGATCCTCCGTTATTATATTTAGAAAGCAAACAGCTTAAAGGACATACTTGTTACCAAATCTGTATTCAGTATTTTATTAATTACTTATTTTATTAAACTTGAAAAATTATTTCTCAGGCGGGACTCGAACCCGCATCTCCTCGACGACGACGAGAAGATGTCGAGGAGTAGATGCAGAGATATCTATTTTGCCTGCAAAATGGTCGTTTGCTTTATTTAGCAGATATTTAATTGCAATTATATCTATTATTTAGAGATAATAACGTTTCAAATACTGATTAAAAGAAATAACCGCAATAACATAATTATGTTACTTACAATTTATTAGTGAAATTAAGAATTTGGTTGAAAACCGACTCGTCGTGGTCTTTCCGCCGTGATACTTGTCTGCCCTACACTAGAGTGCAATTAAAAGGCGGATGCGCGGAGGGAGTGCAGTCCTCGTTCGCAGCAACGAAGCTCGGGCGCCCAGGCAAGCCGAAGCTGCGGAAGCGAGTGTGGGTGCCAGAGGTTTGTTACGCAAGAGCGGAAGGACTGCACTTCCCGCAGCGCCGGAGAAGAGCAAAACTAAATGCATGCATGCATGCTTGCCTGCCTGAATGCATGTATGCATGCTTGCCTGCTTGCCTGTATGCATGCTTGCTTACCTTGCATACATGATTGTATGCTTGCCAGCCTGCATGCATTGCTCATACAGTTTTATAAAGCGTTTATTTTACGTTAATGTGTTATCGGATTTTTAATACTCGGAATTCGTATTTTTAACATTTCGTATTATTATAGATTCGTATTTTACACTATATTTTGGTATGTTTAAATTCTGCTTTCTGACGATTTTATATCAAGTAATCATTTATATGTTTTAAATATTATACAAAAAGAGTGATAGCGTAAATGAATTCATATTAAATGTTATTATTCGAAATAAACTTTAGTCGTTTTAATTATTATATTACTTATGTGAATGTTATATGAAAACGTTGTTATGATAAATGTTCTTATCTCAATTGTTGTTATACGCTTCAAAATTATGTTATTTAAATTCCATCCATCAATATAATAATAAAGTGTTATTTTAAACAAAATTATATCATTTGATTGTATATGTTTTGATATTTATACGATATATTGTTATACTATATATTACACACCCCAATTTACTTGCTTGTGTTAAGAGGAAAATACGTGTACAGTATGTATCTGATACGTGTTGAAATATTTTGTTCTATGTAGTGAGCTTGCTGTTATTAGGTGTTTTTATTATGCAGGCTTCAATGCTATAAATATCAATTTCATTCTCATTTTCATAACTCTGATTACGACGAAATGTAACAAGAGCGTTAATATATTTAACTTTGTGCTAACGTGAAGATTAAAAGAGAAACTTGTTTCTAAAAATATTAAAACTATAAACGCGTAAGTACATAATATAGTTTTGATCCCGGAAATCACCCTTATAGGCTGGAATGTAAAGGGAACTAACCTATAAGCTATTGTATAGCAATGATGCAATTCAAATTCAAATATCTTTATTGATCACAAAGGTATATTTTTAAATTAAAGACAGATTCCCAAACTAGACGAATCTGTATCTTAGGTATCTCCCAGAAATATGACAACAGTAACTGTTATCTGTTATGATACGTATTTACTTTGCAATTACAAGTGATATTGAAAGTATCAGAAAGAAACACACATTCGCACTACTATTACTATTGATAATATTATCACTGCTTGAATTATGCTTTTATAATAAAACAAGACTTTTTTTACAAGACAGTTTCGTCCATCATCAAATTCATCAATATATGCCTATATCAGACCTCTGGTAGACACAGGACTTTTCAAAAGAAAGGAATTGCCATTATCGCCAGACTTGGCAAGCGGGTTGGCGATCGCAGTTTAGCCATCGTGAAAAAAGACGCTGCTGGTGGTTTTCTTCTAGACATACTTCTTTAGTCCTTTTAAACACAATGGTAGCGCATGCCAATATGGAGCGATGCGCTACCATTGTGTTTATTATAAGCAGATGACTTAATCTGATAGTAACTAAACATTTATTTACAAAACATTAGAAAAGCAGCGTTGTAGTCACGATGAGTTTTAATTAACAAATGACTTAATTATTTCGCAACAACGATACTCCACCATTATGAGTAAATTAATTAGTAAATGTAATTAATTACTCACATGCAAAGATAAGACAAAGGGTCGTAATTAAGGGCGGAGTTATGACATTGGCAGTATGAGCGGCTATGAAAAACTAATTTAACTCCCCGACAAAAACTTGGCCGGTAGAGGGAGTCAACAAACAGGCAAATTCAGTAGCTTAATTTTTTCATTGTAGGTAAAATACAATTCATATTTTAAATAATTTTGAACAATGTTTTATTATTTCCTGTACAATGAGGTAGAGTCAAGACCCTAGCAAGCTAAATTTCAACATAATTTAAATATTTATTAACATTATGACTGTAACTTTTTTCCATACAAACGTAGTCCCCTGTTTCTTCCCTGTATAATGTCAGTAGAGCAATAATTTTTATCACAAAAATCTATGGCTACTATTAGCATGTTTCTATGTTTTCCTATTTTTCATAAATTAAATAATAGAAGAGATATGAGCCTCCAAAAATCTAAAAAATTCGCCAGATTTTCCGCTGTGCTCAAACATCCAGAAAACAAATTTGGCTAAATTTTAGAAAAAAAGCAAAGTACGAAGACGGCCAAAGCCTTTGTTTAATTTTTAATGAAAAAATTATTTAAATCGGTCTAGTTTTGGAAAAGGAATCAGCGGACTACGAAACGTTGATTTTGGGTGCTAGTTGGTATTTTCGGTTCAAAATGCAGTTGTCTCTATCACGCTCTGCGGTGGAGGCGTTCAGTACTACGCGACAGCAAATTTACAAATACATATTTTTTAATTCTCTCGACCGTAGTGTTTCCTCTTAATGAAGCCCCATCTCGTGCCACTTGACTACCGTCCGATCCCTTGGGAGAAGACAGTCAAATACCTAGGTGTCACCTTAGACCGTAGAATGAGCTTTAAACCTCACGTAAAACGCGTCCGTCAGACTGCAGCCTTTTACTTTTCAAGGCTCTACCACTATATCGGCAGGAAGAGTAAAATGTCACTTAGAAATAAGTTGACAATTTACAAAGCCTGTATTCGACCCGTGCTGACTTACGCTAGTCCAGTGTTCGCTCATGCCAGCCCCTCAGAACTAGAAAGTCTCCAAATCCTCCAAAATAAATTCTTACGCTCTGCCTCGGACGCCCCGTGGTATGTGCGTAACGACAATTTGCATCGCGACCTTAACATTCCGTCGATTGCCAGCTTTATGAAAGAAGCGTCTCAACACTTCTTTGATAAAGCCGTCAATCATACGAATCCTCTCATAGTCAAAGCCGCCACCTACTTGTGCCAAAAAGATGTCGAAGCTCGTTTCCGCCGACCGAGGAACGTTCTCGAAGATCCCGACGACGAAATCACATCGTTCTTAAAACAATTTACCACTCACAACAGTACACACCCGACAAGCACTAGATCGAATTAGCGCACTCGCCGGCGAGTGCGAGGACCCTTGCATCATTTCGGCAGGTACAGACATGTACCTGGCCGCTTCTCACCAGTCCGCCCTTCGGACGACGGCCCAAGCCGAGGTCCGAGCCTACAGAGGCGCCCGTGAGGCCTAGTCTGCCCCCCTCGATGGGGCCCACTAGAACGGGGCTCGCGTAGATCGGTCTGTATGCACAGACCAGTCTGTGTTGCAGCGCCGAGCTACGCGATGCAACCACTAGTCGGGTTGACCTCTTGGCCGGATGCCTTCAGCACCCGGCACGGTCCGATCGCGCCGCTAGTACGGGGCCCCTGCGCGGGCGAGCCCTAGGCTTCGCTGCGCGAAGCCTAGGACTTGCCTCGCGCTCGAGGTACCCGCTAGCAGGCCGCTTTTGGGCTGAGTGCCTTCCGCACTCGCCTAAAACCTGCCCGGTGAAGCTGTAACGGCCTTCTGCCACAGCATAGGTCCATTCAAAAAAAAAAAAAAAAAGCCACTTGACTTTTTACAATTGGTTTAACGAGTTTAAGCGTGGTCGTAGCAATCTCAATGATGATCCGCGTGAGAGACGTCCTTTAACAGCGACTACTGAAGATAACATCAGTGCTGTGCAACGCATGATAGAGGAAGATAAGAGAGTGACCTATCAGCAGATACGGGCAAGCCTAGGCATTGGTATGAGTCAAGTTCAAAAAATATTACACGAACATCTAGGCGTCAGGAAGCTTTGTACCAGATGGATTCCCCATACTTTAACCGACGACCAGAAACAACTTCGCATGGACTGGTGTCGCCAAATGTTAGATAAGTTCAACGGCGGTGTCTCAAATACTGTATTTAATATCGTAACAGGTGATGAAAGCTGGATATATTCCTACAAATCCGAAACCAAAAGACAATCAGCTCAGTGGGTGTTTCTTTTCTTTGCTTTCGAGGATCGGCCAACTAAGGTAAAGAAAGGAAGAAGTCAAGGAAAAAAGATGATTGCCTCATTCTTTGGTCGGAAAGGTCATTTCGCGATAGTTGTGCTAGAAGATGGAAGGACAGTTACTGCATACTGGTATGTCAATCGCTGTTTGCCAGTTGTCTTGGAAAAAATTCGACAGCAGTGCCCTCGAAGCAGATCCTTCACCACGACAATGCTTCAGACTGTTGAATATTTGAATGTGGCAGGTGTCGAGATAATGAGTCATCCGCCATACAGTCCTGACCTGGCGCCCTGCGACTTTCGTTTATTCCCAAGAACTAAAGATAAAATTCGAGGTATTCGCTTTACGAGTCCTGAAGATGCGGTGAAAGCGTACGAAAATGCCATAGAAGAGAATATGCCTAAGGAAGAATGGGCCCACTGCTTTTCTCAGTGGTTCCATCGAATGCGATGATGTGTAGAGAGGAACGGAGATTACTCCGAAAAACAATAAAACTATTGGCAACTTTCTACATTAGGCTGTTTTTCATTTTCTAAACATTTTCAGTGTTACCTAGGTAAAATTAAATAACTAACCAAAATTAAATAACAAGTACGCTTAGTTCTGTACATGGAAGGGAAAAATTTTAGGGAAGCACAGCAGTGGCATAATATAAGCAAGCTTCTTGTCGGTTGATTTTTTTGGTAAAAACTTTTTATGTAGCTGTATGTAGGTAGTAGCTGCCGGCTAACTTGGGATTTTTATCTTGACAATTTCCTTAATTATCCTCGTCGAGTCATGATTAATGTTTCAGCGAAATTGTTTGGTATATTTTTCTTAGCTTTTATATTTGGTATTTAGGGATTTAGTTTACCTCTCATGCTATAGAATGTATTTTTAAATGGTTTGGTTTTCCACTTTCAATTTCTTTTTTATTTCGTTATCATAAAATTAAACACAGTTTCGTATATGAATTTCAAGAATTAATCATAATTATATCTTTGAGTCTAATTAGTGTACGTGAAATTGTTAAGTTAGTTAGATGGAGGAGATCTTCAACATGCATGGAATAGCGTAACTTCTGCTTCAGTGTTGAAAAAACCAAACGGTACTTGTGCCATTTCGTTTTTTTCAACACTAAAGCAATTTATTTATTTATTTCATTTTAGAGTAACAAAGCCTTTTAGAAAAACAGTAACACTCAAAATTCTTTACTTTTCGTTTGTACGCTCTATACTAGATTTCTGTAGTCCTGTATGGAATCCTTCTTACAAGCTTCACATAAATAGAATAGAGAGAATTCAAATAAAATTTATTAAGTCACTTAATTATCGTAACAATATATTTTGCCATGAACCCTACAAAGTGTCGTTAGGCAGATATAAACTATTAACTCTTTCGGACAGGCGTAAAATGTTTGATATTACTTATCTCTTTAAAATACTAAACTCGATGATTGATTCACCAGAACTTCTCAGTCGCTTATATTTTTCTGGTCCAACCCGTCTGCCGGTGCGCTTCTCTCGTAGTTTACCTCTGTTTGTTCCTCCGCGACGCATAAAAAATTATAAGATTAAACGAACTTACCTTAAGTGAAGTTCAATCTTAATTTTACGAAGATACTTGTCCGAGATGGATTTTTACATGTAGTAACGGCGAAGCACTAGCGCAGAGCCACAATTTTTTCGAAGCTAAAAAAAAAAAGAGAAACAGAACGTGTTCTATGGCAACCTATCAAATGTCATTACGTTTAAAGCAATGAGAACAACCCAACTAATGGGATAATACTATAGAATTTAGTATTAGTGGGTGGGTTTTTGGGACTGCCATCTCGGACAAGTATCTTCGTATAATTAAGATTGAACTTCACTTAAGGTAAGTTCGTTTAATCTTATAATTATACTTAATACTTATCCGAGATGGATTTTTACATGTAGATGTTTGAAGATGGGTTGTGAATCATTAGTACAATTTTTAAAGAATGAAAAAAAAAATGTAATTAAGTATAATAATAAACCTCAAAACTTTGTAATTTATAAGATAAACAATTTGAGAGAGATTAATAGTAAGTAAAAACATTTAATTTTTTCACTCTGAAAAATACTATTACACACTGTATTATTGAATTCTGCTGCAATTTGAAATATTGGCCTAGAATATAGAAGAATTTTGAGATCATCCTGCAGTGTTTTTTATTATAAAATCATTTCTAACACGTGACCTCTGCTGCACAGCAGATGTTGTTGTATGTCTTGTGGTATAATCCAAGAATATATGTATCATTAATACCAGCTTTTCTCAAAATCTACTTAATCCACCAACTTATGACTGGATTTTTGATGGTTAAAATCAAAAGGTTATCATTTTTTCCTTGACAAGTTGGTCTTCTCTGATTAATGTTTCAGCGAAATTGTTTGGTATATTTTTCTTAGCTTTTATATTTGGTATTTAGGGATTTAGTTTACCTCTCATGCTATAGAATGTATTTTTAAATGGTTTGGTTTTCCACTTTCAATTTCTTTTTTATTTCGTTATCATAAAATTAAACACAGTTTCGTATATGAATTTCAAGAATTAATCATAATTATATCTTTGAGTCTAATTAGTGTACGTGAAATTGTTAAGTTAGTTAGATGGAGGAGATCTTCAACATGCATGGAATAGCGTAACTTCTGCTTCAGTGTTGAAAAAACCAAACGGTACTTGTGCCATTTCGTTTTTTTCAACACTAAAGCAATTTATTTATTTATTTCATTTTAGAGTAACAAAGCCTTTTAGAAAAACAGTAACACTCAAAATTCTTTACTTTTCGTTTGTACGCTCTATACTAGATTTCTGTAGTCCTGTATGGAATCCTTCTTACAAGCTTCACATAAATAGAATAGAGAGAATTCAAATAAAATTTATTAAGTCACTTAATTATCGTAACAATATATTTTGCCATGAACCCTACAAAGTGTCGTTAGGCAGATATAAACTATTAACTCTTTCGGACAGGCGTAAAATGTTTGATATTACTTATCTCTTTAAAATACTAAACTCGATGATTGATTCACCAGAACTTCTCAGTCGCTTATATTTTTCTGGTCCAACCCGTCTGCCGGTGCGCTTCTCTCGTAGTTTACCTCTGTTTGTTCCTCCGCGACGCATAAAAAATTATAAGATTAAACGAACTTACCTTAAGTGAAGTTCAATCTTAATTTTACGAAGATACTTGTCCGAGATGGATTTTTACATGTAGTAACGGCGAAGCACTAGCGCAGAGCCACAATTTTTTCGAAGCTAAAAAAAAAAAGAGAAACAGAACGTGTTCTATGGCAACCTATCAAATGTCATTACGTTTAAAGCAATGAGAACAACCCAACTAATGGGATAATACTATAGAATTTAGTATTAGTGGGTGGGTTTTTGGGACTGCCATCTCGGACAAGTATCTTCGTATAATTAAGATTGAACTTCACTTAAGGTAAGTTCGTTTAATCTTATAATTATACTTAATACTTATCCGAGATGGATTTTTACATGTAGATGTTTGAAGATGGGTTGTGAATCATTAGTACAATTTTTAAAGAATGAAAAAAAAAATGTAATTAAGTATAATAATAAACCTCAAAACTTTGTAATTTATAAGATAAACAATTTGAGAGAGATTAATAGTAAGTAAAAACATTTAATTTTTTCACTCTGAAAAATACTATTACACACTGTATTATTGAATTCTGCTGCAATTTGAAATATTGGCCTAGAATATAGAAGAATTTTGAGATCATCCTGCAGTGTTTTTTATTATAAAATCATTTCTAACACGTGACCTCTGCTGCACAGCAGATGTTGTTGTATGTCTTGTGGTATAATCCAAGAATATATGTATCATTAATACCAGCTTTTCTCAAAATCTACTTAATCCACCAACTTATGACTGGATTTTTGATGGTTAAAATCAAAAGGTTATCATTTTTTCCTTGACAAGTTGGTCTTCTCTATATACGATTTTATTGTAGACACAATATTAATTTATTTTTACTGAACAAAGGTTTCTAATTGAAACGAAGACTGAGGATTTTCTTTTCTTGAAGTATGTGTAATATTTTGAACATCAAGAACGTTTGCAAACGCCTACAGAGCCAAGTAATGCGTCCCGTTTTTCAATTAACTCTTTTAGTGACACATTCTGTCATCTGATCTAACTGTAGGACCAATCAGTACAGACAGAGCTGATCATTCTCATAGATCTGTGTTTAAAAAACTAACAATGAGAGGAATGGGAACCTCCTGCATGAGTATCAATATTGTGCTTTTCTGCAAAATAGTCACCATAATTTTAAGAGTGAGTCATATCGCTTTTAGATACCCAAATGGAATACTCTTTATTGCACACCAAATAAAGGAATAACATACTATTTTATAATATTAAGATGTACAATTTTGGGGGTCTTATCGCAAAATAATGATGTTTACCAGACTACCATAATTGTGTACAGGGAAAAAACTATGACAATATTTAGGGCATTTTAGAAAAGAGAATTGACCATTATGTCAAGTGCTAAGTTTTGAAGGGCACCACCTTATAAATTCTTGTCTGTCAACAGCCCTACAGCCAGGGTAAGCTGCTGGTATAAGTGATAGTAATCTTTGAAATTAAAATAATGTTCTATTAAGCTCAAATATATTTGCATAGCATTTCTGTTTAGCCCGATGGTAGACTGGCAGAGAATGCCTCGTGGCATTAAGTCCACCTTTTGTACAATAACTGTTCGTTTGTGCAATAAAGCTTAAAAAAATAAATTATTTTAATAAAAATACTAATAAGTGTCGATGGCTTTTTGACTAGGGGAAACCATGGTTGTAATGGCCAATAGAGGAAAACTAATATTTTTGAGTCTTATTTAACTTTTCTTGATTCCTTTTTCCCTAGAAATTTTCTTCAGTATATACTTTCACATTATTGTCACATGTTTTTAGTGATACTAAAACGGATTCTGGCCTAAGATTTTTTATATCGGCCCAATAACACACCCGCATCCGCTTTCTCAAATAGGGCTCGTGAGAATACTAAAATAACTTAATTACAAGGTGAGGAGACTGTGTACCTGTGTATCTATTTTATTAAAATAAGCTATTGCGGTTGTGTTATCAATACTCATTAAAATTTCCTAGTTAAAGTAAAACATTGTAGGTCCAACAGTGCAGCTTTTAATTCTAAATAAGAATAATAATAATACGAATTTATTACACAATTAAGATTTACAATGGTTAATATGATTAATATGATGTGTTTGTTCTGCACGGGACCAAGACCCCGAAGCCTTATTATGGCCCACATACAGCACCCCAGGTCCTGGGGTTGAAGCCTTGGTGTGTATTTCCATGAAACGGTTAAGTTGTTTACTTAATATATAATTTTTGAATTGCTAATTTTCATATTGTTTTTCCCCAAATTAATTATATATTTATTTCCTTAATGCTAGGCATAACTTAATCCAGTTTTCATGTGATTTTAGTAATTCTTTAAGTCTGTGTTTTTCCATTACTTTTGTATATAGCCATCTATACAACAGCTGGATAAATTGTCTTAAGTGTAGGTACCAAACAATTTCTCTGGATTCAATTTTTTCTTAAAGTAACAGCCTATAATCATCCCACTGCAGGGAAAAAAGGCCTCCATCATTGAATTCAAGTTCCCACAGCAATGATGGGTGTACTGGCATAATCACCACTCTTGCCAAATGTGGGTTAGTGATCAAAAGCCGAGAAACGTTTGAAAATTCAAAATTTTTTGTTGCCCGACCCCGGATTCTAACCTGGGACCCCGAGATCTTGGCCCCGTACCTCAACCACTAGACCAACGGGGCGTTGTTTTTTCAAATTCTTTCTTATCCAACTGTATTTACTTTTTAAGAATAGTCTTGCTCTTATGTTTTTGTATAACTTTTTAGACTATAAGTCCAAAAAAAAAAAAATACAGGGTACTCCAGTTCAGACACAAAGGTTACTTTTGAACACTCTGTATTTTTAGATTTAAGTTAACTTCTCGACTAAAGGTTTAAATAAATAAATTTCAAATCAGTCTGTGGAATTTTAAAATAACTCATAAGTATTTGCAATTTTAATTGGGAACAATGCACTTTTCTCAAAGTTCATAACTTAAGATATGTAAGAGTTTGCATGCAACAATAATGTTGTCTTTGCAATTGTTTGTTTCCTTCAAATCGTTGAGAAGGTAAATACGATGTTATCTATAAATATATTATATTTAACATTACATTGGAAATCCCAGTTCAGTAATAAGTTTCTTTCAAATCTTTTGATGCCATATAACAGACATAAGTTTTGTAAGCAGTTATAATATTCTCAAAATCAAAATCTCTGTACCTATAATTATTTATAAAAAGTTTTTTCAAGTTCGAAATAAAACTGTAAGTACCATTGGTTTTGCAACCAAGAATACAGCAAAGTTGTTGAGAAATTATTCTGTACATACAGTATGGGCACACAGATTATGCTCCCTGAATTTTAAGTTACTTTATCTCATAGGCAATTATATTTTTCTCTATGAAAGGCAATTGCTGTGGTTCTAGGAAATCGGAGGGTGGAATGGTGCTGAAAAGGATTTCATATCCCCCATGATTCATCATCCTTTGTAATCTCAAGCCATTTATAAATAAAATATTTAAAGCTGTAAAAAGGAAGGAGTTTGTATTTTCCTAGATATTGGAGCGTACTTCTTTACAAAGACCTTCTGTCATAATTTTCGCCCGTGTAGGGAAACTTCTGGTCTGATAGTCTATCCAATTTTTTCTTTTCTCAGAGCCAAAAAATAAACTTTTTTGTAAGAGGGTTGTCATCTCAAAGGAACAATTATTATTGTTCAGTACAAGGAAGCAAATTGCCTACCCGCAATGTGGTACCACTATGTGAAGAACCGGCATAAGCCCATGTACTATAAGGGTAAGCAACTGGCTTACAGCGTTAAGATTATGTTAGAAAAATTTGCACTGAGTCGCAGTGTCTCGGTGGCTTAACGATACAGCGCCCGCCCCGCATGCTAGGAGATGCGGGTTCGAGTCCTGCCTGAGACATGATTTTTCAAGTTTATTTACTGATAACATGAAGGCGTTCTAGTCCCATCGTACTAGCCTGTGCCCTTAATGTAAGCATGTCTCATAGGCCTTCTTTCGTTATATTCGCCCCGTATAGGGAAAGAATCCGGCCTGATAGGCTTTCCCATTTCTGCTTTTCCTACACCCTCTTTTTCCCGAGCCAGCAGAAGCTCTTCTGTAAGATGATTGTCATCTAAAAGGAACAATTTTCATTGTTCAGTACAAAGAAGCAAATTGTCTACAAAAATGTGGTAGCTCTCATGCTCATATAATATGAAGGCATCTAGTTCCAGCATACTAGCTCTTGCCCTTAATGTAAGCATGTCTATCTTCGAGTGATAGCACTTGCCTAATAGAAAACTCTCACATTTAGCATGTCTAGCCATTGTTTGTGATTATTCAGAATATCTCGCACAAAATTAGAGCTTGTGGTTCTGTTCATCATACATGAAACTACCCAGACGTTTAAAGTTGTTATAGGGAAAAGTCATATTTGTTGAAATATGTTAGCCTCACCTATTGGTGTATGTGTCATCTTCTATGATAACACATTTAAGAGGGTGGTCAAAGATGTTTCCTCATATTGCTCTGAGAATCTTGAAGTTTCCTTTATTAGCTTCCATTTTTCGAATCTTCCTCTTGTTTCCTCGTTTCTTTTCCTTTCTTGATCTTCTTTCTTGAATTTAATCTTTTTCAAACACTTGGATTTTAATGGTGAGATTTTTAAACAAGTGAGTAAAACGGTTACGAAAAGATAAACGTGCTCTCCGAAAAGAAATTATGAAAAGCAATCTTGTTTTTACCGTAACCTAACCGAAGGTTTATGCACTAGGAATAAATATTGAATCTGCAGAATGCATAGATATATCATTGCTTTCGTTGTAACGCTTTTAGCCCCAAGCGATAACCGGTTGTTGCGATAACAATTGATATTTAATTGTGTCTGGGAATATCCGAACGTCAAAGGTACAACGAAATGAAAACAGAAAAAATGGTGGAAGGTGATATTACAGGTTATGAATTTTTTCTGAAGTTTCAACTCGAAACCATCGTAACTACAACATTGCTCTATATGTGAAAGTAAGAATAAATTGAATCATACCTGTGATTAATGTTATAAATCCCTTCTATTTGCATAATAAGCCTTGAACTTGATTAGGCTTCTTCTTGTCATTTTCCCAAAAATCACAATTCGACATAAGTATTGTAAACACTTTGAACCTTGACTACCTTAATTCTAAAGCCTGATTATAAACTTTTATGGTATATTTCTTAAGAGTAATAGATATTTTACCCATCTTTTATAAAACGACGATGTGACCGCGCTCGCACAAAAACCGTAATGACATTTGATAGGTTGCCATAGAACACGTTCTGTTTCTCTTTTTTTTTTTTTAGTTTTGAAAAAATTGTGGCTCTGCGCTAGTGCTTCGCCGTTACTACATGTAAAAATCCATCTCGGACAAGTATTAAGTATAATTATACTCGAAATTCATTCTTCTGTCGATCCACCAACACTTACAATAGGGAATTAACTGATATCGATTTTTTTCATATTTCATTGAACATATTTAAGCAAAAACTGATTAATGTATTAATTATTGAAACATGAATTACATAATTATGTAAAATCAAATTTTAATATTTAGCTTCATATTATTCTTCGTATCTGAAAATAATAAGTTTACTTTATTGTACACACTAACTTTATCATGTCCGATCATGTAAGAACTTTGTATTAATAGCATGTTACTTTTAGGCACTATTAGGTCTATTATTGTAATTAATTTTTACCTACAAAATGTTTATATATATGACTGTTTGTTGCCAAAATAAATGAAAAAAAAAATATTTGGAACACCAACAGCAACATCATACAAATAATAGATTACATAAATTATATCTACTAAGCTATTTATAGGTATTCGCATATGAAAATTAAGAGGAAAATAGACCACAAATCGTAACACCAACCATGGAAATGTAAACGTACCGTAATAAGAAATTCGACCAATGAAAGTCGATCATATTTTTACACTATCGACCTCCACCTGTCAGACCCCCAAAAAACGAACAGTAAAAGAAAGCAATTACATATTTGTAGCGCTTTTGGAATGCAATGCTTGCATTGAAACTTGTCATTTACTACACTCGTATGGTTATTGCGAATGGGTGAGTTATTCCATGGGTGAAGTCGAGGTTATAAAGATGCAAAACACCTTTGTTTTTGCTAAAAGTAAGTAGTCGAAGTATCTAGATTTATCTACATCTGCGTTGTTGTGTTATCAATTTCTAGCAAGAACTTTAGTAGTCAAAATGAAAAGTTGAGCGTGCCAATAAGAAAAATGTATGTAAGTACTAACTTAACATTTACTGTGCCAAACAATCATTGACGAAGTGGTCTTTCTTTCATCACTGTAGCAGCAAATTCTCAGTTTCATAGTTATTATAAAACTAGCTGTTACCTGCGACTTTGTCCGCGTTAATTTCTGTTATTATGATCGCGATTAAGAAGTTCACAATTAAATACTCTTAATCAAAAACACATTAATTTGGATAAGGATTAATATTACGTTGATAAAACTCTTTGTCAAATTTCAACCAATTTGAATACCATAAAAAGGTATATAGTGAATCAATCTTAAAAGATAGACATATTATACTGTCATGGATATTTTTTCAAATTATTTAATGAGGAATAATTCTTTCGTACAAATTTTTTGGGTAACTTGAACCGTTTTCGCAGCGCTCGCAACGTGTGTGCCATGACCTTTCCTTCAAATATAAAAATGTTCCCCGTTTTTGCAACATTTTTCACTGATTCTTCGCTCTTATTAGTTGCAGTTTGATGTTATTAATATAGCCTAAAGCCTTCCTCGATAAATGGATTATCCAACAAAAAAAAAAATTCAATTCGAACCAGTACTTCCTGATATTAGCGCGTTCAAACAAACAAACAAACTCTTCAGCTTTATAATATTAGTATAGACAGTATAGATTAGTTCAGTTATATTGCAAATGATTTATAGCAAATTAGGTTCTGACAGAGGATTGTTTAGCATAGCATAGCAGAACATGGATTTATTTTTTTCTAGTATTGCGGGGTCACATTCAGTAACACTTGTGACGTAACTATGATCTATATATGATCTGATTCCCCTATGTTAGGGTTGCGGAAGTCTGGTGCCTACCGCTTCCAATGTAATACATATCTGGAATGGCTGCATATCTGATGATGAGCAGGCGTACCTACTGAAAGCGGGACAAAGCACCACTTAAAAGGAATCTTTGTATCTGCTTGATAACATTTACTAGCTATAAAGTGCATTTCCCTGAAATGAGGCTTTCCTCATGCCAGCGGCATGCAGCCATGAATTTAAAAGTAATTCCATTATAAGTTTGGAGTTTCCTGGATATTTCGAGTTGCAAATAATGTGAGGGGGCCTAAAAGTTCCGCTTCATACACTAATGTGATTGGAGTGTGCGGTAAGGATGTTACAACTTTTAAGTGGCGTAAACGAGTTGACGGCAGCCACCGTGAATGTGCTTGCATCTAATGCCGTTTTTATTGAGTTATATCAAAATGCTCACTTGAAATATAGAGCTCAAATATAACTAGATAATAGAAGCGAAGGCAATTTTGGGCCGGACTTTATTAGGTCACAGGGCGTGCTTCACCGTGCGCAATAGATGTAGACTCAGTAGCTGTTGTGCCTTCAAAATGATCGGTGATGATAATGCGCTTCGGTTGATGTAGTGATGCGGGGTCCGCCTACTACGCAAGGGTTCCGGGCTTGATTCCCGGTCAGGTCAACTTAGGAGACGAACTTTTCTAAGTTGGTTTCAGTCTGGAGGGACCTAACCCCTAATCTTAACTACGGTCAGTTGTGCTTCAAATGTTACGTGAAGCCGTACGTTGGGGTATATATCGGAATGCCGAATTTTCTGTACTCCTAATGGTCATTGGCACACAAACTAATAGCCTAATTTTTTTTCGCACATTTTTACTTTTCCTAATCGTGTTTAGCCTATTTTTACTACGCCTTAATATATCGCCGTATAATAATTTCCCAAATGCGAGATTTAGCCGAATATATCCTAACACCTAAAGTTAAAAAGTTTATCAATGTTTTAAATAGCCATGCATGCTTGCATGCTTGCAAAGAAGTATGCATACATGCAAGCAAGCAAGCAAGCATGCATGCAAACAAACAAGCAAGCAAGCAAGCAAGCAAGCAAGCATGCATGCAAACAAACAAGGATGCAAGCATGCATGCAAACAAACAAGGATGCAAGCATGCATGCAATCAAGCAAACAGCCTCAGCCGCGGCGCCTCGCTTACAGCCTCCTGCTCCTCAGCCCGCGGGCCGCCTCGCGCCTATGCGCTTTTGAATTACACTTTAGGGGTAGGGCAGACAAGACTGCTTGGGGTCGGTTTGTGAGCGATTCGTTTCTTTAACTTTATCGCTTTCAATACTCAGCGTTATGCCAAAAAATTGATGCTAATACATATTAGTGCAATCGATATTATACACACTGAAATTAGGGATTTCAATTTTTAGACCAAACTATAATAGTGCGAAAACAACTGTTAGACTAGACAATAATTACACGCTATAAGTTTAGGCCAATACTGTTCGGCCAAATGAAATTAGGACTTTAAATTTTAGGCGAACCGAACCCCGTGCGTTAGTATCGGCTTCGATTTGAAGATGAAAATTATTAAAGAAAGCTTTGAAAAATCTGACACTAGATTGTTCTTGAAATATAGTCACACGATGAGAACAACACCTCAATATTATCTTGTGTAACAAATGTTAATTTTATTAGACAATCTTATAGATTAAGTTACCTATTTTATTATTTAAGAAGATTTAAAGTAGTTTTAAATCGCTTCAGATGTAAGTAATACATGTACTTACGACGTAATATTACGTTTTCAACTTAATATTATACTTTTTACATCGAAGCTAGCTTGAATTCAGTGTTTGAGCTACTCCACCTAATTCCGTTATATTAATATTTCCAAAAAAATATTTTCCTTTACTTCTTTTCCTACTGTTGTGTGTTTCGGCTCTGAATTGCGATTAATATTTACATAATGTTTATTCTTTGATTAAACAACGGGGAAGCACGGATATGAAAGCGGGGATTTATTTTATTTTCCTTCCATAACGTTTACATTTACGTAATAATACATTTCTTTCGTTTGCATTTGCATTAATTTTTCTGAAGATATTTCAACTTTGTAACTGGTATACCTGTCTAATGAATTAGTTTCATCGTTATTTTGTTTATATAACACTGGTTCATGGTAACTAATAACTGAGTTCATCATCATCAGCCCTTATCAGTTTACTGCTGGACTTAGGCCTTCCCAAAAGAAGGATTTTGTATCGCCTCTAATGACACCCATTGAACGAGAACAGTTTGTGCTATTTTATTTTAGGTCCATTACCTTGTGCCTATATTTAAATGATATGATTTATCTTTTGCTTTATGCTCGCTTTAAGCTATAGCTGTAACGAGGCCAATCGCAGGAAAAAACAGTAGGTATATTAATCAATAATAATTTGAAACCATCTTACTGAATAATAAATCAATCCAACATTTAGTGAACTAAGTACTTACAAAACTTTTCATAATTATATAATTGAATTAAGTTTTCATCAAAACTTATTAAGCGAAAGGTCAAGCAGACCTATTCGTTTCGAATTACGGCAACGAATATCAGAATGCTCAACTAATCTATATTCTGTAAAATCTGGCGGATCCCGATGATAATGACCGCTTGAAAATCATTAATAGGATTAAGCTGGCAAATTGGATATTGAACATAAGCCAGCTAAGTTCGTGGTGGACACTGCAAGTACTGTAATTAGCAGTAACTAAGAGGATCGGAGTCTGATTAAAACTGGCTTAACTTGAACGGTCGCGTCTTATGTAAGTCTCCCTGCAGTGGCGGATTCAGGGCAGATCTGGTAGGGGTAGAGGTAAAGTTTTATCAAGGGAAGTATTTCTGTACCCTATGGTTATGTAGTACCAGAATTTGATTAGTCATGGGATTCAGCTGCTTTTGGGATATAGCCCCATATTTGCATACACAAATATAATAAAGACGTAAAGTAAAAGTTACTGCCTATAATCAACTCACTGCATGTCAAAGGAACTCATCATTGAATTGACGTTACCACGGCAATGATGGGTTTAGGCATAATTACCTCACTTATCAAATGTGCCAACCCAGGACCGATATAAAGATCAATATAATTTTGCAAGTTTTAATTCTTTTATAATGAGCCCCTTGGCCCTTCCCTGGATCCGCTACCGTCCCCCATTATTATATACAAGTAAGTTAGGAGGACCTTAGTGTTTAGGGACGGTTCAAGCAGTCCAAAGTTACCCTCTTTTTCACCAACATCATAATTAGCATCAGTCCACTGCTGGAAAAAGGCATCTCTAGTTCTTTGCGAGGTTTTTGCTATTATCACTACAATTGCCAAGCGAGTTGTTGATCGCAGTTTGGCCTAAGGTGGTGAGAAGACGCTGTTGATATTACTCGTATTACGTACAGGAAGAAAAGGAGTGGTGCTATTCTGATTCTGTGCCGGCAACACACGGCCTGTTTCGCTCTTATTTTTAAATACTTGACTCGGTTTAAGAGTATTGGTCATATGTGACTTGATTAGTATGCATTTAATCTTTGTTATAACTATACAAAGGACAGGTTCGCTGGAAAAAGTGGTTCGTAGTTTTTAGCATTAACTTTACTTAAAAAGCGTTTAATGTTTTTGTCAAACAACGACTTTTCAGTCGAAACCGAGCCAATTAACCAAACATGGCTGTCATTACCAGAATTTGGTCGTAATAAAAAAACATTAAAAAATCGTTTCTTTAATTTGTCCGAACCGGGGTTGGAACCCGGAATCCTAAGCGTACTACGACAATCGGGTCAGGTTGGGATATCTAGTATTGGAGCAGATTACAAAGGGACAAAAGATAAGACGCCCGTAAGTCCGGTCAGGTATGACCTAAAAAGCCTAGAGACCGCGTACTCTTGTCAATCGTCGGGTAGGGTAAGCCATTTATTCACTTCACTCAAGGAGATCTATTTGGCGAAAAATCTTGCTAGCTAACAGCACTTTTTCTCCTATCTAGATTATTAACCCACATCAGTCCATTACTGTACCTAGTCTTCCTAAAAGGAGGATTTGCCAACGTTGCCATGCTCGGTAGGCAAAGTTCTGTAATTTTCTCAATTGGCTTGGTGCCGTCTGTAAAGTCGTTTTTTGACAGAAACAGTAAACGATTTTTAAGTAATTTAATGAGATTACACTACAATGTGTATTCTGAGAACTAAAACCAGCAGTTATTGTTAGCATGTTAGAACATCCTAAAAGTTAAGGCCACTTATTAAGGTTTCGTTCTGATTTCCAAGAATAAAACCAATACTAAATGAATGGATTTAAATAAACAAGTAATACAAATATAAACTGATACATAAACTAATTTCGTTGAAGATCAAATTAATGCGTAAAAAGTGAGGGAAACAGTCAGAGCAACGTATTATTTGTTCATTTCACGTCTTAATAAAACATTTAAAAGTTTCAAGCACCTTTTTAAGGTTTGTTCTGATTTTAAAAATCAAAACTAATGGATTGATCAGTAGATGAGTGGATATGATTGAATAAATAAGTAATCTAAACATAATTTGATCAACAAACTCATTTTGTTTTAGATCAAATTAATGCGTAAAAATGAAGTGGAGCAACAATTATTTAAACTTCACATCTTTAGAACACATTTCAAAGTTTCAAGCACTTTTAAAGGGTTGGTTTTGATTTCTAAGAAACAAACCAATACTTAATGGATGGAGTTGAATAAATGAGTCTAAACTAAAATACAAACTTATTTTGTTGAAAGTAAAATTAATATCAAAATGGGTCTTCGATTCGAGGTCGAAGCTTCGTAGAATTATCAATTATATCACTTTTATTTAGATTAGTGCTGCTTGGCCATCAAAAAACTTAACTCAGCCTGTCGATAGTTTCAGTGGCAAAAAAGGTGGTCATATAGATTATGTAGGCATTGGTCAGCATGTGCTTCAAACATGCAGTAGTAAAATGCCTGTAGGTGTACAACAATATTATTTATAGGTTAAGTTAAGCGAAATAATACAGGCCAAAGTATAATAACTCGATTTTAGATAGCAAATAAAAAAAAATGAAAATCTGTTACATTTTAATCACTGTTAGATATACTTAGGTATTTGTGAAGATATTTCTTTCTCTGTACACAACCATAAGCACGGCTATTCGATAAAACAACGCTGGCTCACACCGTAAAGCCTTGAATAAAATCGACACAAATTATCTTAGTAGCTTAATGGTCCGAGCAGTTGCCTGGTAAGCGGAAAATAGCGGGTTCAAGTGTTCTAAGGCATTCGACATTTATGTTCAAGTATTCGTTTACGTAAGTAGAGAATCCTTTTACAAAAATGTCAAATATACGCAACTGTGTGAGGTGATTAGTAACACATCCCAGTTAACAATGCGACAGTTTCACAAGGCGATTATTTTATCGATAGATAGATCTAGAGTGGGCAACCTCCTACCAACACTAATTCGGAGCACTCAAATTTCGGCCTGGAGTAATCGGAGATAGGATATTGTTCTATCGGGCACACCTTTCGCATGCAAATGGGGGAATGAAGATTATCGTTAGTATTCTGTTTCTTAGCTTATTTCGAGGGTAATGTGAAATTCTTTTTCCGGGAGCTTTATAGTCGGCGGATACTATTTTTCGGGTTAATCTGATTACACGACAAAAAAGGTTTCTTTGTATGTAAAGTTAAATAACCACTATTTGTTTTGCCCCAAAGTTTGTTAGATTAATTTGCAGGACACTACCTATGTACTGTAAAGTATAGTAAAACCAATAGCCATCGATATATTATAAGCCACAAGCTCATCACACATATTAGTTTAACTTCAAATGTTCTCAATTAGTACGCAATGTTCTCAAAATGAGGTACTTTGAAGTCATCATGAATGACCGTTACTAAAACTTTTGCCTCTATCTACATATCTAATAAGTTTTCTTAAATATAGTGTTCAAAACGTCCTAGACTATTTCTATGTAAATTGAAATCTAAAATTTTCGGTAAATGTCTATTTTGATATCTTAATTCTACAAGATAATGTTTGTCAATCATAATGCTGTTAAATATTTTTTACAGATCTACTATTAAATATTTGTACAAATATTTCTAGGACTTGTCAATCCATTTCTGTGACAAACAAATTTATGGGCAAGCCGCGGCAAAAATATAGTAAATTATTAAACAAAGAGTGGTTCTTGCTTTTCAGAAAGTCATTTCCATAATCTTGCTAAAATGAAAATATTTTGTAACGCGAGCAGTGAATGTTTACAACATTGATTAACGGGTCGACTCCCCAGACACTTTCCGGTTTGTACAGAGTAATTTTTGTCCCATAATTATGTGTAAATCGGATACTTTAATAAAGCCAGCGTTGAATGTTAATTTAAAAAGAGGATAATTTGAAACCTTCCTCTTTTAACACTCGCTTGATGTTTACGAAAACCGGTTCACGATGTAAACAGGCGATTGGAGTAGTACTGAATAATTAAAGATCACAGCGTATGAAGGAACAGTAGGGTCGATCGATCCTTATACCCATCATCCAAACGATATACATACATACCAAGGTATGCTTTAGTTTGAATAGAGAATCACGTTTACTTTAAGATTTCGATGTGCACTAAGTTTTTCATACATTATTAATAAACATTTATGCTGAATATATTGGACCAATATTGGTAACTTGAATTAGATAAAGGAGGCGTTTTCCCTGCAGTGGATTAAAAGCTTTACTTTATTGTTACGTATTTGGTCACGTTAGTAAGACAATAATTATTGCCTATCATTTGTTAAGCTTGCTTGCACTTTACATACAAATGAACAAAACTCTGATGTAAAAGCTTAATAGCAGCAGTCTCTATTGTCATTTTTGGACATTAACAATATGTCAGCAGTTACCCATGTCCCCTTGCACGAAGACATAAATATTAAACTTTACATAAGGCCAAAATATGAGCGAATCTTTTGTATCATGTTGTATTGTGGCGGGCCTTTTGACTTAAATTACGGGATTATTGAGTCCTAACAATTAAAAGTTTCCCAATTCAATTAACAATTAAGGGTTAACGACGCAGCTGCCACTGATTGGACTTTCACATTAATTAATTTTGACTTAAAACGTGAAGGGCAGCTAGAGACCTGCTTTATAAGTTTTGAATCAACCTAAGGTTATGTTCGCGGTAACTGATTTTGAAGAGGTATGATTGCGGGTAAAAACTAACGTGATCAGCTTTTTCCGCCGCCATCATCACAGCCTACTACTGGGCGCTACGTTCAGAATTCTTCAAATGGAAGATTTTCCTATGATTGTCACGCTTGGCAGGGGGATTAGCAATTACAGTTGGTTTGTTTGGCAGTCAAAAAGTAGGTCGGAAGAAATACGCAGTTGCAATGAAAGATTTATATTTACGGATTTAAAATTCGCGTTTATTTTGGTTTAACCCAATGCAACGTTCCGAACACTACAGAGTTCATGGTGGTTCACGTGCAGATTTGGAAGTACGCGGTTCTTATAACAACTTTAGGTTGACATAAAAATGTTAGAAGTAGAGCTACTCACTTAACAATGTCTATCGGATCATGATTAAGTAATTAGATAGTTTAAACTGCTATTGTTTAAGTGCCATGTGGTGCCACCAGCCCTTCTCTTCCTATGATGTGTCGTAAGAGGAGGTTAAGAGAATGCCACCCAAAGAAGTTGGGCAGCAGCGTCTTCACTCCACTATTAGCCAAGCTTTTGCCAACCCGCAAGAGTGACAATTATAACAAGGTCCTCTTTTTCGAAATTGCCCGTGTCCAGCAATATACTTATAATAGGCTGGTAATGAAAATAATTATAAGTAATAATATTAATATAATATTTTTCAGACATGTAACACTGAGTCACACTGAGCCATCAAGTCCGAAATTAAGCTACTACTTAGAACTAGGGTGGCTATGGGTACTAGACACCGATAAACTTAATTTAAAAAAAAAATATATAAATAAACTCCCAGACAGCATAAAGTATTTATTTTCCACTATCAACCCTATGGAATGCTGCATGACCAATCTTATTGCTACTATTATTTATGCGAGTTTAAGTTTGATAACAGTTATTAATAGTACTAAGCAATAACATAAGATTTTTATGCTAGATATAATTGAAATTAATTTGTACTCAAAAAACTAGGAACCACGGTTTTCAATTAAAATTAAACTGGTAATATGATAACAACTGCTCTGGCTCTAGTTACAATATTTTGATCCCTTGAGAATGTTTATAATAGGGGTTAAAGTATGAAATTGCCGATTATTTTCCCATTTTTTATTTTGTTTATAGCTCTTAAGTATAGTCATATTATTGCGTAATTTTTTTTGTATTGTATCAAAAACTAAATAAAGTAACTTTTGACTAAAAAAAAATGCAGTACTAGTGCCTATTACTTCAAAGGAAGTCGTTGAAAAGACCCCTTACAATGTGTTAGCCGACCTTCTTGCTTCAATTAAGTATATTTGTATTATATACTTTGATTTTCAGAAATTTAAATACTATAATGCGTAGCTTTATAACCATCTAACTTTCACCTTTAATTGCATCGAAAACGGTTCAGGCGTTTTTAAAAAACTAAAAATTGTTAGTATGGAAAAATTACTTTTCTCGATTTCGTCCATACAAAACGGCAATTTCATACTTTAACCCCTAATATATCAAATCAATTAAATTTTAAAAATAAAATATATAGTTAATTGATTTAAGATAATTTTAAAAAGCCAAAAAATGAGATGTATTTTGTTCACCATTTTATAAAGTGCGTTAACTGATTAATTTATCTTTTCCAGACGGCATAAATAACGTAGATAAATTAAATTGATAACGATTAATGCCGGCGATTGTTTTAATTAAGGAATACCTTAGATAGCCGTCACTCCCTTAGGCACATAGCCGGTCAGATTGCTATGCTGATTATAAAGATATAACAGTATGCCTTCAGTTAGGTATTAGAACATTTCATTTACAACAATAAATTATTATGTTGCTTACCAGATCATTTAAATTAGTTTGTCTGCGAAATTGCTGCGATTTTAATCCCGATGTTTTGGTGAAAACTAACTTAGACATACAACTACTAAACTTATATATGAATATAATAAATGAGCTGCGAAATTAATTTAAATGTTTTTTATAGGACTGAAAAAAAGAAGGAAAATTTAATTATTCCATTATAATGACTTGTATCTGTCACAGAAAATGACAATTTCAGTATATTTGTAAACCGATTTTCGTAACTCAAGCCGACGCAGGCGAAACTGAGCGATTATAGCAAATCTCTCATCGAAAAGCCACGTGTACAGAACAGTGGACTGATATACAGAATGAAATTTTAACCACCTTCTAAATTTTAAATTAGCAATCCACGAGACAAAAAACAAATGACGTATTTTTTCTTATATTAGCCCGTTAGGGTGGAACCGTTTCTTTGTATGTGATGAGGTATCTGTACTAGTAGTATTATATTATCTGTGGTATAGCCCAGTACAAAAATGTCAAGTTAAAGCACTTAGAAAAGGTCCGCCAAAAATCTAAAATTTTTGATACCGCCTCCTAGCTACACTTCTTTTACGCGATGCGCATCTCATTCATTCATTAGGATACTATTAATAACTTTTTGATTGTCCCTTCATACCGTAACAGGCTTAGGACCCTAAAAAATGAAAACTATGTTGTGAAAAATATTTTTGGGTGAAAGCTTGATTTACATTTTTTTGCTTCATATATATCTCAACGCCCCGTTGGTCTAGTGGTTTAAATACCGGGCCAAGATCTCGGGGTCCCAGGTTCGATCCCCGGGTCGGGCAACAAAAAGTTTCGAATTTTCGAACGTTGCTCGGGTTTGTGATCACCAACCCGCATTTGGCAAGCGTGGTGATTATGCCAGTTCCCATCATTGCAGTGGTAACTTGAATTCAATGATGGAGGCCTTTTCCCTGCAGTGGGATGATTATAGGCTGTTACTATATGGGCTCTAAATACAATACTGAAAGCCTATAAAAATTTTTGAAGATGATGAAAAAGTCTCCCTGTATGTTGGTCTAGTGGTCTAAGTACCGTGCCAAAATCTTGATCCTTCTTTCGATTCCTGGGTCGAGCAACGAGAGTTACGAATTTTCGAACATCGCTCAGATTTGTGATCATAAACCCGCATTGCAAGCGCGATTGTGCCTGTCCCCATCATTGCTGTGGCAACTTAAATTCTATGATGGTGGCATTTTTGAGTGGGATAAATATAGCCCGTTACATTTTTAATGACATAGATATACAATGTGTTCTTTTTGATATCCCATAACTCTAGGGTTTTAAACAGACCATGGTAAAGAATCAAACTGCATATGAATTATTTTTCAATAAATATTTTTTTTGTTTAATTTAAAAAGTCACGACTGTTCACGACAAAAACACCCTTACCTTGTTATGAATGAACTTTTGAATGAAAACGATTTACTCGTACTTATTTATCAATGAAACACCCACACACGTAAATGTTTTTTACAAGTCACGCTCTCCCGCTACTTTACTACTACACTTTAGTGTAAGTTTGCCAACGTCTCGCAATACTAAAGATTCGCCATACTGGTTAATTTTTTTTTACACAATTTAACTAAAATTTATGTTATATTCGAAACTATTGATTTTTGAACCACATGTTCTAGGGCGTTTTATATAATTTTTACCTATATAACATAACCTTAGAGTTATGGGATATCAGAAGGAACACATATAGACATATCTGTAGTACAAGAGCGAGACAAGGGCATGAACATTCGATTCCCGGGTCGCGCTAAAAGAGTTTCGAATTTTCGGACATCGCTCGGATTTTTGATCACCAACCCGCATTTGGCAAGCGCGAATATGCTTGTATCCATCATTGCTGTGGTAATTTAAATTCTATGATGAAGGCCTTTGCCCTGGAGTGTCATGATTAGATATAGCTCATAGCCGATACATTTTTAATGACATAGATATATAGACATACCTGTAGTACAAAAGCGAGACAAGGGCATGTAGCAGCAAATTGACGAGGTGGTATCCAGCCGGCTGCAGGCCATGGACTGCATAGTTCCACCTGAAGGTGAGCACCGTCAGCGGCCGGTAGGACTTGTGGGACTGTTCCTGTGGACAAACAAACGTACAAATTCAAATGCGTCTATTTCGAATCATGTATGAATTACCCAGGTATCGCAATGTTATGAATCTAAAAGCATTCAATTACTACAATGAGGTTTTTTTCTTCTCTCACATAGAATTATTGTTGCATAGAATGACTACTATATCGTGCGGACAGAAACTGTGCTATGCAATGGGATACGAAATAGTCTGCCCTTTCTGAAGGTCTCATCTATCCTTGTATAAATTTTTATCTAAATTGGCTGAGTACTTTAGGCGTGCTAACGTAACAGACAGACAGAGCTACTTTCGCATTTATAATGGTAAGGGTATTTGTATTAAATTTAAAGCTTAAAAAGGTACCGAAAAGGCGAATTTCTCTGAGTCATAGAGTAAGAAATAAAGTTGTAAGCGTAAGTAACGTTATAAGAATTAGTAAGAAATACATAGTAAAAAAAAACACATTAGTTTTTAAACTGTTTTTAAGCAATTAAGTTGCTAGTGGCAGTAAATACAATTACTTGAATAAAAAAAACGATTGCCTTAAGTAGGACTTAAACCCACATCCTTTCACTTACTGAACGACTGCTTTAACTGTTTGAACTGCAAAGACATTCTTTGTGTCTCCCCTGGCTTACAGCGACAAGTCATACATCCATTCGATACAAACAATGTCTTGATAACTTACATAAAGCAGTCGCCCGGTAAGTGAAAGGTTGCGGGTTCAAGTCCCAACAAAAGCAGTCGATTGTTTTATTAAAGGAATTGTATTCTCACTCACTGATTTGATGTCCCAGTATTTCTTCATTACACAAAGAACCCTTTAGAAGAAGAGAAGAAATTCAAAACAATGTAGGCGTTAGTATTGTTTAAAGGCGGGGCGCGGTAATTGGCGAGTTTATTTTTAAACGTATGTATGTTTTGATAAAGTAAAGCTTAAATTGAATTCGATACTGTTGATATTTTAATGGGGACATCAATTAAGCGCTTTGCAGAAAAAGGGTTTTTGTTAAACTATGCTAGTAAAAGTGGATCTTTAATCATTTTTTAAGATCCGTTTCAAAGTGTTATACGGAATCCTTTTCTGTAACTTTATCTGGAAAGGGGTTGGAAAATGCATACTAATATTATAATGCGAAAGGAACTCTACCTTTTGTATTTATATCGATTGTACGTTCATCTTGATTTGGGATGATAATGATTATGTTGTTGTTTTGAAGAAAAGACTCGGAAGGTTTTTTATGGTATAGTAAAATGGTTACTCGTTGATCATAGGGAAACTAAGGATTTCTGGATTTTAAGAAGGAAACAAACCACACGTACACAACAACAAAGCATTTATTCAAATGTTTTATATACAATAGAAATATACCATGTTTTATATAAAAATATAAAAGATATTAAAAATTAGAATATTAAATTTACAAACTGATCACTTGAACCAATAACATTTAGCTTAACAAAACCAACAAACAAAAAATTCATATCAAATCATACGGAACCTTTGTTCATTCAATATCACATCACGCTTGACCATGTTAAATAAGTATCACATTTGACTATATTGAAATTCGGAAAATAGTGAATCGTAAACAACGGAAAAAGCGCAATACAATTGTGGACGTTGTGGTTATTGGAAATTAATTATTTCATAGGCAACGCGAAACATGTTCGTTTTTGTAAAACAATAATATTCATTGTTTGTGGTCAAATTAAAATATATAAAAAGAAAGAAATAATTAATTATTTGGCATCACACAACATCACTCATGGTGCACAAAAATATTAAAAAAAAACAAAAACATTAAAATATAAGACAAAGAAGGCAACGCTAAAAAGGTTTCAGTTTTTATCGTGGCAACTTATGACGACGTGCCACGACACTGGGAGCCTATAAGTTTTATAAAAATACAGAACAGTTTGAAAAAAGGATAAAAGGGAAGACACACCACGAGCTATGCATGCTAGTATTGATCATTATCGCGAAATAAAAACACCAACATCCCCCTATATTTATTTGCTTCGATGGATCGTATCAAAACAAATACGGCGAGAGAAAAATCGTGTTCACTCAGTTTAGTTCGACAAAGTAAACACTTTTATACTGATGATTGTCGTCTACATTTTATTTTCATCACTCACTGATATGTTTATGAAAAATGGTCATAATTAATGCTTGATCTATGGATTAATATTTTCTAAACTGTCTACAAATATATTCACAAATAACTACAAGTAAAAGCCAAACTTTGAGAAGTTGTGACAACAATATTTATTAGGTTTCCCATATTGTTGCCGTGATGAATGCTCGCCATTACTGCTAGTTACTGCCACAGTAAACGTACGGTAAGTAGGTTTCCTCACACACTACTGCTTGTTAGTAAACAAATATAACACATCTACTTTGCGTGTCCTACAATTAATTTCCGATCCCGGAAATGCAGAGAGTATGATTTAGTAGGTTCTATTGCTAGTCAAATATAAATATTGTTTAATTCTGGGCCCAAGAGAGAAAATAAAATGTGGAGATTACGAGCAGCTGTTATATCAGAAGTAGAGTTCATATACAAGTAAGGTAATCCATCAGTAAACAATGTCGCTACGTCAAGACAAATCAACCGCAAGAGAAGTGATCAAGCGCTTCAGTGTTCTTACTTCTCTGTTCGTATCGTTCAGTAGTAAGTCTACTCTATATAATTCAACTGTGTTTTCGCCACCACCTGACATGGAATTTCATTTAAAGAAGCGATGCTATATTGCCGCCCCACTCGCTAATTTTGCTCCACTATGAATCATGTTTATGAGACAGGCAAATTTTTGTGCGTGTACCTCTTAGGTCTATAAAACTGATTTATTTTTTTACCATATCGCGACTAATGTACGCGGCTACGTGATAAAATGGTACGGTTGGTACATAAGTAGGCGGTGTGCTTAAATATTTATGAACCTCGCGCTTGACGCCTTTATTAGTATTTCTAGTATTTTGGGGGAGTCACGATTAACTGGTTTATGTAGTGGTGTGCCAGGATTGAGCTCTTAGTCAGGGCAATTATTATTTAGGAAATGATATTCTCCAAATTGGCGTCGGTCTAGAAGGGGTGTGTCGTTTTTAGTCGTACTTCGGAAAGACTAACGCGGTCTTCTGTCGCAACATGGATGTTTTTAAACAATTCAAGCCATAAGCTGATTACTACTGTATGGGCGGCTTAGACGATTCTGAAATCTGATTATCTTTAAAAAAAGGCTTATCATAGGACAAGAACAAGATGATAAAGTTTTTTTTTGTAATAGGCTGCATGGACAACTCTGACATCAGATTATCTTTATAAAAAGACCATAGGAAAAACTGAATTATATTTATCTATTTAAAGTGACATAAAACCTTATTGTTGTCCTATGTTGTTTATTTTAGTACTTTTAGGGACTATCGTGACACCCTGTCCTACGTGGCACCGTGGCATACGAGGAGATTGTCCTGATCTGTGACATAATAATATGCTGAATATGTAATGATATCCATTCGCACTGAACTAGTAATAAGTACGTGGCCTACACGATCTATTTATAGCTTGTCTGATTAAGGGCTAGACCCAAGGAATCAGTTCTATTCGTAAGCGTATTTGATAAAAGAATAATCAGTGAGAAGCTTCTAGATAAGAGTGGCACATGATAGCAATTTTGTACTATTGATTTTAATATGAGGGTTTTTAAATATAATAATTGGATTTTAATAATTTCACTAGGAAATGTCCTTTATTTGGCCTACGAATATAACATTAAAACTAACAGAACATGTTTTATCTCACAACTCCGTCAATTAGACATCTAAAGTGTAGTGCAAACATGGCATCGAGATTATTTCCCGCGGAGACAACCCTGCCAGATGCTAACAGCTTCTTATATTTGTTCAAGAGATTAATGCCTAGGGCTGTCACCGTGTAATAACACGGCCCGGAGGCGGTGCGCAAGGACGCTGAGTAGTGATGTGAATTGTGAAGTGTTTAGTTCCGTACCTACTTTAGTACCGGTATTATATTGCACATATGTTCTACTATCTATTTAACATACCTACAAATAGGTTTAAATGTGCTAGGCATCGGGAAATATTCCTGGTCTAGCTCAAAAGATCTTTCTTTTTGAAATTATGATTACGTATTTCCACGAGGAGGTTTTTTGCTTACCTACTCCAATAGTAAGACGCTTTTATCTAATCTTGAAATTGTGCCATTATAGATGTCCCTTACCTTTAGTCGCTATCTAGTCTGGTGATACGATATGATAGTAGACTGATATAGACCAGTTCGCTGCTGGATGCTGGTCTCTCCAAAAGTAGGATTTTGCCATAATCACCAGTTCACCACGCTTGGCAGGCGGGCTGGCAGTCGTAGTTTGGCCAATGGCAGAGAGCATATGCTGCTGCACGTGGTTTTCTAGCATCTTTATTCATCTCTTACAACACCTTTAAGAAGAGAAATGGTAGGTACTCATCACTAGTCACAAATTAAATTGCATATTATCTTACCATTTGATCTATGCTAGATTGTTTTAGTATTTTTTTTAGTAGTTCACCTTATTTGCTCTGTAAGCTTTGGGATTATGTGGCTTTTTTCCTTCGTGTTAATAGTACTTTCTATCAAATAATACCAGGATACTGGTAACCTAGTACTTTCCTGGTACTGGTACCAGGAAGACAATTCATGCCCCATCATTAACCGCCTACGTCACCCCTCGCCCAGCAAGGACTGTGTGTCTGTCCCGTTTGTCACGTCACCATATTCCCTTGTGTCCTTATCGCCAGAGGAACGCGATATGTCACAGCGTTCTCACTGAAGTTGATGGAAGGGGAATGGAATAACGACTTTACACTTTGAATTTCGTTTCGATCTCGCTTACATTGCCTAGTAGAGTTTTAACTTGGTTAGATTATAGTCACTTTACTTGAATAGGTTTTTGGCTCGGATTAGTGTCTATTGGAAAAAGCAGTAGGTATTTAGTACTTTGTCACACGGTCAGCTCTCAGAATTAAGTCTGAACTCTGAAGAGGAGTCATAATGGCTATAGCAGACAATGTCTACGAAAGAGTTAGGAGAAAATAAAATTAACAATTCGAATCATTTGTATGTAAAACTTCAACAGGGCGTTGTGTTTCCGAAAAGTGTAAAGAAAGTATTTCATTGTTAGCTAAATGGTTAAAGCGCCGCGTCCGGCATACGAGGAGATGCGGGTTCTCGTTTGAGACATAATTTTTCAAGTTTAAATACCCATATAAAAATTATAATTTAATTGCTTAAAATATTATACAGGGTGAAATTTTAACCACTTTCCAAATTTTAATATAGCAATCTACGAGGCAAAAATCAAATGACGTATTTTTTCTTTTGGTATAGCAATTTTAAGTACAAAAATGTCAAGATAAAGCACTTAGAAAAAGTCCGCCAAATATCTAAAATTTTTGATACGGCATCCTAGTAACACTTTTTTTACGCGATGTGCATCTCATTAATTCATTAAAATAATATTCATAAGTTTTTGATTTTCCCTTTATACCTTAACAGGTCTAGAACCGTAAAAATTGAAAACAATATCGCGAAAAATATTTTCTGGTGACAACTTGATTTACATTTTTACTTCATAAATAGGCTCTTAATACGATACTGAACACATATAAAAATTTTGGAAAGTGGTTAAAATTTCATCCTGTATAAAGTATTATTACAAAAATTATAAATAACTACTTTATCACCCATGACACTGCCCGTGTGAACTCCATGTTTAAGACACGTTGGGGGAAACCTGTGTCCAGCGGAGAGATACAAAATAGCTTATTTGTGTCCTTTCTTTAATAAGTTTAGGTGTAAAAGCGTTACAGATAGACAGACAGAGTCACCAGCATTTATTATATTTGTAAGGATTTAAGGTCTAATTTAGATAAAAAAAGTTAAAACCCACTTAATAACAAGCGATGTAGTAGATTATAACGTCATACCAACAGAAAAGCCTTTGCTACATTAATGTGACATTTCAACTTAAAAACTTCAAGACAAAATACACAGAAGTTTTTTTTTTCAAAAGCCCACGCCGCCTTGTACGGCAGAACCGCCTTAAGCTAAAGGTCGTCTTTGACATAGCCCCCACTCATGTTTCAAGCTGTTATGTACAAATAGCAATTTAGGTCTTTTATCATGATGGGGTATAAATATTTGGTACCAAAGCCCTTGGGCAATGATTGAAAATATTATTTTTAATTTAAGTACATCGAGTACTATAAATAACTTGTTCTTTTTTCGGATAAAAAGAAACAGGTAAAAGTATAAACTATACCTCTATTTTTCTTCTTCTTCGGCTTCTATATCCAGGTTTACTAATATGCCGATGATGTTATAAAATAAATGGATTTGTCGAAGAACTTGTAGAAATTTGTATATATTTTAATTTAGTTTTACCATTTTCGACGTAGAAAAATATAAATTGAACCTTAACACAGCAATACAAATTCTATACACGCTGTCCAAGAACCGTCAGTAATACAATATTGCGATTCTTGAAAAGAAAACAAGAACGCTTACGAATTCAGTATCTGCCATCGTAGCCATGTTGATCAGCGATTGTTCGAAATGAGGCCAAACTGGATTGGGAACAATCGGTTTAGGTGGGCCCACATAATATTATAATATCGAAGGTGTCAAAAGGTTCAGTCACGTAATGATGTGTCAGTCCTCTGTCACAGTTTAGAAAAATACAGTAGGTTCAGTTTCTATTGGACAGGTAAAGCCGGTTAAGTTATGATACTTAAGTCCAGCTGGACTAAGCTACACGTTTATGCTAAGCTGCACAAATAACAGTCGATCAATACGGTGTACATGACAGCAGTTGCTTTAAGAATGATAAATGTATAAACGTCTAAGACTATCTTTAAATCAGGTAATAAGATCTATCTTGAATTAACAAATAATAATTTTCCTTAAAAAAACGCTGACCAAAAGACCAAAAAAGAAGCTGTCTACCTTCTTTTTGGAGTAGCCTAGTACGATACCCATAGGAAAAAAAATTATGTTGCAATTGTGTTTATGTGCCAGCAACATATGGGTTAGTTTGTTCTTTATTAATTATCTTTTACCCTCAAAATATTCAATCCAATCTGCACTACTAGTTGTACTGTGAAATCGAGTTATAATCATTTATTTATTATGGCGTCTGTGTTTTAGCCCTAAGCAAGATCCAATAAAATCATAGTGTATATAGAACTACCACACATATTTATACTGTGTCCCAGTGAAGCGTAGCCAGAAAATTGGATTCCTTTATTGATAACAAGTGGGGATGTCAAAGGATTAGATGGCGTTCCGTTACAACTGCAGAACGGAAACGCGAGGTACAGCTAACAAGATTAAAGATATTTCTAAGAATACTTTAAGTTGGAAACGTGTTTCACCTTTTTGCTTCAGTTTTTTTTTTTCAAAATGATAGATTTAAGCTGTTTACAAGTATGACGAAAGAACAAGAAAGTGTCTCACCAACTTGTCGCATGGGTCACGTTCAATGGAACAGTCGCGGCATATCTGGTTTGCAGATTTTGTGGTTTCTTAAATTTTTCCGGGTTATAAAACTAATTATTAGAATAGTTTTACAGTCTCAGTTACCTAATAACTGACACCCAAATCCACAGCACAGTGTCCTCCGGGTCCACGATTTGCAATTTAAATTGGGTTCTTAGATGTCTTTGTATACAAGGATAATCGTTTGTTGGTGTCACATTACATTAATTAGATAAAAGTCGTCTAATGTGGACGTTTAGGAATGAGGTTCCGACATTGGTTAATGACCAATAAAGTAATAATAATATTTCCGCATTCGGAAATCCGCTGAACAATTGAATTTCGACAAAGGAATAACATTAAAGGCTAATAAACAGAAGACGAATATATGTATTACATTGTTTTGGTCTACAGTAAGGTTGCAAATGTTCCATTTACATTTTTCGTACATACACGAAAAACGCATATTCACAAATTTCGGTCGGCAACAAAAGCTACCAGCTCTCTCGTCACGCTCTAACCACATAATAAAAACAGGACGCAAGAAGGACCGGCTTATTAAATTTTTACAGTTGACGCAAAGTATAGTTTATTGAATGATTTAAAACTTTGTTGTTTAAAAAAACAACAATGAACAAATCAAAATATTTTTATTTTATATTTTATTAATAAACAGCATTTTATCTCTGAAGGAGATTATTTAAAAAAAAAATGTTTCTATGCACAGCCATTAACAGAATACAACAAAAACATTATATGATTATTTTACGACATCACAACTCACCATTCTATGGGCGCCCTTCCTATTCAACGACTTTCAAGTTTAACATGACATTCCCCGAATTTTTATTCGATATTCTTTTTTAGTGATGATTTGTCAAAAACATTTTATCTCTTAACTATCATAGCTACTTCTTCAAATGATCCGGCAATTGCTACCCCTCCTTGGCAATTCAAATGTATTTAGCAATATTTATCTATTTATTTATAACCCTACTGCAAAATTAAAAGCGAAAATGTTACAAAAAGAGGAGCACATAATGTCACAACATAAACGTATGTTGAGAATAGAATTAATAGAATTACTCTAAGCGAACCCATTGCATCTATTTAAGTTATGTCCAAACATTGGAACTTGGAGTAAATAAAACTCAATGCGACCCGCAAAGTCGAGCTCAGTTTGAATGTGGCGCCCGACGTGGGGCTCGCGATAAACTTTTTTCATTTGTCTCTGATAACATGGCATAAATGATTACAATAAACATTGAGTATTAAACATTTATTAAGTAGTAGGTCCGATAGAGGTCTATTTTGTGATAGATATCTTTAAGACACTATTATTTAGTATTCACAAATACCAAAATGTAAGAGTCCGAAAATCTGGTACCTATTTTCCTTTTGAGCGATTCTCATTTGAAAATCAAAGTCTTAAGTTTAAGATCAGTATATAAACTTGAAAATTTTTTTTATATACTGATATTATAAGTGCAATTAAGTTGCTAAAATATCAAATAAAGTCTTAAGTTTAAGTCCTAGAAGCTAAAGTCGAAAAACAATTTTAAGAAAAAAAAAGACAAAAAGAACTAGCTGTTGCCCGCGTCAATTTCTGTTATTATGGTCGCGATTGGGTATTTTATTTATATTTATATAGGTATTTATTGGATAAATTAAACCGTTCACGCAGCGCACGCAACGTACGCCTTTAAATATGAATAATTTTCCCCGTGTTTGCAACGCAATGTTATATAGCCGAAAGCCTTCCTCGATAAATTGACTATCCAACTCAAAAATTTTTTTTCAATTCGAACAAGTACTTCCGGAGATTAGCGCGTTCAAACAAACAAACAAACAAACAAGCTATTTAGCTTTATAATAAAAGTATAAGATTATGTTAAACCTTTTCGTTCGGGAATTCGAGCATCCACAACTTTAAGTTATTCATTGCTTTTCTCATAATCATCTTAATAAAATAGAGTAGTGTTTCCCAAACATTGTCCTGCCATGGCCCGGTAATTTTCACACTGCCCCTTTGTGACCCACTTAATACTTTTAAACCCATTAAGTAAAATAATATACATTTATCAATAGTAGAAATACTTTTAAACAGTATTTTGTCACTAAACTTTAGAGCTAAGTATGGAGCTGCTGCTTATTTTTTCCTTACTTAAGAATCCAAGTTCGTGGAAAATGACGAAATAAGTTTTTTTCGATCGGAATGTTGCGACCCGGTATTTTATTTTGATGGCCCGGTACCGGGTCGTGACCCGGCTAATGGGAAACGCTGAAATGGAGGATAGGTTTCAACATTTGAATTTATGTTTCAATCAAATTAGCAGTATGATTGAAGCATACACGTATTCGGGCTAAAATATACAGTAATTTACGAGTCATTCATTGCCTTACCAACATTTTCACTTACATTACTGGTGGTATCTTGCATTCAGTAAGGAATTTGATGTCTTTTTTCGATGGAGTTGTTACGAATTTTTATTTTACTTCTACTTCTATGACATAAAACCCATTTTATTTGCTACGTTTGTAGTAACTAAATTACATATAGAGGTCACATGAAGCACTGTATGACATATTTTATGTTTGTCTCCGGCTCTGCATGTGACTATACCTCCCTCTGCCAAATCGTTTTAAATAAGGTCACATTGTGTTTTATTTGCCATAAAACTTGGATTTATCTCTATGCGAAATGTTGCCAACTAACTATTGATAATATTAGGTTTAGTGAATTCTTATGGTGTTTTCTAAGAAGTTATCGCAACGGCGTGAAATGTATTTTTGCGAAAATATGAAGGCTCTAGCGACATAGTATTAGCACGTAATCATCGTATTACCAAAAATCTGTCAAATCGCGTAAAGCGCAGTCGCTTTGTTACCGGTCTGATTTTTAAAATAAATCAAGTAACTTAATCTCGTGTTTTTATAAAACTAGGCTAATTTAGTGCAGAGTACATTAGAAATTGTACATTATTTGATATTACGATAATTTATTTTTGAATAAATAGAAAAACTTATTCAAGTTACTTAGTTATTTTAATAAGAAGGTCGTTGCGTTCTTGGATCTCATAATCAAACACAATTGACTTCGCATTGCGCCAGGCCAAGTCAGAATACCTCAAGAGGGTTGATTACGGAATATGTCCGATTATGTCTGTCACTTATGAGTGGTTAACGAGCTGACTACATCTGTCTCTTTCTTACATGCTTACTTGCCTACATACCTGTACGCAGCAATTTGTCATCGTCTGTGCTCCTCAAATTAGGAACGACATTAAAATATTTTCCCTGTTTATCTAGAGACACTTTTTTGTGAGACAAGAGTAATTCTCATTCGTGAAAAGACTTTGATGGATGGTCTAAAAGAATTCAATTTGCGTTACTCAATGGATACTTTGCAACGTTCACGGAACGAGCTCTTATCGCGATTGCGAAAATTATGCTAATTTCAACGTTTGCTGTTTATGCTGATACGAGTATTTATATAAGAAATAACTAAAGAAATCTGGAACATGAACAAGTAGTTTAATATTATTGCATCTGACTATATTGTAGTACAAAACTACAATACGCAATACCTGGTTAATGTTCCGAATAAACCGGTTGCCAGAGCCTTTAGTTTTAAATTCGTCGTAGCCGTAGGTATATTCTGCATACAATTATATTGCAGTGCAATCCTAGAAGCCTTTATGATGATGGCTTCTATTGGAAAAGTAAATGTAAATCAGTCACAGAACCCAATCTGTTTCGTCGATTGGACATTAAAAAATAATAAAAGTCTTTTAGTTTGCTTCATCAAGATCGTATGAACTCGCGCTGACTGAAAAATAATATCCGATTGCAGATTGGCAGCTCCGGTAACCCTTTGCCGTGACAGTGCTGATTGATCGTCGGGATATTTAATTTTAACGATTGACGAGCAGCCGCGCGTATCGCGCGTTTAAAACTCAATCAATAACGCTCGGATGCGGGAGTTGGCTGTTTCAGATATATGTCTTTACTCCATTCGTATTTTATGGGACGTTATAGCCCCACTTTCCCTAAAGAGCTCTTACAATATTCTTTAATACTTAATTGGTTTAGAATTATAATAGCCAGCAAGAACTAGTCTTATTATTCAACAAAGTATGGCAGTACACTTTCATATTATGTTTTCAGCTGTATCTTTAAAAATACTAAAAAAAATTAAGTACTGATTCAAAAACTCTGTTACTCATGTCCTATTAACGTAGCACAGACCATATCCCGTAATTAAATTGTTTAAACCTTAAACAGCAGAACATTAACATTTAAAACCTTTTAAATTATCTAACAGTCCTTTGCACGTTACTTCATTAGATGACAAACGGTCTACATTTAACGGTTTATTTCAGTTCTTTTTTACAGCCATTTCAGCCTCCGTAAATAGAACTTCAACAGCGTTTTCCTTGTTAACAACCAAGTTTATTAGCGAAGGTAGGCACAGTTTAAGGTTTAGAACACAATCAATGAACGAAATTATGGCGGGGGCGGCGCAGAGCGACAGCGAGTTAATTCGTTTAACAAGAAAATAACGCTGTGTATTACAGATAAATTGGAGCTGACTGTAGTTACGGTTACGACCTATGAGGATTGTTGTAAAACGTGAAACGAACAAATCTGCAAAAGACACATCTTGGATACAAAAATAACACTGTTCAGAACATTGATTCTCTGGGAACATTCATACCTTACTATCTTACGAATTATGATTTTCTAATTATAATAATATCATAAATGTTTGGGTGGATGTTTTTTTACTAATTCATGCAAAAACGGCAAGCAAAGCTATCTTAATGAACATTTTCACAAAGATAGATTAGAGATTAAAATCACACATAGACTACTTTATTTCGATGGTTCCTGTCAGATGGTTCTAAATTGAACAGTTTTTCTAGATAAACGGTTCAATTTGAATTACAAACTAGGTAATAATGTAAATACCGACTTCACGATTGAGAAGAGTGAAGATGTTTATCCTAAGTCTGTCGCTTGAACACATACTCCCATTACTTTGATGAGTATATTTTATGTGAATGAGCTTTTATATTACTGAACTAAATTAGGTATACAAGTTCTAAGGTTTGTGAAAAAAGTACTTTGTAAAAGCAAAAGGATAACACTTTTCCTTTTCAAACACTTTAACTCTAACATCGAAGATACATTTTCGTTCGATCACCCTAAGACGATCTCAAAGAGAACACCCGACTCGGAAAATGATATTCCGCCACCCAATTTATTTTGTATTTGTAATCTTTTGACCTACCTCCTAGCGACTACTCCGGCGTTCTCGGCTAAGCGGTCTTTTCTTACAATATTAGCATATAAATTAAATACTCGCCCATTTTCACTGGCAAAACGACGACCGGCCGACCTCGCGGCGATTAAGTTTTTAAGATAGTGGCAAATAGCTAGATCCTATCTGCCAGATATGATCCCATAAAACAAGCAATTTGAACCTCTACGTCCACACAACTAAGAACCTTTTTCTTTAATATTTGATAACCGGAATGCTTAGCCTACACTTCCACCTATAAACATTGCTTCTATTATAAAATTAATTGTAGCTGCTACTTGCTTTTAAATATTATAATGAAGTTACCGTTGGTTATAACATATAAAAGCGTGGGAAACAGCCAATCTTCGATGAATAATAGCAACTTTAATAGGATGTTAAAGCTGAGTGTCTGACTTTTAATCGGTCTCCAGGGTTATTACGTAGATCTAAATATTTAGGCGTTAGTAATATTAATGGTGCGTTTATTCGTAGTACACATCGTTTAACTGATAACTTTAAATATTACAGAAATCAAGTCATAAAAAACATATCAATCTACCGTCAGTGGAAAGCTTTATATAAATTTGTAAAGTTAAATAAGTTTGATTCATACTTGAATATCAATCAGCAACCGAATAAATTGGCAATACTCAACACGGAAAAGCCATAGATCCCGATCAGATGCCCCATTTCAATTCCACAAAGAAATCAAACATCACGAAAAGTTTGTTGTCGATCAAAAACAAATTGCCAGAAGTTTGAGGGAAAAATTCAGCGTTCGCCGTAAACGGGAAAGTGACTGGCAATGTTTGATGACTGGCACGATAAAGCTGCAATGGGCCATAAAGCCATTAACAATAGTATTTGTACGGGGACTGAATACGCAATGTTACTGTGTTTTGAAGAATACGGTGGCGTCTCCGAGGCTAGACTGACGAACAATGAAAACTGTGGAGACTTTGCTTTGGATACATTTATTGTAGGTAATGTATTTTTTCAGATTATGAATCTGTTTTATTTGGCACCTTGTTATCCTCATCAGCCTGCCTCAGTCATCAAGAGTAAGATTTTTTAGTAATCACCTCACTTAACAGTTCACAATCACCAGGGGAGTTTTGTCCAGGTGGAGAGAAAACGCTGCTGCCCGTTGTCTTTCGGCAGTACTCCTTTAGTCTCGTGTTAATTCAACACCCATAAAGAAACTGGAATTGGACCACTAGAAATCACTTACCAAATAGTTTTTAACTGAGCTCTATGTCTTGGTATTCCATTGGATTTAATTATATCAAAATATTTCCTGTTTTACCACATTTATAAAATACCTTTACATTATACTAAATAACAGTTTTAGAAATAAATGTGTCAGAAAATTTAGTGTTAGTCATGGCAGCTAAAAGTAGTCATGGTACAGTAAAAATTCAGTCACAGTACATAATTCATTTTTTATTTTCATATAATTTGTATACAATATGGGATGTGGGCAACAGATCTGGCAACCTTGTTGTTAGACCTTCACAGTCATTTTTACTTTCTGGTTCTTATCTGTGACTTTTGCCTAGCAACAGGGTTGTATGAAAAATAGCTTTTGATTATGTTCTCGGTTTGGTAGACATCACCTTGTAATATTGTAAATAGTAATTTTAATACATTTATTCTATCTTTATAACGTGGTTTCTTTGCTACGTCACATTTTTGGCTCGCTTGATTTAGGTAAAAATGCTAGCTTATGAAGATTCATGCAAGATTAGAAGCCGCTTTCGGAAAGCAAAGTACTGGACCAAGACGAATCATAAAAACATATTATGATGCGGTGGCCATATAAAAATAAACAACTAAGATGTTACTAACATCAATTTCACAATAAAGCGGCTCATCTAAAGTCATAACGCAACTCATAACCGAACATAATCTAAAACACCGAGCTACCCTCCAGGCTCCGGGCGGTTCTGTATCAAATATCGAACTACCGGCACCCCTGAGATACCATCGCATCATTGCCTGAAAATTATTGTTTTATTGCCTGCAGCGATACAGTATATTTTATTAAGGGGACAGTTCCGAAATTAGTTGCGAGATACGAGTGTTTTTAACTGCTTGTCTGCAAGATAAAACAATTTATGACGCAAAAAGGATGGCCGATGGAAACATCATATTACGAATGCGACCTAATTTGAATAAAGTTATCTGTATTTTTTTTTGTGTATTGTAATGTTCGGATACCGGCCAGTATTTTATTTTCTTCATTCTGATAAAATCATTCTCAATTCTGCGGGCCAATTTAATTCTGACATAAAGCGAAGGTAATTTTCACCTTTACAAGCTAATTCGCTTGTAGCACGTCTATACGATATGGAATACTTTACGACACCAAACTTATTAAACTTAAGTAGTCCCTGACAAATTACTTTGCCTCATCTGTGCTACTAAAATGCTTTCATGTGCATAGAATCAAATAATTGTTCCTACCCAGAAGAATTGGTTATACAAAAGAAGAACAAAAATAGCATATTCATTAGGGGATGAAGCCATATTAACTTAGGTAATCAGTTAGTCACATATAAAACTAATTGCTTTGATTACTTATTGCGCTAAGCAATGATGAATGAAATGAAATTGTCGTTAGCTATTTTATGTTTGAATTCTGAATAGCGTTTTGAATGATAATTGTTCAAAGGCACCTAACTGGTTCGATTGGCAAAGCATTCCTTGTCCACGTCTGATCGCTTTGTTTCACTCGCATACCTTGAGACGAGAGGCACACGGTCTAACTGGCAAACCGTGACCGCAGACTTGCATAGGCGTAGTTGAGCTTGCATTGAATGGAGTGTTTCGACGCATGTCATTAATTGCCCTCATAATACCTCTAATAAACCAGAACCATTACTATTTATTAGAATAGATTCATGTAGTGCAGTATAATGGGGACTACCGTTTCTTTGCTCACCAGTTGGCGCCACTGTAGACTGAGGTCCGGAGTTATAGCTGTCAAAGGCGATTGGCGCCGAAACAAAGTGTTATATCTTGAATCTAATTAAGGTTATATTGTTTATAAATAACTATCTTGATATCAACAAACTAACTTCTGAAATAGTTGCTCTTGAGGCCGCCTATTTTTGCACTTTTTCCTAATTCCACTTTTAAAGCGTTCACATTAATCGCCAAATAATCCATATTTGCGATATTTTACGAAGGAGATCACTTTCCAGCAGGTAAATTATAGAAATTATAATTTATGCAACAAATTCCGCTAAAACCAGTACAAAGTGAATGATAGTGGACCTCACGCGACACTAGCGCCTCTAGTGGCAAATTCACTAGCGATAGCCCCCATTGGCACCAAAAACAGAATCTATGCTTCCCATGCAATTAAACATGACAGGCCGCGCCGCCGGATGGATCTTTTACGTCGAAGAATTGCGGAAGCCATAGACGAGTAACCTGGAGAGGCTGCTAAGTTCTTTTCCTACGGCTCCGTACAATTTCCATTGTAACAACTACACTTTTACACTGTATTTATAAAAAACGAGTTTGCTAGTTGATGGCTTGACATGTATTTAAACACTTGAAACAACGCGCATGCTTCCGCCAACTATTGATGATTTCGGAATTTTCAATAAACATTTTATTACTCCGAGAAGTCCAGTCTAATAACACAGGCATTTGACATTCTTTGAAGAAATGATAAACTCGAGAATTTTTATATTTAGAAATCTTGAATGTATGCCATTTTTATATGAGCATGTCGAACAGATATGTCTTAAGGCGAAATGTTGGCGGAATGTATTGGAAATAAATTATGTATTTTCTGTTTAGAAAGCAAGTCTGGGGAGAGTAAAAGGTCAGGGGGTGGATACTGTACTTATAAAATGTATAAATAAAGCCAATAAACAATTTCTAAGCTGATCTATTCCCGGTTACATTTTGACAGTCTAAGGTAGAATTACAATAATATCCCACCACAGACTATGTCCTAAGTTTTATTCCAGTAAATTTTCTACAAAGTGTTAAGTATATTTTATTATCAAAATCAAATAAAAGCAAGATAAAGTTAAATACCAAACACATTTCAGTTGGAACTTCCCACAACATTGTATACAGGTAAATACAAAATGGAACCGACAATGTACCCGTCGCCGGCATCACACATGACGCTCCAAATAGAACGTGAACACGATACAATAAACTGTTATTCTCAAATATCTCAACCGTAACGAGGTGAAAATCTAAAACAAAAACGGTTGTCGAAACACTAATAAAAGTTACGTTGTTATCGCAACCTTTGAAAGCTCAAAACAACGGTAGACCTCTGTTTACCGAATTAGTCTAGCCTCGTAGCTTGTGTTGACGTAATTTTTGCTCTGGTACTTTAACATAATTTGTAGTCTCTAGTTTTGCCAGAGTTGGCCTCCCAACCGAAACACCCTTGAACGAATGAATTTATGATGATGTTATCATACGAATTTGCAAACTTTCATTGTTTTCTCTTCTGAAAATTAAACTGTTGTTTTTAAAACAGTAGCAATTCAAACTTCATAACTTTCCACCGTGCAAAGTCATTATCTAGAAGCATGAAAAACTAAATACATTATAGCATGATGAACAGAAATGGACTTGTATGGAAACCAGTACACCTCCTTGGGAGACACTCGATCAAAATTAAAAATGGTAAGTACCTTTGAATCCTTTTAAGATATAATATCTCGTAGAACACGTTAATATTTCCAAGCAATGTACATGTTGTGGCGGGATTACACCCGATTCCGATATGCAACGCCAAAGCCATTAAACATTTGGCAAGCTGAGAAGGAGCGTTGTTTGGGCGGAAAATCCTCATTTATCACTCGCGTATGTTGTTAAATCACATTTTGGGAGCAATTTATTGTCATTTTCAATGTGTACGGAGTCGTTACACAGTCGCATCAAGTTTGAATACTCAGTATCTGATCGTTAATCAATAATTTTCACTCGTTTATTGCCCGTTAGGAACGCTGACTCAGCAAGAACGGTTGTCATGAACAAACTCTGATGAGTTCACTATAAAAACGTTATCCAATTACCGTAAAATATAAATAAAAGTAACTTATTATACCACTTTTTGATTTTGTTTTAAAAGGAACTAATTTTTGAAATAAATAGGATAGTATTAGAAATAATGCATACTCTAATAAATTATGTCTCATTAAAGCTAAGATAGTTTATTAAATAACATAGATGAAAAATAACTACGTAATTCCTTGTAGTAACATCCAGCAACACTATAATTGGCGGTTATTAATTTAATAAAATTAGAAAAAATATAAAACTTAGTTTTATAGTCTTTTATAAAATAAATTGTCATTAATGAAATAATTTGGTTTTTGGGTCGGATCTGGAAGGACGGGAGGAAGGGGGTGTTGTATTAAAATGTAAGGTCGATGACTATCACGAACACATTTCAACACACAACTACGTCATTTTACCGATTGATGGACGCAATCATAAGCAGAGAATAAGTTTGTCATATCTGCAAATGTATCGAAACCTAATACGAAACCAATTTGCGAGACACGCCGAAAGCATACACAGCTGATGTTGTTTGTGGCATATTCCATTATCGTCTTTTAGGAGTGGGGAGACGGTTTATAATGGTATGCGGGTTTTGACGTAATAGAGATGCGGGTAAGTATCGATCTCGGAGCATATCGGCACAGGATCCGATTATACCCGTAATTTTCAAGCATTGGGAAACAATCTTTTTAATCATGGTTAAAGAGACCGAATAACCAAGAAGTGGCAACTAAGCACGATATTAGGCCCTTAGAGCTCCGTTAAAAGTACCAAGCCATTTTGTGTTCTAATTGTTTTCGCTTCATAACATAAACACTTATTATTTATTTTCTTTTTAGTTCCAAGGCACCTAACAATTGTTTGCAAAACATTGATTTATTTTAATTATTATTTCAATCAACTAGCTAATTCGTGAGCTTGTTGCTTGAAATTTTAAGTAGGATAAATCAATAACATTGTGTTAATAAAATATAATGTTTGACATTTGTTGTCGAGTCATTTTTACTAAGGCTCTTATTAAACTTTTAATATTTATTTCTGAGAAGTTACCGATACTGACACAATTATGTTTATTCTATGATGGGCGACAAAAAGAGAATGCCACATAGTATTTTGTGCCATGAATGAAGTTTATGTGCAGACACATTATAATATTTAATATAAGATAGATATATTCAACTTGGCAAAAACTAGTACCTATAGCGAAAAGTTGCAAACTTTTTATTCAACTACTACTAATAAAATACATAATTCTAAGCTACATATTACAAACACCTCTATGCATTTTGATTTAAAAAAAAAAAAAAATGTGTATTCTTATACTGTAATTTATTGTCATTTTATAAAATACTGCGTTAAAAATCGATACTATGCAAAATAATTTTAGACATCTCTACGTCAGAGGGTAAGTATGGAATGAGGATGAGGACTGGGGTGCTTAGCCGGAGTAATGTCTCCCCGGAGGCGACACGATCCGCGGACAACTTTATCGGGATACGCATTTGAAAGCGGGAGACGGGAGACCTTAGAAAACTGTTTAGACCGCGCAAACGGGAGAGTCGAGTTGCTCGCATTACTATTTTACTTAGTAGGTGTAAAGCAGCAACGTAGCACGAAACTGTATTTATAGAATGAGCTGCCTTAACTCTTTCACAATACAGAGTACTTAGCGCGAGTTTCACAAGATCTAAGTCATTGAACGCGTTTGCGTAGTTTTGTATGACACTGATGCAGCGCCATCTAGTTATAATTTTTTAAAGCTAGTTAAATGTCGTACTAATTCACATTTGTGCATCGATGAGTTTGATCGATCAAAACTCCACTAAGCACAAAGGTTGAAACGATTGGGTTTCCCAATTATCGATAAACAGTAATCGACAAGGTTCGTTCGCCCGGTATCCATATATAAGTAAGTTTTAGCATTGCACAATCATGCTCAGGAAAGCAGTTATACGTATTTGAAAAACAATTCAGGAATTACTCCAGATTTTTCATATACACTTTATTTAGTGTTGTATTATGTAGGTATGACTGAAGATCTGCTTAGCAGCGTACGTTTAGGTATTTAGACTGTTTGTTTCACTAAAATTTTGCTAGTTACTTTAGTATATGCGTTACAATAAAATAAAAATTCCGTTGCAAAGGTCAAAGGTTCATAAATAATATTTAGGTATATCGTCAATTTAAATTAATCAGTAGGTAATTAAATTAAAACCCGAACAGTACGAATCAATAAGATGCCAGAAAGAGAAAGAATAATGATGACAATAACGTTGATGTTGATCAATTAACATTGTCCATTGATTGCATTCCAATCTTCTTTTTGAATATGTATAGGGATAATTTCAAAGGCAAATTGTATCCTATATAATTTTGAAGCAGTTCATTATTTAAAAAAAATATGACCTTTTTCAGCTAAAGACACATTCTCCTCGAAGTCGTATTGGACATTGTAATACAAAAAACCTTACTAAAGACCTTATATGTAGTATTACGGCTAACCATATAAGTGTGTAGCCCATAAAGCTAACGCACAATGATAGCCCACACCACATAGCAAAGGGTACTTGACTCACATCTGTTGTTTGGTGTACCATTAGTCCATGAGGTTACACGCATCAGAGCTCTAAAACACAGGTGCTGCATGTGAATATTTACTAATTAATGAATTAACGGAGCGAAAGGCAAATACCGTTGTTTAGTTATGCGATTCATTACACAGAACAAATTAGAGTTTCAGTATTCTCCTTCTGTTAAAGGCATTAACATAATTTGGGAATTTCGTAATATTGTACTGGATTTTCTCACAGTTCAGTTAATATGCGTTTCTGGGAAACTGTTCTGTAATTAAGCTACACGTGAGTAAACATTATAGATATGCCCTCCTTCATAAGACAATCAATGCTGCAATTCGTTTTAGAATGATAGCCTATGCCTAACTATCGAAAAAATAATATTTATTGGGATAACAAAATGGATCAGAAGTATAAAGAAAGTTGAAGTTAGCGCATATCGCTTCAGTGTCACCAACACATGAGAAAAAGTCACCGTAGTTTAATTACCGTCATTATTTTAACAATCTTAAATAATCAGTAGTTCATAGAAAATTATATTTACTATTGATTCTAATCAAGAATCAATAGTTAATATAATTTTGTCATGATCATCATGCTTAGATGATGGAGTGGTGATCGTTTTAAAGCCAAGAGTAGAGAAGATGCTGCTCTCTTTTCTCTTGTCTCTCACTCCTTTAGTCACCGTCACCATACTGTAAATACATACCTCCATACACGGTAAATATCTATGTAATATGCTCTACATACTCTCATGGCATAAAAAATAGCTTTAAATATTTTTGAATGTAAACGAGGCATCAATGCCTGCGGGCAGAGCACTGATACTGGTTTGCCGGAGTTTCTTCCGACGCCAGCGGCTGCAGGCGGTTTGATAATTCCAAATTGTGTTGTTTTAATAGCTTCATTGTTATAGAGCAAGAAGAAAGTAAATTAACTACTCCATATTCTGAACTGAAAGCAGATTATTATTATTCATTTGCTGAATGTTTGAAAATAAAAGTGTTATTAGTTCAGTTTAATATTTTGATATTATTAAGGGTTTATCCTGTTATGCATAGGTTTATACATGCAATACAATGCATTACACTTTATTGCACATAAAGCACATGACAAAAAAGAATCATTTAGAAATAAACATTTTTATCTTGTAACGTTGAAATATTTTTGTGAACAAATGTCTGACACTGTCAAAAAATATATTATACTTACACTTCGTTGACGCTTATTTTAATCTGTTTCAACATTTCTATCAATTAGCCCGTCACTACTAGCTTTAATATGAATAAAAACTGTGGTAATGATGGATTTTTTTAAAGGAACCGTTACAAAATCAAAGGAAAATGATAACCTTACCTTTACATTAATGGTAAATCCAAGTTAATGATTAGAAGAAACAAACTCTGCGACTTACCTATTCAAACATGTTCAACATTTAGTTGTAACTATTGCGATTACATAGTTTTCTATTCGGCAAATCCATGTGATTACACTCAGTAAATCCCGTCGATATTCTTATAACACGCAAAAGCTTTTATTTCTCAGATTTATTTCTTTTTTCACAGCGGCGCAGAAATATGAGAGCGCTTGGCACAATGGCTGTACGTGCATTTTAAGTGAGGGATTTCAATTTTAAGCCATAATAGCAATTGCTATGCAATTTGGGAAATGCATTCATTTTAATATTATTTCGCGCACAAGTTTATTATTTCTATTAGTAATTGCTTATTTTCTTACAAATTATACTTGCACGTTATATAACCTGTAAGTATTAAAACTTCAGTATTAATGATGCATTTTACATGTTAAAATAATTGTTCACTATTAAAACAATTACAAGTTGAATGATTGAATAAAAGAAAGCGTCACGTACAAAATAATTTTTTAGTTTTTAAATTATCTTAGATATTTTTGTACGTCTATATGACTGGCCAAACATAATGTATGTGATGTTTTCCACATTTATTATTTATTTATTTAAAAAAGGATAATAAATGTTGGAACTTACACTAAAATACTGGTTTTAGTTTTTTTTTATATATAGGCAAGGCAAAAATACCTTACCTAATGGTCCACTTTCAAGAAATCAGTAACTTTTAATACACACATTTTTTATGTCACGTACTCTTCTTTCGCTTAATTAACCTAATCCAAATAAACTTGTGTTTAAACATCCTAATAGATATCATCTAAAAATTATAACACTCTAATTTTCCAAGTGTGGACCTTAGTAAAATTAATTTATGTCTGGCAATAACAATAAAATCGCCGAACCTTAACTGTCTTTTTTAACGCTGCGTTTATCCTGCGTTATCTCCACAAAGAGCGAAAAAGGCAAACAGTTGAAAGTTAATTACGAGTGCATTAAAGTTAAGGAGCCATTTAATTCCCTGGCCGCCAATTTTCATTAAGGCTTCGCTCGAGCCCGACAATGGTACACTTGGAGCTTGGACCGAGTCCAGGACAATGCATGCTTCGCGGATGCTTCTAGAAGGTATTTGAATTGAACCACATTTCCATCTTGGAATTAAAATTGCGTCTATTCCTTCAACAATAAAACTTTATCGATGCAAAACGCCATTGATTCCTTCCATTGGATAGTTTATTATAATATTAAGCTTAGCGAGCGTTTTTGAGCTAAGCCAGCGAGCGTTTTTGAGCTAAGCCAGCGAGCGACCGTTCCACTTTTCTATGTGACATAAGTTTTCACATCAACATTTTACTTTGACTAATGATTAGCTTATAATATCAGTATATAAACTTGAAAAAAATTTTTTTCAAGTTTATATACTGATATTTTAAGTGCAATTAAGTTGCTAAAATATCAAATAAAGTAATGATTTGCTATTTAATTTACTACCTATAGTAACATTTTATCTTGATAAATTTTTGAATTAAATTATAATACAATATAATATTTTTAAGACATGCCTCACTGGGCCACACAGAGCCATCTAGTCCCAAATTAAGCTACTATTAAGTACCCTGTCGTATGGGGTACTAGACAACCGATAAACTTACTTATATACTTTTTTTTTTTTGTAAATACATACTTATAATACATAGAAAACACCCAGACCAGTACAAACAGACATGTTCATGCACACAAATATTTGTACTGTGCGGGGATCGAACCCGCGACCCATGGCTCAGAAGCAGCGTTTACTACCGCTGATCCAAATGGTCGTCATCATCCAAATTATTATGTTGAAATACATAATATTATTATAACCTTATATGACTCAACATAAAACTTGGGAACGTGGCTTTAGTTTTTGATAATATATTTTGCGCTTATTATAAATGATAGAACTAACAATTGTAAGATACAATCAGCATTGAAGCATTTCATTAAGCTATTTTAATTGTAATTTTATTTATTGTACTGCATCAATGTAAACTGTTGTTGGTTGGTCTAAATAAATTTTAAAAAATACAAGTAATTTAAAAGTAATATGCTTGGATTTGTTCCTGCGGTGTTACTTAATAACGCCACTGTCTCTGCGTCCGGTCTGGTTGTCACGGAAGCAGCTAAATTCACGAAAAGGGTCCCAATGTCCCTCCACGGCTTAATTTAGAAAAACCGTGAGATTGCTGGGTCTTTATATACTGTTTGCGATTCCGACCGGCAATGTTTTAACCCTTGTGCCTATGTCAAATTTATTCGGGTGACCGTCAATTTTTCATAGAGGTCTCTCTCGGAAGTGCGTGAAGTGTAATATGATGTGTACATCAAGTTATGTATCGAGTGTTTGGAATTTTTAAAGCAAAATTAGTTTTGTAGTTTAAACACATGATTAGAAAACGCATACAACCGTATATTCTAAGGTAAGGATGAACTACCGGTTTTCCACGATGATAACCTTTATGACATTGCCAAAATATCGGAAACTCATGAAAAATTATGTACCTACATGGTAGAAACCCCGAAATAATTAACCCTTATCATGTTTATAAGTAGGTCAGTCAGTAGGCTAAATAATGATATTAATAGAAAGAGGAGGAGTATTTCTCCTTCTTTTTCGTAAGTGATCCCATTATGAAATTAACAAGGATCGTTCCCCATCGTATAACCATATTAAATGACTCAATGATGATCAAAGTCGAGAAATTAATGAAAGGAAAAGACGGAGAAATGGCGCTGTTTCGCAACTGTTTCGGTGCGCGATTTGTTACGGTTTTCTTTGAATTTTAATGTTGTGTTTTGAGCTCGCTAGACTAACTGATAATATACTTATATTGTGGATATGTACATAATATGCCCGGCCATGACTGCATGAATTTTCACAGCGTGAGATTAATTTAACGCTTTGGTGCGTCGCTAAGCCTGGCTTCAGGACGCTCCGGCTCTAAAAAGGCACCTATTTTCTTTGGAATGTCCAACGCTTAAGTGTTCTCGTGTTATCCTTTTCATTTTGGGGAAGCTTTTTGTACAGGAGTTTAGGAAGTCAGGATTTATAAATACTGGCAGCTAGCTTTAGGGCGATTGCATGGCTTTATGTTGAAATGTAAAGAATCAAAAATGTGTATTCTATCGAATATTGGCCAGCAAGTCTACACATAGCATTGATCTATTGTTCTGACGCGGGTTAAGCATAATATATTATATTTGTAGCTGATTAAATAAATGTGTAGGTACCGTAAAAATAGGAAAAATATCACAATTTATCAAGTATGATTTGATAAACAATTATTTGTTCTAGTTTCCATTTTTCCGTAACAGTTTATGTATAATTTTTAAACTGAAAAATAAAGAAAATTATCGAATGAATATGCATTTTTTATTAAAAACTAGGGTTATTCGTCGGAAAGCCAATACCTACTCAAAATAATTTACTTATTGTATGTATTTCATATGAAGTTTTGTTGGTAATGACTTTTTATTCAAACAAATATGCTGGCTGCATCTAATAAACCAAAGGGTTTAAAAAATGTCCGTAGTAATATCTAATCCACTTATGCTACGGGCGGCTGTGTGATATAATCCGACGCCCGGCATACCCCGGGATATGTCCCGGAATTCCCGACAAATGATCGCTCCCAAAGTTTCAAATTACGACTGCGGACCCTTAACATTTTGCTTTTAGTTCACTGAAATATTACTCGCAATTATTCGTCCGATTCCTAAATTGCTTCAGTAATTAAAACAACTTACGCCCTCGCTTCGGCGACTTTCCTTATAATTCTCAAGGGCTGGAAAAATGTGAGATCTCAAACTAAGGCTGACTTGATTACGTAATTAGCTACAAAATATTGTAAACGGTTTCTAAAGAAATTAGTTATAAAGTAGTGTGATCTTCTTTCCAAAACTTAAAGAAATGGAGTATTGACTTTCCTTCAGACTTACGTTGTTTTTTGTATGTAACAAGTCATCAACGTAATACATAAAATTTCTCAATTGATAATGAATTCATATTCCGGTAGTTTAAGTTGGGAATGTATTGGGAAAATTGGAAATTTAATTATTGTACATGCAAACTTACCTTATGATTGTTGATAAAACGTTTACATTAAACTTATACCTATGCTAGATCAGTTCCAATTTGGCTATATTTTCTTTTTTTTTGCTATATAAACTAGATCAAGCGAGCAGATACCTGAGCCGTTGTCCTTTCTCGAAACTGTATTCAAATAGTAAATTATATAGTAGAAGTGTACGTTTAATTATACACTTAAATAGCAGGTAAATGCCAGCAAGAGTAGTGGCTAGACTTCATAAATAAACTATGCTGAACGAAAAGCTTTGTGCTGTTCCATTTAATTTTGTGCCTTTGTTCTACCGATCGTGTGGTTATTTTTCGTAAAGCCTAAATTAGAAGACACGTAGTTCAAAACGACTGATTCATTGAGTCCTTTGTTTTAATTGTTAAGCTATTGATTTGCTAATTGATTTGTTTAAAATACTTTATATTTATGTACTTTGTAAAAACTTATTTTGCAGTTTAATCTACCTACTGCTCATTATTTAATGCAGAATATGTAGATAACTGTATACTCGTAAATAAATAGATACCTATTATTCATTGCAAACCACACATAATTTAGACAGTCCTTTGTTATAAATTATATTTACCAATGTTTAGGTAGATGATAATTACAAATTGTGCGGGGTGCTTTTTTTTGTACGCGCCGCCACACATTGCCATGTACGATCTCAAACTCATATAATTTGGAATAATTTTAAAATATTTCATTATAGTTAAGATTCACGATACTTACTAAAATGTAACTCTCCTACAATGACATATTTAATTTTGTAGCTATTTGTTATGCGCATAACCCAAGGGTTTTTACAAAGAATGATCTATCCCTTTTCACACTTTCTAGAGGTACAGTTTTTTGATGTTATTTATGTTGGGAAAAACAGTTTTTTTTAATTTGCGAGACAAACATAATTGTTATGTCATCTCTAGTTTAACTGTTCTGCGTGTTCGAGCTCACTTGGGTGTTGTTAACATGAATTTACCGATCACTATAATAATAATATGAATAGAAGTCAATGGCCGAACATCTGCGAGCTTTTAGAACAGTTAGGTACCTTTTTGGCTATTTTTGCAATATGTTAAAATTTTTTTTTAATAGTTGTCGTCGGATTAAGCACTTTTTGATAGAATCAACTCTTTTAAAAATTCACTTCGTCAAAAATTATTTTCATAAATTATGTGTTATACGAGTATTTTATTTTTATTTTATTTATCTTATACTTATTTTAGATTTAACAGGCTAAGCGCAAACTTAATTAAAGGTGACAACAGCATGCAAGAGACAACAGCTATACTAATTTACAGAAACAAAGAAAACATAAAAAGCCTTACCTATTAAACAGTTCAATTTTAAATAATACATACTCTAATCTTATGTGGGTATTTTATAGAAGTATGATGCGTTTTTATGTAAGTTTTATTATGAAAATTCAAAATAGGTATATTTCTGGTGCTATCAGTCTCTCTGAGATTAGCTGCGGACGTACAGACAGACAGACAGACAGACGGACATACAGACACACAGACGGATATACAGACATAAGAAACCGGCCGCTTTTAGCGTTAGCGACAAATTAGACTTTATAAACAACTAAATGAAAAGTTTACTGTGATTCAATAATTACTAGAGGTAATTTGCTAAAATTATACTGTTCTAGTTTTTTGAGAATTGATTTTGTTTAGAAGTAATAAAATTAAATCAATTGGAGGCAACACTTAGCTCTAGTAGTCGCCTCAAGTAGATACCCAGTTACTAACCCATAATCATCACCAGCCTACATCAGTCCACTGCTGATGCCTTACTCTGCAACACGAAGCTCGTATTTACGGATATATATCTGTCTCTTTCAGATACTTTAAGACATCGGTATGAGTGATAGGGACAGATGGATTCGAATATACGGACATTGTGTTGCGGTGTAAGGCCTATGGACACAAGCCTCTCCAAAAGAGAATTTTGCCATAAACGCCACGCTTGGCGAGTTGGCGATAGCAGTTTGGCCAATGGTTGAGGGGAGACGCTGCTGTCCGTCTCCTTCTGGCAGTTATTCTTTAGTCGCCTCTTACGACACTCATAGAAAGAGATAGTGTGGTGCTAATCTTTTATCGTGCCGGAACCACACGGCGTTACTAACCCACTATTACTCAATTCATAAATTATGCTAACTATCGACATAAAACCGGATTATTATGTCGGATGTCGGACAACCTCCGTGGCGGAGTGGCGTACACACCGGTTTTCAAGGTGTCGCCTGCTCCGAGGTCCCGGGTTCGATTCCCGGACGGGTCAATGTAGAAAAAATGTGTTTTTCTACATTTTCTCGGGTCTGGGTGTTTGTGGTACCTTCGTTGTTTCTGGTTTCCAAAATACGAATGCATTAAATAGTTATTCAAATTGGGATCAGAACAATGTATGTGATGTTGTCCACATTAAAAAAAAAAAAAAAAAGAGTTAAATAGGCAAAGCCGCGTAAGTGGCTTGCAGACTGTTCCAATTGTGGGATCAGGAAAAATCCATTTGGGTTGGATAAAATATCAGATACGCTGACGCGCCTGTACAGGGTTACCTCAGTTAAAACTTTTATAATAGCTAGAATTCTAACCGTTTTAAAAAATGATTCTCATCAACACTGTTTGTTTCTGTTTATACTTTGCTAAATGTGTAATGTTTTTTATAAGGCTATGTAAATAATGAAACCCACATCACGGTCAGGGAATCTCATTATTAATTAAATCGTCTGTACAACTCTACACTCTTTAGAATATTTATTGTATTTAGGTAGAGAACAGAAAATCACTCAATTACAAGAAGATATCAAGGACTGAACTTGAAAGCCAACATTCAAAATTCCTCTTTTATTTAATGTTAAAAAGTTGTAAATACGGAACCCTTGATATTGCGTGCTTCAACACGCACTTAACCGGTTATTTTTTGTTAATCAAATTAATGGCTATGGGGTAGCCTTTCAGATTGGATGCTATATATTTGCCGCAATCCCGATAGCAGGGCACCCTGGGAATTTATATTAAAGCACATGAGGGATTATACCCAATTATGTGCTGGGGGTTGATATTTCCGTCACTGAATTTGGAACTTTGAAAAAATGTTAACCCATTAAAAGCCACCCAAATGGTATTTAAAAAATTTTTTTAAGTTACCTCATTCGGTTAAAATAAAAGTGATAACCTTTAATCTTTCGTACTTATAGGTGCCTGACTACTGATTCAATTATTTAAAAAGTTATGAATCTCCTGTTTAATTGTCGATACATGAAATTCATTTTTTGAAATCATATCAAATGATTTCTTATGTTTATCAAGTATATATTGATTTATAAATTGCTTTAGTAAAATAGTGTAAGTACAAATCCCGTATAAGGCTGTCGATTTTTTTCTAAAGATTAATAGTTATGTTAAGTTTACCTAAGTATACCTATGAGTAGCGAGAAGTTTTATTTAAAACAACGTTAGAGTTTGTCAGTTCTAATTTAGTATAGTAGAGCCTTTACGCCACCAGTAAAACTTACTAACCAAAAACTATTGTATCTCAATAGAATCAATAAGTAATAAAGCAAATTAAAAAGAAATTAAAATACGTGTAAATATCCCGATAAAACTGTAAAAATATACTCAAAAATATTTAAATGTGGCAACATAATATGGGTCACTTTAATTGCCAAAAGGTTTCAAATTTTTACGATTTCCGTGTATAAGTTAATCTCATTTAGCAACCCTGCAGGGCCAGCCCGACCTGACGCGGTCTGATTACCAACTTCGCAGAATGATGCCGACAAAGATTTTTTAATGAATATTAATTCGTTTCAAGTAAAACAAAGTTTACTCTCACCACGAATCGGTAATTGCCTCGCTTTCAGCTTCTTGATCGCTGGGAGGCTTGGTAAAATTTTTAAAGGCTTTTTTAACAAATAGCCATGATAGTAAGCGCGTTGGAAAATCGTCAATAATTGTAATGCCTACTCTAACGATTTAAGTAAGATTTATTTTTCGCCTTGGGTTTCTCTTGTTATATAGCAATGAATTAAAAATACTATACTTGGTTTTGTTTTTGAATGATGTTACATACATATAGTTACATAATACCCACTCAATGTACTGTCCTGTTTTTGTCTGGCTTTATAAAATGAATCCCTTTTACGTAAGCCATCTAAATCTCTTTACGACATTCCACTCAGAATAACATTTTAATGTCCATTAAATTGCTTTTTAACACAACCAGACTGAGCTCCGAACTTTAAAGTCCTGCTTACTCTTAAATTTCCTTCATTCTCGCCTTCACTCCTCGACGTCTTACGGATTAAAAATACCTACAAACTTTGTAGAAGTTAAAGCAGATTGGATGCAAATCTTGTAATCGATGTGCCAGTACTACGAGAAATACTTCAAGTTCGTTGAACTTTGTAGATCTGAACTTTGAGTGGAGAGAATTGACACCCCACTGTTATTTACTCAATTATGATCCGTGTCCCGCAAAGTCGTTTGTAAGAAATGAATCAAATCTGTCAAAGACGAGGCATGGGGTGAGCGTTATGACAAGTTGGGCGCCAGCCCGCCTCCCTTTAATTAGCAACTTGACATCCCTAATAGGAGATAATAAAATCATTTCCATTCAGCGAGTGCCCCGACGGAATAGAAAATTCCCTACTAAATCTTCTGATAATTCAGTTTTCAGACGAAGCTTGTATTATCATAGTTAGATACGGTACGTGCAGTTTCTTATACAAAGAGAATTCACGGTGAAAATCGGGACAATTTTAGGTCAAGGAAATCTTTGACATTGTTGCCAACCTCATAAAAATCAATTAAAGAAAAGAGCATCGAACTTCGGAGCGAATTTAGAACTATGCTTCAATAGAAATCTATTCAGAAAAGGAATGAATAGGGCTGTGGAAAATGCAGTGAGGAAGACGGAACTGAAAATATGACTGGTCGTAACATTGAAAGACTTCGCAGTTTTAAAAAGAAAGTAAGACAAAATAAGCTCGAGGGTTAGCTTAGCTACCGCTCCTTGTTCTTAATTGGGTACTCAGTACTTTTAACGTCAGCTCATAATTTATTATCATTGGATTTTTGAAGTTCTCAGTTTTTAGTTTTAGTTAATATAACTCTTTTGTTAAATATCTTGTAATGCATAGTTCTGTTTCATTGTTGCTGTTTACATTATTTACTGTATTTTAATATGATGATTTCCGATGATGCAGCTTTGGATTCATATACAATTTGTTGTCCGCCAGTAATATATATTCATTCATGATTGAGTATGTTTGAACGCCTTCACAGACTTTTACAGCAGATATTAATTATAATGAGTCGTTAGAAAAAAATGAAGAATATCCCATTACTTCGCTCCGAGCCCGATTAAATCAACATTGCAGTATAAAACTTGGCTCTGATAGCATTGTGCTTGGCTGAAAGGCCGGCAGTGCCGCGGTCACAATGGCTCTTTCGATGCACAATGCCATTCCACATCTCTCATCTCTGGAAACAACGGATTCCAACACTTTTATTGTGCGTTAAATTGGAACAGGTAGATGGAGGCATTCATTATAAACTCACAACAGGTTTGCTGTGCTTTATTGTTTAGTTTTGAATTTGCATTTCGCCGGGCGTTCTATCGGGTAAATCCATACAACTAAGCAAACAGTTCTGGATTGTTCTGCGTTTTTTGCGTTCCGCAAACATCGGAGCGTTTTAATGGATGCCTGGGTCCGGTCAAGCACTGCAGGCGTATAAATATACGGCTTTTTGTTTGAGTGTGCATAATCGCAATACTTGACCCCTTGCTAGAACTTCTTATGTACCTTTGTACAATATTTTGCTTCCTCAATGGGCGACGAGTCATATTAGTCAATCTTATTTTGAATCTCAAATCGAAGGATTTACAAAAAAGTATCAACAACGCTGATCTCGCCAGGCGGAGGGCTCTGTCTACTAGAGAATCCGGTTATTGGCTACAGGCGTATCCCTCAGCCAATGTTGGAACCTTATTAGACACAGAAACTCTCCGTGTGGCAATTTGTCTGCGTGTTGGTGCAGAGGTTTGCAGTCCACACAAATATCCTTGTGGTGCTGTTGTCAGCTCGTTGGGTCACCACGGGCTGTCTTGTGCGAGGAACGCTTGGCGGTTATCGCGCCATGCCTGCATTAACGACATACTCCGACGTTCCCTTGCCACCATCAACGTGCCGGCTATACTTGAGCCGAATGGTATCGTGCGTGATGATGGCAAGAGATGTCGCTTATTCCCTGGCGGATGGGTCGGACTTTAGTGTGGGACACTACCCGTGTCGACACACTGGCGGCCTCCCATCTGCCCGGAACGAGCCAATGTGCAGGTGCGGCGGCGATTAAAGCCGAAAACATTAAGATAACCAAATATAGCCAAATTGGCACCCAGCACTGTTTCGTACCTTTTGGTGTCGAAACCCTAGGTCCGTGGGGTCCTAATGCACTCTCTTTATTTAAAGAGATTGCTAAACGTTTATCTGATGCCAGCGTTGACCCAAGAGCTGGCAGCTACCTCGCACAGCGATTGAGCATCTCAATCCAGCGAGGTAATGCTGCCAGTATTTTTGGCACCTTACCACGAGGACCATTTATAAAGCTTATTTCCCCCTTTCTATCTATAGGTATTTGTTTCTTTTTTCACGTTATTTTTATTTATAAGATGTAAATATTGTAGTTTTTTATGTTTATGTTCATATAAATAATTAAAGGATAATATAATATGCCATTTTTTTATTTCTGTAGGTCATAATAATATTTGCATCAGAGTGCTAAGTGCAAGTTCTACTCAACCAAACTAAACGAACGCGTAAGCGTTAATTTGCAGGGTATTGCCCTCTAGAGACAACTTTGCGAAACAAGGTCGATGCCATGCAAATAAATGCACGCGTTCGATTAGTTTGGTCGAGTATAACTTTGCTTTGCGCTCTAGTCAAGCAAATAAGGCAAACGATGAAGAGAGTATCATAATTGCGGATCTGATAAAATGTATGACCGACATGAATGACATTTACTTACACATTACAAGGACTGAATTTGATGAGATATTTTTGTTTTACAAAGAAACGATCAAACATTTTTGAGTCGTCGCCTTGCTTAGACCAAAAAAGAGTGCATTAAATTTTAATATTTCAAGTATATTTATTGATCGGGCGGCCATGTTCAGACTATTAAATAAATTGTTAAGCAGAAAAAAACAACAATAAAAATTTAAAATGCATTTCTTTAAAAAAATTTTTATATTGCTTGTAATAATAACTATATTGATTATCTGTGCGTGTTTATAATAATTCAACGGTTTAACCACATATCGTTCTTTTCTCGTGCTTTAGGTTGTAAAAAAGACTCGATGCGTATAGTACGGCTCGCTTTTTTGTGAATGGTAACGTAATGACTTTTGGATTAATATAAAACCGTTCGGGTTTTCCAGCAAATCCTACAAAGAACGACATCAAAGGGGAATTCTTTGTTATACACGGCATTCTTAATAGAGGGAGTTGACAAATATTATAACAAAGCGTATTATCCGCGATATAATATTGGACATTTGTCAATTTGGGATTACGGCCATTTTAAATGTGCCGTTGTTACTGAGTTTGTACGACATAAAATATTATTCTGATAAATTGGTGAGGACGTTTTTCTGTCCAGATTGTGGAAATATTTTTTAAATTTATATTTATGTAGCATACCTAATACTGTAATCAATTTCGAATCCATCTAGATTACGACAACGGCAGGTCAACCTACCCAAACATTGAATTGATTTTCAACTTTAAGTCCAACAAGTAGAGATCAATGTCAATTGAGAAAATTTGACGTTTTGTGGTAAACGGTCCACCTGGCAAATACTTACGCGTTCTTGGTACATAAGAAAAATATGCGTCCAATGGGGACTACCGTTTCTTTGCTCACCAGTTGGCGCCACTGTAGACTGAGGTCCGGAGGTATAGCTATGAAAGGCGATCGGCGCCGAAACAAAGTGTTATATCTTGAATCTAATTAAGGTTTATTATTTATAAATAACTATCTTGATATTAACAAACTAACTTCTGAAATAGTTGCTCTTGAGGCCGCCTATTTTTGCGCTTTTTCTTAATTCCGCTTTTAAAGCGTTCACATTAATCGCGAAATAATCCATATTTGCGATATTTTATGAAGGAGATCACTTTCCAGCAGGTAAATTAAAGAAATTATAATTTATGCAACAAAGCCCGCTAAAACCAGTGAAAAGCGAATGATATTGGACCTCACGCGACACAAGCGCCTCTAGTGGCAAATTCACTAGCGATAGCCCCCATTGAGATCCTCTTTTTGTCGTTTGATAAAATTATGTCCAGACGGCAGATAGCTTACCGAAATTCAAAACAAAAACCTGCGATTTTATGTCCGACCCATTTTATTTTCAATCGAGAAATTAATATTGACAGCTCGACTGACGCTTTCAGGATTTCACAGACTATAAGTAGACGTGTTGAGGCAAGGATTGTTTGACATTAATGGTTAAATTGAGGCGACACCATTTATTTAAAAAGTATTTTTTTGTACACTAAAAATTTTAGTGTAGTATTATATTATCTGTGCCTTAGTAAAAGTACATTTTGTCTTTATAACCTTCGCCAAAGTAGCAAAGATACAGGAAGAAATTTTAATCACCTGCCAAATTTTAAAAATAAAAAAAATAAATGACATATTTTTTCTTTTGGTATAGCCCAGTACAAAAATCTCAAGATAAAGCACTTAGAAAATATATGCCAAAAACCTAAAATTTTCGATACGGCCTCCTAGCGTCTTTTTTTTACGCGATGCTCATCTCATTCATTCATTACGATACTATCCATAAGTTTTTGAGTTTCCCTTCATACCTTAACAGGCTTAGGACCGTAAAAATTGAAAACTATGTTGCGAAAAATATTTTTGGGTGAAAACTTGATTTACATTTTTTACTTCATAAATGGGCTCTAAATACGATACTGAACGCCTATTAAAATTTTTGAAGATGATTAAAAATGTATGTATATGTTTCACGTCTCATCATCGTTACCAGCCTATATCAGTCTCTAGACACGGGACTCTCGAAAAGGAGCACTTTGCCATAATCGCCACGCTTGGCAGGCAGGCTGACGGTCGCAGTTTGGCCAATAGTGGAGAAAAGACATTGTACCAAGCTACAGACAACGGCAGGTCAACCTACCCAAAAAGTTGAAGGTAATTGAATTGATTTTCAACTTTAAGTCCAACAAGTAGAAATCAATATCAATTGAGAAAATTTGACGTTTTGTGGTAGGTTGACGTGCTGATGTCTGTACATATATTTTATTCGTAAAATAATCTGCACCAGCACATAATTCGTGGGGAAAATTCAATGCTTAAAATGTATGATAAATAGTTTATTAAGGAAAGCATAAACAATTGTGCTCATTGCGAACAATTCCGCATCCGTTTTTATATAGGTAAGTGAAAAATAATACGTTGTTAAATAGCACTTAAAGAGTAGGTACCTACTGTTTAAAAAAAAAAACATTATTATTCCATGTGACTATTACATCTATCGTAATTTGTCCGATTATACATTGACTCTTCTGACACTTTTTTCATTAGAAAAATAAACAAGCAATGGTACCTACACACAGCAAGGTATCAGGCATAACACAACGAAATTCATCCTAAACGGTGGCTGTGGCTGTACAAAAAAAATCATAACTCTACCTGACAACGAACATTTCCGCGCGCAAGAAAAATCTTTGTTTTTCTAACCCGCCATATTGGAACGTGCAAAACGTCGACTGGCCTGAATACGATTTCGTCGCCTGCCATACAGGGTTTTAAAAAAGAAAAAGCAAAATGAAGTCGGTGCACCGGTCGGCTCATAAAACTTGCAACTGGCCGCCGAGGCTGAATGCCGAAACCCCAATGTGGTTGAGACCTAACTTTATTTCGACTTGGTTGAAACTCTGTAATGGACAGGTCAGACAGACCGTCATATTTTAGGTCAATAATTCATACATAAAAAGTAAAATATCAGTTCTATTTTATTACTAAAATTACAAATGCGAAATATTGTATGAACGTTTGTTCCTCAATCACTTCAGAACGGCAGAACAATTCTTGTCTAAATTTGGCGCGGTAATAGATAATAGGCTGGTTTAGAATATAGGCTCATTAAATACCCGGAAAAAAATTATTTTCGAGAAAAAGTTTTCAATTCGAAATTCCAATCGTAAAAAGTTGCGTTCAACCTCTATCATTACTACAATAACTACGTTTGGGTTATACACAGCAACATATTTAAAAGATTATTTAACTTCAATTAAATGTCGGAAGCCAGCATCTTTTTTGAAGACACATTAAAGGAAACGGAACCAAAATTTCAATTTTCCGATACAATCTCAATAATTATCTTTGATGTTAATTAACGATACGTCGTTACAGTCATAGGTAATAGCATTTAATTACAGCTCCAAAATTAATATTACGCTTCCTTACAGAAGGTTCATAGTGAAAATTGATCCGGATATTATTAAATCAAAGTGAGCTTGGACGAGCGATATTGCCACTTACTGGAATTATTATTGGTTAAACCATAAATTGTATCGTGAATCTATCCCCGACCACGTCGATTAAGGCGTTAGTTTAATATGTCACATGTTTATGTGAGCAGTTCGATTTCGCACTAAATCTGAGCGAAAATTTAAGGTAACGATTTAGATTATGACTTAAATTATGTCTATCTTTAATTGTGAATCACCTTCTGTGGGAATTACCTAATTGTTTTTGAAATTTTTCATTTATATTCTTTACTGAATTACCTACATTTCTTGTGATGTAGGTACCTAGTTGATTTGTACAAAACTAGTAGGTACAAAGAACAATGGCAAGATCCCATACAATGTTTTACCTGGAAAATATTTGAAGCGTCTACGAATGAAAAAATGCTTAAATGATAGCAGGTGCACTGCTTAATCATAATCATAATCAATAAGAATTTTGTTTTATCGAGGCCACAAAAAAAAGTTATATTTTTTTTTGTATTTTGAGGTTATAATACCTACAAAAATAACGTACCTTAGAACTAGGTAGTCAAAAATAAAAAACGAATGTCAAAAAATCTGGCTTTGTAAAATAAACTGTTTATATACTTACTTATTTAGGTACAGACTAATAAACTTTTATCTCGATACTTTTATGAGTTCGATACATTTTTTATACTACTCATGATCACAGTATCGATATAATACTTTCTTTTCGATACAATGTCCCTACTGTCAAAATAACGTTTAGTTTTCGTTTTGTTACGTTTATCAGTGTTGCCATTGTATTTCATGGTTTCTGCTAAGGGTCGATTTTTTTGTAATAAATCTTTTTGCATTCTAATATTTATATAAGATGGATAGTTATATATAATAGATTTAAGCATATATTTACATCTTTGTGTATAGAAATGCAATAATAATTTGTATTTTTTATTTTATTTAAAGTAGAATCGAATTGAATAACATATTACGCACACAGTATTTTTTTTAGCGGCAACATTTACCAAACTTAATCAATTAGGGCCTTTTAAAACTTAAAATTTAATTCCAGCTTTCACATTAAAAACTGTTTACGTCAAAAAAACATACTAATTAAATAATTAGTTTTTTTACAAGTCACATTTTTAGACGCTTCAAAATACACTCAGGTAAAATCTTGCCATTGTTCTTTAAGTATGAAAATCTAAATCAAAATGGAGTGGTACAAGTAGTGGCAAATTGAAAGTAGCAAATAACTGAAAAAAAAAGACAGCTGCATAGCATGTTTTTTTTGGGAAATACTAAGTCTTATCTTATTCGCCTCTAGAGCTTTAAATAACTGGATTTCCGCATTTCACTCTATGTAAAATTGCTTTTATCAATAATTATGTTGGTAGATTCAAAATGCAAACTCATATAAAAATTAAAAACTTGATTTAAATCGTTAGAGTCCTTTTCGATATAATACGAAATAAATAAGTACTTATAGTTACAAGATCAGCTTGTTCTGCTTTCATGCTACAAACATTACGATTATTGAAATAATTGCTTTTTGGTCTAATACTCGTAAGGAATGTTGTATAAATACACAATATACATGAAGAAAGGTAACTCAACTGTTGAAATAAAAATTTTCCACATATAAATGCGTACGTAAAATATTTTTACATAATGCTTAACGCTGTCCTTTTCTAAGCTCTGGAGAGCAAAAAGAGCTACGTAGTCCAGCCAGTATTAGTTTAAAAAGTTAACTTTGCTTTGCGTTATTCAAAAAGTAACCCTTAAACCGTAGCCACAAGTTCCATTATAACTCACGGATCAAATAAAATACTCTCTGACCTATTCACCTTACATACGAGAGTTCATCATACAGACTTTTGCAATCACATCGACGACAACTAGCAAATATGAGTAAGTATTCACTCCGGGAAAGTGGGTCAACATTCCCATTGTTTTCGATTTGTTGCCGGGTAAGCTGGAACCGGAATAAATAAGTAATTAGTCCCTAATAAGATGCCAACCGCGATTAATGGCGTTCCTTGACCGCCCGGGCGGATACTGCCGTTACTTACATTTTCTTGAGTGAGATTTACATTGACTGATTTCGGGACCGAATGGTCAGTGACGATTATTAGTTGAACGAGAGAGAGAGAGAAAAGCATGTTTGGAAATATAAAATGGTACGTTATTTTTAGGGTAACATTTTAAACAAGTATATACTGATGAGAAGTTGTTATTTATGGCTTTATTTCATCTCTCTTATCTGTCTGAAAGATTAAAAAAAGTTGTAGTTTCATAAAGTTATACTTAGTTTTTCAAAGTGATAAATTCGCAAAGCCAATTAACGGTTAAAGAGCTATTTGATTATTTGAAAGAATTAGCAACTTTATACAGATAAATGTTTAAAACAAAGACGTAGAATTAACTCACTCAAAAAAAAAATAGGTAGAACCTAAATGTAATTAAGGTTGGTACGGCTGATTTATAAACAAGTGCGAGTCGGACTCGCGCACGAAGGGTTCCGTACCAAAAAGGCCAAATAAACGGGTTTGTTGTATGGGAACCCCTCTTAAATATAAATTTAATTTGATTTTAGTATTTGTTGTTATTGCGGTAACAGAAATACATAATTTGTGAAAATTTCAACTGTCTAGCTATAGCGGCTCTTGAGATACAGCCTGGTGACAGCGACGGACAGACGGACTGACGGACAGACGGACAGACGGACAGACGGCCAGACGGACAGACGGCCAGACGGACAGACGGACAGTCTTAGTAATAGGGTCCCGTTTTTACCCTTTGGGTACGGAACCCTAAAAAAAGAATGTTACGTTAATATTAAAGGATGTTATTAAATTAGCACGCTTCAGTGTTTGTAAAATACAGTTCATTACCATTTATGAAATTAAAACACCGATGTTAATCACTTAGCAAAAGCATTTACCATTTCAATTATATTTATTGTTATTAAATAACAAAACCTCAGACTTTTGCTTCAACTAATATTTGTAAAGATATCCTAGCCAATAGGTGATTATAATATCAGTATATAAACTTGAAAAATTATTTCTCAGGCGGGACTCGAACCCGCATCTCCTCGCAATCCGGGCGCCGCGCCCGGCTTGCAATTTTTTAAGGTTTATATACTAATATTATAATTGCAAGTATGTTGCTAAAATATCAAATAAAGTATATAAAATAGGTGCAATTAGTTGCCTAATAAGACCGCGCTACTATTAATGGGGATCCTTGACCATGGCCCGAATCGAAGGGTTACGAGTTCCACAGATTTATAACTCAATGGCACAGACAAGTCACCCACACAGACGTTACGATACGATATCAACTATAAATATAAATGTAGAGTAAGATAAAGATACGATTGTGTAAGCTTAGTCTGACTTAAAACGGAACTTTCAGATTAAAGAATAAGAGAGTTCTAAAGTTAATATCATCTAAAAGTCTAAGCCATAACTCTTTTATTTCAGCAGTAGCGGCTTAAAAGTAAGGCCATATGCGTATTAGTAGCCGACTGAGCCAGTGATAAAATGACTTTAACTTTTATAATATCTTCTTCGTCTTATCATAATAAGGTAATCCTTCGAGGAAAATTTAAATTAGGAGTTTTTTAAGCTGCGTATCATTTGTAAGAACGTCAGGATAAACCAAAATATAATGTAAAACCTTAATAAACGCGAGTTAATCCGTAAATTCGTTCATTCATTTAATGTTTAGTGTTCCTGTAAATTCAAGAAAGAAAATGTTAGAAAATGTTGTTTCCTACAGTGTCCCGACCGGGAATCGAACATTGTGATATAGGCGAAACACTATACCAATCGGTTGACTACCAATTTTGGCCTAAAAAAGTAAAATAAAGAAACAGCCTATAATCATCTCACTGCTGGCCAAAGACCTCCATAATTGAATTCAAGATAGAAGTAGAAAGAAGAGTAAGAAAATATAACATAGCATAACATAAATACTCTTTATTACACACCATACAGGATTTTGTCACAGTATATTAGTTACCACAGCAATGATAGGTTCAGGCATAATCACCACGCTTGCCAAATGTGGGTTGGTAATTGCAAACCCGAGCAATGTTCGTCAATGCGAAACTATTTTTGCCTGACCCAAGGATAGAATCCAGGATCCCGAAAATAAACAACTCGACCGATGGGGCATTAATTCAAACTAATAAATAAATAAATAAATGTAGACAACGTAACGTACATTGTTCTGATGCCTTACTCTGTAACACAAAGCACGTATTTACGGATATATCTGTCCCTTTCAGATACTTTAAGACATCGGTATGAGTGATAGGGACAGATGGATTCGAAAATACGGACATTGTGTTGCAGAGTAAGGCCTCTGATCCGAAAATGAGTAAATAATTAAAGCACTCGCATTGTAATAATCAGAAACAACGAAGGTATCACAAATACCCAGACCCGTGAAAATGTAGAAAAACACTTTATTTTACATTGACATCGGGAACTCGAACCCGGCGCCTCGGAGCAGGCGACATCTTAAAAACCAGTGTGTACTCCACTCCACCACATTAAAATTAACTTACATTAAATGAAAGTTTTTTGTATTCAATAAAATACAATAAACTTAAATTTAATACAATAATTGCTATTGCTATTGCAAATGAAATGTCGACCATTGTGCTCCTAGATGCTGATTGCATTCTATCAGCATCTATGAGCACAATGGTCTACATTTCAGAATCATTACACCCGCAATTATGTTTATCAGGGGTTTTATTAGGCCGAATCGGGTAATTACTCCATTTACGAGTTGATGTTTCGCTTTTGAATTTTCGACTGTGAATAATTTCTTCATTTTAGGCAGTGTTAATTATTGAGAGGCCCTAGAAGTTAACCTACATATAATAATGTTATGTATTATTGTTGACTGATTGACAGGTATAAATCATGTAATAGTAGATGGATTTTCAGTAGGTCCCGTACAGCCTCTTAAGGGGAAACACTACGGGCGAGAGAATTGAAAAATAGGTATTTGTAAAGTCTATTGCTGTCGCGCAGTGCCAAACGCATTCGCCGCAGAGTGTGATAGAGACAGCTGCTTCTTGGACCGAAAATACCTACTAAAAACACACCAAATCAACGTTTCGTAGTACCCCGATTACTTTTCCAAAACTAGACCGATTTAAATAACCTTTTTTCATTAAAAATTAAAGAAAGGCTTTGGCCGTATTCGCATGTTTTCCTTTTTTTCTAAAATTGAGCCAAATTTATTTTCTGGATGTTTAAACACAGCGGAAAATCTGGCGAATTTTTTCGATTTTTGAGGGCTCATATCTTTTTTATTAATTAATTAATGAAAAAACAGAAAACATAGAAACAAGCTAATAGTGGCCATAGATTTTTATGATAAAAATTATTGCTCTACTGGCATTATCCAGGGAGGAAACAGGGGACTACGTTTGTATGGAAAAACGGCCGTGGTGTTTCCTCTTAAGGGACTACTGGAGCTATGTGCTGACACCAATTGATTTAATTTTATTACTTCTAAACAAAAACAATTCTCAAAAAACTAGAACAGTATCATATTAGCAAATTACCTCTAGTATTTATTGAATCACTGTTAACTGCTTTTCATTCTGGCATTCTTTTTGCACATTATTGCTTAAAGCGGCCGCTTTTGGCGTTAGTGACAAATACAACTTTATAAACAACTAAATGAAAAGTTTACTGTGATTTAATAAATACTGGAGGTAATTTGCTAAAATGATACTGTTCTAGTTCTTTGAGAATTGATTTTGTTTAGAAGTAATAAAATTAAATCAATTGGTGGCAGCACATAGCTCTAGTAGTCCTCGTGGAGTACTCGTAGTTACTTACTACTCGTAAAAAGCGTTTCAGAGAGTAAAGTTCACTAAAAAAAAAAGGGTTTGATCGATCCCAAAATTCACAAACTTAACCTTTTTATTAGTTAAGTGTAGATGACAATTTGTAATTATCCTTAGTTTGATAATTTGTATTTGTAATAACGACTCCCTAAAGTAAATAATTTTGTTACTTAGGTTGACCTTTAGCCCTTCAAATTTCAATTACAATGGACGTCTAGACTTTACTGTGTGATCGAATACAAGTTAGCTGAATAATCATTTTGCTGTTTGACTAACTAAAGTCAGACACTTTGGTGATTGTCTTGCATACATAATACAAGCTTATCTCAATACAAACTTCGAGACGCAGAAACTCTTTACGTCTTAGGGTGCCATCGCCAACGATAATAACGGAAATCTTACCTAATGCTGTCACTGTGCTATCAACGTACGAACGTAAATATTAATAAACATTTTTTGGAGTTTTAATTGATGGCACCATTTCATGGTAGACCTTACAAACGTCAAGTTCATAGTGTAGTAACAAAATTTGTAAAAAAAGAACACATTTTATGTCGACTTTTCGATCCCATTTTGAGTCGACATAGGATGAAAGATGGTCTAATTTAATTTTGCATGTAGGTAATGACAAAAAATAATGTCCTACGCAGCATGATTCCAATTTTTCAATTAATTTTCCGTTTACACAAGGCACTAAGTATTGGTAAAAGATCCCATTAAAAAGCCGTTTCCCTAAACGAAGTTTTCTTAATAAACATACAAAAGTAACATTTTAATTCTGCAGAAAGTAACCTTTGTTCCTAGTTCGTGGTACAGTCTAAGAGTTATGGAGGTCATAATCGCTCGTTCGTTTCTTTAGCAACCATTCCAAGTTTCCCCGGCGAAGCCCTTAGCACTGAGTAGTGAAGTTCAGTAAATAAAAATCGAGATCTTATGTTTAAATCGTGTTTTTTTTGTGTTATTCCATATGTGAGTACTTTAGTAACATAGTTTCTCAGTTATCTAGTTTCACCTGATCTAATGTTAGTTAAATAATATAAGATTACAAACTTTAGACAGAAAATTACTGGCAGAGAATCAGACTATGTTTAATTTACTGTTGTAATAATTTCTAGAATGATTTGTAACATTCACTTCATCTGCACGAAAGTGAGTGAGGGAGAACAAGATTTCTACAGTCGTTTCCTCGACTTGAGTTTATTTGAAATAAGACAACTCCAGTTCTCTTCACGTCGCTAATTCTGCCAGCCATCGATAACGTGTTGGTACATCGTTGCACATCACTAGGCGCGAGCACGTCGCGAGATTAATAATGGTGCCATAAACTCTGTTACCTACTGCGTAATTAAGTTAAATGGATAAATTTTGGCCTTAGGGCGCAAATTATTATGTTTTGCATAGGTACAACTCATTGGAAATGAAGGGTTTGGCTTCTTTAGATATCCGCGATCCCTTCCTTTTTTTTAATCAATAAATTACAGTTGCCGAAAAATCAATAAATATTCCAATTAGGCTACTTCAAATGATTAGTTTCCTGCACTGCAACACGTCCTTATATAGAAATAAGTTTGATAGACATAAATGATGGCATTACTCTTGCTAGTTAATTAGTTCGCATCTAAGTATGTTATCTAATAATATAATATTGCTTGTGTGGTTTATTATCGATAGCAATGTCTATGTAATTAATAAGTTAAAATAACAATTTTGTATATTGAGTGTGTTAAAGTGGTTAAAGTAACTTTGCATTCGTGTTTGTGTTTCTAAAGATGTCTTTGACAACTTTACCAAAACAGGGAATCCTTATCATGGCGATGTTTACCTGAAACAAAGTTTATATTGTTAGTATAATGTTGGCTTAGACAAGCAAAGGTATTGTTTACAATTAACTAGTGAATACAGGGTTCATGCAGTTCATGTTCATTAGGTCCTTGACTTTAAATAGAAGAGAAAGAGGCAACTAAACATTTTAAATTAATAAAACTTTTCGAAAATATTAATAAAGAAATTTAAGTTAATAGCACCGTGCAGGATTTAAACTCCCAACCTCCCAAGTCACGTCATCATATAAAACTAAATTACAAAATGTCAGAATAACATTGCTACAAAATAAGCCGGTAAGTTTGGAATGCGATTTTAATATTCATTATCACTCCACATAATTCATAATTGGACACAAGCCTATCAGAAGGAGAATTATGACATAATCGCCAAGGAACCTTATTCAGCTATTTCAGTTGCATTTCGATCGTGATTAAATTGGGCGTTTTTGACATTTAGCCCATACTAGAACTGTCAATAACCTACTATTAAATTACGATTTGGTTAGCTGGATTAGGGGCCAGATCGGCGATGACAGTAATCTATATTATGACAACTACAGGATGACTGTATCATCACCGACAAAAAAAAATTCAGGCTTCAAGAATCGCATTTAGTGCCCATTTATGAAGTAAAAAATGTAGATCAAGCTTTCAAGCCTGTGAAGGTATGAAGGGAAAATCGACAAATTATGAATAGTATCGTAATGAATGAGTGAGATACGCATCGCGTAAAAAAAGGATTGCTAGGAGACCGTATCAAAAATTTTAGATTTTGGCGGGCATTTTCTAAGTGCCTTATCTTGACATTTTTACATTAAAAGAAAAAAATACGTCATTTGTTTTTTTTGGAGTTGAAATTTGGAAGGTAAATAAAATTTAACCTGTATAAAAAAAAAGAAGGGCTATTCTATTGACTGATTCTACTGGCAAGGCTGATTGATTATGGCAGAATTATATTTATGGTGAGGCCTATGTTTTGCAGTCCAATAACACCATCTAATAGCCTAGATAAAAGACTTGGCTCGTATAGGGGTAATTAGTTTAAAACGACTGGCAACAAATGTATCTAAACTAGGTTCAAATGATTACTTTTAATAACCGTTGGAGGTATCTTTTTCACTTTCAAAAGACTTTGGTACAGAAGTTGAAAGTTCCATTAAATAATTTTCGCTCATCATTACCTTAAATCTACGGAGTCACGAATAACAAAGAGTACTTAACTTAATAAGTATAAAGTTTGTGATTAGGTATCATAAGATAGTCTAAGTAAGTACTTAAGAGAACTTTACGTACAGTCATTTATGTGTATATATTTATTAAAATAAAGTAGTACCTCTTTTTTTTCTTCTTTGACTATTCGTTTGTTTCATGCGTGCTAGGTTTATTCTATTTGTAACGCCATTAGAAAAACTTGTCTATGCAGTAAAATATTATGACAGGAAACTTCAATATTAGAGTTACAGTTGATGGCCCAGTCGGTGAAGTCGTCCGACTGTCTGCCTACTTTGCATGAATCCCGAGTTCGATTGTCACTCGTGTAAACTTAGGAAGGATCTCTTTTAAATCGGTTTAAGTCCTGAAAGAGGGAGTTGGGTATAGTCGTTATTCGAATGGCATTTAAGCCGTTGCTCTTCAGTCGCTAGATGCAAATCATAAAAACAAGTCCCGTCAGAGCTCTGTTAGAGGGGATTTGGGAAACTCTGATTCTAGACTATCCTTGAAGGATAATTATTATACAAAAAGAAAAAAAAAGTTATGAAGCTATCGAGCCTTTTCTATTGGCGAAACTAGTGATAATCCAGTATCTCGTGAGAAATAAAAAACGCATTTTAAATACCTTAGAAATTGGATCATTGGCCGTTACAGTCACGTATAGGTTACCAAATAATATTCTTTACGTTATTATTTTTAGTATTGCACAATCACAATGCATTAAGGCTAAATGAAAATAATACGCTTAAAGGAGCATTGTATTTACATGTTTAGAGGTTTAGTCTATTCACTTTGAATGCAAATCGAATGGTTAATTAAAATGTTCATTATAACGTTTCATGACTTTCGTCCTACACATTTCCTTTATAAAAACCAGTGGACTACCCTTATTATTTCTGAATTACAAATAAAAAGTTGTCAGGTTCCTACTGCGAAGGCGGGAACTAAGTCGGCCATTTATTTTTCGGCCGCGAACCAATTATTTTGGACGCGTTAGTGCCGCGTAAATCTATGAGCTGCCATGAGCCGCACGCACCTAGATCGGAGATTTATAGGCTTGTAATTAATATTTGGGCATCCTTAACTTGCTCGATTAAATACACGAACGTTTAAAAGTTATTTTTATTATCATGTGAATAATGGTGCAAGCACATCACTAAGATATTAAGGCCCCGTTAGTTCGTGATTTATTGATCGATATCCATCGATCGCCTAATTACGGAGCGCAAATTAATTGTGATTTTTTTCTATCGAGTCACGTTAATCAAATCGTGTAACCGTTACATAGAGACTGTGCTGAGAATAGATTCTCAACTAATACTTTTTTTTCAGACTTTAAAAAACTCAAGAAAACAGTATGCTGTTTTCTAGTTTTAAAATGGGTTTTAAAAACTCAAAAACGCTGCCTCTTAGAACTGCACCGCCTTAAAAAAATATTAAATATTAAAAAAAAAAGTTACGCACTCAGCTTTGTCTTCGAAAATTCCCTTTATGAATCTATTCTCATCACCAAAATAAACTAACGTCGACCAAGAAAGTGATATACCAGTTTTGACAAAATTCCAAGTGTCAGTAAAATAGCGACAGGGAATATGACGTTATATTTTTAAAAAAATAAATAATGGGCTTGCTCTTGACTACATACTTAATTGTACGGTTAAGAAGAAGCCTAAGATGGAGCGAGCTTACCCAGAGGTACTGGTTTCTCCTAAACACCAGCGGAACACAGAAAAACTGTTTGGCGCTGGACTCCAGCAGGAGGGTGGTAGCATCCAGGCGGCCTCTTACGAAGCCTACCACCGCAGAGGGATCTGTTAGCCGTCATCGTTGGTTAGAAAACCAAAGATGCCGTTGCCCAGGGAGGAACACTAGGAGGTAGATCCCACCACCCCACGTTTATCAAATGAAAACAAAATTGTAACTTTTCAAGTGATATTAAAATATAAAATAAGTGTAGTTCGAAGGCTTGTTACCATTTATTACATTTCATCATATTTTTCATATACACCTACTTAACAAACGTTTGTATTTTTTAATATATATATCTTTGCGGTAGAGAATACCTACCATGTAGTAAACAGTCATGGGAATTTAAGTTATTTGAGAGTCATTGACGAGTTGGGTATCGCATTGAATTACTTATAAATTGGTTTTTGGCTTTTGTTTCATTATATTCGAAATGGTTTTCAGCAATATTTGAAATTTTATTGTACTAAGGGAAACCTGTTTTTGGCCACACTCTTTTATTTATTTATTTATTTATTTCTTGAGATAATCAACAGCACATACATAACAATTACTTACGCCTAGTATAAAACATAGAGTATGGCCAATAACAGATTTCCCAATGAATAATCAGTAAGTACTATGGTAGTAAAATTTTTGAGTGACTTCTCTTAGTTCATAGTTTATATGGTTGTTTAAAGAACTATAGTTTTCTGAAGAAATAACAAATATAATACATTACAATGCCAGGTATTCTTGTAACTATCATCATGTATTTAAAATAAGTAGGTATGTTTCGAGTAAATCGCCTATACATTTGGTTATTTTAGACCTATTCAGAATTAGAATTCAAGATGAACAATTTACGGTTACATGATTATTCAAAGAGTATCGTTTTTTCCGTCAACCTGTGACCAAAAGTAAAGAAAAGCAAGTGTACTACTATGTTTGTACTAGTATGTTGCTTGACCTAATCATAACTGTTTCTAAAATGATAATTTAAGACTGATTAATCATCCTGTGGACATTTTAATGTAAATTGCTATAATTCTATTTAAAAGCAAACATACTGTTTTAGAATTTATGATACCTTGTGCACAGGCAAACTTTCGTAAGCGATTTTGATCTCTAAATCAACAATAAAATCTAAAAGTAGCTGACCTATTCTACAGGTCATATATCTTTGTTTCCGTCTGTTGCTCCTAATCCAATTTTGTTTTGCCCTCATCAAATATTGCAATACCAAATAAATCCCAGTTATAAATGCATTATTGGAATCAATTTAGTTTAGGAAACAACCTCAATTTTAGGTGAACGTTTCCATTTTCACTACAAAGCACGAAAGGCACTTTACGAAGTTGCAAGATGAAATCCTAAAAACAATCACGTCAGAGGTAACTGCAATTATCTTTACCTATTTAAGCTTGAAAAATTATGTCTCGGACGGGACTCGAACCCGCATCTCCATGCATACCGGTCGCACGTATAGAGACGTGGGACCGAGTCCCGTTTGAGACATAATTTTTCAAGTTTAATTACTGATATTATTATTGCAATTAAGTTGCTAAAATATCATGAAAAGTACCTACTACCTACTAATCGTAAACGCATAACAAGGACCACTCTTAAACCCCATTGCTTTACAAGCGCAAAAAAGAACTGATCTAACTTAATATCCAATGCAAAAAGCCAGTTAATCCTCATCAGTAGGTTTTTACAACGCGGTGCTTGCCCGTCTCAAGGGTTTCCATTTTATGGATCGTAGGTACTAAGGAAATTTATTACACCGTCATTCGACTAAATTCCACCCACAATGTTGCTGACTACAGGATATGAGGGTTTCCAGATGTTACTCGATACATAAAAAAACTCGAATATAAGGATGTAAAGATGACAGTTATTAAATCTATTGCCGGTGATATTATAGCTTTGACGATATACGACGTTATTACTTGGGTATTAAATGAAAAACGAGTGGCTCGTAAAAACGTGTGACGGGAAAAACAATTGGTTGCCGGGAACTATAACTTGATTGAACTCTAAGTAAATATTTATATTATAAGGACTTAAATTCAATTAAAAAGATTAATTCAAATAAATTTTAAAGATAGGTTGTATGAAAAAACACATGTGCAAGATTCTTAGATTAGCACATGGTACCTAAAGGAAATGAACCCGAAGTGATTTAACGTGTTGGATAAACTTAACTACCTCAAACAACAGTTTTCTAGTAACTATGAGATTAACCATGGCACAGACTGCCAGACGGACATGGCAAAACCATAAGGGAGTGCTGACTTTTTAAACCATTACTAATAAGAGACCTAACAAAGTTGACAAAAAAAGTCTAAAAAATAAATTTTATTTGATTAATCTTTTTATAGTAACTAACGAAACAAATGTGGGTATATGTAATTTGATTTAAGCACGAACGTAAAGAATAACTAATTACAGTTTCCGTCAAACTATACAGGAACTAGTTGACCCCGCAAACTTCGTATCCGTATCGCCTCAGAATAATGTAATTTGATTTTGACGTCTTAAATGTCATTGTCATCAAACATGGCGTTCTTCTTTAGCAAATTGCCTTGCCATTAACAAACACTGTTCAATAAAAAAAAGACGTGTGGCACTCGGAGACTGCCGCGGTAAAGTTATTGCATAGCATTTTTTATCAACTTATGCAATTATAAAACTAAAAAGTATCACCGCTGTGCCGGTCGGAGTGGGGGGTGTTAGGTTATTTTCGTTACGGAATTTCTGGATTCGGTCTCCACGCTCAAGGCCCGCGATAGAAACTATGCAATATTTTTAGGTCCGTGTGCAATAGCTTAATTTTATAATTTTATGTATTTTCTAATTTTGACTTTTGTAATTAAATTTTTCTGTTATTTTGGCTGATATGGTTACCATAGGCAACCATACTGTGAAAATCCTTATTTTCTTCTAAATTCTTTTAAATTTCAGAAATTCAAAATTGTTCGATCGTGCCTCGCTCCGAGTGTTAGGTTAGGTTATTTTCGTTACGGAATTTCTGGATTCGGTCTCCACGCTCAAGGCCAGCGATAGAAGATATAAGCGATATAAGCGTTGTGCAATAGCTTAAAAATAATCCGCCAATAAATTGAGTTAATAACTATCCGATCTTTTAAGTTGGGTCAAACTGCACACAGTGTACAAAATTTGACCAAAATCAGTTGAATAGTTTAGGATTCCATCGCGGACAAACAACGTGACACGAATTTTTTTTATATTAAGATTGTTGTAAGTAGTATTTTATGCTAAGGCACAACTAATATTGCTTTATGAGATCATGGTTAGCACCCAGGTTTATTCTGGATGCAAAATCGAATTAGGTTGGTACTAGGATAAGTGAGTTTCCTTCAGTTGGTGTGGGTTGAAGGCAGGGCGTTGAAATTAAGTTGGACGTATATGTGACGCCGTGACAAGGGTCGAGCCATGGGATCTACACTCATACTGTTTGTGTCTGTGTGATAATATGATATAGATGTGGGTGTACCTGCGAGATGTAATGACCCTGATAGAGAATTTTCGACGTAGTTTCAGAATGCTTAAACACCCGAAACATTATATTATGTTTTATAAGTACAGTAAATTTGTGTACGCTTTGAAGCAAATTAGAAACGTTACGAACATAGGCACTGCGGTGATGACTTATCGAGCTTACATAAAATCCATCTTCCGCTACGGATTAATAATATGGGGCAACAGTACCGACAAACATAGGGCATTTATTGCACAGAAGAAATGCATACGGGCGATAGGCGGTATTCCTCCTGATGTATCTTGTGAACCTTTATTCAGGAGTCTTGGTCTGCTGCCGTTGCAATCACTTTACATTTTGGAAATTTGTAGTTTTGTCCAGAAACACAAAAAACTTTTTACACGAGCATGTGATGTAAACCAAAGATTAAAAAGAAACCCGAACAGACTAGTGAACAGAGAAATCTCACGGTCCAGCAAGTATGGGAAAAGCTGCTTGTCCATGTGTATAAGAATTTATAATAAAATTCCGGAAAATATTCAAGCACTTAATAACAATAGGTTCAAAATTAAATTGTATAATTGGTTAAAGGAAAATATTTTTTATAGTATTAATGATTTTTTAGATAAAAGTAGAAGATGAATTATTATTTCTGTTAAGTACCATGCCATAAAATTGACTATTGTATGCCTTTTTAAAGACTAATTGTGAGAAACGTATGTTTTAATTCCATCTTTGTGTACCACAGTTATAACAATAAATGATTTATTTATTTATTTATACATTTCACATACAAACCATCTTTATAACTCAGTATTAAGAGCTTGCAATAGAGGAGTTAAAAACCCAACTGAAGCAGTTTTTCTAAAACTAGGCATTGCAGTAGGTATAGCTAATTTGGGGCTTTAATTTGGAGAAAACAGTGAAAGTTTTGAATGTGATTAAAATCATTGACCATAAAACTAAAAACTAAATCTAAACATGAAACTTAAACTTAACTTTTTATAGGAATCTTTCCAATCTAAAAATGTTTAGGAAGATCTTGCAAGTTCGAAAACTGTATTTGAAAACCTTAAGTAACCTCACCTGTAGAGTTTATAATCGATGTTTACGATTTTAATTCAAAAGTCACCTTAAAATAACCGCCATTCCTATGGACTACCAGTCCGTTCTTGAAACATCAAGAGAAAATTCACTTAGCAATTATTACAATGACCTTACAGAATCCAGGGCCCTTTGGAATTTCTGTTTATTTTTCAGCCCGTGTTGTTCACCTCGCACAGCCGGCCGGAGCTCAAAGGGAATAAAAAAACAACCACGGACGCGCCAGGCTTATTTAACTTTTGTTATACTTTTAAGGGATACGTAAGCCACAAGAAATATGGGCACTTGAATGAAACTCTAGCAACACATCGATCGTTTAATAAGACGCTTATCTTTTTAGAAGGAAATTAGTTCTGTTCTGCTAAGGTCTAGGTAGGTAGGGTAGGGTAAGATTTATTAAAGAAACTCCAGCTTCATTTGCCACACATGTTAAAGCAGTCGGCTAAATTGTTTCGCATATCAAGGAATATGGTGGAATTCTACACATAGGTGGTGAAAAACATTTCTCGCTTGACAACATTACATGCTTAATTAATAATACATAGGTATAGCTCTAGGACAGGTTTTTAAATAGATTTTGTGTTTCTACATCAAAAAGATCGACCAAAACGATATGAATATAAAAATACCTATAAGACTGGTACCTAATAATAATGTCGATATCTCTCTTATTGGACACTAATTTAGGCATTTCTAAAGCGCTTATTAATTTTGTTGGCCTGTACTGAACTTAATTGACATGGACGTTCAATTAAGTCTTATCTTAATTATATTAACATTTTCTTGGTGTTTCATCTACATTCCAGTAAAGTAAGATGATCAAGATACTATTATAAAGATATCAGGTATCATTTTTCATATCAATGGACAGCTAAGAAGTTCGCGTCAGCGTTGCATAGTTGAGTAAAGTTGCGAGTTAGGTTTTCTCAGTGGATATGATTACAGTAATAAAGTAGTTAAGTGCAGAGCGGCTGCGAATGACATAGTGTTAATTAAGAAACTTTCCTTTATGAAAACAAAGTGGCGTCAGTGCGCTATGCTTTGTTTAGAAATTAAATTTTACTCGCGGCAAGGTGTTTATGCAATTTTCCCTGTCAAAAGATGGTACTGGCTGCACTATTAGATTGCGGTGGCGATTGTATTGTAGATACGGAAATTATATGAACCCGCGTGTTTTTGGTTCATTACTTTTTACATTTATAAAAATAGATTGACAGCTAACTGACCTTATTTATAAGTAAAGTGAAGTAACGTAACGGTCTTTAATCATCCCACTGCAGGGTAAAGGGCTGCATCATAAAATTCAAGTTACTATAGCAATGATATGTCCAATCTATCAAATTGAATCTACTCGTACTAATTTTCTACTGTCATTCTATACAAGTAGGTTGAAATTCGCTTGAACATACAATTCCCAGTTACGAACTAACTAGATAACATTTTATTAGACACTGACAGTCACTGACAAACCTTACTACATTTAAGAGTTTAAAGGAATGATCGGCGAAGTGGGTCATGATTCAATTTAGTCGACTGTACTTAGGTACAGTCAAATTGCCAAATGCAGGTTTTGGTGATCAGAAACCCAAGGATGTTCGAAAATTCAAAACTTTTGCTGCCTGGCCCTGGCACGGTGATCGAACCCAGATCTTGGACCGGTGTATACACCACTAGACCAAAGGCGCAAATTCCTTCTCAATTAAAAGTTGTCTTCTTATTCTCCCTAACATGTGGCCAAGTTGAATGATTACTCTTTAGGCTGTGTGTGTTTGCCAGTCTATCATTATGTCTCCGCTAATTGTTACTGCTGTGTAGCTTTGTTATTTATTATTTCAGGATAACATGATTGATTTAGTAAAAAGAGCACCAATAATAATATTAATACAAAATAATGAGCCGTATTGTAAAGTCATTAAGGATGAGTTTCATTAGAACGTTTTTACTTTTTTCACACCGACATGCGATGTTCAAAAATAACTTGAGTATTAGCAAAATAAGAACATTTACCTTTATAAAAATAATCAGAAATCGGTGAAGAACTTTTATTGAAACAACAAAGGTTTGAATTCTGGCACGAAAGATTTTATATTTTGTAGCGAATGCCTTTGCCTCGTATTAAGATGACCGTTCCTCTGTTCTGGTGAATTGTACTGTCTAATAATTTGTAAAGCAATGATGTTAGTTCATTCATTTAAAACAGGCATGATTGGTAATTAAGTTTATCTTGGTTTATTGAAAACGAATCTATGGCCACCATGCATAATAATATAACCTACAAAAAACAACATAAACATTCCTAAAGCGTGGAATAAGGAAAAGGAAGCAAAAGGAAAAACAAGGTAGTGGCTTATTCCGGCACATTCGCGGCTTCTGGCAAAGCACCATGTCAGGCCACTGAGCCCTTCAAAGGGATCTCTCGACCAACCGTTCACTAGTGTTATCGAATAATAAAAAGGAAACGAAATCCATTAGGTTGAAATCTATTAAAGTTTACGTTAGCCAGGAATGAACGAAGTTAGTTAATAAGTTATTGGCGACCCGGTTGGTACAATGATGAACAGTTGGAACAGTGGTAGTAAACGCTGCTTCAAAGCTATGTACAGGACAAACATTGTACATGAACATGGCTATTTGTACTGGTCTTTGGGTGTTGTTTAAGTATATTTATGTATTTACAAAAAGAAAAGTATATAAGTAAGTTTATCGGTTGTCTAGTATCCATAACTCATAACCTATAAGTAGCTTAATTTAGGACTAGATGACTTTGTGTGGCCCAGTGTGGCATGTCTGAAGATATTATTATGTATACCGTCTAGTAGAAACCCGGATTCGATTCCCAGCTGGGCCAATTTATGGAACAAATTAATCTAAATTGACTTGGGTCTAGAATGGATAGGTGGGCTATAGTTGTGCTTTGGAAAGCACGTTAAGCCGTTGGTTGGTCTCGTATTCTAACGTAGGATGAAAGTCGTAAAAACTTGTCACGTCAGAGCTCTGTAATATGCGACATAGATACCAGCTCGTTATTGACGGAAAATCATACGATAAGAAGAAAAATATAAATTATTCTAACTTACGATGAGATCAAAAACAGTTGACCATAGATAGAGTTAAATAGTTTTTGTGTGTTCCGCTGGTGTGTGGGAACTTAGTACCTCTGGGTAAGCTCGCTCCATCTTAGGCTTCTTCTTAACCGTAGAGTGTAGTGTGTTGTCAAGAGCAAGCCCATCGATTCATCCCATCAAAAAAAATTAGGACGGTATGTGCGTAATAATACATACTCACCGCTTTTAGAGTCTCGGCCTTTTATTGGTTGTTTAAGAGCAGAAACATACCTATAAACATTTAAAACATAATGATATTTATTTCAAAAACACTCGAAACAAAGTGAGCCAATATCCTGAAGCCCTGAGAAATAGCAAACTAATTTTACATAGACACAGTGCTATGGGGTTCAATCTGGCCAAAATAGAGCAGCCGTTACCGCGGATTACTGACGATAAAGTGTGCCGCATTACACGCGCGAGCGGGCGAGTCACACGATTTAGATGAAAAATGGCTCATATGCCATATAGCCCTGTCACAAATAACATCAATACAGTAGGCCATTTTGCTTATAACTAAGATAAGATAATTTATTTTTATTTGTTTAGAAAACATAGAGCTTTATTGCATTACACTTAGCCTAAATTTCCTGAATATTACATTAGCATTTATAATCTATACTAATATTATAAAGCTGGAGAGTTTGTTTGTTTGTTTGTTTGTTTGAACGCGCTAATCTCAGGAAGTACCTGCTGGTTCGATTTGAAAAATTATTTTTGTTTTGTATAGTCCATTTATCGAAGAAGGCTGTAGGCTATATAACATCACGCTACGACCAATATAGGAGCGAAGCATCAGTGAAAAATGTTGCAAAAATAATCGCGATCATAATAACAGAAATTGACGCGGACGAAGTCGCGGGCAACAGCTAGTTAGCATTTAAAGCGTACAGAGCTAATTAGTACAGAAGATGTTGGGACTGAGACAAACGCATTATTAGCAAAAATGCGTGAACTTAAACTATTACAAATACAAACTAATATCAAATATGAATTTCAAAAGAAGAGACATTCTTTATTATGTTAGCGTTTGGCGTACGTTCCATAAATTACAAGAGACCACAAGGTCTACTGCAGGAATGTAGGATAAGATAAAAGTGGCAAAGCAATGGTGATAGGTGATGTTGGAAGTGGTTCAAAAATAGGACAGTAATCTTAAAACCTAATCAAATGCATTTTGCAAGAGCTTTTAGTATTAGGAGCAGCGTTGTTATAAGTTATGTAATATTGTATTTTTTTAATTCGAAACTTTTATTTAGAAATTTCATTGCTCGGGTTTGTGATTATCAACTCGCATTTAGCAAGCGTAGTGATTATGCCTGTACCTATCATTGCTGTGGTATTTGACTTCAATGATGTATGTCTTTTCCCTGCCGTGGGATGATATGATACCGTTACTTTTATTCTGTAAAATATAAAAATAAATTTACGGATTTCACTCGCGATAATAAGTGTCATTAGGTTAAACACCAATGTTATTAGATGTTGCTAAGAGCAGTTTTCAAAGTGGTTATCGTTGCAGCTACTGACGCCTTCTTACTGCGATTTAATTCCTTTGAGCAATAGTTTATTAGAAGCGGCGTTGCTATAATGCATCTCTACTATGGCATCGGGTAAGTTGGTCGGACGGCACGAGTATTTTGCAGTGGTTGTTACACACTTTTTGTAGCTAGTTATATTATTAGATTTTAATAAATTGTTCAATAACAAAATATAACGAAATATTACATTCAGAATTTAAAACTTGTATTTCATTAAATATTCTAAGGTAATTTTTCCACAATGCTAAGCTATTTCATGATCTAAACCGATTGTAAAATATTTCTCTCGGATGTTGAAGGTACATTACCAAAAATATTGATGAAACCCCGCTGGCTTATAGCGTAAATAGCCTTGAATAAATTCGGCGACAAAAGCGATGTCTTGGTAGTTCAATTAGTTAAAGCCGCAGTACATAGAAAAAGGCTGTCATGTACCATTTGTATGAAAACCGATGTCGCCGCTTGCGGCCGACCATATACAGGGTGAAATTTTAACCACTTTCCAAATTTTAATATATCAATCTACGAGACAAAAATCAAATGACGTATTTTTTCTTTTGGTATAGCCCAGTACAAAAATGTCAAGATAAAGCACTTAGAAAATGTCCGCAAAAGTCTAAAATTTTTGATAAGGCTGTCTAGCAACACTTTTTTTACACGATTCGCATCTCATTTATTCATTACGATACTATTCATAAGTTTTTGATTTTCCCTTTATACCTTATCAGGCCTAGGACCGTAAAAATTGAAAACTATATTGCGAAAAATATTTTCGGGTGAAAGCTTGATTTACATTTTTAACTTCATAAATGGGCTCTAAGTACGATACTGAAAGCCTATAAAAATTTTGGAAAGTGGTTAAAATTTCATCCTGTATAAATGAGTTCATAGAACGCTAATCAATCGATTTCTTTTGACGTCGCGCGTTCCTATTGGTCGGTCGAAACCACACAGCGCTCACGTCTGGGCAGAAGTATAAGCATTTGCTCATAACCTCTGTAGCGCCTGCCCCGCCTACATCGCCTTTCTAACCTTTTTCTAGGTTTGTGATTAGAGCAGTCTCCAATGTTGTAAATTTTATTTAAGGAATTGTATTTTTAGTTTACACCATCATCAGTTTGTTGTTGTTGTTTGTAATAACTAATTTTGCAAATATTTTATACCTTAATCAATTACTGAGTTAATGCGTGGTAGTCTAACTATAAAAGGAGTAGTATAGTAGATAATACTGATTTAGATTGATTTATATAAGTCAGAAGCAAATTAGTCGCTGTTGATAATAAAATGAGGGCGGGTTGATAAGGCAAAGTTGGTGTTGTAAATTGGTTTACGTGCAGATGGATTGCTGCGCTGTACAGTATCGGAAACCATAACTTCTTTAATGTCGTTATACTCCACTCCAGAGTTGCCGTCGCGAAAGATAACAAGTTTCATCGCTCTATGTAAAGACAAATTACAAAACGCCGGATTCTGACTCTTAAATTAATTTTAGGATGAGCCTACTTTTTACTATCTTGCTAAATGAAAAGTGTCAAGCTCAAAAAAAAAAGACAGTTTCAATGCATTAGCAATGTTTAGTTCCCGACTGGGAATCTATCTTTTAGCAATCAGCCAACGTTTGACAGCTACATTTTATCCAGTACTTATTGACTTTGACAGTTATATTTTTGTCCAGGAGTTATTGCTTCAGATAGTATGATTATCAGAGAAAAATAAAGCATAAAAAAATACTTCTGTCAAGTGGTTTTTGTACCTACTTGCTCACCTTTTGTTACCCAGGCGACTGCTCACAGTGCAGACACTTTATCTGATCTATGCGACTGTTCCTGAAATTAAGTTGCTGAAACTTTTTTTTCAAAAATATAACTGCTTTACCAGCTAGCATACAATAGTTAGAAGAACAGTTTGAAACCGTTCTCTATGTTTGCAACAACTCTGAGTATATATACTCAGAGTTTACCATCGGAGTACCATTTCTAGCATTGGGTGTTTTATTAGTCTGTATAAATATTCATGGCTTATTATTCATGAAGAAGACCATTCGTTACAGCAACTGCAAATACATGTTAAAGAGTGGGCAGAGCAGAGGGAGAGACCATGTACGGACAGTAAATATATCAGTCTGACAAGGGCATTCATCTTGAGGATGGAGAACGCCCAACCTTTAAACGATTTACGAGGGGCGATGGAGACTGGTAAACACAGCCGGATAGCGTTACAGACCTATAAATAACTCAATTTTTTAAGGTTCGCGTGACTCTATTTCTCGACGCAGTTCGCCTTGAATGCGAAGTGCGCTCCACATCCCACTTTATAAGGGAAGAGCCACATGAAGCGATCCCCAATATCGAACTCGGGCTGTTAAGCGATACTTGTACGAACTAGTTTTCTAATCTTGCCTCAAGCGTTGCATAATTTTAGACGCTCAATTTGTGTATACATGCAACACACGCGCTCCGAAAATGCAAATTGCTGCAGCGACGAGCATCACTTTGAAAATTTAAATTGAATGGTCAAACCCCGCGAAGATTCATGAATTAAGCATCCCTTTACAACTTGCATTTAAGAGGTTACGTAAACAGGATCGGACGGATGTTCTAATTTAATTTGCAATCTGAAGGGAGAGCCTTTGTTGCGATGTGACGAACGGATAACGACGTCGCAGGCCTTGTGGGTTTACGGAAAGGCTTCTTTGTTTAAGCATCGTAAATTAGATGTTATTAATGAAAGCGCGCAGAAAGGTTTCCCATGTCGCTTCATATTGGGGCAACAATAAATATTTGGGTGATATTCGTGGCACTTCTCAGATATGCGGAGGCGAGGGGTGAATTCGGGAATTTGGTTTGTCCCTTCATAGTGTGGGCGTTACATCACGTACTTGATTTATTTCTTTAACGGAGGTATTTGCTGATTGAATAGAATACGTACACAGTTATATACTGCAAGTAATGCGGAAAGTGAAGAAGACAAAATTGTGAATGTTGTCAACTTGAAAACATTTCGTTTTGTGTAACGTTGAATATTGGATGAAGCAAAATACCGGTCATTGTTGCGAGTGAAATATGAGTGAAGTCGGTATTGGCGCATTGTCTGGTGCGACAAAGGCGCCGCCTCCGGGGAACTTCTTCCGAGATACAAAATTTAATTTCTCTGATTTTGAGCCGGTCGTCCGGCGAATACGCTTTTGTCGTCGTTGCCCTTTATGTGATTCAGGTTGGATTCCAGTCAATAGAATCGCGATATTGTGCAGCATTTGTTCGGAATGACTATCACATCTGCAGTCTCTGCGCCGAGGGTGAAATATAAAGGGAATTTGTTTAGGAGTTTGCAATATCGCGAACTTTCTATTGTGCTATCACTGTATTAGGTTTCCATGCTTCAATCTATGATTACGTTCGCAGTTGTCTTCTTTGAGCTGTTTGCCGTGTTCTGACTTATCGAAATACTTGAAAAGTGACGATTATGAAGTTATCAATTGTATGTCGTAAGAAATTGTATGCTTCTTGTTACTTCATTTTTCCAATTATTTTTTTACTATAAGTCAGCATGGAGCTGAAGTGTCAAGCTATTTTCGTTGACAACAGTATTGATGAATGGAAACGCTGTGATGTGTCGTTTCGACGTACAGAATACGAAAAACTTAGTGCCATATTTGTGTTTACGACTTAGTGTGTAAAGTACTTACGTTATATTATACCAAATTTTTTATTGACGGATTTTAAGATACGAAACGGATTTAAAAAAGAAAAGAAGCAATTCAATCAACGGTTTGATATTCAAATTCAAATAAAATATCTGCCAGTAAAAACAAAAAAGAACCCTATACAGCTTAGGCTAACACCAGCAACTCTACACTTGTAAAAAGTAATTTAAGTAACACTACATAGACAAAAAACAAGTTTGCCTTAAATATTAAGTTTGAAATGATATAAGAATTGTAACATTCATATCCTGAACATATTACTTACACCCAGTGATACTTCAATCTCGAAAGTAAAACGTCAGACACAACTCGAACTAGTTATTCGAAGTTGAAATAGATTTCTTTGGGTAACTAAAATTTTGTTCTTAGTAATGAAAGTTTTAGTATGCCATAAATTGGATGCACCCAATCCCTTGTCGTCTTGAACTCTATTCGCATTTGGAGTGAGATGCATTCAGAACCGAAGTTGATATAACATAAAAAGGTAGTAGTAGGACCGCTTTGTCACTTTGTCTGACCAAAGACCAGTAATCCAAGAGGCACTCTCAGATTTAGTCTTAAAAAGCTTGCAATGTCACTCAAAGAAATATTATAATAATTTATTGAAATGTTCAACTTTTATGAAGTCAGTTCGCAAAAGACACCGGCAATGGAAATGATGGTCCGTATGATATTACATCTACAGTAATTATTCTCAGATCAAATTAATTAAGTTTTAGGGATCCTTTTTAAGTTGTCTTGGATTAAAAAAGGCGGGATCTTATCTAATATAACAAATATAAATTTACACAATATATTCTATACAATCCCAAACTTTTTTTTACTAGCACTAAGAACTGTGGTATTGAAATACTGAAGACTTTAAGAGTCTTGCTATGAGTACGAGTCAACCTAAGCCAACCCTTCTGATCCTTCTTTCAATGTGACCCCAGTGCCTCGGGCTAGATAAATAGAATTACTTCCACGGGAAATAGCAGAAAAGCTACTTTTGATACTCGCATACGGCAATTTTTGAGTGTGTTGTAAGTTATTTCGATAATTTAAAAAGCATTTCTCTGTACTAGTAAGTACATACCTATTACAGCATACATCACCAGCCTTTGTCAGTCCACTGCTGGACCCAGGTTCAGGATTGTGCCATAGTCGCCACGCTTGGCAGGCGGGTTGGCAATCGCAGTTTGGCCAATGGAATGGAGAAGGCGCTGCTGGTGTTTTTCTGGAAGTACTCCGTATGACTCTCCTTTTATGACACTTACGGGAATATAAGGGGTAGTAGTTTTAATAATATATACTCGTATATGACACATCAAAATAGTCCTTAGAGGCAGCGTTTTTGAGTTAAGAACGGGACCCTATTACTAAGACTTCGCTGTCTGTCCGTCTGTCCGTCGCTCTATCACCAGGCTGTATCTCAAGAGCCGCGATAGCTGGACAGTTGAAATTTTCACAAATTATGTATTTCTTTTACCGCAATAACAGCAAATACTAAAAACAAAATAAAATAAATATTTAAGGGGGGCTCCCATACAAAAAACCCGTTTTTTTGGCCGTTTCGGTACGGAACCCTTCGTGCGCGAGTCCGACTCGCACTTGGCCGGTTTTTTTATTTACATTCTATGATTACTTTTTATTTATATAGATTATAAGCGCGGTGAGTCCTGCCCTTGTCAACTGGGGTGACATAAGTACCAATCAAATCTGCAGATCGTGTAACCCATTAAAAACCGAATGACTTTAATTCTGCGTTGATTGCAAGGAAGGCTATATGCTAAGGACATGCTAATTCAAACTGACCGCTTTATAATATGCTAATTGAACAGACCCGTGTAAGAAAGAGAAAATAAATCACGAGGTCTGATAAATTTTGCATTGAATATAAGGTGACTTTAATTTTCAAATGCGATAAAAAAGGTTACCGTTTAAAGTAGATATTTTCGACCTTATTTTCCTGTTGTCAAGGTGAACTGTCTTATCAATTCAATTCCAAAATAGAAATTTTGTTATTGGCGTCTAATGATAATCTCGTATGACATAATATGACAAGGATAGTCATGCAAATGAAAATAAGGTTTAAAATACAACCATGAATTTTAATGAGATGATTTTTGAAACGATCTAGTATCTCCGGATGATGCAAAGTAATGGTCCTTATATTATTTCAAAAATGTAAATTAAATATATTTTAGTTTCCTTTGGGATAGTTACCTTTACGTACTTAAAAATCTTGTATCTCGAGTTGTTTGGTTGACTTTAAATTTACTACCACTTATTTTTGAATTTGCTATCTGGTAAAAATAGATAGTTTACTAAAATCATGGAAAAAATATATATTTCCAAACGAAAAAAAATTTGCAAATGCAAAATATTTTTTACCTTGACCTAGTCTACCAGTTTAAAAGTATTTCAAGCACATAAGTATTTCAATACAGTCTAGGATAGATACAGCTATATTCTAGTGGATATATTTTTGCTACATCGCTGAACTTTTTAATTGGGTCTTGCTCTCTTGAGCCATTTTTTACAATTATCTTCGGTACTTCAGATTTTTCGTAAAATAATACGTACAGGAATAATTATGATGAGCAAGGATCTGTTGAGTTTAGCTTGTAAAAATATGAAGTAACGCAATATAAGGTTCTTGGATGCTTAAATTACAATTATGGCTTCTTGAGATGTTCCTTTTCTGTGCGCTAAGGTTTAGAACACAAACTTTGACATTTAGAAAGGGTTTGCTTGTGAACCTTTTTTTGAAAAGTAATACATGCAATAGATATATTGAAATCGAACATTTATAAACGTATTTAACTCGCGTTTAATATTTACAATTAATTTTTATATATCCTGTTTGGTTACGGGTAGACACTGCTCGTGGCCGAACTCATTTTTAATTCTTTGCATCGTATTAGTTATCTATACTATATAATATTATAAAGCTGAAGAGTTTGTTTGTTTGTTTGTTTGAACGCGCTAATCTCTGGAAGTACTGGTTTGAATTGAAAAATTATTTTAGTGTTGGATAGTCCATGTATCGAGGAAGGCTTTAGGCTATATAACATCACGCTGCGACCAATAGGAGCGAAGCATCAGTGAAAAATGTTACAAAAATAATCGCGATCATAAAAAAAGATCATAAAAGAAATTGACGCGTACGAAGTTGCGGGGAACAGCTAGTTTTTCAATAAATTTAAGAAATCAATACGCAAGCTTTATGAGTTTAATATTATATCACCAAAGTTTTGCATTCATAAAATTAGTGAGATTAAGATTCGAGTTAAAATTGTTTTGTCTGATGTCCAAAGAACTATTAGAACCAAAAACCCACTACACGAAATGCGATTTTAAGTTCTGAACAAACATATTATCACTACAGCATGATTCCTTTTTTTAATAGGTGTGGGTTTTGACTACATAGTTCTATTAGATATATACAGTAATAACGATTGAATAAAGCTCCTTATTGCTTTAGGTAATTCATTAAGCTCCAATTGACGTCTAAATGATAATTAACGAAGTAGATTTAATATCAATAAAACTTATTTAGTCTACTAAATGTTAATTAATCAAATTTAATAAGTGTACGAGCTTAGCCAAAACTCAAACGTCGTAGCGTGTTATAATTAGAAATGCCTATTTTTACGAAATCCAGCTTGCTACAGAGGACCCGATTATTACTCACGCATCCTTTTAGATTAGATCCAAGCCAATAAAGAATAAGATTTCAAAATTGGTCCGACTTGGACCGAACCCTTTGCAAAGCAGGGTCACTACATCTACTGGACCGTCTAAAACAAATGACTGGTATTTTGTAGTTCGTATTTTTTTAAATCTCCCAAGATATAAATAAAGATGTCTAATTATACAGTGTTATTATTTTCGCTTTATCCTTATACCTATCATACTCCACTCGGTGAATCCTAGTTTCACATCCATCTAGTCTGAATAGATTCTAGGTTCTAACGCAAAACAGGTTTGGGTTCCGAACGGTTTTGAATTCTGCGATTTACAGTCTGAATTAAGTGCTGGTAATCTTGGACTATGTAAATTATTGCTGAGCCCAACTTTCCCAGTGGGGTAATATCAGGTGATATATCACAAGTATCATAGTTTGCATTCAAACATTTAGCGGTGCAAAGTTACGCTCGAACTATGGTCCGGACTTTACAATTTTCATTTGGTATTTCTGTGAAATTCAGATAAATTAAAAGCCAGTTACAACATTAATTTTACTGCTTGTAAAGTACTATAAAAATATATAAAACAAATACAACACTGGTGGTCAAGGTCGATACGACAACCCGAAGAATTTACTAATGGCACTTATTATTATATGATGATACCGATTACGATAAGTACGTACCTACCTACTTGTACTTTATATTATATTGCTAAAACAATAAAACCTAACAACATTGAGGAACCAATACGCACGCGTTCGTGAAATAAAAACAAATAAGCATCGAAACTATACAATTAGACGTTGTACCAATTTCAGTAGATATAACAAAGAAAGTGTTTGGTTACTCAAGTAACTCGTAAGAAACAATAAGGAAAGCGGTAACGCCTTGAGACATATTCAATACCGAACCGAGATACCGTTTCGACAAAAATAAACCGCTAAAAGGGACCTCGTAAAGATTTCAAAGACGTCCCGGCGCACACTTCAATTCTCGAGTTCTTTGAGATTCAGTTTTTTAGACTCTGCCCATTATTTAGCAGTTTGGAAACATTTTCGCGAAGTTGCTGAGTCCGCGCAAACGTCCGTGTCGCAAGCTAAGTAGGTAGTCCAGGCGGTTGGAGAACAAAAGTGCAACCCAGTCCAGTTAGATGAAATTTCACGTTTGTATAAAAATAAATCAAATAAATAAATACAAAACGGAGTCGTGGAACAAATTAACAGTTTAAGCATTGTACAGTAGATATGTAATATATTATAATATATGCAACTAATAGAATCGTCATCATAAAACGGGATAAGTATAGGCCAATTTATTCAATACTATTATTAATTTATTTTGAAGAATATTGACTTCTTAAAAAAGTTGACTCTACAGGTGGTCAAATTTAGATTCTCCGACCGCCTGGTCTAGGATATACTCATTTAATTTGCAGAAAAGGCAAAAGGGTGGATTGCGTCCGTAAATGTTTTCCACGTCCCTACCTATTTACAAGTCGCTATTTACCGGGGTTTAAACGAGATTCTGTGCTATTCGGATTCAATTTAGCGTCAAAACGGCTGTTAGGGCCCATTTATTCCAATTCCCGGGGGGCCTTAGCTGGACATGTCTAGGCTAGTGTTTACACGTGTTGAAATATCCAGGAATGTATACGGGGCATTGCTTGAATGTTATTGTAATAATCCGGTGACATACCAGACATTTCTACACGACAAATATAACATAAATGTGTACTCTTGTATTTTGTGTTACCCTGAAATTATTCTACTACATCAATTTTCTTTTAAGCCTGTTTTACAAACCTAAATAATATGTAAGGAATGAACAACGGAGTCTTAAGGGAAATCTACATAGGCCTTAGATTCTGAATTTAATCATACGGAAAACGTAGTGAACAGATTCCACATTGCATCCTTAAAGTATTACTGTTTTTCCAGCGCAGAGTTATATTTTCCATGATATGTAATTTCCTTAATACATAACTTTATCTTATTGACATATTTAACCCTTACCTTGAATGCATAAACACTGCCTCTCATTACAAGTGAAACAAATTGATTATGGTCACAGCACAAGTTAAGAACTAGAAGTTTATTTACTTTTTTAATATTTTTAGTGTATTATTTATTCTATTGTCTGGATTTGACCGCGGTACAAGTACAAGTATCTGGGCCTTGCTTATGTGATTAATTTTTATAAAATACTAGCTGTTTCCCGCGACTTCGTTCGCGTCAATTTCTGTTAATGAAATAGTGATTATTTTTGCAACATTTTTCACTGATGCTTCGCTCCTATTGGTCGCAGCGTGATGTTATATAGCCTAAAGCCTTCCTCAATAAATGGACTATCCAACACAAAAATATTTTTTCAATCCGGACCAGTACTTCCTGAGATTAGCGCGTTCAAACAAACAAACAAACAAACTCTTCAGCTTTATATATTAGTATAGATTACTTTAAACAAGTTTCATTTTCGGTCTTAAAAAAATGTGCGTGTTTTTTAAGGAACCCAAAATTAAAACAATGTAAAACTATATTAACAATATCCTTACTAATATTATAAATGCATAAGTTTTTACGTATAGTTGTTTGTTACTAAAAATCCTGTTTTTTGAGAGGCCTTTATCGTATTATAGACTAATGTGAGCTGGTGATAATGAGGATAATACAGTTAGGTTTTAATATTACGCTATTTAGATTTGATGGGTTAACTCCTTCAATGATGTGTTGCCTAAATTGAATTTCACCATAATGCAGACGAAGGTAAGCTTAAGTAGGTTAACTTTACTATCTTCGTAACAATGACTGGCTCATTTAGCCTCACAATATTCGACAATTAAGCGAGGCTACCAGGAACGGTTTATTTCCTGCCTTAAAGCTGCCTACTGATAACGAGAGGGCATCTGATAGCATCACTAGTCACGCAATACCTAAAGCTGGTTAAAGTACGCAAAGGCATACAGGTCAGAACTGATTTAATTCATTAGGTAAGTAGGCACCTATTAAAATACGAACATAGTCGCAACTTTCGAATTTAGAATCACAAATTTGTATTTAAATTTTCAGTTCTTCTTGCAATACATCGGAGTAAATTACATTCCGTTCCATGCAGTGTTTTTGTGTGTTGCACATACAAACATACAGACAGATAATACATCCGACTTTGTTACGTTTTATAATTTTTTTTTATTTAAGGTTCATTGCATAAATTACGAGTAAGAATAAAAATTTGACTTAATAATACTTGTTAAGTGAAGATATTATCTAATATATATTATTTTGCTTGCCCTGACACCTGCCTTCGAGGGTTTACTAGCTCCGTAGTCCCGGGATCAAATCCCAGACCGATTTTATATTTTCTCAGGCATGCGTAAATATTTTACACTTCTAATTACGTCATTCTAAACATGCAAAACCTTAATTTTAAAGTTACCGATAACCCGTAGGCCAATAGGTATTCTTACAAAATCCCTTTTGATTCTGATATCTTTTTCTTAGACTAGACAACTAAGAAAATTATCATAGTAAATGGGTAACATACACGACACAGGTCTGCAAGTGCTCCATTTAAAAAAACTTCGTAACACGTCCCATAAGACTAGGGCGCCTACGTTCTTTATTCATCGGATGTCTGGAAATCTAAGTATAACAGCAAACAAGCTACGAAACTCATACATATTTATGTTTTATCTACATTACTTAACACGTCGGAGCTTCGCATTAATGTCTTTGCGGGTATTCCTTTTTACCTTCCTAAATTATGACGTACATTTTAGTTAAGCAAGTTTTTCGGTAAAAGGTTGGAAGTGATTTAGTTTCTTGCTGATTTGACCGCGTAGGTTTTACTAGAGTATACGAGTATTATTGTGTTTGAACTGGAACAAAAATAGAATGTCGCCACCACTTTTCCTCCTATGGGTGTCGTAAGAGACGACTTGGGGAGTACCAAGAAGAAGACGGGTAGCAGCGTTGGCCAGACTGTGATCGTAAAACCGATTGCCAAGTGTGAAGATAATGGCAAGTTCTCCCTTTTAGATAGGCCTGTTTCCAGCAGTGGACTGATGATGAAGGTGATTGTTGCCTTTTTTGGAGAATTGAAGGCCCTGACTCCAATTGAGTAGGAGTAAAAGGGGAGACAGCATTTCTGTTTTTATTGTTTACAATTCACTACCAAAGCAAAGTTCGCTCTGGTCTGTCTGAGTTGTTATTTGTAGGTTATGTTTGTATAAGCGGTGATAAAATCGGAGTACGTCCGTAGACGTTAAAGTCTGCCAAAAAGATCTCCCTGTCAATAAATAGGATCAATTTTACTAGAGACTTATAGTGAAATCAAGAATGACTGTTGTTTCATACATGTTTATCAAGTAGAAGTTAGGCTTCAAAACTCAATAGCAAATAGTTTTTTTCATATTAATACCATCAAAGAAGCTCTTAAGAACTTTCAAATGACACTAAGTGAAGTTTCATTAATTAAATAGGGTACTAAAACTGGCACGTGATACCTACGCTTTTAAAATATTTATTTAGTTACCCAAATTCAACAGAATATCAGTAGGTTCTAATGCAAGTGTATTTTTTTTATTAAGAATCTGTAATAATTATATTTTATATCTACTGCATCAAAAACCGGACAAGTGCGTGTCGGTCCGCACGCGAAGTTAAGGGTTCTTTGGCTCCTCATCGTAAATGATGCCTTATTTGGTTTTTTAACTATAAATTTTATTTACCTAATTTTTCTGGAAAATACTACAAATATTCTTTCCACAAGTCACATGTACTTTTATGACATAATATGTTTATTTTTTTATTTTTTTAAATAATATTATTGAACAAAAACAAATCCATACAAAAATAAGCCAGTGTGTGACTGTCGTCGTTGAAAATCAGAATGATAAAATCGGTATCAAATTTTAAGTGATTAAACAAATGGCGTGTATTAAACAAATAAATAAATAAACAGATAAACAGACTGACAATTAGGTGATTTTATAAGGGTTCCTTTTTCGTCAGATGTACGAGTATAGAACTCTAGTGATGATTTGCGCAAGATGGCTGGCAGGAGCTGGATGCTAGAAGCCAAGGATCGACCTAAGTGGCGTGCAACTGGAGAGGCCTTTGCCTGATGATGATGATGATAGAACTCTGAAAAAGAAACGCGTCAAGCCTAAACAACAAAAAAAAAGTGCTTTGAAGTAGAATTGAAAAGAGACAATCTAGGTGTTTTCATAACAATATCTAATTAACATTGCACGTAAGAGTTTACTGAACGTAAGCCATTAGACTGTTCTCAAATACCCATCTGTTCGCAAATAAGCACTGAATCCACTTATATCTGAAATTCAATTTAATATTTCAAGAGCTCAGCAAAAGCTTCTCTTGCAAGTTTATTTACTGACAATTCGGCTAAATTTGTCGCTTTTATGTAGCCAAATATTAGGAATGGAGTATCTTAACGAAAAAGGACACGATTTCTAAATTGTTGTGAATCGTAATTTGGTGAATTGGATCATAAAAAAACTTTTGTTTCCGAGACCATAACTGGCCGCTAGAATATTTGATCTAAATTAGACTTTTCCTTTAACCTCTAATAATAAAAGCTTTACTTAAACTACGGAATCTGAACCATGTCGCGTGTTATTTAATAGTTCAGTTTAAAACAATTTTACTGCTTGTCCTCGGTAGTAACAACCTTACATATTAGGGGTTAAAGTATGAAATTGCCGTTTTGTATGGACGAAATCGAGAAAAGTCATTTTTCCATACTAACAATTTTTTAGTTTTTTTAAAAACACCTGAACCGTTTTCGATGCAATTAAAGGTGAAAGTTAGATAGTTATAAAGCTACGCATTATAGTATTTAAATTTCTGAAAATCAAAGTATATAATACAAATATACTTAATTGAAGCAAGAAGGTCAGCTGACACATTGTAAGGGGTCTTTTCAACGACTTCCTTTGAAGTAATAGGCACTAGTATTGCATTTTTTTTTTAGTCAAAAGTTACTTTATTTAGTTTTTGATACAATACAAAAAAAATACGCAATAATATGACTAAACTTAAGAGCTATAAACAAAATAATAAGTGGGAAAATAATCGGCAATTTCATACTTTAACCCCTATTATTTAACTATTCAGTTGTATTTAAAGGTTCAAATCATTGATGTAAAATTTAATAAAAGCTAGATACATAAACAGTAACAGGAAAACGACATTTTTGTATAGGCCTGGTTATCTAGTTCTCACCTATATTAAATAAATGGTTTTAATCAATACAGAAAAGAGTACTTGAGTTTCAAGGTACATATTGCGATTTCAAAAAGAAAATTACTATTACTAATGCTACGTTTGGTCTTGACTTAAAATAGAATAGTACTATCTCTTTACGTCCTATGGGTGTCGTAAGAGACGACTACATGAGTAAGTATGTCTATGTCACCGTAAAATTGTGAGATCTGTCAGTTTACAAAACAACGCGTGAGATTATAAACTAACGGCAGGTTAGGTTAGGTTAGATTGTAAGCCATCGACGTTCAATTATTAATTGACGAAGTTTTTTTTTTTTGAAAGGACCTATGCTGTGGCAGAAGGCCGTTACAGCTTCACCGGGCGGGTATTTTACAATTTGACGGTGACATATATACCGCTAGAAGTAGTCCGGCAATAACGTCCTCTTTCTTTTGGCTATGCTGCGATCGCCAAATCACAAAGAGTGGCGCTTATGGCAAAAATATCTTCTTAGATAGGATAAATAAATAAAATGAAAAAAATTGGTTTTTATCCAATAACTCTACTTAAAGGATTTCTGTGTTCAAATGATATTGATAGATCAACATGCCCACTTCGTATTTAAATTTGAAAGGTACATATTGAATTACATTGCATTGTATTTTTTGTGGCGCAAATTATATTTGTTTCTAAACACGGCTTCAGAATACAAATCACAAATAATAATATCCGTGCTTTTACATATTTTGCGTAACACGTTCTGCAAATCCAGAGATTTGGGTGATTTTGGTCCCGAGGCTATTTGAGGATTATGGAGTTAAAACGGTAACAAAATACTTTTGAAAATGTTTTTAAAAAGCTGCGGCCAGGGATACCTTAAACATAAATGGTGAATTGTTGCAAAAAATAATATTATGGTAAATTAATGTATGAAGGAGAAAAGGGGATTGTAAGACTAAGTGCCTATTTGAGCAAATGTAATGCATCTTCTTCCATTAAACTCATTATGTTTTTTTTTATTTTAATGGTTACACATACCTATAACCTAGTATGGTTATAAATTACGATCTCTCGAAAGATATTTTTTCTGGCCATGTAATTCCATCCAGTTTTTAATGTCTGACTTTAACAGATAATTAGCTGCTATCGCGGATTTGCTCGGTTATCGATTCTTAACAGCTGCGACATGTTATTTTGTAAATGTTGATGTTTAGCATTTTTGCACACAGCATTAAACTTGCTTACCTCTAAACAAATAAGTTCTTATGGCATCGAAATAATAATGAAATATTTTTATCAATTATGATTGTATAATAAAACACTCAAAATAATAGCATGATTTTTTGTATCTTTTTGTGTACATCGACAATTTAAAAATCTAACTGCATGGAAAGGCGAAAAAACTGTGAAGTGCAGACAGCACATTAGTCCAAGGACTGGGCCATCTTATGTAGTTGAGATAGGTGCGATTTTGCAACATTACATTATTTTATAACTACATACTCTTATACAGGGTGTTAGGAAAATGCTATATTAAGGAAAACTAGCCTATGTTAATACATACCTATATTTCATCATTTTTTCGACTGTGTATGTACTTCGACTTCAAATTCGACTGTTCGATTATGTCCAGTCAAATTTACTGGGACAAAAAAAAATATAGGAAATTGTAGGAACATATTCATTGGCACAATACGACATCCGAACCATTTTGATGTTGCTTCCATGGCAAAATATTGAAGAGCTTGTTCGTTTCATTTGGAAACTTTTTCTGCAATGTACAGACTCAGACACTGGAACATCTATTGTAGTTGAAATAGATCCTGGCCATATACCACAAAAAAACTAAATTAAAAGTAATTTCACCAACACACTCCAAATTTGAAATGATCATAAACCGAATATTCATTCTGCTATGTTACAAGTGGTTACAATCCCCGGTGTACAGTGCATTGTTCTAGCAATGTGTGTGTTTCCGCCACACGCCGCTGAGGGCATGCACCCAACACTATTTGTGTTGACGCTGCCTTGCTGAACCAACACGGTCTAAGATAGCCGACGCCTTTTATCAACCGACGAAAATTAGGATGTTCGCAATAAAAGAAATTGTTTCTTTGTAAGTATTGTTTTTTATGTAGATTGATTAATTTGATCTTTTAGTTTTATACAGCATAGTGCTGTAAAATTTTACTATAAGGGTTTAACAAACAGTTAACACTTTTAATTGGAGTTTTTTTATATGTTTTAAAGCGGCAATGCGTAAATTACTAGAACATAATATATGAGGTCTAGTAAATTTAAATATACCTATATGAAATGTCAAAAGTCCGAAAAAATGATAAATCGTATTTAATTTCGTATTAGTTCTCGATACTCATTAAGCAAATTACTCAGAAAAAAATACTTCTAATACTATAGAATTTTCTCAGAATACTAGAGAATAATAACATTAACAGAAATACAAAACTACACATCTTATACGTTATTAATCATTGCTGAAAGTCCCACTAGAAAGTTTAATTAAAAATACCAAAAATGTCAGCAAGCCTAATCTACAACACTTAAAATTCACTATACGAAAGCGCGTTTTTGCTATGCTGCGTTTAAAACGAAAACTGCGATTAAACGATTCTTCTTGCAGGACTTATTTGTTACCTATTTATCTGGATATACGCAGACCAATACTCTCTAAGTTTACTCAGTACTATTGTCTATACAGCTGGTGGAGCGTGTATCGTGTATTCTGTTTGTATTGGCATGTCGCCTTGCTCTATTACCGGTGCGGCTTAAGATAGCAGAGGAGGCCTTTATCGGAGCGGAGGGACAACCACGCCCTGTATTCCATACCAATGTACAGTATACACTTTACTGTATACACTACTTTACAGTATACCCTAAACAATATTAGGAATCTACTTGCCTAAAGCCACAGAAGTTAGTTCACAACAGTTTGATGTTTGTTTTTTTGTTGCACTTTAGTTAGTATTGCATAACTTGGTTTGGAAGTGAAAATCTCCAAAAAGTTCGTTTTATATTCATCAAAATAATTTTCTGTTGTAAAGAAAATAATAGCACAGATGAAAATTTGGAAAGGTACTAATAATACAACTTAAATTGAGATCCCATTCGAACAATTTTTTTATTGGTTTAAATGTTTTTTTTTCACACCTTTTCTATGTTTTTCTGCATCAAAATTAAATGGTAAGTACAATATGTACATATAGTATTAAATGACGATTAAGAAGGTAGATAGTTCACTTGTTTGTTCGGCCTGTCCCTTTATTTGGAATTGGATCTCTTTACTCTTCTACGCCAAAATAATCTAAATTGGATTTAGATTTCTTTGAGGTCTCTTTGTATTTCAGACCACTAAGTGAGGCGGGCGGCCTCTACTATACAGGTGCTCATACATTTATTTCTATGAAGTTCACTTCCAGTAAACTGTGTTAACAGAATTAATAAAGACATATCTACTAACTCTATAGTATTTTCAGTTTAAATAGAATTCTGTTGCCATACCTTAAAGTTGCATCACCATACCTTAAACTTTGTCAATGCCATTAGATGGACTGGATTGGGCCTCTATTTCGCTAACCTGTTTTTTAACTGATAACCCATTTGAAGACCAAACCATGTTTATTACAGCTATATTTGGTACATAGTTTATACTAGGGATACGTATGGCTTTTTATACTTACTATTACCTACTTTTTAGGGTTCCGTACCCAAAGGTTAAAAACGGGACCCTATTACTAAGACTTCACTGTCTGTCCGTCTGTCCGTCGCTCTGTCACCAGGCTGTATCTCAAGAACTGCGATAGCTAGACAGTTGAAATTTTCACAAATTATGTATTTCTGTTACCGCAATAATAAAAAATACTAAAAACAAAATAAAATAAATATTTAAGGGGGGCTCCCATACAACAAACCCGTTTTTTTTGGCATTTTTGGTACGGAACCCTTCGTGCGCGAGTCCAACTCGCACTTGGCCGGTTTATTTAAATTATAATTGATGTTTTGCCATCAGTTTTTTTTAATTCTTTATTAATTTGGTACTTTACACTCGGTTCCTATCTCATTGTAATTTAAACTACAAATTTTTAGTTAACTCGCCATTTAAGAAAAGTTTTATTTAAGAAAAGAAGGCTGTATCTTAACTATTTGGTTTAATTTAATAATTTAACAAGCACCCCCTTGTGGATTACTAGAAATATAATGGAGTATTAGAAAAAAAATTTGAACATGGTAATGGACTGCTGATATAGCTTAGTGAAAGGACACTTAAGTTAATACGAGGATACCATTAACAATCGATATTATACTTTTCTTCAAAATGTTTCTAGAACTCTGAGAAATAGGAAGTGGATTTCAATAGCATGTCGCAAAAAATATTATTACTAGTGAACGTTATATTATTAGGTATGTGATACTGTTGCAAATATTGCAATTCATATTTCTTTATAAAAGAAGAAGAAGTAACGGCCGTAATCGTCCCAATGCAGGTAAAAGGCCTTCATCATTGAATGCAAGTTATCATAGCAATGATGGGTACAGACATAATCACCACGCTTGCTAAATGCTGGTTAGTGATCACAAACCCCAGCAATGTTCGAAGATTTGAAACTTTTTGTTGCCCGACCCGGGGAACGAACCCGGGACCCCGACATGTTGGCCCGATATTCAAACCACTAACCAACGGGGCGTCAAAGAACAGAAATAATACCTTAGTCCTGATGATGACTGATGTCCATGGCTGGACATTGGCCCCTCCAAATCGATTTTTTTCCATAATTTCTATGCTATGCTTAGTGGATTAAGCGATCGCGGTTAGGCCAATATTGGAAAAAAAACGCTGCTGGTATTACCTAGCTTTTTATTGCAGTACTCGTCAGCCATAGCACCTATAGGACGAGAAAAAGCTGTGCTACTCTATTTCCGGATATTAGCCAAATTGCAATCTTGTTGGCACAAAGGTACTATACTATACTTTACGTTTACTTCAATTTATATCATCATGATCTCAGTTAAACGACAGCCGTAGAAGTAGCAGTCCTTGAACATCTCCACGACGGTAGGTCCTACCTACCTAGAGACCTACCTGACCATCAGGTCAGTTCACCTGGTGGAAGGCTTCCTACTTATAGAAGTCCGGCGTGCAGTCATCATTTGAGAACCTTTTTGGCCTAACATCCATCGGATTTTCTTGTGTATGTCCCGCCTACTGCACCGTTTAGCAATAATTTGAGAGTAGGTGGTTAATTTGGTTCTCCAAACCGCATTAAAATACGTTTCACTGCCCACTGTGTACAGAAATATACTATATAATATATACCAAAAGTCTATGAAATGCTTATTTGAATGCCTGTTATGTAATTAACCATGAAACTGTAAAGGTCACTGACGTTTCGGTCGACGAATTTAATAATGATCCAATATTAATCAAAAAGTTAAAATTGTTTCATAATTGCACTGCCACCATTTTGTGTAACATGCATAATTCGAAGTGTTTCGAAGGGACATCGAAAAATTATTTACATTTCATGAATTGCTTCCAAAGTTGTGGGTTGCGTCCCTCTGGGCTAACGCGGTCGGAGTATGAACAAGGATACGCCTCCATTTTGAGGAGGGATGTCACAGGCATTTCGGATATTATTGTAATGAAGACCGTCTGATCTCGTGTAGTTCGTGGGTTGTGCTAGCGGATGCTGGCTCGAGTCCCGGAGAGGCAAATGTTTATTTGATAATAAGCACGAGCTTTTGTGCTTGAATGAAGATATATTGAGTATGAGTACCTACGCGTCTCCGCTATTCAGGCGCGTCAGACCGACACAGCAGATAGACCTTATCTTACCGAACTTAGCCTTAGACCTTTCAGACAAAAGAAATATGCCTCTACACTTTGGGACAAACCATGTGACTTTTGAGGAGAAGCATATAATCAATTAATTTTATTCTTGTATCTGGTGTCCAAAATTTCTTTAACTATATTGCGTAGGTACCAATTGTTGATTAAATATGTGATTTTGAATGCAAATTGCAAAAAATCTTCGGAGTAACTACATTGGTATTTTCATTCAACGAAAATTTAACTTATACTTGTTTTACCTGTTCGTTTTATCTTATACTACATGTACCAAACTTTGTCAATATCGGTTAGTAGTTTAGGCGTGAAGGCGTATGGACAGGGAAGACAGATTTACTTTCTCATTTATAATATTAGTATGGATATACATTTTGGTAACTAACACAATAATTTTAATTCATCATAAGTGGATGCTTATCCACACCCGACCATACCCAAGAGATATCCGTACATCCAAGACTTGAAATATATCCGTATCCGTTACCCAAATCTCGTATCCCTAACTACTCTAATTTAGTGAAACTATGAGACCCTATTAGAATTAATGGTATTACAGTAACTTGAAAGCAGTTCCTGATTAAATGATTCTGTCTATTTAAAACAACTTTGTTTCGATGATCTACAAGGAGTTAGGTATAGTGTTAGGTACAAGCCGATACCATTTTATACGTTTATAAATGTCACGTGAAATTAAAATTAAATATTACGGGTTAAAATATGAAATTGCCGTTTTATTGTAATAGGTTCTTTGAATTAACATAGAATCTTCATGGTTTGAGGTTTTCGAATGAAACTTTTTTCACATGGTTTCTTTAATGTTCTTCTTTTAAAAAATGTGAAACATTTCAATATCGACTTTCAATTGTTTTTGTTATTTAACTTAGAAAAGAAAGATGGATACTGCGAAAATTCGAGTGATTTTTGAATACGAGTTCCGACGCGGAAGTAACGCGGCAGAAACAGCCCGCAATATCAATGTTGCGTTTGGAGAGGGATCTGCTAATGAACGCACCGTGCGATTTTGGTTTAAACGCTTTCGTGATGAAAACTTCGACTTGAAGAACGAGCCACGAGGAAGACCGCCCACACAGGTGATTAACGATGAATTAAGAGAGATGGTGGAAGCCGATCCTAGTCAAACTACCCAGGAATCAGCGGCATGGTTTAACGTAACTTTACCCACAATATTGACTCATTTGCGTCAAATCGATAAAATAAAAAAATACGAAAAATGGGTGCCTCATGATTTGACTGATGTGCAGGAAGAAACGCGTGTTGAAACTTGTGCTGCCTTGTTGAATCGGTACAGAAATGAAGGAATATTAAATCGAATTGTGACATGTGATAAAAAGTGGATTCTTTATGATAACCGTAAAAGAAAAATGCAATGGCTGACCCCAGGTCAAACGCCACAACAGTGCCCTAAAGCAAAAGTTACCAATAAAAAGGTAATGGTAACTGTTTGGTGGTCTCAGCATGGTGTTATTCACTATAGTTTTCTCCGATCTGGTAAATCAATAACGGCAGATGTCTATTGTGCCGAACTCCGAACAATGTAGGCAAAACTAGCAGTAAAACAGCCCCGACTCATGAATCGATTTTCACCATTATTGCTCCATGACAACGCGAGACCACATACAGCACGAGAAACCGTTTTGACCCTTCAGGAACTGCAATTAGAAACCATTCGACATCCTCCGTATTTGCCAGACCTTGCTCCAACGGACTACCATTTTTTTCGTGATTTGGACAATTATCTACGTGACAAAAAGTTTTCTTCCCAGGAGGCAGTACAAAATGCTTTCACACAGTTTGTGCAGTCTAGATCCTCAGAGTTCTATCACAAAGGCATAAATGACCTTCCTATTAGATGGCAGCAATGTATAGATAATAATGGTAACTATTTTGATTAAATAAATTTGTTAAAAATTAAAAAATAAACATTTTTGATTTTCAGTACAAATCGGCAATTTTATACGAGTACTTTAACCCCATATTATCAACATTTTGAATTTCATTTTTTCGTCGAAAACCCTCTGAATAGTTGGGTGCTCATTCAATTTATTTGCAACTTTTAGTCAAGCCATGCTTATAGCACTATTATATTAATAATAATAATTAGGTCCGGGACTCCATAGTCCCGTGATAGGAAATGACAAACATAATAATAATAATAAATTTAAGACATGCCTCACTGGGCCACACAGAGCCATCTAGTCCCAAATTAAGCTACTATTAAGTACCCTTTTTTGTAAATACATACTTATAATACATAGAAAACACCCAGACCAGTACAAACAGACATGTTCATGCACACAACTGTTTGTACTGTGCGGGGATCGAACCCGCGACCTATGGCTCAGAAGCAGCGTTTACTACCGCTGATCCAAATACGTATTATAATATAGGTATATTATATTAGCTACTTATATTTAAACTAGGACAGTTCCATATGATATTTTTGTATGGAGCTGCATGTGTATCTAGATACTCGTAGTTCTTATACAGGTTTAAATTTTAATCACCTTCCAAATTTTAATACAATATTCTACGAGACGAAAAACAAATGACGTATTTTTACTTTTGGTATATAAAAATGTCAAGATAAAGCACTTACAAAATGTCCATTGTCCGCCAAAAATCTAAAAATTTTCTGATACTGCCCCCTACCAACACTTTTTTTACATGATCCGCATCTCATTCATTAATTACGAAACTATTCATAAGTTTTTGATTTTCTCTTCATACCTTAACTATACTACTTCATAAATGGTTAAATACGATACTGAACGCCTACAAACATTTTTGAAGGTGATGAAAAGAATCCTGTATTTTATCTATGTGCGCCACAAAAGATTGTATATCAGACGCTTTTAGATTTTTGATCACAGTCAAGCAGTCATAGATTAAAATTCGGTACTTAATTTGAGATTGAACTCTACCAAATAATGCCTATGTAAAAGCATACTTATTTTGCTAGACATTACTGGACATTATTTTGAAATTGTAAGAGATCACATATGTCTTTTATTTTGATATCTTTAGCATATTAATATACTATCGTATTTGGATTAGCAATTTTGTAAATAATAGCAGTATGCGGGTAAAGTTGCCTTAACCCCTTTATTACTGGTATCTTGGCACAGACTATATTGCGTGAATGACATGAACTTTGGAGAAATCGCGTGGCTTAATGAAGATAAATGGATGAAATATACGATAGTATCATGATAGAGAATCGAGCTTTGTTGCGGAGGTAGCAACAAAACTATTTTGTATGACAGTGTGGTTTTGATGTGCTTCGTAATGATTAAGTATGGCGGCCATTTGTAATGCCTCACCATAAACGTCAAACAATCGGTAACCCTTGTTGTATTTACGTCAAAATTTACATAATAAAAAAGATGAAAACTATAAACTGTACATTTTTTACTTCATAAATGGGCTCTAAATACGATACTGAACGCCTATAAAAGAATTTGAAGATGATGAAAAAGTTATTCTGTATCCGTCCACAACTGGACACAGCCTCTCTCAAAAAAATATTTTTACCAATAGTAAAAAAATTGTGCTGCTGTTATTGTTTTTATGTGCCGGTATCACATGACACGGAAACTTTCGCTAACCAAGAATACATGCAAGAGAAAACATCCACGAGCGTCTACAAATTAAAATATTTTAAGTTTTGTAACTCTATCCCAGCATACCGCTAAAGTCCACCATTTAATAATATTTCGCGGAAAGTTACGGTCAATTTGCAAAGTCGCAATTCTTCTCAGTTTTTATATTGTAAAGTTAAATGAAACCGAAGTAGTTTAAAATGAGGTTCCCAGTAAGTATCTCTTGTACTTAACAGAATTAAAACAGAGTTGGTACTGTAAAGTTATTTGGAGTGTCGTGTTACCGCGTGGATGAGAATCAAATGTAAGTTACACGTGCAAGAAGACAAGGATAATTTGAGATCACATACTCTACATTATTAAATAAAGGATACATTTTATCCTTTACAAGCGTGACAGCGTGAGCAGTGGACGTCGTTTGGCAGATGACGATGATGATGATAATTGGTATCCAAGCCTTAGGTGATCTTCTTTGAATTTCAAACCGATTGATATGATAATTATGATACTTTAGCAACCTACTTGAAATTATAATATTAGAATTTAAACTTAAATAATATTTGTCTCAAGCGGTACTCGAACCAGCATTTCCATGCATACCAGGCGCTGTGTTTTACCGGTATGCATGAAGATGCCGGTATGAGTCCCGTATGGGACAAAAATTTTCAAGTGTATTAAATAAACTTGTGTCTTTTTATCTCAGTCACACTAGGGGAAAGGTCTAAAAACAAATGGCTTTGGTATACTGACTCCTGTTCAAATTGAACTAGGCACGTCCATCGATTTCCGCGTACTCACTACTCAGTCTAGCGCTGTGCAAAGTCGTTACTGCCCGAGCAGTATTGACATAGCAAACTACATACTATGCCCGACACAAGTAGTACTCAATATGTACAAGTATTCTAGTGAAGGCGGCGGTAGCAAATAACATTCTTGACATTTTGCGGAGATCCGGCCGTTTCCGCCGTCTCAGATTTGAAACGTTTCTGTTTAGGTGGACCAGTATTCATAATTCTACATCAATAATAGTCTTAAGCGCTATCTCATTATCCGGATAACTTTTAATAAGTTTGCCACTCGTTTTACATTTTAACGGAAGTAATTAATTTATCAAAACAATATTGTACGCTTTTATTTAAACAATGGCGCAGCAGTTTGAGATCATAGGTTATACAGATTTGACATAAAAAAACTCATTTTTTCCAAATGCACAAAAGAAGCACACACATTTGTAGAGAAAGATATCTCTGAGCCCTCTGAACTATCATTATTCTAATATAGTCTGACATTTGTTTTTTTTATAAAAAGTGCAAATATATAAAGTTATTCAATCTTACTGATGATTGAGTGAACTCATACCCAATTTCCTCGCCTAAACAAATTCATTAAAAGTTTAATTTGGACTTTTCTAGTCACCGTATAAATCATCAGTGTGTAATTTACTAACAGTGTTTCAGCATACTTAAGAACCAATCTCAATAGTAAGACCGTTTTATTAATACGGCCCGCAGACTAAACCCTGTTGTTTGCCGACTCCGCAGTTGGTTTTAAGTAATTTCCTACCACAACTCAAGTGTCACTTCTGTTCGCTTGCTTTCCGACCGTGTTTTTGTGTAACGAGAGAGTTCGTAAGTCGATAGTGTATTTTTCTAGTGGATACGCCTTTTGTAGACTTGTTTGTACAGTCGACAATATTTTTCTTTATATGTGATTTATCATAAAAAAGAATCTGTTTTGTGCCGATATATACTTATCAGGTTAAACAGATCAAACTGCTAAAAGTTTGTGATATCGGGAAGGGAGGGAAAATAAAATTTTATCTTTAAATAAAATCTTGGACGAATAATAAAATTGATGCAACTGCATGAATCGGGTATAGTGTTAGTTTTAATTTGCTATAATACATCAAGTAAAATATGTGAACCTCTTCCTTTTGAAGGTACTACAAAATTTAATATAAATAACTATTTAAGTAGGCCAATATAGTTTTCTTATGTAACATGTTACAGGCAAACAGCGTGGGGAGTAAATAGGGTTACACAAGGAAAGAAAGCCTGATAATAAATGGTATTTGCCGTACCAAAGCTATCATTTGGCCTGAATAATAAATGAAAAGTCTTATTCCGAAATACAAAGGTTGCTTAGCTAAATAGAATGGACAATCCTTTTAGGTTATTAGAGGTAATTTATTTTATTTATAAAGAAAGGTTTTTGTAATTGGAAAACTTCTGTCTATTAATAAATCACAAAGTTTTTTTATTTAATATAAGGTTAAATAGAATACTAGGAATATTATTTATTATTTAAACCTTTAACTGCCGTGGTTAAATCTAGTTGATTCAATTAATATTTTATTGTTCGGAGGTCTCTGCGGTGACCTGTATGGCGCTTAGTGTGTTAAAAAAACAGCAATCTAGTCTTTTAGGCAATTCTCTCTCAGAAAACTATTCCATATATTTATTACTAGCTGTTGCCCGCGACTTCGTACGCGTCAATTTCTGTTATTATGATCGCGATTATTTTTGTCACATTTTTTACTAATGCTTCACTCCTATTGGTCGCAGCGTGATGTTATATAAATAAAATAAATAAGTAAATGTGGACAACATCACAAACATTGTTCTGATCCTAATTTGAATAACTATTTAAAGCACTCGTATTTTGGAAACTAGAAAGAACGAAGGTACCACAAACACCCAGACCCGAGAAAATGTAGGAGAACACTTTTTCTACATTGACCCGTCCGGCAATCGAACCCGGGACCTCGGAGCAGGCGACACCTTGAAAACCGGTGTGCACGCCACTCCGCGACGAAGGTCGACAAATATATAGCCTTAAGCCTTCCTCGATAAATGGACTATCCAACACAAAAATAATTTTCAAATTCGAACCAGTACTTTCTGAGATTAGCGCGTTCAAACAAACTCTTTATAATATTAGTTTAGATCTACAGAAACTTAACATGTACAGACTGCAGAACATCAAGCTGAACACTACTGGGACACCTTAGATATTTGAAATAAGTAAGTATGATTTTGCATCAGAAACCTGTACTAATATTATAAAGCTGAAGAGTTTGTTTGTTTGTTTGTTTGAACGCGCTAATCTCAGGAATTTCTCGTTCGACTTGAAAAATTATTTTTGTGTTGGATAGTCCATTTATCGAGGAAGGCTTTAGGCTATATAACATCACTCTGCAATCAGTAGAAGCGAAGCATCAGTGAAAAATGTTGCAAAATTTATCGCGATCACAATAACAGAAATTGACGCGGATGAAGTCGCGGGCAACAGCTAGTAGCCTGATAAATGCGTTTATTTAGCGTAATTTGTATAGTGTAGAAATTACTGACTGACCAGTGTAGAAATTACTGACTAATGTGCCCATATTATTTAAGCAAAAAAATGAGCAACCAACATAACCGATTTTTTTTCTCTAACCAAATGTTGGACTCTTAAGAATAATGAGTAAAGGCCATGAGCGGCACACTAACATTAACGACGGAGGGCTGCCTCGAAGGAGTTACTACGATAATGGCTACATAAAATCTAATAGGGGCCTAACAGTGGTACACTTCATACCGAAAGGGAAGCCTAAGGCTGAAGGAACATACAACAGTTTCGTAGTATTTCAAATTAGATTAATGAAAATTTGCGCTCTAAATTATAGGGCGGCGAAAGTTGAGCAGTAAGAGTGTGTTGCTGCGTGTGGGTGTGCCCCTTTTTGTAGCTATTTCGAGGGTTTGGCGTTTTATTTTGATTAATAGTCACAATTTTGCAGGTACCTACATAAAAATATTGCTAAGCAAAGAAATAATTTTGATTAACACATTTTATTCCAGGCATTGTACTTTTGAATTGCTTAAATAACAGTTTTAAAAGATAAAAAACATCTTAACCAATTCTTAAATGTTCTAATTTGCGATGAATATCATACAAGGTATAATATAAATGTAGAATTACATTACTGTTTCTACTTCTAAATTTGTCCCTAATTAGCTAATTCTCCGAAGTATTTTAGGATAGAACATACCTACGTTATTAGAAACCTTCTTAGTTAACTTCTAGACGATCACTGCCTAAACTGTGTCTTGTGGTGGCAGCCTTAACTGCAATAAAACAACCCTTTTGCGTCCTATGGGTGTCATTAAAGGCGACTAAAGGACTACTGCCGGAAGAAGACGGAAAGCAGCGTACCATTTCTACTATCAGGCCAACTGCCCACTTGTCTGTCAAGCGTGACGATCAACATCATGGCAAAAAGTCGCCACAATTAGAAGAAGCACACTTCGTTCCCACACTACCCGATCCCATCTCTACCCGATTTAAAATTACCTAAAAAAAAAACTCATCTCTACCCGACTTCATCCAATATAAAAATTTTAGGACTGAAAAAATGTTTCAAATATGGTATTATGATTGGGATGACGATGAAGACGGGTAGAGTAGGGACGAAGTCAGAAACAGTGCAGTAGTAAAGTTGATGATGTTTTTTGACATATCGCGCATGCAAGTGTAAATTGAAGATTGTCTGTCGGTCTAATTTTAAACGAAATATATGTGTTACTTTTTCGTCCTGGTTGTGACCAACATAATATCGTCAGCGAAAACAGGCACAAATTACATAATAACCCGCTCGTACGAATATATGGAATAACTGCTGTTACACAAGCCAACTGTATTTGAATAGGGAACGCCATTAACGACCCGACTTTAGAACTTCACCAAATTATCGCTCCGAACGCCACCCTGGTATTAAAAGTAAAAACTTTGATTAACTTCTCGTAACACATAGTTTACAAAGTATTAAAAGAGGACGATCCTTTTTAATATGAAAATGTATCTAAACTGTATTAGAACTAATTATGACCTACTAGCTAGTGCCCGTTACTTCGTCTGTAATTTGAACCTGAATTGGAAATTCGAGTGGCCTATTATTTGTTATTGCAAGTTTATATTAATCTATTCTAATGAGTGGTGTATAGTGTCGTAATGTAATTACACTACATTTTCTCTTCCAATGGGTGTCGTAAGAAGCAACTGAGTATTACCGTGAGAAGAAAATAAATCAATTTCTTTTCTCCACTATTGGCCATATGTGACGATTCTTCTTTGGGTGAGGCCTATGTCTAGCTGGACGGCTGCTGTTGTAAATTATTATGTTGTCTAAATATTTCGTCCCCAAATGTCTTCATTTATCCCAGTTGCAAAGGCTTGGAAAGCTAAAAATAAATGGAAGGCATCTAAAAAAATATTTATAATATCAGTATATAAAAAAAATTTTTTTGTCTCAGGCGGGACAAAATTTTTCAAGTTTATATACTGATATTATAAGTGCAATTAAGTTGCTAAAATATCAAATAAAGTAAAATATTTATATTTTAATGAAATGTACTATAATATATTGTGTTATACAACATAAGTGAGGTTACATATAAAACATGGAATTAGGAAGTTACTTAATACTGACGTTGAAAGGAACCAGTATAAGGAAAATCGTTAATTACAACTATTTGGGGATCTGTCTTTCATCTTTTTTTGTAAGTAATTTCATTAATTGCCAGTAAGCGACTACACATCAACAATCGTATAGAAAATTGGTCATTTCGAGGAGTTATAATAATAGTTCATACTAATATTGTAAACTCGAAAGTGTGTCTGTTTGTTACCTCTTCGAACTTATTCTAAGTCATTTGGTATAAAGATCTTAGATTAGAGTCTAGGAAAAAGACAAATAATAATTTCATCTTAGAGTAACTGGTAATAATTTAAGGGGGTGATCCTATCCTTATGACTCCAATACAAATGCCTGTGCCAAACACAGGTACATTTGACTTCTGCGGAATCTGAACCTACTACAACCGCAAGTTTTGTAGCACGCAGTCAGCACCACTAGTCCAGCTATGAACTAGGCTGGTAAAAATAAGTTATAAATAAATATGTTATGGTATTGCAATTAGTTAGGAAACAAACGTAATTGTAAAGCAAACCTAACCAAATAGCCTAGAACGCGATTCTGACTCGCCGGCAGCTTCTGTTGGCAGAGTTAATGGAGGATCTGTCTAGAGTAGGGTTACACTGCAAGCGAATCGAAAACTTTGTTTCGATAGACCTTATATAGAAAACTCTTTGCTATTTGGACGTTGTCGGGACATTAAACGCGATTTCGTCTGACGATTCCCACAGAACATGGAAAATAAAGAAGAAAGGCGATATAGGCGGGACAGGCGCGCCACAGAGGTTATGAGCAAATGCTTGTAAGTGAGTGCTGTGATTGGTTTCTATTGACGTCGGTTGATTGGCTTTCCTTGAACTCGTTTATGAGTAGTGGGGCGCAAGCTTCGACATCGGTTCTCATACAAATGGCGAATCACAGCCTTTCTGACCGTTTTCTACGTTCGGCGGTTATGTTATACCGATGGTCTGGAAAAATAATAAGATATGATCGCGGTTAATTTCCCTTTAACATTGAAAAATTTGAAAGTACTCCTAATTAACATTCTTTACTTAATATGAAGTTGGACAAGTCTAGTAAAAATTTGTCAAGATTAAGTATTTAACTTGTATGTTGGTTTAGTTTTGGTATCTGTGGTGTTTGTGGGTCTGTGCAGTGATCTCGAGTAATGTGAACTCTACTAATAAGAATTCTAATTTTTGAAGGCACCCATTAAAAAAACTATTTAAACAACACAGCCACAAAATAACGACATTAAAAAGATTTTCACAGACGTGTTACGTTGGTAATAGATTAATACATTGTTATTGTTATTTAGCTTACTAATTTAAAGAAGGGTGTAAAATATAGGCATGTGAACTAACTTAGCTCGATAATAGGTATAGCTCGAAGATAGTCCAAATAAAATTAAAAATACACCCTTATCTTAAAGGGGCTAAATGAGGTTGACAACGATCAATAAGCTACCAAAGTGGCTTTATATCAAAAATTTACTGCACGACGATTATTCTGCGCAAGTACTAGAAATTGGTAGTTTATTTCACGATTTTTCGTCATCTGTAATTATCTTAACTTAAAACGGGTCATGTACGTCCCAAATTAGAGTTTATTTTCACGTGTGCTCTTGTGCACAGCTATTATGTAGTGGGTTCAAAGCTTTACTATCCCGGTGCATAGAACAGAATCCTTTAATCTAATTACGACAGCAGCTGGTACGTTTCGTAGCCATTCGTACAAAAATAAAGTTGCAAACATTAATGTCTCGGAGTAGTCTCGTTGTACTCTTTCCTTTCCTTTTTACTGTCGTTTTGTCAGTTTGTTATTGACAGGACTCCTAAGAAGTTTTTATTATCCGAGGGAAAATAACGTTGTTTGCATTGCTCACTTAAAATAACAACGAAAGAAAAATTTAATAAAGCTGCGCTCCTTTTTATTGCAGTTGACAACCGCAAATGAAGACAGGTCTCATTACATTGTGCTTTAGCGCCGTTCGCTAAGGAACAAGTTCGACTATCACTAGAGTTATTTAATTCGAGATGACGTCATAGGCTTATGCAAATTTAAGCATAGGTAGGTGGGTTGGAAAACTCTGACACCAGGCTTTTTAATTCTTGTAGAATAAGAATAAAACAGTGTCTAGTAATAAAACTAATGATTTTTTATTATTGGTCTTGTTTCTCAACATAATCGCGTTTACACGTAGATTTTTTGAAGTAGTTTCCAGCTGGTCAGATGACATATATATTTTTAGGGTTCCGTACCCAAAGGGTAAAAACGGGACCCTATTACTAAGACTTCGCTGTCTGTCCGTCGCTCTGTCACTAGGCTGTATCTCAAGAGCCGCGATAGCTAGATAGTTGAAATTTTCACAAATTATGTATATCTGTTACCGCAATAACAACAAATACTAAAAACAAAATAAAATAAATATTTAAGGAGGGCCAAAAAAACGGGTTTGTTGTATGGGAATACAACAAACCCGTTTTTTTGGCCTTTTTGGTACGGAACCCTTCGTGCGCGAGTCCGACTCTCACTTGGCCGGTTTTATTTATATATAATCTGACGGAGAACAAAAGTCAAGTTAAATACTTTTTGTATGTACAATTTCATTTGTTGTGAATTCATCCGTACATCGCATTCGTTCGTCATTACACTCGTGATCACTGACTGGATGGTTAAACCGATACCGCAATATAACGTGCTAGTAATTAAAAACAAACAATTCCGTGTTGCGTTTTATATTTTTATATTTCACGTTACCAGTATTTTAACAGAGGAAAGACCTGTATTTTGTATTTGCGCATAGGTAAACACAAAAACTAGCGGACCGAAAATTAATTTCAGAAACCTCCTTTGCATGGGTGATCAAGTTAAGATTTATATAAATTAGTAAAAAAAATATCTGTTACGTTTATAATGATGTATCAGCAAACATTTTAGTCAATTATATAACAAATTTTATTTATTATTAACTTTTATTCAGAACATGAAATTATTTTGCATTTAATCTTTCCACATATAGCACTAGAAGTGTCAAACTTTGTCGTAATAAACTTTGTAGACGAATCTTTCTTTGGTGAGAGATTCTATGGACAAAACGTTCGTAGTGTAAAATGCTTTGTCATTAAACAACTCATAAACGACACATTTGTCGGCAATAAAATCGGAAGCGCGATATACCTAGCTACGTGGACGAAGTCGTGGGCAGAGCACTAGTCATTTAAAATTGAGAGGATATTTAGTGAAATATTAAACCCAGTAGGTGTGAATGGGATATTGCATTTTCCGGCAGTGAGTTGTGAATTTGATCGCAAAAGTTTCTAATTAGTAATTAGTAGTAGTGTCCAAATTGTTGTTAATGAAGTCTTTGGAAAACATACTGGTTCGATGTACCTGCCTTAAATAAAAGTTTCATGTGGTTATTAAGGACTTTTGAACTGCATCTTTATGTAATAATTTTTTTTAATGTGTCCAATACCACTGCGTGATACTGGGCTTAGTTAAAATAATAATAATCATTATCAGCATATATCAGTTCACTGATTAACACGCAACTCTCTAAATAAATTTTGCCATATTCGTAACGCCAATACGCCTGGCGATCGCCAATAGTAGAGAGAAGATTGCACTCCATCTTCTTCAGGAACTTGGCTAAGATGAAAATTATGATGAATTGTGCATCAAAAATAGTACAAAATTAAGGGAATTTGATTTTTAAATATGGATTGATTAAATTAAAATCGATATGTATTTAAGAAGATTTGACGATTTATGACCATAAGCATAGCTTATATGCAATCGCATTCTATTTCGCGATTTACTAGATTGATAAACTTTTTTTGTTAAGGAAAAGGGGCCGTCTGGCTATACACGCGATTATGTCGGCTCGGCAAAATTGTCACCATAAATCCAGCCGGTTAGCTGATAGAAAAACTTTGCAACTGACAACTTTTTTGTTTTACGCAGTCTTAGATTCGTCTTTACACAAGGTGTATTTTTGTAGTGACGTAGTTGATATGCAAGCATTCGGTGAATAGCTTCTTTGATGGCTGCAAAAACACTTCGACGGTATACTTAGTTAGTATATTTAATTTTATAAAGTAAGTAAGGAACAGGCCTTACAGAAGATTCTGTAGGGTGGATTGGGCTAAGGCTACGCCCACGTTCGATAGTTGGTAGGGGAAATATGGAACATACTTTATTTGATATTTTAGCAACTTAATTGCACTTATAATATCAGTATATAAACTTGCGTGCGAGGCATGCGAGGAGATGCGGGTTCGAGTCCCGCCTGAGACAAAAAAAATTACAAGTTTATATACTGATATTATAAGTGCAATTAAGTAGCTAAAATATCAAATAAAGTATATAAATAGCTGTTTCATCTTAACTGACTGTCAAACATCTGCAAAGATGTTTCTTTCGGGTGTTAAGGGTGCAAACTCCTAACATTTGATGAAACAACGCTGGCTCGCAGCGTAAGAATATGCTTGAAAAATTCGCGCCGTATCGCAGTGTCTCAGTGACCTAATGGTATGGCACCCGCCCGGCATGCGAGGAGATGCGGGTTCGAGTCCCGCCTGAGACAAAATTTTTCACTTTTATATATGGAACATACTGTTTGCAATAGTGGATACACACACGTTCTACAAAAAATCGGTCAAAAATATAAAGGCTGCTGCCTACTATAGAAAAATTGAGAGTCGCACGAGGGCAGGCAGCCTATACAAAAATGACTTCAACCATACACCACTTTGCAAGCCCAACCACGTTTCAAAAGCCTCTGTATAATAAATATGCGTGTCGTAAGAAAAGACTAAAAGCAAGCACTGTCAGAATAAGGCAGTAGCGTCTCTTCTCTACCATCGGCCAAAATGCGATCGCCATTAAAATCCTTTTTCTTTGTAAAGGACTAATATTGGTTAAATAGGCTGATGAAGATTAAACAATTATTTTTTATTTAATCATTACATATTTCAACCTTACTTAGTAGATATACCGTATAACGTTTAGTAGACGTGACTTCGGCTACGCTCGAGGTGATTAAAGAAACATGATATTCTCGCTTCGACAGCGATGGAGATAATGCGGTAACTTTGCTCCTCATTGCATGCTAACTGCTTTGTACATAAATGTGGTATGACGTCCTTTCGTCTGCTCCTCACCTCAGATAATAACTATAAATGACAATACGTTAAATTTCAGTCAATGCATTTATTATATTATATGAAAGGATTTGTTTAAATAGACTTCACAACTTGAGATTAGTGAATTTGAGCCCTTTTTTTGGATTTCTTGACAGCTAAGCAAAGATGAATATTTAGGACAACAGACCATATAACACTGTGAGGAGCTGTAGCTCATAATTATTTTTCTCGATTAAGCAAAAGAACAGAAACCAGACTTTTAGCTGATAAAGTCAAGTACATGGGGACAAATCTCCTACCAGGTAGAAAAACAACACAAAAAAGTAGGATCAAATTGGATAAGAATCACCTCATAAGATCAACCTGAATAAAGCTGCAGTCACAATATGACCAGTCAACGTACCCGACTAATGAATAGGTAATAATGTAGTTGTCAAAAACAAAAAAGACACATCATTCATTCTCCTTTCCGCATCGATTGGTGAACGGGCTTGTAGCTTAATAAATGGCCCGTAAAAGTATAAATGGTGGGTTTACTGCTTGGTTTTCCATGGCAGTAATGTTCAGTTAGGTCCAATAAAGAAAATATCTCGAAGTCTCGAGTAACTTTTGTTTGAAGTAGTGTGGAAACTTAAAAACCAATGGGCTGTAACTGCTTTAACAAAAAGCAAGTAAATACAATGATTTGCGAACTCAAAGTCAATCCTTGGTTGACTTAGAGCTAAAAAGCCATACAAGGCAAGCAGACAAGCTATTGCTGTCTCAGACTGTAAGTATAACTTAAACAATTTAGCAAATTTATTTAAAAGTCAAAACTAATAAACACAAATATCCATAACTCGATATGGGAAGTGTATCTACTTTCCCAAACCTTACTAATAGCGACAAACAATTTTTTAGGTCACGTGATGATCGTAAACTTTGGCAATACTTAATGCATTTTGCATTGAATTGTCGCAGTATGACTGTTAATAGGAAAACTTTTTGCGCAATGCCGAGCTGCACCACTTGCATTTTCTTAAGTATAAGTAACTGTTATTAAAACTACGGCCTAAGACGCATGTTTATGGTTCGTACGGAATGTTGGCTAAGTTTTCGCTAAAAGGTATTTGGGTCACTGTCTTGGAAATAGCTTCAAAGCTAAGAAGAGAGGTGATTTATAAAAAAATTGGTTAATATTCAAAAACAAGTCGTATTAATTATTTAATAATTGTTGGTTGGTTGGTTAATTTGTTAATTATTGTGTGTCTTAGTGGGTTACATTTTGACCTAAATATAATATAAAGGGGGAAAATTTTGCACGGATGGTGGTGGATTCTACTCTGAAAAGCGCAGTCGTTCATACTTTTTTAATAAAGATATTTTTGTGAATAAAATTTCTTTCAAGGAGTGAAAATGAGGATCAAGTTTTCTCAACATCAGCGAGTCTTTCAGTGAATATTACTCTGTATTCAGTAAATAAACAAGTTCATATTTTAATTACATATGAAAAACACTGATAAAAACTATCAGGGCTTAGTAGCCCTAGATGTAGATATATTATATAATATTCATAAGAGACAAATTTTTATAGGAATTCTACATGATTTTTGTGTTTTTGCACTGTTTTAAGGATAATTTATAATCGACAAGGAATTTACATCGGTGATCAGTGCCATTTCAATAATGCTGAAATATTGGAGACTAAGCAAAATTAAGGTTGATCAACTTTACAATTGACGAACAAGACTATAGTATAAATAACAATAATTTTGATTTATTTTTGTTACCTATTAAACAGTTTTTACTTACTCCAGTAAATTCAGAATAAACGCTACCAGGTATAACTAGAGCACTAAGGTGCTACAGATATTCTTGAGCTGTGCTTACTGATTTAAGGAAAACGAAGTTATTGAGTAGATAAGTTACTAATGGTTTCGCACAAAGATTATCTTGACTTTCTTCGGTGACGACACTTTTGGAAGGATGTTTTTTTAAATAATTTATAATAATTTTGGTAGAGTTTGGTACTGGTTAGTAATTCCATGAATATGGTTATTACAAGCCTAAAATTTTGTAGTTTTTGAAACCAATTAGATAAATTCAATATTAATTATTGCATGGACTAAATTCATTAATATGTGGGTTAGGTACAAGATATTCTTGATTGCAAATAATAAAGCACCGTTTCTAGATAAATGTACGGATCTTAACGCTTCACTGGTTTTGTATAAAATGAAACTTTCTTGTGTAGTTAGTAAAATAAATACGTCCAACATAAAAGCAACATCAACAAAGTAAACAAAAGCCCAAAAGTTGTACTTATTCATCAACATTATGACTTATCTCTCATAAAACGAGTTGGCGTCTAATTTGGACAAGTTTCCGGGCCAGTGAGCCCGATTCATTAGCGACTCCACGCGTTCTTTGTCTTTGTGCAGAAGAGGGCCAAAGACGCGAAACATCGGGCATCAATCAAAATAGAACAAAAGCGCGCATCGAGAGGTCACATCGTTAGCAAAACTTACTTAATGCTACTTCTGCCAATATATATTTGAGTTCTTGGAAGATTTCAAATAGGGAATTAGCTTTGATGTGTTTTCAATTAAGAGGGTTTTTAGAAAATTCTACAAAATTTACTGACAAAATTGTGTTACAGCGGTGCTGGAAACTATATACTATATACTCGTACTACTATAGATGTCGCATATAGCTGTCTATTTGATTTTAATATTCATATAATTTTTTAGAGCAGTAACGGAAACAAACAAGGTAATCAATGCTAACATATTATGCATGCACAAATCTATACTAATATTATAAAGCTGAAGAGTTTGTTTGTTTGTTTGTTTGAACGCGCTAATCTCAGGAAGTACTGGTTCGAATTGAAAAAATCTTTTTGTATTGGATAGTCCATTTATTGAGGAAGGCTTTAGGCTATATAACATCACGACCAATAGGAGCGAAGAATCAGTGAAAAATGTTGCAAAAAATAGTCGCGATCATAATAACAAAAATTGACGCAGGCGAAGTCGCGGGAAACAGCTAGTGCTTTGATGCAATCAGATACTTGAATTCTTTTTTCACACATGCCTGTGTCTGACTAGCATCTAAAACTATATATTCTTGGTTGCTATCCAGTATGATTCGTTTCATCAGTTATAAATCGTAGATACACCCGACTGTGAGAGGGTGAGCAATCTCAATGTTGTCGCAAAGTGCTGTCAACGTGTCGATCAATCATAGGGAGACAAAAAGAGCTGGTGTCGATAGGGCAGCGCAGTCGTTTCACTTTGTCATTGTGGATGACATTTCACACATATCTGGGTACAAAGACTTACACAGAATAGTGTTGTGGAAATTGGAAAATGAAGCAAAATGAACTCTCTGATCACGCCTTGCCAGTGAAAATGTAACTGAAGTTAGACGGGATTGGCGCAAAAGGTTACAACCTTTTGCTTTTGCACACTTTGCAAGTATATTTTTAATTTAAAAATATATTCTTTCTGCAAAGTCCAATGGAAAAAAAAAATTACCATTGGATCTACTTAGGTTAACAATTTATGCGTAAGTATTTCAAGACTTTTTAGAGAAACCGCCATTTGCTGGTGCGTCTAATTTTAGGATTTCTTGTACTGTAGAGTGAAGATAATGAACATATTTTTGCTCAAATTTAACTCTAACTCATAATAAACAACGATCCAATTAAAACGAAGCAGCTTTGTAAACAAATAGACCACCTCGTTAAATTTCTGACAAATTAAAGACAAACACTGATGCTTCATTACAGTTTCGATGCCCGTGTGCTAGCAAACTAAATGTGCTATTTTGAATAAACAAATTTCTGTGCAAAAGTTTAGTAAAATTATTCAAATGTTACAGTAACATACTTTATTTTCATCTATACTAATATTATAAAGCTGAAGAGTTTGTTTGTTTGTTTGTTTGAACGCGCTAATCTCCGGAAATACTGGTTCGATTTGAAAAATTCTTTTTGTGTTAGATAGTCCCTTTATCGAGAAAGGCTTTAGGCTATATAACATCACGCTGCGACGAATAGAGCGAAGCATCAGTGAAAAATGTTGCAAAAATAATCGCGTTCATAATAACAGAAATTGACGCGGACGAAGTCGCGGGCAACAGCTAGTTTCAAATAATTAAGTGAATCCTTGCACTGTAAAACCATAAAAAACTGAAACTAATGGTAAAGCCTAGATTTTTAGAGATTTAACTCGCGTTGAAAAAGGTTTTGCATGATATTATGGTTTAGTTTGACTGACGTTTCGAATACTTTACAGTAATCGTATTCGCGTACATTTAAGAAAAATATGGAATAGAAAATAGTAACGTCACGAGACTTTTTAGAGATGATATTTTCAGTGGTTGTTCCTTAACTTTATAGTTCGTGTACCACTAAATTGTTTCATCTCACAATTTATAGAAAAGACAAAAATAAATGGAAGAATTACGACGTCTATATAAACCATATTTCTCAGTTTAGTTTCAATCTAAGTTAAGGTGCAGGTAATAAAAACAATTTTTGCAATGTTGGATGTTAAAATAATAGCTCTTGTTATGTCTACGATGGTACAAATCAATTTCGCAGACTTCCGTTGAATTCTTCATTGACTGCGGCATGAACTGCAAAAGCAGGGTATTAGATGATATCGATGCTAGGGTATAAGTCGAATCGGAATTTAATCTCCTTCAAAGCATCCAGCTATCCGCCATTTATTATAGTTTTCTTATGTCTAGGAATTTGACTTGAATAGTGGGGTTAGCAGAAATTCGGTACGGGTCGTATTGAACCGGACTGAATAGGACAAGGGAATAAATTAATTTTGGCATTTAAATGTAAAGTATAAAGTAGTTTAGCAGTTTGAAAACTATGGTCTCAAATTTGAACAAAACAGCAATTTTTATATGTTTAACAAGTCTGTTTTAATTTCAAGTATGTTATAATGTGATGATACTTATTATATAATTTGCAGGTCACATTTCAGTTCATATTAATATTCTATTAATAACTAATAAATTAATGTAGGTATTGAACGCAATACAAGAATTCTAAATAAAATTTTACAAACATACCACGAAATGTATTTTTTCTCTATTGAAACTGATTATTATGAGTGGTAATTATAGTTGGAAATATTATGGGGATGGGGAAATATTGTCATTTATGGCTATTGCTGCACCTATATAGTCATTTGATTTCCGAGTGAGACATGTGGAATGTTGAAATGCATTTGCGTTGACATTTGTTTATCTCCATTTTTTATTACCACAAACCTCTATTTTGCTCTTTAGTATCATTCAGAAGTTCTGAACGCGTACCTGCAACAAAAAGGAAAGTTAAATAAAACTGCTGATTCAACATCTTCAAACACGTACTACGTCTCAAAATAGGGGTTGCAAAGTTAGAAAATTATGTTGGAACGTCAAAGCCGAACCTCGGCTAGGTAAATATTTGCATATGGTTCAAACAAGCTGAGCTTAGACAACGTGCGGAAGCTGTACTCCCAAGAAACAAAAGGCAAAACATTGCAAATGGAGTCGGCAACGGTGGCGGGCATGAGGGACCGACAATATTCTTGGAGAATTCACGTTTGGTTAGGAACAATGGGCCCAAATTATCAGAATGGTTGATCAAAAGAAAACAGAAAGTAATTATAGGTATGCCCTTACAAGAAGACCGGGATAAGACCGGGACCGGGATATTTTTATTTTTAGTTTAAATAAATATAGCCATGTAGTTATGGTTCGAAGGACTTATAAAATTGGACTGTGATAGCCTTCTCTTTGGATTGCATACTGAAAGATAGACCAAAGCAATGTTAATCTACACAGAAAAAAAAAACTGGTTCATATAATATGCTTTTACTAGATGATTATCTTTTTTGAATTATTAATAAATTGAAGAATAATCTTTTGATGTCTACCTATACGGTCATTGAAGACTTAGGTATGTTGATGTAGGCGTGTACGAATAGAATAAAAGATGCTCAAATATCTCACATGAAACGTACGAAGAATAACATAATTTGTTATACTGATTAGTGCTCTAAGACAACATCAACAAAAGCCAAACGTACAAAGGTTACAAAACAAAATAATGGACGCCGAAAAGCCTTTTTGCAATGTCGTGTTGCCAAAAACACGACCGTTTTTATGTGGACAAATCTTTCATGATCCTATTTGAGTAAGTCTAATTTATAAATATCCTTTAATCTTTAATTAAACGATATGAAATGTAAATGAAATAATTCTGCTATCAATGGTAATTGGTAATATTATTTCATTTACTATTTCTATTACCATGGTCTGCACCAGGACCATCAAATGAATTTAAATAAATAATTTTAGCTTAAGATCTATTAACGGCCTAGACAAACAGAATTATGCTCTTACTTACGCATAAAACAGGAGCAAACTTAAGTAGATAACGTTTATTTAGGTTGATAATATTACAGAATTACATCTTAATAATTTAGTGAGGCTCTTGGAAAATGGAGCTAACAAGACATTTATATCAATCGCAATTCGTCGAAAACTAATAGTTTGTAGTACAGACAATGGTAGGTCAACCTACCCAAAAAGTTAAAGGTCATTGAATTGATTTTGAACTTTAAGTCCAACAAGTAGATATCTATATCAATTGAGAAAATTTTACGTATTGTGGTTGGTTGACGTGCTGTTGTGTGTGTACAATTCTACAGTTACACACTAACCGCATTGTTCAAGTGCGTTTTTTTACCAAAACTGACATTAACATTAACTAGTCATAAAACAGTACATATTAGCTTGTTGCCATAATATTATTTCTACGAGTATGTACAGAAAAAGCTCAGCACGTTTTATCGATTATGGGAACTGGTAATTAACGCCCTTAATCCATGCCTGGTGCTATTACGACGCCATATTTCCAGTAATGGCTTCGAACGCAGTTAGTTTCCATAATCCTAGCTTGGCATCGTTGTAGTTAACGTTATTTGTTTGTTAATCCTGTTCCACTGATTTAATAAAAACATCGGTGTTAGGTTTCTGCATTGTTTGGTAAGGTCTTTATTTTCTATATCTCTATAAATCTATTGTTAGAGTCGATCCATAACAGTCGCGAAGCCTAGCTTGAGTCTTAGAGCAGTTTGGTTTGAAGGTAGCCTGTCAATTTAATAAAACAGCAGGTCTTCTAAATTAATATGGACATAATTTTGATACAGTAAAGATTTGAATCCGAGTTGCGTAAAAGACATGCCAAAACTAATCTAAAAAATAGGCATACAATTACTGAACTGACACTGTATCCTATTAACTGTCGAGAAGTAATGAGTAAACTAGATATATCTATTAACAAATCTATACACATAACTGTAATCACGGCTGGAGATGTTAAGATTTCCTAATCCCAATGTTGCACTGATGCAGTCTTCGTAAACCAGAGATATCGTTAATTCGTTTACTAATCTTGTTCCTCGGTAAATGAAAAAGTAGATTAGCTTCCCTGGGCGAGAGCAATGCCATCATCTCCGTGCAGAAATAGCTGCTTATTAAAATTTTCCTTTGCTATTGAACCCACATCGAGCTATAACACAATTTTCACTACTGAAGAAATTCCCTTTGCTAACAGATATAGATTTTCATATTACGCTATAAACTTCGTCTGGATTGCATCGAGGTTGACTGATATGATAAAGTTGAAGACATACATTGTACTAGAATGATTTAAACTTTCATGGTCATATCACTAGAGTTATTTAATTCGGGGTTTATACCATGTACCTTATTTATGATGAGTTTCCGATATTTCGGCACTGTTGCAAGCGCCATGATCACGGGAGACTTTAAAGCAAATGTAAGTATACAAGTAATTTAGGGTTATACTGCTATAGAAGCACTTTATGAAAAGGTAGTAAGTTGGTAACTTGCATCAAGTCATATTTAGAACTAAAAATATTGATAACGAAATGGTATAATAAAAAATATGTTACCAATAGTTTATTATTATTATGCTTCATGATACACTACATTCTTGTTTTTTCTGGTGGGTATATAAATAGCTTTGTTGGTATTCCGACATGTTAACAGGCGACATTACTGGCCATGTGCAAAATTAAGGTTTTTTACCCCCTTTTTGACGATATTTGCAGCACGCATTTTATTAATGTTATGTCAAACACCATACATTAAAAAAGTTTAAATTGTCAAAAGCGATAAGGTTACATTACAAATAATTCAGTATGGTGATTAAGATTTCCTAAATTTTTAATTTTTTAATTAGCTATAATTCATAAGAACATTCTCATAACAATAACAAACAAAACAAAAAAAGAATTAGCGAAATTGGTCCAGCCGTTCACGCGTGATGCGATGACCAAGGGAAAAAGGAATTCGTTTTTATATATATTTATTTCTTCAGTAGTGAAAACTGATTACCTTTTTTTTCGAAATTTGGATAATTTCTTGCAAGTGAAAAAAATCAACTCCGATGAGGCAGTACAAAAACCGCCTTCAAAGATTTTATTGATTGCCGTCCGAATGTTTTTTTTTAGTAAAGGGATCAATGAACTACTCATGAGATGGTAAAAGTGCATAGATAACAATGGTTACCTATGCATTAAATATGTTTATTAGAAATATTTGACTTTATGTTCCTCCCATACCAAACGCCAATTTCATATAGGACCTAATATTTGGCGACTCCTTATTAGTAATTTTATGTGAGAAATTTCGTTCTACCCTAATTTATTTTTTGTCTCATCTTATTTGCTTGGCTCCCACGTTTCGAACCCCGTTGATCCTCCACAAACACTCGGTAGTTCCCTCGGCACATTTGATCCCGGCTTCCTGCCATGGTCGCGATGCAAAAAGGTTAGACAAATGCGGGGAAATTAGTCAGGGATGGGGAAAGATCGCTGTAGACATGGGAGCTTACTTACACGATACAACATACAATTTATTGAATGTGATAATTTTGACAAATTTTTCTATAGCGCTTTATATTAAGTTAGCTATTAAAATGAGAAGATTTTCAGAATCTTAGACGAGCGTATTTTATCTACGTATGAGTAAAATGAATAAATATAATTATTTCATTACTTAGATATTTTGACGACTTCCGTGGCGGAGTGGCGTACACACCGGTTTTCAAGGTGTCGCCTGATCCGAGGTCCCGGGTTCGATTCCCGGACGGGTCAATGTAGAAAAAAAGTGTTTTTCTACATTTTCTCGGGTCTGGGTGTTTGTGGTACCTTCGTTGTTTCTGGTTTCCAGAATACGAATGCTTTAAATAGTTATTCAAATTGGGATCAGAACAATGTATGTGATGTTGTCCACATTTATTTTATTTATTTATTTATTTAGATATCGATTATACCTATTTATTTATTGAATATTGAGTGAAAAATACAATTGAGAAATTGCAAGTTTATTTACGAAACTTATAACCTTGACACAATATGGAATACGTGGATTGTAGAAGCCTGTTTTGATGGTAATTTCTAAAACAAGTCAGGTAAAAAGGCGATTTAATAAAATACAAATAAAAATATCTCTTTAAAATGGTCAATAATTGAAATGTAATATTATTATCATCCACACTGGTCGTGCAGTTCCTAGTAAGCCAACAAGGTCACTTCTTGGTGTCGTTACCCTCATGCTGTTTTTGCGTCGGCTTATAACCGAAAGAGCTCTCTGCTGCACTGAATTAATTTACATTTTAACAAAACGAAATCGAATCTCAGGACCTTTTTGCTTGACACAAGTTCTTAATCGGCAAATGGGAATTTGAACAAGTCTGAACCATTAAATGTGCTTGCATTATTTGACATTAAATCGATCGACTTGACTCTTACCTACCAACTGTTTATTCGCGCACCATTAGCAGGAGTTGACCATTTGAGTTACGGAACTTTGTTGGGTAAATAAAACAAATGAGATACACTGCTCGGGAACTGGCGCAATCCGGTAGTGGATGGCGGGTTTACTCTTATCTACTTTACGGCAAACTTTTTTACCTTTCATTTATTTACTATTTACTACACCTTTAATACTTAAGAGTGCCGATATTCAATGTTTTAATACAAGGTATAACTTGAATGGCCATTAAAATATACAACAAATTGCCCCATGACTTAAGAGAACTACCATCGAATATATTTAAAATTAAATTATTGGACACGCTCGTAGGTAAGAGCTATTACTCGGTATTAGAATACATAACTGATAAAATAATCATATGACATAATTGTTTTTTTATTTATTTTTCCATCTTAATTAAATTAATAATATACTTAATCGAATTGTAAGTAATGTAATATTGTTATTATTTAATTATAATTTGTAAATTAAAAAGGCTTTATTTTTAATTGATATCTTCCAAATATAAACTGGACTAATATTTGTATACCTACATAAATATACCTATTTGAATTTGTATGCCGAGCTCGGTGGAACATGCGAACATATATTCTTGCACCATAACACCCGCTTATTGTAACCATGTTTTAAACAAATAAAGATTTTCATTTTCATTTTTCATTTGAATACTGCCAAAGCTCTGGCAAGCCGATTTTAGTGGTCAAGATGAGTCAGAAGTCAAAATCTTCAACAAAAAAAGTAATATTTTTTAAAATTGTCATAAGTCTGTATTTGATCGATGTTGATTAATGTTATGTTAGGAACCGGGTAACACCGGCAGTGGGGCGGGTCGATTCACTGGAGGCTGACGTATCTTTTGTTAGGCTTTGGGTCTTTACCCACAGATGCAGGTTTCGAAGTCAGCTTAGGGGTTAATAGGTATTGCCTATGGGTCTATATGCTTTTGCCACACGTCCCATCAAAGGGGTTGCCGTTGAATATCAGCATCATGATAAGCATCTAGCTATCAAAATTAATGCTGAGGATCCAATTTGACACTAATTTCCTTTTTGAACAGTTTGTGCTTTGTGATTTATAATGGGGACTACCGTTTTTTGCTCACCAGTTGGCGCCACTGTAGCCTGAGGTCCGGAGATATAGCTGTCAAAGGCGATTGGCGCCGAAAAAAAGTGTTATATCTTGAATCTAATTAAGGTTATATTGTTTATAAATAACTATCTTGATATCAACAAACTAACTTCTGAAATAGTTGCCCTTGAAGCCGCCTATTTTTGCTCTTTTTCTTAATTCCGCTTTTAAAGCGTTCACATTAATCGCCAAATAATCCATATTTGCGATATTTTACGAAGGAGATCACTTTCCAGCAGGTAAATTAAAGAAATTATAATTTATGCAACAAATTCCGCTAAAACCAGTACAAAGTGAATGATATTGGACCTCACGCGACACTAGCGCCTCTAGTGGCAAATTCACTAGCGATAGCCCCCATTGTATTAGATGTCTATTGTTTTTTGTGACATAAACCTTACTTTACTTTACCATGTCCAGCAGTGGACCGATGTAAGCTGATGATGATGATAGTGTATAGCAAGCTTAGTTTTAAGATTTAATAATTTTGTTATAATACCTCGTTATTATCTAGGTCTGTGGGTTGACTCCGGGTTTGAACTTAAGGAAAGAGAGATAATAGCCATCCTCTTGTGTTCGCATTTTGATAAGATTATTCGTAAGCGCATTGTCTGCTCTAGCTATTTACGGAATATATTTACATAAGTAATAACATAAGGCTTTTGGTAAAGCATCGTACATGGTACACATTTTGTTTCAAAATCGCATCTATATCAACTACATAAGGTTCTTTAGGGTTTTGTCTGATCTTTGTACGGTGTTACGCATATTGTTAAAAAACTTTACTTATACGGTGATATGCATATCAGGCTACTTATTTTTATTGCAATCTCGCACCTATGTCAACATTGTTAAGATGCCTCGATGAATAGCCTAATGAAGAGACTCAAGCTTGTAGTCAAGACTACAATTTTTGACGACAGGTCTGATTGAAGACAGGTCTTCTATGCACAAACAGAGTTAAAGGGTTTCCCTTAGCTCTCTGGTTCACTTGATTGGTTACTGGATTGTCTGGTAAGGAAGTTGAGTAAATTGTAAATACAATTCCTTGAATAGAAATTTCGTCTGATTAAGATGGGACTTTCGACAACGTTCGCTGGAGTTCGTTCACAAATGTGGAGCTTCACGATTTTGCGTGTCATATAACATTTTTGTTTGTCTGTCAATAAGCTTATTCTTTTTAGGTTTACTTCTCTGAAACAGCTAGACCAATTTTAACGCGACTTTTACCAGCAGATAGCTAATGTTAAGAGAAATGACTAATATTACGGCTATTTTAGAAATTCAATAAAGAAAAAATAGCCTTCTTATTTATACATGTTAAGCATCCTGTCATGGTTTATAAAACCCCCACCAAACCCGTCTTTTCAAGTTTGAGAAACTAATAAAAGGGTTAATCATAGCATAATTAAAGAGTTACACAATATCTATTTACCTACTTCACTTATTTTGTATAAATCGATAAAATTATACTACGTTCGATCAAGTAAAGCGAACCCTATGCTATAAAATTAAGTCGGTCGTGTGTGAGTAATTTATAGATGACCCCTCATCCCAAATGTGATCAAGCTGAAACAATACGCAAACGCGTATCCAATATTAATCACCATTAAGGTACAGTTGACATCATAAATTATCTGGGTCTGTTTAACGTGCAAGTTCTCAAGTTTCGCGTCATACATCAAACAATAGCTAGATGTTACGATAGTAGAAGTATGCACAGTTGTCGCGCAGTTTTGATTAATAAAGAGGAAACACTACGGGCGTGAGAATTGAAAAATAGGTATTTGTAAAATCTATTGCTGTCGCGCAGAGCCAAACGCCTTCACCGCAGAGTGTGATAAAGACAGCTGCTTCTTGGACCGAAAATACCTACTAAAAGCACACCAAATCAACGTTTCGTAGTCCCCTGATTACTTTTCCAAAACTTGACCGATTTAAATACTTCTTTCATTAAAAATTAAAGAAAGGCCGTGTTCGTATGTTTTCCTTTTTTTCTAAAATTTAGCCAAATTTGTTTTCTGGATGTTTGAACACAGCGGAAAATCTGGCGATTTTTTTCGATTTTTGAGGGCTCATATCTTTTTTGTTAGTTTATTTATGAAAAAACAGAAAACATAGAAACATGCTAATAGTGGCCATAGATTTTTGTAATAAAAATTATTGCTCTACTGGCTTTATCCAGGGAGGAAACAGGGGATTACGTTTGTATGGAAAAACGGCCCTTGTGTTTCCTCTTAATGTGACCCTATTCTTGGATATTCTTTCTCACCTGACAGCAGGTTTGAACATGTCATTTACCTTTTTGGAGGGTGATAGTACTGACACTAAGCGTCGTAAGTTAGCCCAGCCTTTTTTTTAGTCTGGTTCCATTATGTTGTGCATAAGCACTGCTTTTTACTTACAGAGAGTTTATTTGACACCAAAGCATCTTGCTTTACCATATGTAGCTTAAAGTTTAAACATTTAAAAGTATTTCTTGCTATTTTGTGTCTTCAGTATTTATGGCAGTATTTATGGTACCAAAATAAATTTAGGCTATTTTCGAAGTTTACATACAAATACACAAACAAACATAAGCTGAACAGTAATTTCGTTGAATGTAGTTAATTTGTCATAATAATTACTGATGAATGTTAATTACGTTTGCATGTCTGACACCCATGTCTCAGTTATGTTGATCTCAGTTATGAATAGCAACCTTACTTATTTATTTAAAATATAATTAATATAATTAACCCAAAAATATACTGTATTTGCCTAATCTGGCGATCACTACATGCCACTGTTTTATTATTTCGCAATCTAAAAATTAATCGTATGTCCAATAGATGGCGTTGTATTAGATTGAGGTATCGCGAAGTGTCATTGAGATTACCACTCCGTCATCATTGAATAGTTACTGAAATCTTAATATCTCCTCCGCAAAGAGGTTATCGGCTAAAGGTAAAGAACACGGTTTTAAAAAATGTCATCGAGGAGTGGCTGGCAAAGTATTCCCTACAAACAGTTTTTGAACAAAACTTTTTAAAATAATTAATTATAAATAAAAACTATAAAAATAGTGTCAAATTTTAGGCCAGAACATGATATTCGTCGTTCATTATTTGCCGGCACCGACTGTAAATTGGTCACCTGGTGTGAGTTTTATGAGTTCTACATAATTTTAATATCAAAGTAAGTACAAAAAAATGTGATAGCTGATCTTAAGACGCCAAACTATTGCATCTTTTTAGACACCTATTTTCCGTAAGAGATTATACTCAGACAGTTTTAAAATAAAGTGGTAGATTTATGCAGAGAGCTATCTATCATCCTGATGTTTTCATTCTTTTCGCCGCATAATAATGTCGTATCCATAAATTTTACGGTAAATAAAAATCTCAGTTGGCGCTGCACAAAAATAGCTGTAAGTCAAGTGTATCGCAGATTGCTTTATGTTGGTGCACTATATAAAACACGGCTGAGAATCTTGTTGTTCTATTTTGCCTCTCCCAAATTTATGCCCCAGTTTCGGTTCTCCCTGTTTCACGATCCAAAGCAAATTTGTCTTGATTTAACTTGTTTGGTAGTTTGCCCACAGAACTCTGCGATTATTTCGTCAAAAAGATTAATTTGACGAGAAGACAGCGAATGGGGTTTGACTATAGCGAGTGAAGTATTGTCTCTGGAGCGGAAAAAGTAGGACGATTCATAAATATTCATGTCAATTTGTGGCCCGAAAAGTCACCGTTAAGTCTATTTCCGATACAACGCCAGAGTGGATACAGCGACCTCTAATGGTGATTCCATTTCGCCCCACCTGCTCTTGATGACGAAAACATTTTCAAATTAGTTTCAAGCTGGATTTCTGAGTGTGTGTCACCTTGAATTTTGATATACTCGTAACACCAGTGCAATGGCTTAAGAATTTGTTGCTTTTTGGTTTAAACTTGTCACAAACTATGTGTTTCCTTCTGTATAAGCTCATACAGCACTTGATGATATTTTGAATTGAAAGAAAATTTTAGTTGAAATATTAATATTTAAGTTAAATACTTTATATGCAGTAGTAAATTCGATTGAATTTATTAAGAGCTGTGTAATTTTCTATAATATTAGCAATCAAAACAGAACACCAACCGTTAGCAACATAGACGAACTGTGAAGTCATTTATTTAACAAATTGATAGGTATTAGATTCAAAATGTAAAAACCTCCTGAATATTAATCGGTTTAAAGTCTGTCAGCATAGGAATAAGTGCCTTATTCAGATGCAGATTAGGACTGAATTGGTACATTAACGAGATGAGTTCTCTGAACTGAGAGTTTAGTCGAGGAACAAGGTACGCTATGTAGGTCAACAGCGAAGGGTGAGGGCAGAGTAATTTGGAACCTCCGTCATGAAAACCTTCGATTACCGATCGTCCATTAGGTCAATTTCTCATTGGTCAAAGATTTTTCATATTGCGTAGTCAACAAGCAATTTTTTAACAGACGAAAAAAGAGTTGGCGGTTACTTCGATGCGTACTGAGTATTTTTTACTGATTTTTGTAGGCATGATCACACTTTTTATAGGGATATATATATTTTTTCCTACAGGATCATAAGACCGCCGGCGGTCGCGATAACAATTGATTTTAATTGTGTCTGGAATAACATACAATCGAGAGGTTAACAGATTTCGACGACTATCTTTGTTCGATAGCTATCTTTTTTAAATATAAAACTAATATTTTAAGTAAAAAGTAAGATGGGAAGCCTTCCATCCCACTTTATCATTTAACAAAATGTAATTTGTCTTAAAATAATCTTTACTCATATAACAAGAACTGGAGCCCAAATTAAAAATATCATAAGCCATGGATGTTATCATGATTTACCTCCTTTACGCGCCTTTCCTTACGCTCTAAGGAGGCAAAAATCACTACTTAGAGCATCAACCTAGAGTGGAACGCCTGCACCCAATATTTACAGGGTACTGATGAGGTTGCTTTATATTTGAATCTTCAAGGATGTTTGCGCCTTTGCGGAAGCTAAGACACGCTTTTAAGTCCCTAAATGTGCAAGCCACAGCACATCAAGCTAAACACTAGGCACCTTATGCAGTTGAAATAGGTGCGCTATTGCAACAAAAATATAGTCTTACTTGCAGGCCAAGTGCACGATTGCAGGTGGTTTTCAGCGCCAAAATTCTTATGTAGGGATAAAGAAAAGAACATTTCTGGATGACATGGTTTCCACTTTTAACAAATAGACAGACCCAAAGACAGACTAGAATACCTACTATAAATTCAAATATCATTCGTTTCTTTCATTCCATCTCCCTTCCCTTTCATATACGAGTACCTTGCGTTTTATGTCATATTATCACCATTGCGAAATCGGCCTAATATCATTCCTATATGAATCAATAGCTGTGTTTATAATACGGATTTGCGTGTTCCGTCAGAACTCAGAAATATAAGGTAAGTGGTTCTACCGTTCTGACATACTTGTACTTTAGGTTTTTTTCATTCTTTCTTGACATCTGATAAATATTTTACACAAAGAGATGAAGCTGATCACTAGATTATACGTCTTAAAAGAATTAAAGTAGGAAAATATCAACAACATATTGTGTCAGTATATAAACTTGAAAATTTTTGTCTCAGGCGGGACTCGAACCCGCATCTCCTCGCATGCCGGGCGGGCGCTATACTATTAAGCCACCGAGACACTGCGACTCAGCGCGAATTTTTCAAGCATATTCTTAACGCTGTAAGCCAGCGTTGCTTCATATTTTTCGTTGCTACATACTGATATTATAATTGCAATTTAATTGCTAAAATATCAAATGAAACATATTGTGTTTTTAACAGTACTGATTAGATAAAAAAAGTCATTTACACACTCCTTATTAGATACTTAGGCTTTTTTGTTTGTCAAAAGTCACAGTTAGGGATCTATGTCGCTAAATAACACGGAGTATACAAAGAAGACAAGTTGTGATCATATTAAGTAGGTACTGCAAAAATCCTATTATGTAGATTAGGAATCATCATTTTGTCCATAAAAGTAATCCGGTTAAATTTTTTTAAACTCTATAAAGTTATGTGACTTTTAGATATGTTATGTTAGATAGGTAGATATAAATACAAATAGTTAAATTCAAACTATTGATTTTCCTCACATAAATATTTCCATGTTAATTATTGCTAACTTAGTCTGATTACAATGTTATTCCAAAAAAAGTATTTAGGCAAACTATGAAAAAAAAAATTGTCGAATTGAGAACCCCCTCTTTTTTTGAAATCGGTTAAAAATATATAATGTGGACAACATCACATCCATTGTTCTGATCCCAATTTAAATAAGTATTTAAAGCACTCGTTTTTTTGAAAATCTGAAACAACGAAGGTACCACAAACACCAAGACCCGAGAAAATGTAGAAAATCACTTTTTTCTACATTGACCCGTTCGGGAATCGAACCCGGGACCTCGGAGATGGCGACACTTTGAAAACCGGTGTGTACAGCACTTCGCTACGGAGGTCATTAACAATATTTAGTTTATTAATAGTATAGTAAACAATATTTTTTGCATTTTCTAGACGAGTCCGATATTGTAAACAACTAGGTACAAATAATAAGTTGAGAATTACTATAAAAAACTGGCATCTTAAATAACAAATAAAAACCTAGATAGTATTGTAGAAAATTACTTTTATTTCATCAGATAATGGGATAATTGCATACTTTGGAGTGTAGAAGACATCCCAAATAAGAAGGTAAACTTTATTTTTTTGCTTTACCTAATATTTGTTTAGGCTCTGAATGTCCTGTTAATAACATAAAAGATTTTTTGTGTTCCTTCGTAACGAGACTGAGAAAATTAATCAATTCTTTTGTAGTCTTTCTCTTTGCTTCGATTAAACAATCGTTTATTTTTTAAGAGCAAATGAGAGCAAACTTTTAAGGCTAAAACAAATTGCTATTTCTTGCGTTCAATATTGTAATGTTTTAATTAATTAGTGCTACGGCATCAGATTTGTTTTACTTTACAATAAATTTTTAAGTATTCACTCTTTACAGAGGCAGCGTCTTCAATATTGGAAGGTAGATATTTTGTAAAAGGCACACATTTTCATAAGACAAAAAAGATGAAATTCAAAAATTCAAAATAGAAAACTTGATCATCATTCTCCTTCAATCGATAAAACTGTTCAGTAAGAGTAGTACTTGTTTTCCTTTTAACTATACTCACCCCGAGAAGAGGAGTATTGAGTCCAAAGAACAAAGAAAAACCTTTTTTCCGTGTTCTGTGGTTGAGACATAATATACCTTCAATATTTTTTTACTGTAACTTGTAAAAGTCGAAAACAGAAGATCCACTCGCATTAGGCCACTGAACTTTGTTAAGACTTGTATTGAGCGCAAGAACGATCTATATCTGCGATAACAATTTATCCACTTAATCCAATTGCAATTAACCACTTCCAATATAACTTTTCGTGGATTTTAAGCTACATTTACCATTAGCAGTCAATGAATATCAATTAAAGTTTACGACTTTAACTGGCGTCCCGCCGATATTTAATGTCATTTGCATGTTGTGGCCGCATTAAGTAACTCCCATTAACTGCCAGTAATTGAGTTTTGTACGCTTTCGATGTTACAAATACATCGCCCACCTGATATTGGTTTATGCAAAATGTGTTATTGCAAAATAACCAACCCTTAACAACCTTTCGGAATGACCTAAAGTTGCCACCGCTAGTAGGCTTTTACGGGCAACATCGTTACATATAGGTATGTAATTGGTCTATATGTGCTATTTGCAACAAAGGTAAATGTTTTGCTTAAAATGTCATCGGAAGTTTGTTACTTGACTTTCAAAAACTGGAAAACTACGTTGTGGCTACTAAAAGTTATCGAATATAACATTTAGTGGAAATTTTTGAAAAAAATATAAAAATAACAGATTAAAAAAAAGTCTTAAATGGCCCTTATTAAAATCCAGCTGGACATTAAGGGCCACAACACAACTATAAAAATTAACGAGATAAATCGAAAAAAAATTGAGTCACTTATCAAATAAGCATTAAATAAAAATTGTAAGTCAACGACGTTGAAGAATAGTCACTAATGTGAACAAAAAAAAGTCCTGGCCCTTATTAAAATCAAGCATAACGTTTTTTTAAAAAAAACTAGTCAATTTCAACTAAAAATATCAAAAACTTTTTTTACTAAATAAAGACTGCTTAGCCAAAGTTAACAATAAAAAGAAAACAACAAATATAAATGATAATTTTAGAGCAAAAGATTGCTTGGCCCTTATTAAAATAACAGATTTAATATTTTAATGTTGAAGGTGATTATTATTTTTTCTGAATGATAATAAATGACGAGCTGATCATTGACACACAAGAAAATCACCTTTAACCGTAATAACATAACTATCCTTAGTACTTAGGTAGGTATACAGGTGGATATTTTGGAATCATACCTGGAGTAAGTGGACTCACTTATTATAGATAGCTATACTAAAAGAAAAAATACGTCATTTGTTTTTTGTCTCGTAGATTGATATATTAAAATTTGGAAGGTGGTTAAAATTTCATGCTGTATATAAGAACATAACTATGATAATATTTATACTTAAACATAAATTAGTATATTATATATTTTGCTGTTGGTGTACCGTATATAAATAAATAACCTAAACAGTACTGTATACGTTAGTCATATATTTATATTTAAGTTGGGTACTTTTTTATATTAATAATATAAAATATTTTTTTAAAAGTATGGTAACTTTTCGATGATAGTGACATTTTCAAAGTTTAATAAGGGCCGGCCCTTAATCACCGCAATACAAGTGGCTCTTATTGCACATCTAAATCACTTTTTGCAAAAACTTTTTACTTATTAAAATATATACTGGCAAGAATATTATTTTCCATAAATTTGTGTTTTAGTTATGGTCAAAAACTTTGTTTAGTTTTACATTTGGAAATATTTTATCAACCACAGTCTGTTTAATTTGCTTAGTCACTACTTTACCCTTGTAGCGAAAAGTAATAAGATGGGTAAACCGCCCGGCATGCTAGGAGATGCGGGTTCGAGTCCCGCCTGAGACAAAGTTTTTCAAGTTTATATACTGATATTATAAGTGCAATTAAGTTGCTAAAATATCAAATAAAGTATGGGTAAACCGTTTCGAACCTATTTCTAAAAACGATTGTTTATTTAATTTATTATCAGATAAGACGTTAATCTTCTTATCGACATCTATTTTGGTAAGAAGGTAAAGTAAGAGAAAAAAAAGAACGTAAGATAATAATGATTGGAAAATATTTGATACTAGTCTACTTACAGAATATGTAGAAGCTTTAATTAAATTCAATCAAATACTTTAATTGTATATTGTGTGTATTTTTACGAGCCGAGCCCTAGAAAAGCTATATCTTGATTCACGTAGGAATTGTGTTGTTACATAAAAGAAAACGAAAAACCTCATCTCCTTTGAGTTTAATCGTGACTGCCACCAATTAGCATTACCTATGTTAAGGTTTTTGTTGTCTGGTTTGATGTAAATAGGTTGACATCAGTATCAGTGCAGAAGTTGATTATTAGGAATTGATTGATGTCTCAGTCAGCACTCGAACGATTAATACGTTTTATAAATATTGGCGGTTAATCTAACAGCGCACGCCATCGCGGTAGCTATAACGAACTGCAATAGCGATTAGTCGCTGTCAAACTTAGAGAGGTGAAGGTATTGAAGTGCCTAACAATTTAGAACTGAATAGATTATGAGTTTAAATGTAAATCTCATTAACCTATACAAGAAAACAAAGGCCTAAGAGATTATCCTGCAACTTAAGCTTACTTTAACATTATTTTTTCATAGGGACAGTCAGTAATGGCTAGACACCAAGTCACCCTTATTTCAGAATACCAAGATTCAAGGTTATTTAAATACTTAGTATGACCATAATCAGAAAAAAACTTTTGTTGTTAATATATAAACAAACATTTAAAGTATGATTTACTGCCGACTTACCTAACAATTGTGTAGCGACCAACTATTAAAAATTGGCACAAGGCATTGTGTCATTGAAAAAATAACGATACGTTGCAAGACATCTAAAAAAATATACGTACGATTAATGTTAATAGGGAACCGTAAATCTGAATTTAAACTTTTATGGTCACTATCACTAGAGTTATTTGATTCAGGGTTTATACCATGTACCTTATTTATTAGGAGTTCTCCCGTGATCATGGCGCTTGCAACAGTGCCGAAATATCGGAAACTCATAATAAATAAGGTAAATAACTCTAGCGAAAATCTGAAATCGGTATAAATACAATTTGATACCGACTTATGTTTGTTATTTGCAAGCTTTTCACATAAATGGCGTATGTATGACTTTTGACTTTTTTTTCAATCCTTACTGATTGTATGAATGCGAATTTAACTCTGTGAGTCTGTCTGTCTATTGCATTTTCACGCCTTAACTACTCAACCGATTTGATGAAATTGGTACAAAATTAGATTCGATCTTGAAAAAGGCTGGCATAGCTACGGGCATAAAGCTATGTACTACATAAAAAACAAATCTAACAAAAATCTGTCTAAAATTACTATTGCACGCGGAAGAAGTCGCGGGCAAAAGCAACATAGATACTAAATAAATATTATAATATTTATTTATATCCATAATCTGATAGCGACTATCGTTAAGTTATGTGCACGCGATCGCTTTTCATAATACAGGCGTGTGGCTCGCGCTTGACGTCAACTACCGGTGCCGCCTCCATAGGTATTAATTGATGTTTCCAACAAAATTAAGGCAATTTAACTTCATTACACTGTCATTGTGTTTCACTAGTCATTTATTTTGTATCGTAACGTAATTGTATTATTGCAGAATACGCATATGAAAATTTCCAGTGAAAGCAGTCTAATGTTTATTTAGAGTCATAATAAATACGGTTAGATTATTGGCCATTGTTTTCCTCAATACTGTTTTGAAATTTAAAGACAAAGAACGTTGAATATTATAAGTTAAAAGTATAATGTTCTTTAAAATACGCCACTATAAAATAGCATATTTCAAGTATTTGGTCTGCACAACATTCTGATAAAAACTTTTATTTTTTGTATAACAACCCCATTTTTCCAACGTAAGGGGAAGACTGAAATTTGAGTTCTTCAAATAACTGTCTTTAGAATCCCAAAAATACGTTGCATAGCTCTTATGATTTTTCAAGCGCCGAAAAACAGTTAAGGGTTTCAATTTGTCGAGTTTCTTATTTGTTTATTATTATAAATTCTCTTAAAAGCTAACAGAACATAGGTACAAAACGCTTAAAAGATTAAATTGAATTATATAAAATAAAAAGAATGTCAGTAGGTACAATGTCAGTCAAAAATAAATACACAATGAAACAAAACAAAATAGCTCTTATTACGATTGTCAGAGAAGTCATATTAATATACTTGATTTGATATTTTAGCAACTTAATCGCACTTATAATATCAGTATATAAACTTGAAAAATTTTGTCTCAGGCGGGACTCGAACCCGCATCTCCTCGCATCCCGCCCGGCATGCGAGGAGATTAGCCAAATTTAGCTGTTGGTTTGGAATGTGCATTCTTTGAATAGGTATGTATAAAATGAAATTCTTACATTAGAAGAAACAAGAAGATTTACTTATTTGTATACCTACAACAATGGCAGTCACTTTTCACAAAATGGTTTTAACAAGTTTCGTTACTTCGGGGAAATATACTGATAATAAAAATAGTTGATTATAATCGAAAATAACTACCTAGCTCATTGAACCATGTCGTTTTTTTTTTCTTATTATATTCCAATTGGTTACGTGACAAAATCAAAGGCTCGAATAAACAACGAAAAGAGAGCGCCATATTTAAATGGTCTTCCTACGTTTGTTGCATGTGAGCCCCATTTGAATATTTATTTTATTCTGTTTTAGTATTTCTTGTAAGTTTTGAAAAGCTTGTAAAGTTGGAATGCCGTACTGCATAATTAAACAAATTAATATGATATTTCATTGGATACCGCGATGCAATAACAATTGAACTGGGAAACGCGAGATTTGTACCATCAATCGTAGCGTTGGCACGGGTCCAAGTAAGTAACACGAACCAATAAGCGCGGTGTTTCAATTTAATAACGTAGGTACTGGTTTCCTTTAATGATGTGGAATACAATTATATTGCACTAGCTATTTTTATAAATGAAGATAATGCAAGCAGATGATTTGTTTATGGTTATGTAACAAACTTTTATGTGGAAATTTCTAAATTATTTTTCATGGAATTATCAAATATTTCTTCCATACAAACTATTGTTAGCACAAAAAAACGTGTTATCCTATTTTGTGCAGTCGATCGGAAGTTATGTAAATGCGCGTATATACATTTCAGTGATTTATTGAAATAGGTAGAGGAAGATAAATAGATTTCTTCAACTGGCTTGTGGTGCTGGCATATAAAAAGAATAGCATAAACCACAGAATATGGAAAAAGGTTAGAAAGGCGATTTAGGCGGGGCATGAGCAAGTGCTTGTAAGTCAGCGCTGTGATTGGTTGATTGGCGTTCTTTGAACTCGTTTATCTGTAGTGGGGCGCAAGTGGCTACCTCGATTCTCATACAAATGGCGCATGACAGCCTATCTAACCTTTTTTCATATTCTATGGTATAAACCCTTATTTATTTATGGGTCTCAAAAGAGGTTATTTAAGGAGTACTGCCTGAAAAAGACGGGTAGCAGCGTCTTCTCTCATCCATTGGCCAAACCGCGATTGCCAGCCCGCCTGCCAAGATTGGCGGTCATGGCAAAATTCTCCTTTTGGAGAGGCCCGGAGTACTCCTTTGCTTGAAAAAGACGTGCAGCAGCGTCTTCTCTCATCCATTGGCCAAACCGCGATTGCCAGCCTGCCTGCCAAGAATGGCGGTCATGGCAAAATTCTCCTTTTGGAGAGGCCCGGAGTACTCCTTTGCTTGAAAAAGATGTGCAGCAGCGTCTTCTCTCATCCATTGGTGATCGCCAGCTTGCCTGCCAAGAATGGCGGTCATGGCAATTTCCTTTGGGAGAGACCCCTGTCCAGACACGGGGAAACATTCCACTAGTATGTCGTCTACTGGTAGTGGACTGATATTCACTGGTAATGATGTTTATCTTGTACAGTTACACTTTTTTGCATTACAATCTTTAGTGATGTCTAGTTTGTCACCGACTCAAAATTTGTTTCATTTTTGTGCCTTTCGATAGTAGAATTTTTTTATTTGTTTACAAGTAGAACTAAATAAGTGATCAGTAAATCCAATCAAAAGTCAGTGAGAAACTCGACAAATTGAAAAAATAAGTGATCAGTCAAGCCTTGCAAAAGTCAGTAAGACTTTACGCGTAAGTTAAGACCGACGAACTAATAATTACAGTATATTTGACATTCCTATGTATAGAGCACATGACATTAAAGATTTAGGTATATTATTTGACAGCAAATTAGATTTTCACGCACATATTCTTAGTATAAGCAAGTTGGCACATAGGATGCTAGGCTTTGTTATGAGGACAGCATCACAATTTGAAAATCCATCTGTAGCAAAAATATTATTCTTTGCATATGTACGCAGCAAGCTTGAGTATGGTGCTGTTGTTTGGGATCCATTGGAAGAGAAGTATGTACTCATTTTAGAGAAAATTCAGAAAAATTTTGCCCGATGGCTTTACAAAAAAATGTATGGCTATTACCCATATATGTATCCCTCATTGTTTGTCTCGGGAATGGTCGGATTGGACACTCTAAAGTTTAGAAGAGCTGTGCTGTTGATGGAACAGTATTTGTCAGTTGTGCACCAGAGGATTGACTGCCCGAGGATATTAGAGAGGCTCCACCTCTTAGTTCCTGCGATCTCCTGGGACTCTGCGGGGCTGGTGGCGCCGCCGGCCGCGCGGACCATGTACGGTAGGCACGCGCCTACTAACCGTGCCTTACGTGCTATCGCGGACATACTTGCTCAGCACTATGAAATAGATTTATTTGCTGATGGTTATGGATATCTATGCAAGCAGTTTCGGACTATCCTAAATGACATGTAAACTGACCATATTAGTATTTAAATAATGTTATATTTTTAATTAATTAATTGAATATGACTTTTTTGTTCACAAATGCAATGGAGGATATGTTCAAGACGCTGCACTGGAAAGGACGAGGCATCAACATCAATGGCGAATACATCTCTCACTTGCGATTTGCAGCGACATCGTCATTATAGCAGAAACGCTGCAGGACCTGCAACAGATGCTAAATGACCTGGCTGACTCTTCTGTCTTCTGTAAGCATCGGCTTGCGGATGAACCTGGATAAAACCGAGGTTATGTTCAATGAACATGTACTACCGCAACCGATAGCGATGCACGGCACCGTTCTCAAGTTGTTCAGAAATACCTGTACCTTGGGAAGACATTGCAGTAAGGTAGAAACAGCTTTGAGGATAAGGTGAACAGAAGAGTTTAGTTAGGTTGGGCAGCATTTGGGAAACTACGGCGAGTCCTCTCATCGTCGATCCCACAATGCCTCAAGACGAAAGTCTTCAATCAGTGCGTCCTAGCCGTCATGACATACGGAGCCGAAACGTGGACACTGACGGCAGGGCTAGTCCACAAGTTCAAAGTCACTCAGCGGGCTATGGAAAGAGCTATGCTCGGAGTTTCTCTTAGGGATTAAATCAGAAATGAGGTGTTCCGGCAGAGAACTAAAGTTACCGACATAGCCCACCGGATTAGTAGCGAGAAGCCGAGGATCAACCTAAGTGGCGTGCATTTGGAGAGGCCTATGTCCAGCAGTGGACTGCAATAGGCTGATGATGATGATGATGATGATCAGCAAACTTGCTTGTACGTACAGTCGGATGTAGCTGCAACTTTGTACTTATTTCAGTCCTTATTTTAGTTTTTGTAAATGTAAATTGTTTTTTAAGAGATTATTTCATTCCAGGTTTTTATATCTATAATGAAACTGCATGTTTTCCCACGTATAACTTTTTTATAGTGCCAAAACGATTTCTGGGAGCGTTCCCAACATTATTTATTTTGTTTGGATAGGTACTACGAAGTGTCCTTCCTATAGGCGATGCCTTCATTTAGAACGGCTGATCCTGCGGCGGGATCGCAACGGCTTATTGATGGAGCTCGTGTGCGCCCGGCCTGCGCCGCGTAATCCTGGATTAGGGGACATACTACAATATGGCTGCCTTAAAAGTGTGTTGGAAGAGGGAAATTATTTGGATTTACTTTTGTTGATTCACTTTATTTATGACACTATAATATGCTGTGTAGTGCTGGCTCAAGATTGATTAACACTAACCCATCTCATTATATGGGTGTCGCATGAGGGGACTAAACGAGTACCTAATGCTAGAAAAAGACCGGCAGCAGAGTCTTCGCTTTGCTTCATTACGGCATTGAACTTAGGACAGTATAAGAAATCTTAGACGGTTAACCGCTCGTAGAGTTTTTTGCCCAGCTGTAGGCCATTGTTGGCTGATGATGATTAAGTATAAATCCAAAACCGAAATATCTTATATGCATTGCACGATTTCCAAAACACCGTAACTGTAAATAGTTGTACTATTTTTTAAAGCACTTGTTTTGTGGAAATTGAAAAACAAGAAAGTTGCCACAAACACCTACGCCCGAAAAAATATTGTTTAAGCCTAATAAACGCGACTTAAATCCGTAAATACGAGTACATAATAATTGTTTACGTAAATTAAGGTTACCAAGATACGAACGTGATTGCCCCAAATTGTGCTAAAGTGTTTCAGCATTAAAGCAGAACAATATACCTCCATCGCAATATAAACTAATTACGACAACAATGTTGTTTACTCAATCCAAACCGAAGATTCACCATTGACACTGATAAAAGACGTCCCTTACTTTGTTTGCGAGCAACATCCATTTTACGGTTCCCCGCATCACGTTTTCTTAAGACCAAATTAATGTGGCGACTGCGAGCGATTACGCCAAAGATCTGAATCTGCGTCCGGAACCGCAAGAATCCGTGTCGCAGTAATCCGGAGATGGAGTGGGGCGTCGTGCGGCCATATTGATAGCGGGCCCAGCCGACGCTGGTGGTAATTATTCAAGCCTTATTCTTGGTTTTGCTTACCATATATTCCGCGCCATTAAATTTATACGCCACCTCTCATCAATATACTAATGACTGATATACTGACACTAACATTTAGAGAGGTGGTGCAGTTCTATTTGACACCGGCACATCGTCATCTAAGCCAAACGATGGACTGCACGGTATAGGCCTCCTCATAATACAAATCCGTCGAAAGCCACCTAAATTTTGGCTCCCCTCGATCTTCATAAGACCTTGTGAAGTGCCTACCCAGAGTTCCTGATAATGATAGAAGAACTCGGCACTTAATAAGTAATATAAGTAAATAAAATGTGGATAACAAAATCTATCTTCATTGTTTTAACCCTACCATTAAAGAGTTTAATGTAATAAATAACGAAAATACCACAAACATACAGATCTGAGACAATATAGCGGGACCGTAGAACAGGCGTTACTTTAAAACCCATTCTGTGCATAATGCGACCTTCGTGATCATCAAACTAAGATTCAGAATACTCTTATGATGATTCTACTAGAATATACCTTACAATGCAATCTTAATGTTTCAAGCTAGAAATTGATATTGCTTACATCGTTTCGACCGCAAAGAAGGTTGCCAGGTCGAATGGGTTTTCCTTTGGGACATACCTCTTAAAACCTCTACTGTATTCCACACTTCACACGCCCTTCCTTGATTTGAAGATATTTTTTAGGTTAGTGTTTAGTTATATTACTGGACTGAATTGATTTTGTCAGACGCTACATTAAAGGTTGAAACACGCAAGATCTCTTGTAGAGTTCTAAACATTACCATGTAACGGATTGTGTGCTTATGCGTCTAAGAAAAACAAACTTTAGAGGTCCAAATGAATAGCACGTGTGTAATGGGGAAGGGAAGTAATAATAAAGACCACTTATGGCCTTGATACATAAACTACGTAGAATAGCACTATCCCCAAAAGTACTGGCTCCAAATGATGTGGGCTGATGTATTATTAAACGATTCCCATATTTATTAAGATACTTACATGAGTATAAGTATAAGTTCAATTCATCAGCGCTAGTTTAATTTTACAAAACAATAATTAATTTCCGTTATTATGAGGTTTTTCAATATGTTAACAAATTAAATACGTCGAATTAACTAATTTAATGGTGATTCACGGAGCGTGCTCGTTGAAAGGTAAATGCGATATTGCGATAATCTGTCAGTACGTTAATGAAATGGAGTTTCCATTAATCGCGCTCAGTGCTGATTTATTATGGATGTTAAGTGCTGTATTTTTATGTTGGAATCCATCGAAATTATAGGAAACAATTAAAATCCGAGTGTGATATAGTTACAGCATAAAATATTTTTCTTACAATGCTGGCATTTCATTGCGATTTCGTTTTAATGTTAGTGGGATTTCAGCCAACATGCATTTATTTTACGAAAAAATATTTGATATAATTCTTCGACTCTAGAAATGTTGCTAAAATGGGCGAGCATTGGCATGGATAACGAAAATAAGAAAAATTCTACTCGAGGCAGTAAAAAAACATCTAATCAGGTAATTTAGACAATGTTTAAGAGATACACGTAACGTCTTGAAGGCATAAGGTCGATTCATGAGAATCAAATATGTCAGAAGAACTCATGTGCTGATTGCAATAATAATAAACTGAAAACATTTACGTGATTTTAATTATAGCACCAACTTAGGATGAAGTATTCATAGTATCTAGACTATTCTAAAGTAAGCATTACTCTGTACATTAAGCATGAAACGTATATTTTTGGCCGCAAACCAAGAAAAACGATTCAATGAAATGCGACGGTACATTGAAATCGCATTTAGCGTAGACATAACAAGAACTGCATAAGTTTTGCTTCGTGATTTATGTTAACTTATTGGATTTAGAATCTGAGGCCGATATACATGTTTGTCTACAAGAGTTTACAATAATCATTATATCTTATACGTAATCATGTCAAAAGTCAAACCTAAAGTACCTTGTCAAGATGCATTCGAAGTGCATCTTAACTACTTTGCCGTACAACAAGAAACTTTGAAGTGATTAATGTCTGTGGTTTGTTGACCTAGGTTGGTGAACTCGTTTTGCTGATCTAGGTGTGATATTACAAAATTATTGAGGAGGCCAGTTACATGTTTATAGTCATAATAAACTTAACTTCAGTGCATTTTACCATTTTTCATATTTTACATAAATTGCATTATGTGTCTGGTTAAAGTCTTGCAATTTATAGTGAATTGCCTAAAATTCTATAATTTTACTTGGTATCAATTTGGGTTGATGTTAAACCAGTCCTTATTTAGGGTTCCGTATCCAAAGGGTAAAAACGGGACCCTATTACTAAGATTTAGCTGTCTGTCCGTCTGTCCGTCGCTCTGTCACCAGGCTGTATCTCAAGAGCCGCGATAACTAGACAGGTGAAATTTTCACAAATTATGTATTTCGGTTACCGCAATAACAACAAATACTAAAAACAAAATAAAATAAATATTCCCATACAACAAACCCGTTTTTGTCATTTTTGGTACGGAACCCTCCGTGCGCGAGTCCGACTCGCACTTGACCGGTTTTTTAACTTTTGTTATTACTTTGGACAGTTTCGAGTCGCAGCCATAAACTTTGTTGACAATGACCGATTTCGCGAGCGGCGGACCAAATGTGCAATTTTCAAACGTGCCTCGAAAGGCCCGAAGTCTCAGCGTCCCTCCATAGTATCGTAACTCAATTTTGAGGTACTGGCACAATGCGGCATGATCTCCTTAAGCAAACTGGTTTTTTTTTAACAATGTGAAGGTAAGTATTCTCCATTAATTTGTAGAGTCACAGTTAACCTTTTCGCAATTTTGACAACACATTTTCTCTGTCTTATAGCGGCTTTGCCAATTTTGGTTAAATTCCTGAAGCGGTAGTGTAAAAAATCGGTCCTTTATTAATAGGTTAATATTAACAAAAAAAAAATTAGCGGTACAAGCTTAGATCATATACTATCTCGTTACATTTTTATCAATCAATATGTATAAAACAATGGCCACTTTCTTTGAGCTTTGTAGAATATGGGAACTTTATGTGCATAGTTTTAAAAACTATCAGCAATTAGAGTCTCACTGTAAGCATGTTCCAGAAAAAGCCGTACCTATATCGCAGTTTAAGCTCCTGATCCTATTCCTATAGGTCCTAGTTCATGGCTTAGTTATAATATTATATACTATAACAATATACTTAGTTATAAATCAAATAAATCTTCATGTCAATGATCTTAGCAAATTCAATACATTCTCATGATTGTTATATTCGAGTTCCTCCGTTTGTGGTTTAGGTAGTCATTGATTGATTCAAATACATTTTACCTATATACCTACAGGTAACTAACTATATTCAAATACGTATTCAATATTGTTGTAATAGAATATCAATTCACATTCAATAATGAAGGTTGAGTTTTAGGTTTCAGTTATTCCGAATGTGTTCCCTTAGATTGATTTCATCACAGTAGATGTAGTGGCATTATATCCCTCTAAACCGTAATGGTTTTCTGCTTTGGATTAATTTAGAGAACGTGTTGTTAAATCGTCTCAAGTGTGAGTGTGTTATGTAGCGGTACTGGTAGTTTGTTGTTGGCATTCATTCATATTAGACTTCAAAAGTTCAAACGCAGCCCTGGGTTATGACGGTGCAACCACTACCTGAACACTTGGATTGGTTCGATAAAGCCCAATAGCTCAATAGGAGGGTCCGAAATTCATATCAGGTCAAGTCCAAGTGGTCTTACGTAAGCCTATACAATATGCCTATGCATAGGCCTCCTCTAAGTAGTCCACTGTTGGTTCACCTAGTGGGGACCAACCCATAGATTGTTATCTGGTGTATGGTCGCAATTCCAGAATCTTTTATTCCAACGCCCGTGAGTTTTTCTGGCTACGTGTCATGCTCGTTGTCACTTCAGCTTAGTGATTTTTCGATCGATGTCGATCATCTTGATTAGTTGCCCTGCGGTTATTCGTATTTCACTGAGAATCAACACATATTATTATGTCACACTAGCATCACAAATTGGGGTTTCCTCATTTTGGATTACATCGCGTATTTAATACTTATAATAATTATAAGCTTTACTCTCTACCTAGATTCTTCTTATTGTCCCATATAAAGCTACCACTTTGTAATTGTATGAGTCATCACTGGCAAAACGTTTTTGCCATCAGCATAAGAAAAAAACAAAAAAAAGGGAATATTAAAAGTACAGTCACAACAAATGACGATAGTTCGTTTGTATCCAACGTGTCTCTACCGGATAGATACTTTACGCTAAATGCTGAATACCTACAGCAAGACATCGATCGAAAGCAGAACGTCCAGGCATATCAGAATGTGCCCAATTTCACTATTGTCCAGAGCCGTATTGTATTACCAAGATTGATGATATGAACGTTGGGTGGACGACTCATTACCTGAAACAAAAACAAACAAGGACATTAAGGGAGTGTTTATTAATGAACAAAATGGGGTGTATATATATAAAGGTATTAATAGCTTTCCTCCGATCTATAAGAAGTGTTTTTATTGTCTTGTTTACTGTACTATAATTTCTCCGAAAGGAATTAGCATTACATGCGAAAAAATATAAGTAAATTTTTGATGATCTATTCAGTCGCTCTGTGTTATATCAAATTTGTGTTACAAATTAATCATTACAAACTATTTGTAGCTTATGCATTATGGGTAGTATTAATAGTAAAAAGGAGGTATAGGAGCTTTTGATTATTTTGCCTTTCAATAATACTGCATTATTATGTTTAAGCGCCCTCAAAAAGTTGCAATAAACTATTATGCTTTTTGATTTGTACGCCTTGATGTATGTCGATTTAAATTATTAACAAAATATGATCCGTTTCAAAGTATCACCGTTAGAGCAAGTATCGTATTATAAAAAATAATAATTGAGTAGTTAGGACGGGAACGTGTTGTTACTGCAAGTTCTATGAAATATTGCACACAGTTATGTAATGTGTTTGAAAAAACACACATTATGTATTTGAAATTATATTTATTAGTTCTAGGGGCTTAAATGGGCTCTTTGGCAAGACTACGTAAAGCTTGAACTTGAAGTAAAAACCAGTTACGGTTTGGTAGGTAGAAAACCTTGCCCATAATTCGCGTAACCGAATCGTATCACAATCGTAATTGAACGACAGGTTTTTGACAGTTCTAGTATGGGCTAAATGTCAAAATCGTCCAATTCAATCACGATCGAACTGCGATTCGGTTACGCGAATTAGGCCCCTTAGTCTCTTCTCAATATTAATATTACACATCACAGTAAAATATCGTCACGATAAAAATATAATCCCGTAAGACCTCCAGGTGGTACGTTCTTATTAAGTATTTCCCCGAGCAATAGTGTAATCATGTAAATTATCGTTACACGAGAGAAGTGACGTCTCCTTTTCCATGACAGAAAGTGAGGGAGGCAGGGTGGCTGGGCAACATCCCCCGCAAAACTTGCTTGGCACAGCGCCTTGGCTCTGCTACCTATTTTATTGTGATTCGGCGCCAACAACCGGGAGATTTACCCCGTCTGTGTTTTAATGGCGCACCCTGTATATATTAATAGCTACGAATGTTGTGGCAGGATAATGTTTTCGGTGGTTAACGAGCGAATCGTGATGTAGATAAATCTGGTCTTTTCTGTTTACGGTTATGTGGCCCTGCAATTGTTTTAGATGATTATGAACACCTGATAGTTACTTTTTAGTGTGATGAACGGATAGTATGTTCACTTTGATTGGTAAATCAGTATTAAACTTAAGTACACAAAACAATGTAACAAGTGTTTAACAGATAAGTGCTTGTTTCGCCTTTTGATGTGCTCTGGACCAAAAATAAACTGGCACCTACTCTTCTTAGTAATTTTTACGTGGTCTTATCGCTAAATGCAGATCTCTTTCAGAAATATTTAAATGGTTTCATTCGTACAAAGACTGTGCTCCACATATTATTGCAGTAAACACAAGAAGACAAAATATTAGAAAACTGAGAAGGAATTACAATAAGGCAATGGTATCGCTTCGAGCGATCTCTTGACAACTTTTGAAGGCTTATGATTCGTCTTAGTCTTTTTTACAATAACGACCCGGTTGGTACAAAGATATGGTAGATTACATAGGTACTGCGAGTCCCGGGTTGAATTACTTTCGAAATTATATTTACTAAATTGACTTGTAGTCAGAAATGGGTGGATGGTATAGAGTTCTGATTTAGAAGGTACATTATACAGTTGGTTCTATCTATGTTTTCATCGCGGTAGGCCAGTTTTATCAATGTTAGGAATTTACACTCTAAACACCCTAAAAAAGCATCTTTGTCGTTTACAATCAGTTAACATGAAACAGATATTTATAGTATTTTGTCCCATCGTCTGCCGCGAGATGAAAGTCGTCAAAACAAGTTATGTCAGATGCATGTAATGGTCGGATTGGTAAACTAACATAATAGGACAGAAGCAGACACCTGCCTATTTCTTAAAGCGAATGTAAGAGGCTTAATATTGTAGAACGGCTTTAGTTGCATCGTGGTTTAATAACTGGTGCAGTCTCAATTTATTATATTCAAATTGTACCAATGATATTATTAATAATGCTCTAAACGTAGATGTAAATTAGATGTTTTCAATACAGATTTTTATGAAAAACCGACAGTGCAAAGTTATTTCATTTCAAATATTTACTGTTAGCAAACATTACCATCAATTTTCAAGGGACGGAAACAAGATTTTCTGTTTCAAACGTATATTCTCGAGGAAATGTGGTCTTTGCTATCCAGTAGCTCAAAATTGAATTGGCCGCGCGTACCCTCGTAGTAACGAGTTCACTTAATTTTCTTTTTCCCCGCACTAAACCAGTTGCATGCTTATGAAAAAGTAGAAAATAGGACAAATAAAATTGCGCACACTTTATGGTGCAATTTTTAATCCGGCGCCTGCTCAGTTGCAATGTTCAAAACTTATTTCCTTTCCGAGTGAAATAGGTGTATTTACTCGCCAGTCGTAAATCGCAAACATTCGCTTCGGGAAAACAACACGAAATAGACTTATAGTTTAAATTAGGGCCGAGCCTCGATTCGTGCGGGACGTCCCGTTTTCCAGATTCTGCAGTAATTTAGTCGAGTTCACGACAAGGTTCGCGCTTTGTTACCTTAAATCCTTAACTATCGTACGGTTTTAGTTAGACCTGACAAAGGTGATCAGTTTTTTTTTTATATTCATATAAAAGACACACAAATTTAAACATTAATCCCGCATCTTTATGCAGTTTTAATAATACTCGTATAATAATAGTAGGTAGTTGAAATTTAATCTAGCAAATTAAAAATAATACCTACCTAACCAGAAACTAAGACCTACCTAAATTACTTAAACTAATCACAAATTCCTATCTAATTTAACCTAACCTTAGAGTAGGTAGTTAAAACTTATAACACATAAAGACAACTATTACAACTATAATAAATGCTGTCAATCATCTCAATTCATAGCCCTGTGTATTAAACAATCAAAAATATTTTTGCATGTTCCACTTGACGGCACTATTTCAGAGCCATATGTTGGGAAAGCTAACATACCGTGATTGGACATGAATCATCGTTCAAATCCAGTATTGTGTCAAAACTGTTATTGGTTCACTGGTAGGGATCTAATGATGATTTATGTCTGTATCGGTTGGATTAGTCTGCGGTTTGTTTAAGTGATCATTACTCGTGCTGATTGTAATAACTAAAGCCAATATTTAACATTAAATTTGATTTAATTGTTACACTTTGGTAATCATCCATGTTTACTTGATGTATCAAAACAGAGTAGGTGCAAACAGAATAGAGACATACATAATTTACATTGTATTTATATTGTTTTCTGTGTAAAAGACTACATAATAAACTTTGTAACGCTCGACCAATGTTGTTTCCCTTTTTTTTTTGCAATGAAAATATAGAAAAAATTAACGAAAAAAAATGGCATTGACATCAATTGTTTAAATCTCAAAGTTTTTATTAAGAAGTAGCTATTAAAGCACTTGTTTTTATGGTAATCAAAAACATCGAAAGCACCAAAACAGCCACACTCGAAAAAGTGGTGACACATGACCTGATCAGTCATCAAACCCTGGCCCTATGAAAACCGGTATCTAAACTGCTCAACGAGTAAGTTCGTATTATAAATGGAAATGTCGCCAATGAAGCGAAAAATCGTGAGTTCCAACCATAGATTTAATATACTGCTGTTAGATTGGCAATGCAAAGAGACAAAATATAATGCAGCCATATCATAGAACGAGATAGATACACAAGACCGTACACGTACACGCTAAGGACTCGTAGTGTTTTTCTGAGTCTGTCACGCGCAACACAATATTCCCTTTAGTCTTACTAGTTTCAGGTTTATCATTGTTTTGAGTGTTGAGTTGATGTATTTTCATTATGGTTACATGTTCAGTACCTGGAAGTAACTCATCTAAAAAAGCGAACCAACATAATTGTACATTTCGCGACTGTCAGCAATAAAATACATTGTTTCAGAGCTTTGACTAAAGTTTTGTATACTAATTGATAGGGTATTTCATCAGAACAAGGATTTAAATTCATTAGAATTCAGTATATAAACTTGAAAAATTTTGTCTCAGGCGGGACTCGAACCCGCATCTCCTCGCATGCCGGGCGGGCGCCATACCATTAGGCCACCGAGACACTGCGACTCGGCGCGAATTTTTCAAGCATATTCTTACGCTGCGAGCCAGCGTTGTTTCATCAAATGTTAGGAGTTTACACCCTTAACACCCGAAAGAAACATCTTTGCAGATGTTTGACAGTCAGTTAAGATGAAACAGCTATTTATATACTTTATTTGATATTTTAGCAACTTAATTGCACTTATAATATCAGTATATAAACTTGAAATATTTTGTCTCAGGCGGGACTCGAACCCGCATCTCCTCGCATGCCGGGCGGCATATCAAATAAAGTATATAAATAGCTGTTTCATCTTAACTGACTGTCAAACATCTGCAAAGATATTTCTTTCGGGTGTTAAGGCTGTAAAATCCTAACATTTGATGAAACAACGCTGGCTCACAGCGTAAGAATATGCTTGAAAACTTCGCGCCGTGTCGCAGTGTCTCGGTGGCCTAATGGTATGGCGCCCGCCCGGCATGCGAGGAGATGCGGGATCGAGTCCCGCCTGATACAAAAATTTTCAAGTTTATATACTGATATTATAAGTGCAATTAAGTTGCTAAAATATCAAATAAAGTCATAAGCATTCAATTACAAATAATATCAAATACGTGAATTCCAGTAATTACTAACGTCACTTTTGTATTTTAGTGATTGACGTTGTCGATGACGTCTTATCAATATTTCATTAGATGACACATTTCACATTGTATTCCGCATACAGTCTTAATTGTTTATCTACGTTAGAAATGGCTGAAAAAAAAAAATACATATATAAAAATAATTCCCTATTTCCCTTGGTCATCGCATCACGCGTGAAGGTTGGACCGATTTCGCTAATTCTTTTTAAGTTTTGTTTGTTATTGCCAGGAGAATGTTCATCATCATCATCATCATCATCAGCCTATTGCAGTCCACTGCTGGACATAGGCCTCTCCAAATGCACGCCACTTAGGTCGATCCTCGGCTTCTCGCATCCAGCTCCTGCCAGCCACCTTGCGCAAATCATCACTCCACCTGGCCTGAGGGCGTCCTACATTACGTTTGCCGAGACGCGGTCTCCACACAAGAACTCGTTTACCCCATCGGTTGTCGGTTCTGCGGCTAATATGGCCAGCCCACTGCCACTTCAGCTTGCTAATCCGGTGGGCTATGTCAGTAACTCTAGTTCTCTGCCGGATCACCTCATTTCTGATTTTGTCCCTAAGGGAAACTTCGAGCATAGCTCTTTCCATAGCCCGCTGAGCGACTTTGAACTTGTGGACTAGCCGTACCGTCAGTGTCCACGTTTCGGCTCCGTATGTCATGACGGGTAGGACGCACTGATTGAAGACTTTCGTCTTGAGGCATTGTGGGATCGACGATGAGAAGACTCGACGTAGTTTCCCAAATGCTGCCCAACCCAACTGAATTCTTCTGTTCACCTCATCCTCAACGTTGTTTTTACCTAACTGCACTATCTGCCCTAGGTACACATATTTCTGAACAACTTCGAGGACGGCACCGTGGATCGCAATCGGTTGCGGTAGTACGTGTTCATTGAACATAACCTTGGTTTTATCCAGGTTCATCCGCAAGCCGATGCGTACAGAAGAGTCAGCCAGGTCATTCAGCATCTGTTGTAGGTCCTGCAGCGTTTCTGCCATAATGACGATGTCGTCTGCAAATCGCAAGTGAGAGATGTATTCGCCATTGATGTTGATGCCTCGTCCTTTCCAGTGCAGCGTCTTGAACATACGTATCCTCCATTGCATTTGTGAACAATTTCGGGGAAATGACGTCCCCTTGTCTCACTCCTCGATGCAACGGTATAGGTTTTGTTTGCTGATTCTGTACTTGGACGGACATGGTGGCGGCTTCGTAGAGACATCTCATCACTTGGACGTACCGCCAATCTACTTGGCAACGCTGCAGGGACTCCAGAACGGACCAGATCTCTATCGAGTCGAAGGCTTTCTCATAGTCCACGAATGCTAGACACAAGGGCTGATTGTACTCTTCGGTCTTCTGTATAATCTGCCGCACTGTGTGGATGTGGTCTATGGTGCCGTATCCGCTCCGAAATCCAGCCTGTTCCGGTGGTTGGAATTCGTCAAGTCTTCGCGCAAGGCGGTTCATGACGACTCTTGAAAACAGCTTATAGACGTGGTTTAGAAGGGAAATGGGTCGATAGTTCTTCAGCAGGGTCTTATCTCCTTTTTTGAAGAACAGGACGACCACACTTCTACTCCACGCCTCCGGAGTTCTCCCTTCAAACAGGACAGCGTTAAAAAGCTTTTGAAGCTCCCTCAGTACGGGTTTACCTCCAGCCTTTAGCAACTCTGTTGTAACGCCATCCTCTCCAGGGGCTTTTCCATTTTTCAGCTGTTTAAGAGCCATCTCGATTTCGCCAATGCTGACTTTTGGCAGGTCTTGAGTGTAGTGGCGTGTTAACGCGGCTCTAGGGTCCTCATTTTCGGGATCAGGTCGAGATGCATGCGAAGCGTATAACCGGCCATAGAAGCGTTCCACTTCGGAAAGGACTGCTGGCCTCGAAGCAACGAGTTCTCCACTTGCTGTGGTCAGTTTCGTCAGGTGGCTTCTTCCAAGAGATTGTACGAATACTTTCGACCCCTGATTTTGCTCGATCGCTCTTTCAACGGAGGTCGTGTCTTACGAGCTTTCTGATCTCTTGGTTTAAAACCCGCTTTCCCGACGAAGTGACACGTGGGTTTTCACGTCGTTCCTTCATTAGCCCTAAAGTCCCTTCCGAAAGCTTTGACTTCCTACTCTTACGCTGCATTTCACAAAATCTCATACTTTCTTCCCTGAGGATCCGAACCACATTTTCAAGGTTCTGGTTTACGTCTGTTGTGGTTTCCACGGCAGCGAGTCGGTTTTCCAGGTTTGACTGGAACGTTTCAGATCCTATCATGGTTTGGAGCAAGGTAGGTCGGAGCCTAGACTTCATCAGACGGACACGTTCAGCCTTAAAATCGATATTCAGAGAGCCTCGAACGAGTCGGTGATCGCTTCCGGTATTAAACCTGTTGATCACGGAGACATCTCTGAATATATGCTTTTTGTTGGTCATGATGAAGTCAATCTCATTTTTCGTCATAGTGTCGGGGCTCTGCCACGTCCACTTCCATTGAGGCTGTTTTTTGAAGAAGGAGTTCATCAAAAAGAGCCTCTCCCGTTCGAGGAAGTTGACAAGCATTTGCCCCCTATGGTTTCTGCATCCAAATCCATGGGATCCTACTACCGATTCGTTGCAAAGTGGGAGTACAGCTCCCACTTTAGCGTTGAAGTCCCCCATAACAACGCTGTAGTGAGTCTTAGTGGTGAAGTGGAGGGCCTTTGATATGTCATCAAACATATCCTCCACCTCTTCGTCCGAGTGTTTTGAGGTCGGCGCGTACGCTTGCACCACCTTGAGGCTATACCTCTCGGTGAGCTTAATAATAAGGTACGCTACCCTGTTCGACACACTAGACACTTCCACAACGTTGTCAGAAATGGACTTATTTACCAGAAACCCAACGCCACCTTGGGATTGTTGGTCTCCCTCACGGAAGTACATTAGGTGACCCGATTCGAGGGTTATAGTGTCCTCCCCCTCTCTTCGGACTTCACATAGCCCTAGGATATGCCACCTAATCTTCCCAAGTTCCACCTCAAGTTGGGCCAGATGCGAGTCTAGCCGTAACGTGCGTCCGTTGTACGTCGCCAGGATCAATGGTTTTTGGTGGCCTCCCGTAACCCGGAGATTCTTCGTACCCCCCGTCCCGCCGTGACCGTGGTCGCCACCATGACCAGGAATAGCGGGACCGCCGGGAACTGGGGGCCGTGGCTCATTTTGCGTCTGCATTAGAGGTATTGCCCATAATCGCCACGCTGGGCAGACGGGTTGGCGATCGCAGGGCGTAGCTTCTCGCACCGGTGACGCTGCTGTCCGTCATCGGCCTGCTATATTTAAGTACGCCTTGAATTTGGATGGCTATACCGCCATCGGTCGGTCGATCGCCAGAGCCTCGTTTGTCGTCCAGCAGGATGCACCGCGTGCATGTGAGGTTGGCTTGGGGTGAAAGATGGTGGTTCGCCCCTCTACATGTTGAATGTTCATAAAAAAGAAAAAATTAAAAAAATTGCTGGAAAAATTAGAAAATTTAATAAAACTTAATCACCATACTAAATTATTTGTTATCTAATCTTATCGCTTTTGACAATTTAAACTTTTTTGAGTTATTCCGGTCGGATCCCCCATATCTGATACCCTGGGGGATCCGTTTTTTTTTTTTGCCGAGTCTCCGCAAGCGGTTTGTATCCTTATTTAATATTTTTTACCCGCGAAAGTATGGGTCTGCATTGTGCTTGCCTTGGCTATTGTCTAACAATTCTGAAGTAGCCAATCAGTGACTATTTAACTTCTATTGACCACGAGATAAGGTTAAGGAGTTATCAATGTAACAGTGTTAATTTCTATCTTGTTTACTGTGCGAAACCAAGTAAGTGTTTTTCCGAAATGTAAGTACCTGTAGATTACTATTTATTTATTTTTATTAAAAATCATATATACTGTTTTATTATTTGATAGGTAACTAATAATATTTTTTTAATACTTTATTTGATATTTTAGCAATTAAATTGCAATTATAATATCTCGACTAGAACCCGCATCTCCTCGCGGAGATGCAGGTTCGAGTCCCGCCTGAGGCATTTTCAAGTTTATATACTGATATAATAATATTTTAATATTTTATTAATAGAAATTATAATGCTTTAAGGTTTATTCACATTCATTTGCTTCCCGTTTCAAAATGTCTGACGATGGTAGCCAGCCGTCGTCATCATTTAAAAATGATGGATTGATATAATAGAAATGGTAGTGTTGTTTTACTCAGAGCTGGTCACCAGAATACAAAGAAAAAGGAATATAAAACCGGGTGTACTCTATGGCGCTGAGTCAACTGGCGAAATAATTGCTCGAGTACTCTTAATATCAAGGTAGGTAGTTTCTTAATATATTATTTACAGATTTTATTATTATCAGGCTACGAATTTTAGTTATAATTATTATTATCTGTTTTGCATTCCGACGATTTGGTTTATTTGATTGACGACCTATTTGGCGTAGTGGTCAACAAATCGGCTTCAATGCAAGAGGTCGCGGGTTCATGGTAAGTGCTTAAGGTTGCTGATTTTTCTACGTTACTAAGATTTGCCTAAATAAAAAAATAACAAATATCTGATTGTCTGTAATGAATGATTTTATACCTATTTTAAGTTCTGTTTATGCTAAATGATTAAGATGTTTATTAGATTAGGTGATACTAGGTTTGTCTAATTAAAATACCAAATACCTGTGATGATTAAATGAAACGATAAAAGCAAATAAAAATGTTCTTTGATAACTGTATATTACAGTTTTTTTCTTGATTATACTTACCTGTCAAAAAGAGTATAGGTAATATTAAGGGGATCAGACCGGAATGGCAAAGTACTTAGTGGATCAGACCGGAATTAAATAATAACCAGCATGGGATCAGATTAGGGGATCCGACCGAAATAACTCACTTTTTTTAATGTATGGCATTTGTCATAACATTCACAGAATGCGTGCTGCTATCGTCAAATAGGGGGTAAAAATGACTGAATTATGCACATGGCCAGTAATATGTCGCCTGTTACCGTGTCGGAATACCAACAAAACTATTTATTTACGGCCGGTTCCAATAAGGTTATTGGAACCGGCCGTAAATAAATAGTATATCTTCAGTTTTGGCATATCGAACATAGGAAACAGTTTTTATCTCTGTTTTTGCCGTCCAGAGAAACAAAGACAGAAGTTGTTTTCTATCTCCGATATGCCAAAACTGAAAATAGATAGGTTATTGGAAATGGCCGATACCCGCCAGAAAAAAATACAACAAAGAATGTTGTATATCATAAAGCAGAATAATAATAAACAATGGGGTTTTTTTTTTAATTAAACTATTTCGTAATCAGTTCTCATAGTTAAGACAGAACAACGTCTGTCGGGTCCGCTAGTGCTTAATAGAAAATACGTTCTGGATCAATCCCCATATTGTTCATGCCCGTAAGTTATACATAAATATATGTATATTTTGTGTACGTTTGTAACTAATTGAAATAAATATCAGTGTTATTCCAACTTTGGCGATCGCGATCGCAAAATGAGGCTAAATTGTGATTAGGGCAAATTTTTGGATTTTCCTTTGCCGGAAAGCGGCGAATGGGGTGTCAGATGAAAGGTCTCGGCACCGTCTACAGTTCTGCGTGCAGAGAAGAGGTGATGCCGGTGTAAAATTTTGAACTTATGGCTGAAAAACAGATTTTTTATATGAAATTAAATGAAAATATGAATTTAATGATGTGGTTATTTTCCAGGGTGTCCAGATAGGTGCAGAAGCAGGCGGAGCAGCGAACCAGTCAACCTCGAAGAGGAAGAAGAGTAGGCGTCCGAGTAAAAAGTGCGGAAAATGTCGGAAAAACTACTTTTTTGCAATAAATTGATTTTGTTCGGGGATAATTAAATATAAAATAAAAACATACCTCTTTACTTGCAGTTTTTTTGTTTTCTTCTAATAATACTAAATAATAGGTCACCTGCGTCAACGTAAACTGTGTCGATTGAATCGATATCGAAAGCAAGCAGGCAATGCAGTACCTGCACTATTTATCTCACGCACATGCTCACTTTACGCACACTAGCGAAACCTAGTTTTGGTCTCGTTTTCAGGATTCAATTGCCAATCTATCATCAACACCGTGAAATTTTAGTGGTTGTTTTCCCGCAGTAAAATGATTCTATCTTAGTAGTACAATAGATTTGTGCAGTTTTTTTTATTCAAATAAAAAAATTGCTGTTTCACGATTGTGATAAACGAAACTCGAAAGCAACCTCGAACCAATGGTACCAGCCGCGCCGCAGCCGGTCACCGGCCGGGGTCATTGCCCCTCGCGCGGTGCAGTTTATGCTGTTTTACTTAGTGCGTAGAGCTTCTTTTGCTTTGAACATTGATTTCGTGCGGCAAGCAGTACCCAAACACGTCACATGTTGTAAAGATACTATCGTATCTCACGCTTTTGAGTTGATGATTATTTTTTTGATTAGTTGAGAACAACGATATCTTTATTTTCAAAAAATAACTCGCACGATTCGATGGTGCTACTAAAGGTAAATCATTCTGTTGCGGGAAAACAACCACTAAAATTTCACGGTGTATATTAAATCTATGGTTCCAATTGCAAATGAGGCAATCTAAAAAAAATCGTATTGAAAATAGTACCTCCATTGTGTAGTCATATTACTAAAATGTATGATATCATTGTCAAATTAGTAGAGCCAATTTTCTTAGTAGCAGACACTAGACTACTAGACACTATCGGAGGCAACCACTGAAGCTCGCAAGTATAGAAACGCTAACTTTATAAGACAAAACTGGTGGAGCGAGTTGCGCCTACATTGGGAACCTACTTAGTTGCCTAGCGCTGAGTCCTAACTTGGAACTTTCCTTTTGTTCTCGAAAAATTCCCGACAACTTTATGGAAAGTAAACAAATTCGCACAATGGAAGCCTTATAAGATTGCTATTCTTTATCGAAGTAAGGGATAGAAACTACAGAGCGAGTCCAGTTATTGGGAAGCTTACGAAGCGTATTCAGAATGATACCGGGTAAAAGGAAACCTTATTCTGTAGCCTACAATACCGGGACATGAGCCTGGATCAATATACAAAGCTAACGTATATGTTTCGATGTATTCGAGATTTATTTGTTATGCTTTTAGAAAAAAACACTATCTATTTATAGACGCATACGGCTTAAGACTTGAGATTTTTTGACTACTTCTGAGATCTTCTTTGAGGTGTCAAAGCATCAAACATCAAAAATTGGTGAATTTTTGCCATTTCTGAGGTCCCGAATTCGATTTCCAAACTTGAAAATGTGCAAAAAAACCACTTTTCCATATTTTTCTTGTACCTACTTGTAGTACATTCGTTGTTTTGCAACAATTACAAGTACTAACTCCCTACTTTGGGATCAAAAAAATGTAAGTTAGTGGTACTGTCCACATAGCTGATTAAGTTCTTTTGTTTCCGTATGAGGTAGAAAAAATTCAATCAATTTTGGGAGGCTTAGATCCCAAAACACTAACGATGAGTAGAATTTTAACATTGCTTTGCATTACCACACACATAGGTTTGTGTTTAAAGAATCTTTATTCTCAATAAAAACAAATAAGTCACTTACTTGAGAACAATAATAACTTATAGTCTAATGACAGGTTCGTCTTTGCACTCATATTTTTTATATTGTTGTAGGTAGTTACAAATCTAATGTATTCATTTGCCTGATGACAAGTTAACTGATTGATGTGCGTACATATTGAGCTAATCGAGTTTTGAATACATTAAATGAGTTTACATTTTTAATATGTGATGGTATTTTATTATATATACTACCTACCTAGTAGTACCCAAAAAATAAACTTGATAACTTGACACTAAAAAACTGTTTCGAGGCGTATAGTTTTAAGTATTTAAACACAATAAATTAAAAAGTATATATTTTACCTACTTTGATTGAAATTTAGGTGCTCACTTAATAATGAATTACTTGAATCAGAAAATGTAGCTAGAAATCCAATTTAGAACGCTTAAACTTTATTGTTCATTACAAGAAGCCCTAAAGATCTCTCTTATTCGGTTTCTTATTGCCGAGAAACACTAATTAGGAATAACAAATAATTTGCAAAATAATTTTCCTCCGTTGTCGAGCGCATTCAGGAGTTTCAAATTATTTTATGAACAGAAGTTTTACTCGTATTTTGCTACATAATTACTGGAAGATAAACGATTTATCTAATATTTTAAAGATATTAACATAATTTTTTCATAGTAATAGATTATGAAAAAACACAGAACATGGAAAGAGGTCTATTACTCGTATGTTTGAATAATCATCATCATCACCAGCATGTATTAGATCACTGTTAGTCACAGTCCTCGTAACAAAGAAGGATTTTGTCATCATTGCTTGGCACCTTTTTCGAGCGGAAACTTGTTTTTCGCCTCTTACTGCACCATTAAGATGAGAAATGGTGAATATTGTGTTTTACGATAGCTCAATATGAAACAATACGTGTTTGAATTAGTTTTTATTAAATTTGTTACTTATTGACAGGTAACTACAACTTACCTACCTCATACCTAATGAGTTATGCTTTAATTTTTCTCCTATATATACCTACCTAATGAGGTAAACAATGGTTTATGATTATCCGATATCAGTTTATAATCAAAGCGCTTAAGACAAAAAGAAAAGGGTAAAAATCTCAAAGCCATTAATTAATAGTGACCACGAGAGGTTAAATTAATAACTTTGAACTTGCATAATGTTTTGATCTTACATTTATATTTGTTAGCTCATTTAAAATGTTAGTGCATTTGTAAATAATCTCATCTATATCATAAAGGCGCGAAGGAAATTAAAAATGGCGCGATCAAAACTCAGTTTTATTTCGCTCATAGATGTTGCCAAGGGATCTGCTTTTTTGTAACTTATGGCTGCGTTTTCACAGAATCGGAGCTTAGCTGTGTAATGAAATTGACCAATCACAATGCTTGAAATCTTTGATCTGTGGAAGTACCGGGCCAAGGGCCCGGAGTCTTGGGTTTGATGCCCGGGTCAGACAACAAGAGTCCTGAACTTTCGAACATTACTCGGTCTGTTTGATCTAATTATGAATGTACCCACCATCGCTGTGGTAACTTGAATTTACTGATAGAACCATTTTTACTTACAACCAAGATTTACTTACTTTACCTACAACCATCAATCGGAAGACCAGCGTTGTGTGCCCGCGCACATCATATTCTGAGGTGGTTGCCTTTCTGCCGGGACCTTGAGACTCGTAGGCCCCATTTATTTGTGTTACTGTTTTAGTGTGTATACTTTTCTTTTTTTTTAATTTATTTTAACTAAGTATTTTTGTACACTCTTATCGGCCTAGCACTCTGGGTCTCGACAGATAAATGTTTCTTTCTTTCTTTTCTTTCTATGTAGGTACTGTGATTTATCCGTCACGTCACTGTCACTTCGCTTCACGAAAATAAAACTTATCTTTGGAATAAGGCTAAGACATTATAAATAAATATCCATATTATACTGTACTTATTCACCCTAATGTACCTTTTTCTTAAGCATAATGATCTGAATCTAACAAATAATATCTTTAAACCGATTGTAAATTGTTATTGTACTTTGTGGCGAACCGAACCTCCTTACATTTTTATAATTCTATTTTTAACTTTTTATTTGTCATATTATCATATCTTATAAATTGTTTGTTTTGGTTGTCATTGTTCTTTTGCTTTCAACACGTGTAAAATTATAATTGTTTATATTTTAATATATACATTTATTTATTCCTTTCCTGATCCCTCATTCCCTCACGTCGCGTATATACTTTATTGGATTTAAAGTCTGGAATATTTTTCGTGACACTATTCTAGTGCACAATGAAAGACATAACATTTTGTTTTTATAACTTTCACAGTAGGAGCTTTTGCCTTAAATTGTAACGAAAACCTACAATTAACCTTCTTTCATTTAGTATTTCATGAACCGTTAGCATAATAATATTATTACGTTTAAAATAGCTGCATTTCAATTTCATAGTAGTAAGTTCATTTAATGTATCGTGCGGTGTTAACGTAAAGGGATTTCGCGTTGTCTCTCGGGTATTTACGGGAATGGAATCGGGACAGCAGCCCCAGTGCGGGACGTTTGCCTATGTTTACGACACGCGTCCTGGTTAGCAACACTACAATGAAAAGAGAGCAAACATAGAAAAAATTAACAATTTTCTACGACTACGACTTGAAACTATCTTATGAGAACGGTAAGTTTTTGTGGGATACAAATTTGTGTTAAAGTGCTATTTCAGCCTTTAATGTATCTGTGTGTTAAACTTCCTTTTCAAACGTTTTGCCGTTCTCATGTAATTGATTAATATCATCCATCCAAAGAACTAATTAATCCCTCAACCCCCAGGAGGCACGCGCGTGCCGCGATAACAATTGATTTCAATTGTGTCTGGAATAACTCACGATCGAGGGATTAAAATCTCACACATAAAGAAGATATATAGATTATAAAGAAGCAATGTTGATTTTACGTATACTCAAACATTGTGCCTTGGAGCTGGCACAAATCTAGATTAGTACCACCCCTTGACTACCATTTTTTTTAGGTGTTTGTGGTACTCATTTGTTTTTTTTGTTAACACCACTACTCTTTTAATTACCTATATACTTGGGATCAAACATTGTACTTATGTGATGTTGTCCACATTTATATGCTAATTGGCTTCCTAAACTGCGCCCCACTGATCACGGACCTGGGATTCTCTTAAACAACTCTTAGCAACCACCTTGCAAAGATCATTGTTCCATTTATTATCTTAAATTAATTTATCCTTGCTTGTGCTTTACCTCTTCCCACAGTAAGAAACTGAAGTCCGATACCAGACTTACATGTTACAAAGCACTTTTAGAGAAGGCTGACTCCCTTCTCTGTAATGGCGCTTGTAACAATTTGTTGTCAAAAGGAAAATTGGTTGTCCATTATCTTTGTCAACCGTATTTGATAAATGTTTTATGAAATCTGTTTATTACCTTTCCTTTTGTCTATATAACATTAACTATATAACATTAATATAAATTTGATACAAGCAGTTCGGAATCAAATTACTTATAGAAATGAAAGTAACTTTCAAAAATTAAATATTATTTTAGTTTGTTCGAGTTTAACTAAGTATGTTGGGATATATTTTGATGCGGTACCCCGTAATACAAGAATGTAGATTCCTTTTTTGAACGATGTACTCATAGTGTTATTTTGTATAATTAACGTTTACCAGTAATGTAATGGCATAAAAAAAATCATGCACGTAATGAACTGTAGCACCTAGTCTGTAACTTGCTTAGTATTCTAAGCTAGTCTAGTAAATCGAGTTGAAAAACATATTTTTGTTTTTAAACATCGACGACGCCATGAAATAAATCATGTCTAGTGCAAAATCATACAGACTAAGCATACATTGAGCGGTTAAGTGGGACCAATGGAGGTGTATAAATAATAAAGCAGACATAAAACAGTTTCAAAAGGTTTTATTGTGCACTTTAGTGCCGCTATAGCATATGTTAAACACCGCGGAACATTTAAAATGTTTCCAGCAAATATTTGCATGGCTTAAACAATCTGCATGTTGCACCGTCGATGCAATATTGAATTGCCTTTTTATAAGTGCTGGCATGAACACAAAAACATTGAGCTTTTGGAAAATTATCCATTGTGACGAAATTATAAAATGAATTTGCAGTTTTTTCTATTTACACTACATGATTGCTACATAAGGTGAAATTAAATGTATCAGTAATGGTTCAGTTAAAATGTTAGTAGTTCAAGGAGTCATCACTTTGGAACAACTCAAAGTCAACTAAAGTCAAAAGATGATCCTAGGTAATAAACCTTGTTAATATCAGTGAAAAACCATCTAAAAGTAAGGGCTCGGTCTTTTCAGTAGGTAATCTACATTAGGTACTTTACGTAGTGGGAGGTATTACTTTATAGATAAGGTAATTACCTAGGCGAAGTCAAGAAGTCAGGTCGACACCCTACAGTGTTTGTACGTCTGGCGTCAGCGGTGATCTAAGAACTCGCAGGAAAGAGGTAATTATGTTTTTATAGACTATTTATAATAAGTACTAGTAGATAATCGTCCAGTGGTCGAAATTCGACCCTGATAAATCCAAAAAAATATTAAAATAAGGAGTACCCTGTATTAAATGCAGTTTAAAAAAATAACTTGCATTCTATCATTCCTTCTCTATATAAACTACTTATCAGTGCGCAAAATTTCATACACCTCTCCGAGTCCGCGCAATTTTCGTAAAAAGGGATACGAAGTTTTTCCTTCACGTATTACTGTTATTACTTTTGTGTCGTCTATACATTAGTAATAAGCTTGGATTACTTTAATGTATAGATAAATCCTTAAAACTATGTTTTTAAATAGGAATGAAATCTAATATCTTCAACTTGTTTTAGTCAATAAGCTTCAATAACCGGCCAAGTGCGAGTCAGACTCGCGCACGAAGGGTTCCGTACCAAAAAGGCCAAAAAATCGGGTTTGTTGTATGGGAGCCCCCTTTAAATATTTATTTTATTTTGTTTTTAGTATTTGTTGTTATTACGGCAACAGAAATACATAATTTGTGAAAATTTCAACCGTCTAGCTATCGCGGCTCTTGAGATACAGCCTGGTGACAGAGCGACGGACAGACGGACAGACGGACAGACAGCGAAGTCTTAGTAATAGGGTCCCGTTTTTACCCTTTGGGTACGGAACCCTAAAAAGAAACCTGATAGGTATCTCTTTCAGGTCTACTCAAATTCCTCCCTGCCTTAATTCTTTTACTTATTCTTATATAGTCACATAGTATGAATAGATCGGAAAGTTTTTGAAATGACGACTGAGCACAGGACGACAATCTGTGGGTAGATCCTCACTCGGTAAATGTGGGTGGCATGAGGATCCTTAATGGAGGCCTGTGTTGAGCAATGGACGTTGTTAGGCTGAGATCATGATGATAATTACTTTTTACTTTCCTTACCCTATGAATGTCCATTTAAAATTTACTAGTTCTATTTGTGTTAAACCATTTCACGTGTTATGATAGCGATCCCTCGGACATTCTTTTTAATTATTTTATTTCATTACTAAAACGGTTTTAACTGCTTTATCGTGGCCAGTCCACGCGATCTCATAAATAACTCGTGTACAAATGAATTTCTTGAAAAGGTCGTCGAAATTACAAGTTTACGTGAGGGTAGCGTCACGCGAGCCGAAAACTCGCCGCTTACCGGTGTATTATTAAATACGAGTAGTATGTGCGGGCCCGGTCGAATACGCTTCTCCTGATAATGAAATAGGATTTTTCTATTCATAAATATAATTATTCTGATGACATTTAGTCTTTGTTGTACCTACGCAGATGAAAAAAGAAACAAGTTCTCAATTCGTCAGTCTCCTTTGTATTCAGGCTATCCTATGTCCTCAGGCTATATTGTATTCTCGGTCATATTGTGTTGCCGATTGTATCGGTCTTCTTAGAGATCAAATTAAAATTATGGCATTAGAAAAGTGACTTTAACGATGAGCAATTGTGACAAATTGAAGTTGGTGTTACTTACAATTTTAAAATTATGTTGCTTCTTCAGATTGTTCTTAAAAGGTCATGGCATTTTTGTAAACAATTTTTAAGAAAATCTTATATTAAAAGAAAGTATTTTAACACTCAAGCTTAGCTTTTGTCCGATATTTTGACCAAACATTTTAGGATTCAGCCAGATATTTCATTAGAAAAAAAAAAAAACTTTTGTCACCGAAAAGGACAAGCAAGAGATGTAAACACCTCAATCTCGTAATTTGTAATCTCCATTAGCGGCTATCTCGTGTCCGGAACTCCGGATGAGACGGAGCCGCCTGTCGCAAACAAACGGAGACATAAATCAACGTCGCGGGCTATCGCACCCCGTGCGGACAATATACACCTATAATGTGTTTGTTCCGGAAAACTCTATCTTTTTCTGGAACATTCGCTGTCCTTTCTCTCAAAGAACAGAGAGGAAATTACAAAATCGAAGAGGAATTTCAGCTATATCTTGTCACACTTTTTAAAATAAATTCGGAAAACAAAATGTGAAAAGGAAGAGAGACAACAACCATGTAAGCCATAAATTTGCCAAATAATATTCATAAGTAATAACTGTTTATGCTGGACATAAGAAATAAAGCTATCTTTGTTTTAGGTTTCTTCTTTGAAGTTTCAATTATTTGTAAAAATAACTAAGTCCAGGCCATCAAAAGACATATTTAGTCCTGTTATCATCCTATCCCATCATCAAGTCGACTTATGTTGAATCATCATCATCACAGACTCAGAGAACATCACACAACCACCCTATATTAGTTCACTGCTGGACACAGGCCTGTCCAAAAGGAAATTTTTGCCATAATTGCCAGGCTGCTCTTACTACACCATACAAATAGAAGGATTTAGTCAGGAGCCTACAGGAGAGAATAAATGAAAAGCAGCCTGTATTTAGCTAGTCATTTTTCCCCGAGATAGTACATTAATGAGCGAAATTTTGAGGACATTGTTGCACTTTTTTAAATATTTACATTTTATTTTAATGACCAATAATTTGACTTCAGTAATAGTATTAAAAACATATTTATTTAGCTATGTACTTGATTATATTTTAATGTCTAATGACACTTGCAATAATTGATGTTGCCTAACACGTGATACAAAAATTTTACGAAAATCGATATCCATGTTTGATGCGAATAATTATGAATTTTTAAGACAAGAAATTAAATATACTATCGCTGAACAAACTTTACTTTATCTAGGCTTTATTCTTAATTTTTTTGCCTCGTTATTAGGCCATTTCAAGTGATCCTCATTTCATACTTCAACCATCTGTGACTCCAGAAAGTCAGAATCTTTCCCAAAATATATCCAGTACTGATGACAGTGATTGGAGAAACCAGGCTAATTCCGGCCAGTGAGCTAAACCAAAAAAACAAATAAGTTCAACCATCAAACTGATTACTTTGATATTTTTCTGTTATGTTTTGCTACTGATTATGCGTAGGTATCATTGACATGAATTCGTATCAGTAATTTCAGTTATAGCATCATTATTTTAATGGTAACAATTAGGTAGAGTGCACGAAGTATTAGAATTTTAGTTTGTTTCAATTCCTAGTTCAATTTTTATTTAACTTTTTTTACGGAATAGTAGGTGCCTATGTATTATTAAAAGCTGACTTCCTATCAACAATGTTATTTAATCTAAGGATAGTCATTAAACTTAATTATTTGTTAACATAACAGTTTTTATTTTTACATTATTTTGAGATTCTTGTCGTTTTTTCTTGGACTGCGTTTCCATTAGAATGACCACGGGAATTTATCGGTATTTGGTTGTTTGTGAAATAATTTATTCCCACTACTCCGGCAGCAAAAAGTTTCGAATTTTCGAACATAGCTCGGGTTTGTGATCACCGACGCGCATTTGGCAATCGTGGTGATTATGCCGGTACCCATCATTGCTATGGTAACTTGAATTCAACGATGATGGAAGCTTTTTTCTGCAGTGCCGTTACTTTACTCGTATACTTGTATGAGTATTGAAAACTATGTAGTAGGTCTGGTTGGGTTTTAAGCCATGTAAGCGTATAATAAAATGACCGCTCTTTTCTTTTGTAAGTTCCTCGTCGATATACCAGCATCAGCCCATTAGCCGCACCGCACGCAGTTCACTTAGTTTGATGAAAAATTCAACCTTCCGAATTTGGAACATTTCTGTTGGTTTCGTTTTTACTTCACCCGACGACCTGTATTTATCGGCTATCTGCTCACATCTGTCCGAGTGTCGAGCCGCGCCCTGAGCGAAGTCAGTAATTAATAAACAACTGACACGAACAGCTCCGACGCGTCCAAATAACAAAAGCCGGCTTACCGAAAACATCGCAGGTCTCCATAAATCGGTTCCGAATAATCGACTGACAAACATACTACCGACGATTCGCTCCGACGATCCCTGATTTTTCATGCATAAGCAATATGAAATGTATTCTGCGTTGGTGAATAATTTATTCTCGATTGTCACCCGGCCCGATCGAACTTTGTTCCCAGGTGTTCAATGAAACAATTACTTACACGCGTTTTCGTCGGCGCAATTTTTAGGTAGCCATTTATTCACACTTTATAACGATACACGTTTGCGAGTTCATTTGCTATTTTAACAAACCGATCAAAAATGTATAAAAACGTGGACTGTCAAATACAATCGATGATTGGTTTTGGTCCATGAATATCTGACTACCAGAAATACATTACAATCAAATCAAAAGACTGGTTGTGTAGTGCAGGCCTAAAAAAATGTCTGTCCTGAATGAGGCGACTAGAGCAGCCAGATGCATCTTTTTTATCATTGGCCAAACTGAAATCACAATTGCCTGCGAGGCGCAGCAAACGTCAAAGTCTTCTTAGAGAGGCCTTTGTTTAGCTATCAGACTATCGAGGCTGACAATGATGATGATGATGATGATAATGTTTCAAGGAATAGTAATACTAAAAAACCTTTCTGCTAGTCCCGTAATGCTTGCTTGCATGCAGCTTGAAAAACGGTCATTAAATGATTATTGATCAAAATTCAAAGTTTGTTTGGTTATTTATTCCAAGAAAATTTTGAATTATCTAAAAGTAAACTGATTTCACTAGTAATAAAAGTCAGTAATGTTTAAGATAATGTTTTTAATTTAATAGATTAATTAATAAGAAGATAGATCAAAGATTTCAAAAAATCCTTATTCATGGTCCTTATTACCAACTAGTTGTTGTTCACGACTTAAAAGGAGCGTAAAATTTTTCATTTTTCTGGGATGAAAAAGGTTTAAAAATCCATGTAATAATCTGATGCCTGTGACTTTGAACGTGTGGAAGATTAAATGTGAAACTACGAGTATCTATGTTTTTGGGGATAAAGAATAGAATATAAATTATTTCAGCCTAAAATATATTTGCATGCTAAATTTTATTCAGGTTCGTTGTCATTGCGTGATTGAGGAACAAAAATCCATCCTAACTTCGCATTTATAATATTATTTATTTGAGAGAAGTAAGAACTTACGAAGACGGTTTCAGACACAAGTTTGAAAGGTGATGAAACATCTACGCAACTGGTGATGAAAAGGCTGGCAGGTACCTTGGGCAGCAGATAAGTATCGCTACCCAATGAGTTAATTGTGCCAGCAGTACTGAGGCTACTTCTTTAACATTTTATTTCTAGTGTAGTCTGTAATTTTTATACATTATGGAAAAAAGAAAACAATTTTAAAATTTACATAATATACTACGTGTTCCTTTTGATATCCCATAACTTAAGGGTATTAATCAGACTATGGTAAAGAATCAAATTGCATATGAAATATTTTTTAATTTCTTATTTCTTTTAATTTTTAAACCATGTTATGAATGAATTTTTGGATGAAAACGATTTACTCGGGAATGACTACACCCACACACGTCAATGTTTTCTACAAGTTACGCTCTCCCGCACTTTTACTACTTTTACTTTTTTCCTGACCGTAAAAAAAGTCACCCAGTATAGATAATAAATAGTGGAGTTGTAATCTATTTGAATAAACACAGACTATCCGAAAGATTCCAAATCACTGCGCTAATCCAAGTTACGAAAGCCAATATTTAAAGTGACATTGGATGAAAGTTTGTAAACGAAAACAGGGAACCAACACTTCAACGGAGGACCAAGAAAAACTTGTTCCGTTGACATTGATGGATGTGGGCAGAGAACGCGCAGCGACCGCTTTGCAAGCCAAAGGTAAACTCCAGACTAAGTACTGTGTTTTAGCGGAGACTGGAAATAAAACTGGATGATTAATACTCTTGTGGAATTTTTAAAATAGCGTCCGAATCTGATAACATAAGTGATAAGACATTATCGTGGTGCTAAGATGTTTGAGTTCTCCGACAAACAGTTTTTATTTAAGAATTTGAGTGCGTAACCTCTAATAAAAGATCAGACTTACATCTTAACATTTTCGGCGTTAAAGCGTAGAATTTTGTCCATTATGAACAGATTTTCTTCAACGTAACCATCGATAGTTTTGTTATAACAGGCATTTGCAAATAAACGTCCTATGTATTCTGTTATCTTATTTGCATTCCGGATATACCAGTGGTTAGCATTCAGCTAAGCTGACACGTGAAATTGCGCTAAGCTCATATTTAAATGCTTTGTAATCCTGTCGACCCCATCTATTCTGAATGTGCAGTCTGAGGATTAATTTGCACATGTAAGTTGTGCTGATGTAATATTTATACAACGTTCATCTTCACACAACTTTGTGGAATCGTACATGCAAGAATAACTCGGATTCAGCTCTGCGGAATATAAGACTGTCAGCAACAGAATGAGAGAAAAGGGATTCGTTATTACGCAATTTGAACTTTATGGAAAAAATGGTAAAACAATATTCCCGATGGAGCTTCAAATAACAGCTTTCTCAATACATGAACCTTTCAGCCTTCCTTTTCTTAATCTACAGGATTGGGCTCCGACAGGCATGTTATGTGAATAATCACTGAGATCGAGGAAAACAATTGGTAAACTCTTTCACTCAAAGTTTGCCCAGAAATAAGGTAGTCTGTTTACGAACTGGGGGAAACTTCCAATTTTGGAGATTTGATTGTTTACTTTGCTACTGACAGGATTTTGAATCTTTTCAGAGTTCCCAATATTGCTGTGTTAAGTGAAAAGTTGAAAAAGTACTTTCGACAATTTCGTTTTCGTACCGTGTTTTAATTAACTCGGAAAATGCCTTAGATTTTTAGATTTTTTAAGAATTTTGTTTAGCGTTGGTAACTGAATATTTTTAATGTAGCGTTAAAGTAAATAATAATATAATAAACAAGAACCTACTTTTACTCAATCATATTTTTCATTTGCATTATTTTCACTTCTTTTATTTAATAATGAGGAAAACTGGGATATAGGAGAATTTCGATGAAAATATTTTGTTCCAGGATAAATTCCTCAGTAATCATAGAAAAAATAAAAGCGACCATCTGGCATCTACAGTAGCGTAATCTCAGCCTTTAACGATGTGATCACGAACTGTACCATTCACAAGTAAAATTAAGTTGAGGATAATGTTTGAATAAGTACTATGAATATTAAAATATACAGCCCTCTTGGTCATACATCATTTTCTTCCGTGTCGGTTGTTGTTAATACGTACGGTTGATGTTAATACGATATTAATAGAAATCATCTTCTAGAGGGTTTAAACGTCACATCCTTGTTAGTCACACAATTCACAATGTAACAAGTCAGAACCTAAATATAATAATCTTAATCCTCATTATGCAATAAACATGATGTTATTTAAGGTAGCAGAAATATATTCTGCGAATGAAGATGAACGAAGTTAAGCTATACTTAAAAATATTTCACACCGTACAGCTAAGTCACAGTTAACGTCGTTTGTAAGCAGCTCCCCATACTTGTTCTGCGTCAGTCAGAATACATTTGAATGAAAGAAGGAGCGATTACTTTGATTATGCTTTCCGTTACAATGCCCGACTGGAGTGCGTCGCTATTGTGTCCTTGCGTATTATGCTGACGCATTTAAAGGATTGAGATTAAAACATTTTCACAAATGTCAACAACTGTTTGTTTGTAGGTTTGTTAGGAATTGTTCGGAGAAACTTTTCTCAATTTTGCAGGTAATGTTAATTAAGTTAGTTGAAACAAGATATTACATTATAATATACTATTACTTTTTTTTACGTTGTTGATGATGATGACGATGATAAAAGCTACCTTGTTGCAAAGATGAAATGTAGCCCAGTTAAGTAGTAAATTCACGTAAGCACGGTAATGCACATGGCTGAAACATTCATGCTGATTACATGCATAAATTTCATGCAACCAACACGTAAATGGTTGATTTATGACTTTGTATTTAGGTAATATGTCGCTGTAATTTAGACATTTCACTTATTGTTTGTACTATATTGCGTAAAAGTTCCGTAAGGAGAAAAACAATAACATTGTCGAAAATCATGAATTAGGTATATACTTCAAACATTCTAATCAAACGTTTTTTGCCTCAAGTCCAAATAAATGGAAGAAGAAAATGTCACAAACACGGAAGTCCATTATTTGCGTGAAGGGAATTCGCGATCAAAAATGTGTGTTTCAGGATGTAAACTAGAAATGGTATCCACGTTAGGAGAGGGTTCAATAGGTAGGTTTTGAATACGTTACATTGCAGTTCTTTAATTTTAAGATTTTTACTTGTGTTTGTTTAAGCATGAAACGTTTTATATATTTTTCTGCCTTTTCAATTAAGTGTGTAAGTGTTTTTGTAGATTATGGTTACACTTGGCAAAGACTATTACATGTGCCTTTTAAAAATTTCGTTTGGATTGCAACCATTACTTTTATATTTAACTGAATGTTAGCAACATAAGTACATTGGCATGGCATTAATTTCTTGTAAAAAATTATCAAACTCCTATCTAACTAAATGGACTTAATCGTGGGATGCCGTAGATACTCATAGTGTTATTTTTCTTTTGCTAAAATTTAAAAAAAACCTTTCCTTCTTCATAAATGCAATAACATAAGAAAATGACAACGTTCGAATAGACCCTAATAAAAATCATTGGGAATTTTAAAATCTTATTTATTCCCCATATTCACAAATATACTGAAATGAGTATGAAATACTGGAAGTTAGAAGTTTGTTATTGAAGTATACCTTGTGAATGGGAGTTCCCCAAAAGTCGTTGAGGAAAATGTTGGAGATTGGCGTTTGGGGTCTCAAGTCTCTATTCTCTTTAATGGCACTGATGTCGTCAAAGACGAAGCCACAGTACAGGCAGTTGTGGTAGACGATGATGCAGGCCAGGACGAGGATCGCACCCAGGCCTCGTCTAGGAGGTTCTGGCATGTCTTCTGGCATATGGATCTGGCCGGCTAGACGTCGTCTGCTCCGACCGGTCTTGGTTCGTACCGCTGACACCACCCCGCCAAACCTACACACACCACTTACGCGGTCCATCGTGATTATCGTATTACTTATCATCCAAAACACTCAACACTGCCATCATTTCTAAATTCCAGTCATACGGGTCTCAAGTCACCTGAAATGTTTTATGAGTAGCTAGCGAAAAAACGATCACGAACAGAACCGGGACTATAAATTTTGCTACATAATATCACGGACAAAAACGGTTAATACGTTAAAAACGCACTGTTTAACACTAAAAACATAGCGTTCCAACTAATGTTTAGGTTAGTAAGAAACACATGTCACTGTTTTTTTTCGGAATCATCTCATTTGACATTTGAGTGGTGATTTTATTACGACACGCACGGACGCGCCAGCTCTCAAGGCCGACTAGCCGACAACTGCCGAGGTACGACGAGCGAATGCCGCGTCAAGTCACGTGACCCGTCGTTTTACTGCGGGTCGTTTTGGGATAGCGCATGCGTGTATGAGAAGATCACTGGCGGCAAAATATTTTGTCACACTATACAAAACGGTATAATTTGTTTCAATACCCAAGTCAATGACAATGCAGACTGTGAGAAGAGTTTTGTATCCCCTTTTATTTGTAGCGTAAAAAGTTTTTAGTTAAGAAATTTTAAGTTATTTCTGCTAAATTGATTAAAGTCTATATGTTGATAAAGTATACTCGTAACGTGAGTCCGCTATAGCAAAAAAGGGTGGATAATAAAAGCACGATTGTTATCGAATCATAAACGATATGAGTGCATGGACATTATCGCAATTTGATTACGTCGTATCCTATGGGCGCATGCCCGGCGGGGTGGGGGAAATGTTGATGACGACATTTAGTCGGGTTCAGGGGAGAGCCGGGAGAGCGAGTGGCGGATCCGTAGCGTCTCACACAGTTGTTTCTCGTAAATATATTTGAAACGATGGAGTTTCAAGCTTGAATGGAGACTGAACGCGATTGATACACTTCTCGATCCTCGAGTACCTATTCGGATTCATTTTTTCTCGCCCCGACGGAGGCGAATGATGAACACCGATAAAAGGTTTTCGATGTCGCAAGGTCTTTCGCCTTTTTATGGGAAAGTTATTAGTTGCGTGACTTTTTAGAATTTGCATTCTGAGAGTACTCTTATAAGAAACCATTGGTTCGAAGTAAGAAATAAAAGTTGATCTTCGAAAAGTAATATTATTTGAATTGCGACAAAAAAGCTAGAGCTCCGATATTAAGTATATTTTGGTAAGGTGATACCGCGAACTGGGAGTTGACCATGATCTAAAAAAAACATACCTATTACACAAACATGTTTTGGTATTGTTGTGTAGTGTGGTGTTAAAATAACATTGTTTTGCTAAAGTTAAGGTTCATGAACCTTACCAGACCACCAACGTCAAACAATAGCTTTACCAATACTGTTGTTTATACTGCAAACTAACTTGAAACTACGACGCCAAGACAATACGTAGGAAAATATTTGTTTACAGGCAAGATTGATTAATTTTAATTACTTAGTAAACATCTGCCAAAAATGACGCCTTATACTTAAAGAAAATTATTAATTCATTGCAAAATTATAAAGTATATAATAGTGTAAAACTGATGTTTTAATGATGAGGTATACGTTCAATTCTTCAGTACCTGTCTGTCACAGGTTTTTTTTTATATAATATCACTAGCGGACCCCGCGAACTTATTCGTATCGCTTCAGAATAGTATTTGATTGTGACGTCTCGTGCCATTGTCAACAAATATGGCGTAGTTGAAAAAAATAATCAAGTAATAGATTTAAACTTTCTAACGCTTTTAAGAGTAAGTAAGATATAATCACATACTAAAATCAAAAATTTCAAGTCTGTAGGTCATTTAGTTCCGAAGATAAGCGAAAGCAAAGTTTCGATGCTTGTTATGATATCCACAGATATAGTAAATTATTGATAAAATATTTACAACAATCTAAATCAAGCCCCCCACGCTTTTTGTAGAATAATATGAATTTTTCAATTGATTACTACAGTTTGATTTTTAATTTTTTAGTTCAATCTATTTTAAAAGCGTGGTTTTTTAGTTTTTTAAACTATAATTTATTTTTTACTTTTTAGTTTAGTTTATAAGATTTGATTCCTTCTTTATCGACTGTAAGTCCAAAGCTATGCAGGAATCGTAATTGATACAGATCGCGCGCTAGCTCTATCTCTTTTACTCCCTCTTACAGAGGTAAACTGGGAAACTGTTACTAAATTATTGCATTGTCATCGGTCCTTGATACGTGTGCAAAGCTTCAAATTAATCAAACTTCTAGAAATTGGTAAAAAATATGCTCAAAGATTCCATTACATACATACATTCATACATAGATACAACCCAAGCTAATAAAAGCGTGGTAAAAAAGGAATGAAATCTAGACAAAGTCGTGCCAAGTCTAAGGTTCCTTACTGCGATTTCTTTATTATTATAGTTAATGTTGTGTGACTTGGCCGTTGAAGGGTACACAAGGGTACAAAACCAGGTGCTCCATGACACTATTGCATCAATCTGTCGCCAGAACCGCTACCCATTGACGATGGAAAATTGCCACTTGGAAAACGTTGATTCAATAACCAGTCAATTGTAGGCTTGATAAAGCTGCGTATTTCAATAATACTTATGTATAGGCGAACCAGAAACAAACAGTATAAAAAAAAATCCAGTACAGACGGACTTCTAATCATTGATAGAAGTCCGTCTGTACGTCTATTTTATGTTAGATCGGTAGTCGATTTGACGCTCCAAAAAGAAGACATGCAGAAGTCAGCATTGTCAATGCTGAATGCATGTGTTGCACAATCAACAATAGCCTAAAATGAGACACTAGCGTCTAATATGGGTACCAATACCAGTATGGGCTATTATCTCGCTTATCAAACATATGTAGTTACTACAGATATAACATTACGTGTTAACAAAATTGACTTGTACCCACTAACGTATAAAGAATGTTCAACGGCCAAGTCACACAACATTAACTATAATAATAAAGAAATCGCAGTAAGGAACCTTAGACTTGGCACGCTCTTTGTCTAGATTTCATTACTTTTTAGAGATAAACAAGCAGCTCCATCGAAACTTGGCTAGTTTTTTTACAGAATGTTTTTGGTGGGATTATCCTTTTCCCGACGAAGACAAATCCAAAAATACCAAAATCATAAAAATCGGTCCAGCTGTTCTTTAGTTATAAGTGGTGTAACTAACACGACTTTCTTTTATAAACATATCTAGCTGTTGCCCGCGACTTCGTCCGCGTCAATTTCTGTTTTTATTTTTATTCCACCCCCCATTTTAGGGAAGTGTGGGGTTGGAAAGAGACAAAAAGTAGCCTATGTCACTTTCCATCCCTTCTACTATCTCCAATTAAAAAATCACGTCAATTTATCGCTCCGTTTTGACGTGAAAGACGGATAAACAAACAGACACACACTTTCCCATTTATAATATAGCTTACCCCGCGAACTTCGTATTGCCTCAGACTAATATGATTTGATTATGACGTCTTAAATGTCATTGTCATCAAACATGGCGTTTTACTTTACCAAATTACCTTGCCATTAACAAAAAATATGCAATAATGAAATAATGCGCCAATAAATTGAGTTAATAACTATCCTATCTTTCAAGTTGGATCAAACTGCACACAGTGTACAAAATTTGATTAAAATCAGTTGAATAATTTAGGATTCCATTGCGGACAAACAAAGTGACACGAAATTTTATTTTATTAGTTATTTATTTATTTATTTTATTAACAAGAAGAAGATATGGATTATAATGACACCTGTAAAACTGAGGAGATTAGTGCTGGGATGGAATCGACTAATAAAACGAAAAAAACAAAACAGCTATCGCAAATGAAATATAAGAAATAATTAGGTATATTAAGATTTAACAGTAATTGTAATATTATAATGATCATCAGACATTACTGGAACAATCATGATGATCAACTATAAATGCTTTATTGCAGGAATCGAATACATAGATTTTTTTTGTAAAAAAATAATTATTGTAATTTGATGTTCTTAGCATTTACCAATGTTTGTTAATTTATTTGTAACATTAGTTCATTATGAATTATTATTATAGTCGGTCGATTTAGATTTGTCTATTTATCTCAAGATTTTCTGTAGTACAAAATCACGTCATTCAGTAAAGAGTTATGGCAACCAAATGAATTCCTTTAAAATTATTACCATGTTTGATCAAAATTCCCAATTATGCCAAAAAAATTGAGGTTAAGCTTACAATAAAAAATAATAATGAATATGTTTCCCAATGTTGACTAGGTATTCTTTTATTTAAAATGCAATAGAATTTTAACGCATTAACATTCAACTGTTTACAATATCGTTTATTTGTACGATACAATAACTAAAAGCAATATTACATACACAACAAATGAAATTACAAGGCACGTACAGTCCGATTCATACCAAATGAATAATACAGGGATGAAATTGGCCAAAAGTGAACTCGGAATCAAAACCGACGCTTACGCGTTGACAAAACGTACAAGTAATAAAAACCGTGTCCATTTAGAGAACTTACGATCACACATAACACGACTCACTCGGGTTCTGTATGATGTTTTTTATTTATTTATTATATTTGGCAAACATAATAGTATTATGTATTAGAACTTGTTTAATTGCATATTTCTACTTGTATATTGACGACCCTAATGAAACACTCAATGTTTCATTAGGGTCGTCAATACACAAGTAGACTGCTCGAACATTAGACTAAAAGTATAGTAAAGTTCATATATACGACTTCTTTCAATGACTGACTTTAAAATAAAATATTTGAAAAGTGAATAAGCATAATTAGAAAATCAACTATTGAAATAGGTTAAATTTTTACTTTCCTTCTATTGCCGGTTAAATGTTCCCACGACTAGAAATTTTGGGATGAAAGGTAGGAAAAATTACTCATAACATTTATTTAACTCTTTAAAGGATTTCGTGGTCATTCTCTTTTACTTAGTATAAGACGGTATTAGTTACTTGCCAAATTTCATAGTCATAGGCCAACGGGAAATACCCTTTCAATATTGATTCCCTTGATAGTGTCAAAATATACATTTCATGGGGCATGAACAGCCCCACTTTTTTTCTTTAATTTAGGCCATTATCCCACTGCACCAGCGCCGCGCAGTTCGCGGATCAGCTCCCGTACACCAGAGCATTATCAGTGTGTTGTACCACTTATATTTTCTATACAAATTGTGGTACTTGCATATTATTATAATGATTAAATCTATAATCCCGCGTACTTCGGCGAGGCGCGGTGCAATGGGTTGTTCCTTAGAAGTCAAGCCTTAAAAGCTTGAATGTTTTCATAGCTTTAAGAGACTGTACACCTGTCTAGTTGAAATTAAAACCATAGACCTGGGTATTCAGACATTGAAAGGATGGACGGACAGACAATAAAGTTATTCTATTAGGGTTCCGTTTTTCCGTTGAATGAACGGAACCTTAAAAGCACTTGATGAGTAGAGATGAATAGACGTACTCATCTAATCTTTAGTAAAAATTATTCAACTTTACTAAGAAAATTACCAACGTAAATGTAATAAAAATACCAACAATTATATCAAGTAATTCCTTATTTGGCACAAACTCAACTTTGGTGGCATATTTTATGATTTTTGTCAGTTTTTTTTGTGAGATATAAGTTTTTTTCATCACAAATCAGTACGGTACGGAACCCTATAATACGTGTACGTCCGCAGACTTTTTTTATTCCACAGAACATTCACCCTCCAGTATTTATTTGGCGAATTTGACAATATAGTTATCGGGCAACCGGTCCTTTAGTCCGCTAACAATGATTTTCCCTGCTTGCTTTTTCAATATGAACGATTCTTTATTTCAATTACAATAACGATTTTCGGCGGGCCTTTTTAGATCTATTGTGGTTCCTTGGCGGTGAGTTGAGGATTTTTGTCCAATCGTGTTAATTATTTCCTTTTACGAGTGCTCTACTCTAAAAGACCCCAGTTTCTTTGCGCACAATGTTCCGGCCCCTTTTCAAGTAACAAAATGGCGAACTTTTTTGTTAAAATAAATTTACAGCCATTTCAAATCGTTACGTTAATAAATCAATTTGATTGTTATGAACGCGATGAAATTCTCTAGATGAGTTTTTAATTTAATAGTAACTCAACGAGCTAAGCTATAAATCAAACTTGATTGGTTAGGTAGCTTACTTTCGGTGTTTATTTTGTTCGTGATAATAACAACGAAAGGGACTATTTCGACCATTTTGAAGACCCTGCAATAATGTTTTTGTAATTTTTCACCATATGTTTTTACTTACAATCACAATTGTAACTATTTAGTTCGAATATAATAGATACCAGATAATCAAAATTACATCTTTACTTGAATCAACCAGGATGTCAATCACCCATCAATTATAATCTTTATTGTTGCGTTTATTAAATATTATTTATTTTGTTTAGTTATCTGATTATGGGGAATGCCTAAGACCTTAATGGATTAGGGAAAGAACATTCGTCTGAATAGTGTAGATACATGTATTCGATTATCCCACAATTCAACGTTTATTTTTTAGAAGATTTTTACTAGTATTTAGCCTATTTTAATATTTTGTATACGAAGTCCAAATATGCATCAAACAACTTTTAGGCTTCATAGAATAAATATTGGCTTTTAAGCAGCAAACTCGGATTCTTTAATTGGACTGAGTTCAAGAAATTAAAATTTATGATTTTACCATTCGGGAAACGTGACGACACTAAATGAGTAAACATTTTGATATTAAAACGAGAAACAATGAAATATTGCAAAATTAGAATAATAAATTTATGAATTCCGAAGGTCTTTTGCATTGTTTCGGCTAACGGCTTTGACGAAATTTCCAACCAACCCTATATTTCATAAAGGGCTTCATCTCAACGCCAAAAATACACAGCAAGTACACGAGACCGTTGCCAAATTACAATCTCGCAAAATGTTAAAACATTGCATGTGATAGCATAATAAGGACAAATTAAAGGTTCATCCCAAAAGGTGGGCAATTAATTTCCCCCTTAACCCTGCGTATGCCGCGGGTAAAGAAGTGTTACTATAGGTAGGTAAATATTGCTTTGGTAAGCAGCAGTAAGTAAGTAGTAGAAATTTTCTAATGACTAATTTCACTAAGAGATACGAACCTATCAACGACCCGTCGAAAATCTAAAAGTGTTGCCGATCTGCTATAGCATTTTGACAAATTTGCGTTGTCAAAACTATTTTAGCTGTAAGTAGGCAGTGCTACACACGCGTTATTTTTTCTTGAGCATGGTTTACTTTTATATTTATTTATTTAGCAATTCCAAAACGGGAAATACGCCGTTTATGTAAGAATCAGCGTGGACATATGTTATGCCATACTAGCCTTTGAGTAAGTATGTGATTTTTTCATAATAACATTAATACAAATAAGTAACAACTATACTTTCCTTGCATAGTTAAAATTGTTCATTTTAGTATAATTTATTGATTTCCTACCACACCTTATTGAAAAATCTGCTCTTGAAATTATAAAATTTTTACTAAATACCTACATTGACGGTACAGTGACGGTAATACCTACATGCTTTTATAATTGTTGTAGGTATCAACGACCTATCAAGTAATAATGGCGGACACATTAAATTTTATAATCCAGTATTTTATGTTATTTTTAACAATAAAATATGTGTTTATTGGACCAGTTGAAATCTAAGCAAACAATCTTCCGAATAATCTATTATCGACACACTAATAGTTGCCTGGTTTTTCTTGATAAACATTATCAAGTTAACAAAAAATATTTTGATTTTTAAGCCTTAAGAGGGTTGTTGTTACCTGATCTTACCTTGATATTATAAAAACAATAGTTTAGGTGGATGAATAAATTTTATTCGCTGTCTATCTTCTTCGGGAAGTAGACATTAAGTTACATTCTGTGAAAATATTGGATAAGAAGTGTTTGTTTTATATTTTAGATTAGAATCACATGGCCACAGTTTTTGGTTTTGGATTTCATTCGTTCATTTCGTTACTGCAACTGCCTCTTTTTTTATTTCAATGCTATGTCTCAGTTGGACTTTAATCCTTAAATTTTATTGTAAACCGTTAAAATTTACTTAAGTTATAATGAATGTTATTGTCCACTACATACTTTACCTACGTTTAAGTATACAATTCCTAGGGATTCTACAGAGTACTTGCTGGTATAGGTACTGGTATATTATTTATGTATAAAATAATATATTTTGGCTTCTAAAATGAAAGACGAATAAAATACATTAGGTAGGAATATTCGTCTAAAATCAATTGTACTAATATTAGTAACTAGGAAACATCTGAACAATAGATACTTTTCGTAAATAAAATAAAATAATAGGGGTTAAAGTATGAAATTGCCGATTATTTTCCCACTTTTTATTTTGTTTATAGCTCTTAAGTATAGTCATATTATTGCGTAATTCTTTTTGTATTGTATCAAAAACTAAATAAAGTAACTTTTGACTAAAAAAAAATGCAATACTAGTGCCTATTACTTCAAAGGAAGTCGTTGAAAAGACCCCTTACAATGTTGTCAGCTGTCCTTCTTGCTTCAATTAAATATATTTGTATTATATACTTTGATTTTCAGAAATTTAAATACTATAATGCGTAGCTTTATAACCATCTAACTTTCACCTTTAATTGCATCGAAAACGGTTCAGGCGTTTTTAAAAAAAACAAAAAAATTGTTAGTATGGAAAAATGACTTTTCTCGATTTCGTCCATACAAAACGGCAATTTCATACTTTAACCCCTAATATTATACTGCACTCAAAAATATTCATCATCAGTTTTTACAAAGTTTCAAATCCAAAAGATTATAACCATTTAAAAAAAGGATTTGCTAAGTTCATTTGGGTTTTCATTCTAAAATGTTTCTGAATATTTCATTTTCAGCGTCAGGTCTGACAAACCCCACTAGGCGTCGGTGTAGGGTTAAAGAGATGAACTTTGCCGTAGTAAAGGGTAATGTTTTGGTAATGTCACAATGCTTACGGCGAGGTCTGCCCTAAATAAGTTCGGACATATTTGAAGTATTTGAACACGATATTGCCTTAAGCGCTAAAGTTCAATTTGCAGTATTTGTACTAAGGACTGATAATAAAACTGCTTGTTATTTCTCAGAATGAAAATAAAAGCAGAACTGTTGGATGCGGGTGAAGAGGGACTGATAATTGTGGAGATCTCTATGGAAGGCCTATGTCCAGCTGTGGACGTCGTTTGGCGTAGATGATGATGATGGTAACTATGGCAAGTCAAGAACTTACTCTAGTTAGTAAGTACTTTCCTAGAAAATACTTCCTAAGCTTGCGTAAAATTAAAATTTTAAAATGTTTATATCAAACTTTTCACTTTGCCATAGATATTAAATGCATCTATTAAGAAAGAAAGGCTAGTAGAACTATTTGAAAATACTATATCGACAGAAAAGTTTGTTTTCATAAATACTTATTCGAGTGTACAAGTGTCTATACATCCTCATTAGGCATTTAACAAATGTTTCATTTCTACATACTTAGCTTTATTTACATACTTTTTGGATTGTTTTAGAAAAAATAGAGACAGGTTAGGAAAAGGTAGATAGATAGATAGATAGATACATACGGAATCCCAAATCTTGTTTACAAGCAAAAAGAATGGCCAGGCAAATGGCTACTGCCTAAGCTACCCGCTGTCCAAGTGAGAGCATTTCGTCTTCATTATAGCGTACTAAAAAATCAGCAAAACATGCTAATTCTGCCTCTGAAATGGATGTCATACGGGAGTTTTTCCGACGCCGTGTGTCAAGGGACGTCGCTTGCAAAGCCCTGTGGGAGCGATAGCCCTGAAAAACGGGGTCCAGTGATTGATGGGGAACGGGTGTAAGCGCCGAATAAACAGACCTATGTCCCTACCAATGACCCTCAGGTCAGGTGGGCGAGTTTTTGTTTAAACATGCAATAACACACCTTATTATAGGAATAAGTCTAAGGAAAAAAACATAGCATCTCATTAATGAGCGCCTTATTACTATATATAATCAATATCTTCTTATCAATAAGTGGGAAGTTTTTAGTTGGAAACCGCTTCATACATTAGTTTATAAATTCGAAACCAGCTAGTTACAAAAAGATGAATGAATGAGATTTTATCTTCAATTTCATTCATAAATAATACAAAATTAGCTGCTAAACAAAATTTCGACTTATTTTGTTTAGCAGCTAATTTTCATTATACTCGCATATCAAACCATATGAGAACTTTACGACTTCTAGGTTCTAGATAACTACTTATTGTATAATATGAACATGTAGAATATGTATGAGAAACCTAATTTATTCAATTAACCTACTACTTGTATAACAGAATATATTGCCTATAATTTATTCGAATTGAATCTCAGTCCTAATTTCGATTTTGTGCTTTACTGACTAAACTATAACCATTATTTCGCTTCGAAAGGTCAATAAACTAAGCTTACGTAAACACTATTAACGTATCTACCTCATTAAAAGCTTAATCTTCATGTGCTTTCGTTAACACAATCAGAATCGCGGAATACTCCTTAACTTCAGTTCAGTGGTTCGATAAGCAATGAACTAACCAGTATAAGGCGACCTTCCTCGTCCCCTTGGCCGTTATTCCTGGAAGATTCTCAAAGAGATACTGAATGTAGGATCGGAGGTCAGCTTTCATTGGTCATTATTCCCGTATTTTAGTGTGGGGTGGTTTGCGTACGAACGAAAAGGTTCTGCAAATCGAGGTCATTGAGAGTGTCAATTAGTAGTTCCGTTTCATATTTATTTTTATTGAAAATCTTTCGTACAGTTTCTATTTAACGATTATAATTTATTCTGCAATACATTGTAAGTGACCTTTTTACTAGTATTATCGACTGGATTTAAATTGGTTTTTAAAAACGTTATCTGTTTTCTATAATTTAAATAACTTTAGCAATACCTAAATATCAAAGCTGATACTAAATACAGTAACAACTCGGATATATGGTCAAAATAGCTACCAAATGGCAGTCAAAATATAGACAGACTGAGCGATGATATGAAGTCTCTATCATTAGAAATGTTTAAAAAGAATCTAAAAACCTGGTTGATACATAACTGTTTCTACTCAGTGGAGGAATATTTTAATTTTTTCAAGAAATATGATGTTAAAATTAGTAATTATTGTATATAAAAAATTGTTTGCATGCCAGATTCTGGTAAATTGTGTAAAACACTGTTAAAATTTAAGATCTGTATGTATAATAAAATATATTTGATTTGATTTGATTTGATTTTCAAATTAAGGTAAACTTTTGTTGAGTCTTCTTAATATAACTGTATTAATGAGAATATTATGTACTACCAATATTTTGCCCAAATATAATAATATGAAGAAAATAAAAAGAGTTACTTTATTTAGTTTTTGATACAATACAAAAAGAATTACGCAATAATATGACTATACTTGAGAGCTATAAACAAAATAAAAAGTGGGAAAATAATCGGCAATTTCATACTTTAACCCCTATTATTTATAATAAAAACACATTCAATGTGCACATTGTTTTCCCACTTTTTATTTTGTTTATAGCTCTTAAGTATAGTCATATTATTGCGTAATTCTTTTTGTATTGTATCAAAAACTAAATAAAGTAACTTTTGACTAAAAAAAATGCAATACTAGTACCTATTACTTCAAAGGAAGTCGTTGAAAAGACCCCTTACAATGTGTCAGCTGACCTTCATGCTTCAATTAAGTATTTTTGTATTATATTCTTTGATTTTCAGAAATTTAAATACTATAATGCGTAGCTTTATAACCATCTAACTTTCACCTTTAATTGCATCGAAAACGGTTCAGGCGTTTTTAAAAAAACTAAAAAATTGTTAGTATGGAAAAATGACTTTTCTCGATTTCGTCCATACAAAACGGCAATTTCATACTTTAACCCCTAATATTAATTGGAACTAGATGCACAGCACAGCCTCATTCTGAAATGACACTCAAGACTGATAATAATTATTTACATAGTCATGTTTCGTATTGTCATCATATCACCACGCTTCCCAAATGCGGGTTGGTAATCACAAACCCAAGCAATATTCTAAAATTCGAAACTTTCCTTGCCCGACCCGGGGAACGAACGAAGAACTCCGAGAACTTGTTCCGTCCTGATTGGCGTTAAGTAATAGATAATTGAAGAACTTTAAATTTTTATTTCTTGTGTTTCTTCTTTAGTTTATTGAAACTCTGTGACTGAGTTTTTAATATTCGCTGCTACAGAGTATTTATTATTATAGTTATTTATAGTAGCAGTTGAATTTTTTATCAGTTTCCGATATTCTCGTAACATGTTATACCTACTAAAAAAAACGGTACCTGTGTGTAGGTACCGGTTTTTGCTGTGTGGCAGGACCCGAAAAAAAATTTTGTTATGATAGTGAGTGACCATAAAAGTTCTAATCAGGATATTAAAAAAACCGCCCAAAATTAAAAATAAACCGGCCAAGTGCGATTCGGACTCGTGCACAAAGGGTTCCGTTCTATTGACTAAGTAAACAGCAGCAGTACTACTTACATAAATTTAGTTAATGTATCTACCGTTTATTGATATCGAACCAAAAATTGGCAAAATTGTATTTTAAATATTTTTTTTTATTATTTATTATTAAAGTAAAAATATAACTAAGTGTTTTGTGAATATTTCAAGTGCCTACCTATTGCCATTATTGTTTGTTGTACGGGACACCCCCTTACATTTTTTTTAGTATTGTTGTTATTTCAGCAACAGAAATACATAATTGTTGAAAATTTCAACTGTCTAGCTATTGCGGCTCATGAGATACAGCCTGGCAGGCGGACAGACGAACAGGCAGCGAAATCTTAGTAATAGGGCCCAGTTTTTACCCTTTGGGTACGAAACCCTAAAAAAATTATCGTGAACTTTGACGTTTACTGTTCAATCACATTTTAAAAGCACTAAAACTAGTTTAAATAGTACAAAAACGTTACTTAAATATAAAAAAAACTGTCTTTTTTGTTCAAAATTCAAATACCCAACAAAAAAAGTTCAAAACAAACTCGACCAGAATACGGTGAAGTGTCCCCAAACTTCCTCCTAAGCATTACTTCCCAATTATCGGGCAGAAGTTGTTCAAGCGAATATTTAATTCGATTAAGAGCATTAAAGTAATTGTAGTCGCGCGTGATCCGAGTCGCGGTGATAAATCACAACTTTGCTATTAGAACGTGTGCGCGACACATTGGGTAGCACTAGAGATGGGATCGAGAACACGTTGAACGGATATTTACGATATTTTTAAAATATCGTGTTTACGATATATTTAATATCACAAAAAATATCAATATTTGTGCCGATTAAGGGTAAAGATATAATATTAAGAAAGTAACGACAATGATATTTTATATATTCAAAGTGAATTTTCATACAAATTAATTGATTCTGTTTTTATTTTTACTTAAAAATCTATACTAATAAAATATTATAAAGCTGAAGAGTTTGTTTGTTTGTTTGTTTGAACGCGCTAATCTCGGGAAGTACAGGTTCGAATTTAAAAATTATTTTTGTGTTGGATAGTCCATTTATCTAGGAAGGCTTTCGGCTATATAACATTACGCTGCAACCAATAGGAGCAAAGCATCATCATCATATTATTTATTTATTTATTTATTATTATTATTATTATTATAGCAGAAGTTTACGCGTATGAAGTCGCGGGCAACAGCTAGTGTTTGATATTGCTGAATTAGCCTAGAATCCTCAGCAATCGGTATTATTACCTCAAAAAAAGTTCTATTGAACAAATTTTTCATTAAGTCAATTTGTTATTGTAAAAATGATTGTGTTGCCTACTCTTTACGAACTTAAAATATCGAAGTAAGTTTTATAAGTATACGTACAATTTTATCATATTTTTTAAAAATAAATGTTTAAATCATTCAAATGAAATTTTTTCCTCATATATTTCTTCACATGCCCATGTTTCTTGAGGTAGTGGAAATATAATTATCAAGGAAAAAGTCTTTCCAAAAAATATTCCTTAGGGAGAGTCATACGATAAGATGGTAATTATTGTACAGCTTATGTTTTTCCAGCCTAGGAGGATCATAACTAGTGAAAATCAATTAAATGTAAGTCGTGTAACAGAGTGTTGGGAAATACCGTAAAAGTAACTGTGACCGCGTGATCAGAGTCGCGACGATAAATCACAACTTTGCTATTAGGAACGTGAATGCGACACATCAGGTTTCACTAGTGATGGGGTTGTGGAAGGAATATTGCGGGATTCCAATCAATTATTTCATTTTATTTTTTGACAATGTTGCTTTAAGCTGCTGTTTTTACGTTATTTTATTTTATTTTTTTATTTTTATTTATTTATGACAGCAACAATTACACACACACATTGATAAAATAAAAACTTAGATATACATGATCTATGTACGTGTGCAACCAGCACCGTTATCCACAACATTAATTAAAAAAAGAAGTACAGCTACTAAGGTCTATTACACCTGTGAACCTGACAACGACACAACGATTCAATATGAATCTATCCTAATATAATTATAGATAGAATCGACGGTTTCATCGGCCACTGCAACCGCCATCCCACATGAGTCACGGCAATAACCCTTATCACAGTACTTACACCGTGAGAAATGTGACCGCTAAGAACCACGCGGCAAGACAGCCACGACAGCAAATGCGCCTAACGAAGCGACAGAGCACAAGGAAATGCCGAGCATCCTCAACAAGCAGTAAACACCAGCTACCAGTTATTTATACCTAGTGATAAAAACTTGAGACAATCCTATTCATAATGCCTTCAGTGATTCTAAAATGTGATTTTTAATATGTTCTAAAATGTGATTTTATTTTATTTAAAATTACTTACTACTTACTGTTACTTAACGCTCTGTTGGTCTAGTGTTTAAATATCGGGTCAAGATCTCGGGGTCCCAGGTTTGATCCCCGGGTCGGGCAAAAAAAAGTGTCGAATTTTCAAACGTTGCTCGGGTTTGTGATCACCAACCCGCATTTGGCAAGCGTGGTGATGCCAGTACCCATCATTGCTGTAGTAACTTTTCCCTGCAGTAGAATAATTATAGGCTGTTACTTTACTTTATTTTACTTTACTATACTTTACTTTACTACTGTTACTTACAGGTTATCGTAGACTTATCGAATCCTACAATAAATTAAGACAACGCAACGGATTATTTAAATTTGTTTATTACGCATTAATATCTAAAATATTAATGAAGTAGTTTTTATCACAAAATGAATTTACAAACAGGATATGGAAGACAAATAAAAAAAAACCACAAACATATCTTTATAATAACAGAACCTAGTCATAACATAACTAATCTGTAGCAAATTTTCGTTCTTTGAATATCGTAAGAAGACGGGCCACAGCGTCTTCTCTCTATATTATTGGCCAATAAGTGAACGTCATTCAACGTAGCGTAGCCATTTCCTATGGAATGAACTTCTTGTAGAGAGGCTTATATGCAGTGGACTTATGTGAGTTCATGATGATCATGACAAAATTCTAAGAAAAATACGAGTAGTACAATTACCTAAAATTTTACCCAATGTTAGCTTTTGTTGCGCGATCCAAATTGTGCATTTCTGTGGCAATGCCCATCACTAGGTCCAACTATTCCAACTTAGTTCTTTGACCAACTTTATTGTCTTGAAAGTTTTATGACTTAACTCTCTAACCAACCCTTGCCATCTACGGACAAAGATATATTTGTTTCATATCTGACTTCTGAACTTAAAGTTTTCATGGGTTCAATTTTATAAAAGGAAACTTCGATCTTTTGATAGGTAAAGTTAACAACTGTCAGACAATGTTATGAATGAGTGAGCACTGAAGTTGTAAATGAAACATTTAAAAACTTTTCTCGTCACGAAAGATGTTTTAGAATGCAAAAAGGGTTATTTTGATTCAAAAATGTTTATCTTACACCGAAGGAAACGTTTACTTGACAAGGACATACTTTATCCTTTATAAACATTTTTCGTTTTTAAGACTATATTTTCCTCCATCTTGTCATAATATTATTGCTCATTTCTAACTGAAATTTTGTAAATTTATATGACATTGTTAACAGCGCTCAAATTACTCTTAATTTTTTAAAATGAAAATCTAGTCATCTGACATTACGATACGCTAAACTGAATAAAAAACATTAAGTTTCACGTTACAAAAGTACGATTATATTGGAAATAGTTGTATCGAGAAACAACGGAATCAATATTTTTAGGTATTATTTTATTTGCTTGACGTCTCGATTAGAATGCACCGGTCAAAGGCACCAGTTGTAACCAAACCAAGACCAAATACAATCGCGAAACATCTTCATATTGACATCATCGTCAGCCTTTATCTGTCTACAGTTGGACAAAATTATTTCCAAAAAAAGGATTTTACCATGATCACCACGCTTGCCAATGGCGGAGGGAAGACGTTGTTGCCCGTATTATTCTGGCAGTTGTCCTTTAGTCGCATTACGACAACCATAGAACGAGATCGGCTGGTGTTATTTTTTTAAGTGCCGGTTTAAGAGAACGTTGTCATCAGCCTATATCAATTCATTGCTTGACGTTGGCTTCCCCAAAAAGATTACACCTTAATCATCTGCTGGCAGTTTTACGATCGTATAGTTACTGGTGAAGTTAAATCACTGTTGCTTCTCTTTTATCTGGTTTTTTTTTTGTCTTTGCTTGCGACATTTGCGAGATGATAAGTTGTACTACTATTCTATGAAGCCGATATCACAAGTTTACGCATTCTATAATGTTATATACAATTATTTAAGTATAGAAACCAATAAAGGGGATAAATTGCAAACTTTTAGCAGAAAGCATCGTTTTTGCATTGCGTTTGTGGCCCACTCGAATGCGGGGGCCTTAATGTAAAACTTCTGATTTGTAAGGTCACCGCCCGCGATGGAGCCAGAAAACAAAGAAATATTTCACTCGTGTAATGGATTGAAGTGAGCTTCAAACTTTTCACATTCAGCAAGTTTTCGAACAAATTTATCTCTAGAGGAGCGAGCGCAAATACATCAAACTCAAAGCAATTTCAGACACTTGTTTCATGTGAACGTTTACAAGTCTCTGGATTAATCCCATTGTTGTAGTTCAGTTTCCAAAGTTATGGCGCGGGAATTGGTAAGTTTGTGTAACTGCTAATCATTTCCGTAGACTGTAGCAGCTACGGCGTAGCACTTGGCGTTACAGAATCACAATCTTGAAATGTTTGGTAGTATGCAAAGTTTCACTTCGTAGGATGGTGTATATCGTTGCTTTTCTTACTAAGAGGTGTAACGCACAACGAATTGTTGAAGGCCACCTATTTTCGTCATATTGGCGGATTTATTACCAAAATCATAAACGCTTGAAGAACTGGTTCAAACTAGAAAAGTTATACAAATTCGATACTACTTATTATGCACTGACATAGCTAATAAATAATGCCATACATACTGGCACACCTGTATAATGCGAAATTATTTTACGACAACCTTATGAGTGTCAATTTCTAAATCTGAAAATAAGCCGTTAACAGTTAATTTTGGGGTACCCAAAGAGATAAATTGGAATTTTTAATACTTTGGTATTGCGAATGCGCACTGGGCGTATAAAATAACTGATTTGAATTTCACTATCACAAGAGTCAATTGATTCGGGGTATATACCATGTACCTTATTTTAAATCAGTTTCCGATATTTCGGCACTGTTGCAAGTGCCATGATCATGGAAGAACATTTCTTGTGGAATAACTTTTAAATTAAATCTTATTTCAGTTTGTAGTTGAGCCCATAAAACTTAATAACTTTTCTTAAGAAACATGGCCCTAAATATATTTTAAGTGAATCCATACCAAATCATTCATTCACCACTCAGCTGATCGTTAAGTTTGTATAGAGAAGTCGTTTTAACACTTTGACTTGTTTTCTGTATTGTATACATATATCGTGCGTATTGAACGCACGATAACCAGTTTCATTTGATAATGAAATCATTTATCACACGAGCAAGTCTCAACCACTAAATGAATAGACTTTCTAAAGTATTTGACCTATTCATTATTTCCGGAGCACGTAATTAAAAAGGGCGCAACATACGGAAGATGTGGTTTCACAATATGACGCGTTGTGGTAAATACCACTCTAATACGTGTTAACCTTTATAAATCAGGAGTTTACCATTACGGGTTTCTCTTGCTAAGCATTTCTACCCTTTGCCTAACTCGTATACATTAAATGTGTGTGCGTCGAATCCGATTGTATGTATAAAATATGTGAACAATATCACATATGCTCTGATCCTAGCCATTCAAAGCGCTTGTTTTATTTAATCACACATGGTTTATGAATGTTGGACATAAAACAATCTATGACAGAAAAATGATCACATTCGATTGATATTAAACAATAATTATTTATGTTTTATCTTTGAAATTAGATAAACCGGAGATCAAAGTTCGGCATTTTCATGAATACGTATCGATCAATCTTGTATGTAATAGCAAACGATATATTTGAAATGTAATAGAGGAGCGGTTTATTTAATATACCGCCCATCAATCACGGGCAGACTGTACACATTGTAAAAAAAACAAACAGCTCATAAGAAATAAATAACAAAATCATGTACGAGTATGTGTTGCTTTCCATTTTATTTCGCTGAAAATTTTAAGAAAAAATAAGCTGTTAATTGTTAACATTCTTCACCAAATCACTAATAAGAGGCATAATACGAAACCTTTATATACTTGCTGCTACAAGGACAAATTTTAATAATAAATATCATTACCGTTAAAAGTGACACCTAATTGAATAGCACTGTATTAATAGAATATCAATCAGATCGAAGAAATGTATTCATTATCTGTAATTAACTATTGATTAAATCAAGACACATTTAACCATTAAACATTTAATGCAGTGCATTAAATCCTGCATGGTACAAAGTTTTACCTTCTTCATGAAAACGTTTTGTTTTTTTAAAGGACTCTGGCCGTTCTTTTCCTGCTATGGCCGTATTCCTAAACGTTTGGAGACAGATCGCCGCGCAACATGTGATGCGAGTCAGTTCCACCGCACATTCTACGTATTTCGTTTATGTGTAGTTTATTAAACTGTTCCTCTTCCTTTTTCTCGCATCTATGTTTCCCACTTGTTTTGCCTTTTTGAAATACGTCATATTTTTCAAATAACCAGAAAACGGGGAATGAATGAATGTCGATAAATATATCAACAGTTTAATCACAGTCAGAGAAAACTGTATCTATTACATTTCATAAAAATATTTTTTTCAGTGTTAAGCTCCAAAAGTCCTTTCCAAAAAAACCACCAGGCTCTTGTACTGTATATGTTTTTACGGTTTAAATCATAAATAAGTTAGTTTGGTCGTCTATCAGTCTTGAAAAATGTCAGAGGTGCACTAATATCACGTTGCATTTAAAGTTAATAAATTGTGTTTTTCATCCTAGTATAAATGTATTCCTTGAATGAAATAAACATGCAGTAATAAGATCACAACAACTACAAAACAGAATGGATATGGTGAATCCTCAAAAGTAACACGCACTAGCTAGATCCGAGCAAAACTTTCTAGACGTATGTTACCGAGTCCTACTCCTAAGACTCGTTTAGGGTTGCCTATAAATAATAGTACTTATATAAATATAAATAATATGATGTTCTGATCTCCAGGTCAAAGATTATAAAAATACTTGTTTAGTGCAAATAAGAAACATAAAAGGTACCATAGACACCCAAAACAATAAATGCGTAAGTCACAAAGCCTCAGTAATCAAAATATGCGATTAAGCTCTAGAACAATGTTAACTTTACATTTTAGTTTCATTTTTATAAAGCTCATCGCGATTTTTATTCAATCACGTGGATATATCTTCGGGTCTCCTTAACTGCGTGCATTTTGCTAGACATTTACTAACATTAAAAATGCAAAAGTAGTTCCATATGTCTATTTGTTATCTTTTCACACTAGAGTCCAGCTGTGTTACGTAGTCAAAGAAACCAAAAAATTGTGGTGGATCTCCATTATCAACATTAAAATGATAATAAGTTGTGATTTTTAACCAATGGTTAAGTTAGCTACGTACCAAAAAACCGCCTCTTGATTGATTGCGATGGCTTTCACTGTCATGGAAATTAGTATTATCCTCTAATTGGTGTAAAAAAATATTTAAAAAGCTTTAATTTAACCGTTTACATCCGGACATGTGACAACCCTACGAATTCGCAACTTTCTTCGCCCGCGGATATTTTGCATAACAACTGAAAATTCACACGAGTTCAGAATAAGGACTTTAAACTTTTGCTGTACCGTCGAACGGTTTAGTTACTCCTGTAAATATTGTAATGGTAGTAGCAGTTTAGTTTTGCTATACCTATGTAGAGGCGGAGTGATGATTTTCGCAAGATGGCTGGCAGGAGCTGGATGCGAGAAGCCGAGGATCGAACTAAGTGGCATGCAACTGAAGAGGCCTATGTCCGGCAGTGATGATGATGATGATGATGATACCTTTGTAATATTAATTGTTTGCTAACTGCTATGCGTATATGCCATGACACTTTAAAATATTACTTAGCTTACATTACTGATAAACAAAAAGAGGGTTTTCCTTATTCGACATGTTTAACAAGTGTGTTTGCGACCGCAGTTTGGCCTATGGTGAAGAGATGAATCTGCTGCCTATTTATGGCTGAACTCCTTGATTCCTTTCTTACGACACCCATGGGACGAGATAGGGTTATTCTTTTGTACGCTGGCATCACACTGTTATAATTTTTTTAGGTACATTACCACAAATTTAGCGTTTTGGATTGAATTCTGCATTTAAAGTCATTGTGCTATAACATGTGATACAACTGTATTTATTGTCATGTTCATGTTAGCACAAAGATCTTAATAAAATACTTTTTGGTAACATGGCCCTGTTGGGGCATTCATTGCAATTGTTAAAATAAAAATAATAACTAATAAACAGCAGGGTTTATTATTCAATTTAAAGCCAGGGCATTATCTTGAATTTGAATAACATAATATAATTTAATGATATAATTTAATAATATAATTTAATAATTACTATTTTAACGCACTGTACTGACAAATATGGATGTAATTCATCTGAAATCTGAAATAAAATTTATTTATTTTTTTATTCATTAATTTATTTATTTATCTATTATATTAATGCCTTAACTCAGGTTTAGGTATTTGGATAGTGTTAACCTTACCAAAGATTTTGCATTGTAAATCTACCTTTCTAATACGTTTTAAAACAATTTCGTATTTTTTCTTGTCTTCATAATCATGCTGTGTCACTTACCTATTTATTTACAATAGATGCTATAAATTTATGAAAAAGAAACAAAGCTTGCCTCAAATCTTTAATCTTTTATAGATTTAAGGCAAGCATTGTTTCCAAATAACATCAATTCTGCACAACATACTTGAATTTACATTGAAATAGTGTTAGTTTAAAAAACACTTCATTATCTTTTCATTGTTCTTGTCATCCGTTATACAATCTGTTTTGGAAATATCAATTTATTTTCATTATTAAGCATGCATTATTCTCCATTGTTTAACTTGAAATATGTACAAATTGGTTGGTTAACCGAAAATGGAATATAAATTTGGTATCACTTCTATATTGGTTTAACTAAATTTTAATTAATGTAACACTGTTGTACTACTGAACGCGATCCGCATAATTATCAGCTGGACTCTGAATTTGAAAGCTCTTCATTTAACAACTTTTTTTTTACGTGTTTTTTGTCATAATTATTTTTCAGACTAAGCGCCGCACTTACAGACGTTATTTAGCCTTAATCGACCATTAATGTGAGACTTCAAATAATGTCAACCTTAAGAATGAAATTTTAAGGGTGTCATTATTCGACATTCAATTTAATAGACAAAGACTAAATAACGTCTGAGAGTGCGGATGTAAGTCTTATTATCGATCATACGAAAGTTTTGGAGGATGTATTGATAGATAGATGTATGGAAGTTTAAACAGATTTTAGATGTGGCAAGAAAATAAGTGAAAAATTTCAAAAAATGGCAGAAATAAAGTATTTACCAATCAAAAAACTTTTTAAAATATTATCTTATTTTAACTTAATTTGATTAAAAGACTGAATAAATAACATCAATTTGTATTTAGAACACGGGGTCGATAAAAGATCTACAAAACTTACAATAAAAACTTTCACGATGGTTGTCCATTGAATTTATTGTAAAATTCTTTTATTTAGTGGCAAAAAACACGTCTGCTCATATCAGTTTAATCAATCTATACGTAAACAACGAAAACGGCAATGCACGCTTTTGTAAAGTGTCACTAAAAGATCGCTTAGTAGGCTCACTCATTTTCAGTTTATACTATGGTAACCTATTAGATCAAAGCCCTTTTGACCTTTGATTTGGCTGATGGTTATATTTCCTCAACCAAAATCTTTAGGCCAACACATAAGGTTTATATGTAAGTATTATATTTAAAATCTTTTGTAGCTGGGTAACTAAATGTTAGCGATTGGTAATAGTTCTCGTTATCATCGTCGTCATTATCATCAGCCTACATCAAATATGAAATTTTACATTAAGATTATACATTAGATTAGATTTACATTATTTTACATTAGATTTACATTAAATATGATAAAAACTGACCCAAAAAAAACGAACGTTTGAAATTCAAAAATAATACTAAATACTCGTAGCTATGCTAACAGTGTAATTACACTACTTTTTTGTGTCAGGCATTTTAAAAAAATAAATATTTCCCATAATTTTCACCTTCAGCAATCGGGCAACTGTATTTCAAAGACGGAGACCAAGGCCTGCTGCGGCCCAATTTCTTTTGGTAGTATTCTTTTAGTCGCCGTTTACGCCACACAAAATTTATTGCTATATTAGTTTAGGTCGGCTAACACGTCTTATTTCAATAAATGTTGAAGCTGCGATCACTAACTCGGCAGTAGCTTACTGCTACTGGCTAATAGTTTGAATGGTGATTTATTGGTGTTACACCTATAGCTACAGAATGGGTCTACTGATCTGTGTGCAATATAAAATCGATTTGGAATTTACAGCGTTTGTTTGGTATTCAAACTTTTTTTTGTAAAAGATAAACTGCTGGCAGTCTAGTTTCAGTGACGTATAATTTTGAACCGGATTAAAAAGTCGGGATACTGGCTGGATTATGTTTTTATTCGCTTTTTGTTTGATCGAGGATGATACATCAACTCATACATCAACTACTTTAGTAGGACGTACAGTCGGGCGGTTTATATTTTTGGCAGATTCACCACTTATGTCATCTCTTCTACTCATCTCCCGGAAAATACATATTATTTTATTTCGCAATATATAATTCTCATATAATCAGTTTTACTTTTTACCTTTAAGCAATTTACTTTCGTTTGTTACTTCTCAAAATTCACATAACCTGCGCACTTAACTTTAGTTCATACTGGTCTCGGACTTTTTATTTGTCTTTATCTCGATGTTTCCAATATTTTGCAGCATTTGTGGTCACGGATGGTGTGATTAGTCCCATGGAATACATAAGGCAATATTGAAAACATGTTTAAAATTACAGCCCCTAATTATGATTATTAGTTATGATAAATTGTGTTGACTGTGTCTGAAGTTTTTGCAGTGTTGCGTGGTTAATAGTATTTAGGCATACTACGCAGCTGGTAATTACGAACCTTCTTCTATATTAAAATTAGGTTGCTTACTTCATGTACCAAACCCGAGTGAAGTCCGTAAATAAATCTTTCATTTCAATGTATATTGTCCAAGTAAACCCAAGAAACCAATACCTAATTTATGTTTATTATTATCAACAAAGCAAAACTTCTAAAACAACCAACTTTCTATAGCGGACAATCGGCCCGGTTATCCTAGCATTCAGACGCAGTCAAGAGGCCGCTAGCGAAGTTTTGATTTAGCGTTTAAAGCAAGAGCTTTTAAGTTCAGTAATAGAATAAAACTGTTCGAACAATGCTGCTCGACTATTCATAACGGTATCAAGGAAACGTATAAACTTATTGCTGAAGCTTGCACATTAAATGTAATGTTAATGTCGCAAAATAAAATGGTATTTATTGTGCAACGTACACTGTCTCTCCATACAATAATATTAAGGTGCCAAGATATTTCCAAAGGTTTTGAATGAGTAAAGTTACCAATAGAAATAGATAAAAGTATTGCTAAGGTTCAAAAACCTCATTAAAGCAAAACGAAAAGTGTAATCAGTTTAATCACGCAATTTTAAGAGAACAAAGATAGAAGGTCTTTAGTTAGTGATTTGAAATGGTGTTCTGATAAGACGTCATATAATTCTCTCCATTATCTTATATAAAAACATGACGTGTGGCAGACTGCCGCGGTAAAGCTATTGCATAGCATTTTTTATCAACTTATGCAATTAATTATAAAACTAAAAAGTATCACCGCTGTGCCGGTCGAATTGGGGGGGTGTTAGGTTATTTTCGTTACGGAATGTCTGGATTCGGTCTCCACGCTCAAGGCCCGCGATAAAAGCTATGCAATAGCTTAATTTTATACATACATACATACATACACTCACGCCTTTTTCCCAGAGGGGTAGGCAGAGACCACATCTTTCCACTTGCTACGATCCTTACAGACTATTTTCGCTTCATCCACATTCATTAATCTTTTCATACACGCTCGCCGGTTTAGGGTACTCTTGACCTGACCTTTCTTTAGAACTTCCCCGATTTGATCAAGATAAGTTCGTCGAGACCTTCCCCTTCCAACATTTCCATTCATACCATATATATCTTTTGTATTTTCTAATTTTGACTTTTGTAATTAAATTTTTCTGTTATTTTGGCAGATATGGTTATCAACGTCATGCGTAAGTTTCTAAAATAAATCTATGAAATGTCTATAAAATTCTAGTCCTATTTTAAAAAAATCCATGTGTCAGGTTTCGCCGTATTTTGTTATTGAAAGTGGTTGCGCTGCAGAGTATCCTTCCAGCGAAACCATCACGATATATCTATTACTATGCATAGTATAATCAAATTTATAGTATCAAATAATTCTATAACAATTTTTTATTTAATTAGGACCCCCAAACCCTCACTAGAATTTATATACACGGAAAATGTGGTGCCACAAATTTTCTCTTCGAAATAGTTGCTAAACGCCTATAGTAAAGCTCTTAGCAACATTAACATCGGTAATGCTATAGTAAAGTTCTTAGCAACATTAACATCGGTAATGCCTACACTAGAGTGCAATTTAAAAGCCGGAGGCGCGAAGGGAGTGCAGTCCTCGCTCGCAGTAACGAAGCTCGGGCGCCCGGGCGAGCTGTAGCGGCTGAGGCTGGTCGCCGAAGGCGACCAACAAGCCGAAGCTGCGGAAGCGAGTGTGGGTGCCAGAGATTTGTTACGCAAAGGCGGAAGGACTGCACTTCCCGCAGCGCCGGAGAAGAGCAAAACAAATGCAGGCAATGCTTGCTTGCATGCATGCAATGATGATTGCCTGCAAGCATGCTGCTTGCTGCATGCATGGTTGCTTGCCTGCATACATATTGTATGCTTGTTAGCCTGCATCCATGCATGCTACCATTTGCCTGCGTATTTATGGCATTTCGTACTATTAAAGACTCGGAATTTACAGTATTTGGTATCTTTAAATTCTGCATTTTGATGATTTTGTATCAAGTAATCATTATCTGTTTTAAATGTTATAGAAAAGGGGTGTTATCGTAAATGAACGTTATACTAAATGTTATTATACTAAATAAAGTTCATATGTTTTTATCATTATATCATGTGAATGTTATATTAAACGGTTTTTATACTATATGATTTATCCCAATTGTTACTTATACGTTTAAAAATTATGTAATTTAAAATTATATCTTTCCATCATTATATTAAAAGAGTGTTATATTAAACAAAATTATATCATTTGATTGTATATGTTTTGATCTTTATACGATATGTTGTTATACTATATATTACATACCCCAATAGCTTTACCGCGGAAGTCTCCGAGTGCCACACGTCTTTTACTATTTAAAATTCATAACTGGAGTAATGGTATGGTTACTACGGCAAGCTAACAACTGGTCCCATTTGTATGCACCCAACATTATTAGGTCATTTTCTCTTCTAATTTAGATGCCTAAAGAACAAGGGGCTTGTGTATTCCCAAGACTTCATTTCTGTCTATAAAAATTACAAAAAAAAAATAGTTGAGCAAGCAAACCGAAAGTTAAACAAGAATTACCTATTGTTTCAAAAGCTTTTAGACTATTCGGATCACCTACGTTCTCTTGTTAGTTATATTGTCTAACAAGTATTTTAATTGTTTCGCAGTAGCTTTTGCCATTAAATGAATATTCTAAGCTGGTTTCAGTGCTCTGCGGCCCGGAACGAGATTCCGGTCAGCATTTTAACTCCTAACTACGCTTTGTGGTGGAATGTTCAAAAGCGAAACAAGTCATTATTCGACAACATGCTTTTGTAGTGCATTGTTGAATATGCAATGGAAACTAAGATAATATTTAAAGCAATCTTTCTTAAACAGGGCTCAATTTATGAGACTTCGAACTCAGAAACCTAAATATCAGTTGATTTACTAAGAAACTGCTGATTGGTTACTAGATCTGAAAATGTATGTTTAGATGTTTTGTGTGGATGACATTACGCAAAGGGAGTTTAAAGTATTGAAGTTTGGAAACATCCCGATAGTTTGCGGCATCTTTGTCTTCCAACTGTAAACAAAAAACAAAAAAAAAAGGGTTGCTTTTAGTATTCAGGGTTGATAATTATTATGACTAAAAAAATTAAAAACGCAACCTGTGGTTCCCTGATGGCACAGTATTGTCACGTTTTTGTGGTTTTCACTCCATTAAATTCCCGACCACAATAGAGATCTGCTTATGCTAGTGAAATTTTTGCGACGCCAGAAAACTGTTGATGTCACCTTTAAACGAGTGCTAAATAATATGTTTACTTGCTTACAAGAAATAATCATACTATGGTTTTTTTAAGTTTAAAAATGTTGTCAAAAACTGTGTTTCCAATTATACTTAAACATCAGCATTTTAAAAGCTTAAAACAGTTTAAAAACGTATAAAAGCTTTTTCATCTTATCCGATCATTAAATATTTGTAAAATTATCCATCAATCATCAATATTTTTGCTACCTCCAATATATTAAATGTAATATGTTGCAGGTAACAAATATATTGATGAAACTTCGCCTTTAATAAATTCGAAAAAACCTTAGGTTAAAACAAAAGCAGTTCTTTTTCTGTTTAAATATAAGGAAAGTCAAAACAATCAATTTTTCGTAGCTCAATCGAGTTCACCAATACTTACACAGCCGGTAAACATAGATTGACGATTAATTTGACACAATTTCCATACAAAATATGTCAAATAATATTTTAAACGCTGTTTAAAACATAAACGTCTGTTGGTGAACTCGGGTCCAGTTTGTCCAGTCACCCGATAAGCGCAAGGTTGTGAAATCGTAATCAGCCTTAGTCGAAATTTTTGATCTAAAAACTGTATTTCAGTAAAATTTACACCAGCATTTTGCTTTTCAACAATTGTTAAAATATGTCAATCCTTAAAACCATGGCATCAGTTTATACATTTAGCTGCATTTTAAAAACTGTGAAATCACAAGTATATAAATTATAATTGCACGTACTTATATCAGTCGTTTTCATATTAATTAAATATGATGGCACAAAAACTTGTCATAAAATCAATTTAAAAAAACACATTCGTCATCACAACAAGCCTAGATAAGTCAGTCCTAGGCCCCTCTAAAAGGAGGGTTCCACATTCTGGGTAAGCTCGCTCTATCTTAGGCTTCTTCTTATCCGTAGAGTTAAGTATGTAATCAAGAGCAAGCCCATTGATTATATAAAAAAAAGGATTTTGACATAATTTCCACATGGTTGACGATCGCAGTTCACCCAATGATGGAGACGAAACGCCGTATGCTACCCATTTGCTTCTAGCAGTACTCCTACAGTTGCCTCTTACGACATTTAAGAAAGAAAAGGCAAGAAAGGACAGTGCTATTCTTTGTATACTGTAAACATATTATACCAATTAATGCACCATTTGCAAGACAATAAACGTATACTACGTCAAACGTTAACGTAAGACGTGTTCTATCTTTGTACACCCTGTATACAAAGTACCTGCAATGTGGAAAAACAATGGAATAAGTAACGTAACAATAGCAGATCGCAATCTTTGGGAATAAAACGCTAATGACGATGTTCTGTCTTATCCCGAACAGTTTATGACGGCAATTTGGGCCAGGAACGACAAGAAAGAGGCATTTTCGTGGAAAAAAACTTATCCCTTAATTTGGGTTGTTGGCCTATATTATTTATATGAGGATATTACACGAACATACTAAAACGCTGCGTGTATGTGGTTTAAGTACCGAAGCATTAGATCCCGGAGTCTTGGGTTCGATCTTGGGGTCAGACAAAAGGAGTTTGGAATTTTCGAACATTTCTTGGGTTTGTAATCACCAATCTGCATTTGGCAAACCTGGTGATTATGGCTGCACCCATCGTTGTTGTGGTAACTTAAATTCAATGATGAGAGTCTTTGCCCTACTGGGACGATTACAGGCCTTTTTGTTTTGGAAACGCTACAAATAAAATTAATTTCTAATATGCACATCACTTTTCCACTTAAATTACGTAAATATTACTTTTTAAGTAAACATTTCATTATTATCATCATAATCACCAGCATGAATCTCTCCGCAGCTGGACACACGTCCTCTCCAAGGCCTAAACTATTTAGTTTTTGGGGTGGTGGGATCGGCAACGGCAACGGCATCTTTGGTTTTCTAACCAATGATGACGGCTAACAGATCCCTCTGCGGTGGTAGGCTTCGTAAGAGGCTGCCTGGATGCTACCACCCTCCTGCCGGAGTCCAGCGCCAAACAATTTTTCTGTGTTCCGCTGGTGTGTGGGAGAACCAGTGCCACTTTCTGGGTTAGCTCGCTCCATCTTAGGCTTCTTCTTAACCGTAGAGTTAAGTATTTAGTCAAGAGCAAGCCAATTTGTAAAAAAAAAGACAGGATCCTACAGAAGAGAATTAATGAAAAGCAGACTGTATTTAGCTTGTAATTATTCCGCGAGATATTACATTAATGAGCCCGACAATACGTGCGAACGCGAATGGTGTCCCTTTGTGTCCACTAAGGAGGCTTTTGCCATTATTGCCATTCTCGGCAGGTTTGCAATGGCAGTTAAAAGCGCTGCTGCCGGTACCATACTACCGGCTCTGACGACACCCACAGAAGAAAATGTTGGTGCTAATCCATTTTTGCACCAGCATGCTGCACCGCTCGGCATTTATGAACATTTGCTGCAAAACTACAAACATATAGTTATTCCCTAACCTTGAGTACCTACCTTCAGAATAATAATAATTGAGTTTAAAACTAATGAATCAACACCGCAAAAAGTTACCCAAAACTTCGCCATTCTAGGTAGTTACGTAGAATTTACAAAGTAGCTTATCTGTTTTCAAAGGAGTTCTAAATTGCAAGTTCGATTCCTAAGTTTGGCGGAGATTAGAGGATCGAGATTAGCCAAATCATTAAATCAATTGGTCATTTGCAAGGAGGCTGTACGTCTACGAAACGGGTTATGGTTAATTTGGTAAGTTTATGCGTCAAGTTAGGACTTAACAGGGTTGAGCTGAATGTAATCTTTTCCTACTCGTGTGTTAGTAAAAACAAATAATTTATTTCAGGCTCTGTGCCCATATAAAGTTAATAACAATTTCATTTTTAAAAAACGAATGTTAGCAGTTAGTAATAACATTTTATGTGTTGAATTAATAATTATTGTAGTTTTTAAAATTGTTACTCATAATGTATTGTCATTAATTTTTATCACATATTTTACGAATATTACACAAGTTAACATAAAACAGCTTTATAAATATTTTTACATTTAAGGTATTTTTAACTAAAGTCGTATCCACATTGACATGTATTTACCCTATGACAAGTATTGATCAATTCATCTAGTCTTCCCCTATACTACATACATAACCTAAATGGCTTTATCCCGACACTCACTTATTAAAATTTTAATGTACTTACAGGGTACGATATTACATTCTAACTATAATAAAGTTATCGTGTAGCACGAAATACTTGTAGTAATAGCCTCCTAATAGGAAGGGGCGAGATTGAGGGAGAATGCAATTACATGAGCCCCAAGGCATCCTTAAATATTTGGAAATAAAGGGCTATTGAGTTTGTAAGTTCAATATAGTAAAAACTATTTCCTTACAGATAGTTTCGAGTTAAGTCAGAATTACCTTTGGAAAATCGGTTTCTGATGTACAGGCAACAGCACGTCAACCTACCACAAAACGTTAAATTTTCTCAATCGATATTGAACTCTACATGTTGGACTTAAAGCTGAAAATCATTTCAATGACCTTTAATTATTTGGGTAGGTTGACCTGCCATTGTCAGTACAACACCGTGCATTTTGAACCGCTTGACAAACGAAGCCCAAGTTATGTACCCATTATGTATAAAATCTTGGCAGTGTTATTTATTTTGTCAATAATAATAATCTTAGAAAAATACGTCATATATTCATTTTGAAACACGCTGTGACGCGCAAGGGAGGACTTATTTACTGCGTCCATGTCCTGGGTGAGTGAACCTGACACAACCTACGTCTACCAATGTTTTCTATTTTTGGTATAAAAATTACACTGCCAAGATGATATACAAAATGGTTAAATAACGTGAGCTTCGTTTGTCAGGAAGTTCAAAATGAACGGTCTATATTAAGTGAGATGTGACATTCCGTAGGATTTAAGATGAGGGAAACTTACGCACTCGAAAGTGAAACATTAAAGAATTGAAGTATCGATATTAAGTACCAGGCTTGTCTTAGATCACTACGCACAGGAATAACAGTGAAAATAGTTTTTTGTCAATATCTCACTTTTTACCGATTAAATAAATTCTGTTGTAAAATTATCTCACAAAAAACCTACGAAAAATTTACCTATCTATAAAAAGCAAGTACGTTGTTATTAGTAAAATAAAGTAAAGTAACAATCCCACTGCAGGGCCTTCATAATGGATTTCAAGTTACTACAGTTATGGGAGTGAGACGTGGTCGTTTACTATGGGTCTCATAAGAAGGCTCAACATCACCCAGCGAACAATGGAGAGAGCGATGCTTGGTATTTCCCTACTTGATCGAATCAGAAATTATGAGATCTGCAGGAGAACTAAAACAACCGACATCGCTCGAAGGATTGCATCGTTGAAGTGGCAGTGTGCGGGACACATAGCGCGGAGAACCGATGGCCGTTGAGGCAGAAAGGTTCTCGAATGGCGACCGCGTACCGGACGATGTTCCGTGGGCAGGCCCCGTACAAGGTGGACCGACGATCTGGTCAAGGTCGCGGGAAGCCGCTGGATGTGGACAGCACAGGACCGATCGATGTGGAGATCCTTTGGGGAGGCCTATACCTGGGTATAGGCAGCCTATACTGCTGGCAGTGGGGTCGTTCGGCTGATATGATGATGACATCGATGATGGGTACAGGCATAATCACCACGCCAAATATAAGTTAGTGATCACAAACCCATCCATCAACCAACCCATTAATGTTCGAAAATATGAAACTATCTCTTGTTACCCGACCCGGGGATCTAACTCGGGGCACCAAGAACATGGCCCGGAATCTTAAACCACGGTCGTTATTTCAAGCTGCTCATCAGATCTATTTTAATGTAATACTTGCTTGGAATTCTATTATCCATTTCCTTAATCAAGGGGATACTACTCATTAGCCTGATTTTAAAAACCTCTAAGTACTAAATTGCCACATGCAAAAACGGCTTTGTTACTTAACCATCTTGAATCCCAGGAGCGCTTCAAAACTAACTTGAATTATTTATACTAACAACCAATAACAATATTTTAAAATTAACCCAATAAAGTTATGTGTACCGTGGATAATTAAATTTTACGGTTGACCTCATCTTTCGGTAATTCTGAACAATGACTAGAAATAATAAACTGTACGTATTAAAACTCTTTGGGTTATGTACCAAGGTAACAAAGGTTTGCTTAATTAAATACAACACCCGAATGTTTCCAGCGGCCATTTTAATGTAATTAAATTGTTCGACGGATACTTAACCCCCCATTTTACGATGTAGGTACTCAAATACCGAAGAGATTTAATTTACCTGAATAATCAAATGTGTAAATTTGATCAACGCTTTTTCATTGGATTTGTTCATTAACTTTCCGTTTTTAATGTGACCAAAATTGATCCTTTTTATTTTAGGAATGTATTGGTTTATCTTATTTATGATAATGTTGAAAGTAAAATTCCTTGAAATTAAAATACAAGCTGTTATTTCTTTTTATTACGGAATTGTATTTGAATAATATTCAAATAAAAAAATGACGAAAAAACAGTTTACAAAACATAAAGGTATCATTATTATTAGCTTATGGTGCCCGCAAACCAGCGTTGTGGCACTCTGTGCATCGACATAATATGCTGAGCGGGGATTTATTTGGTACAGCCTTAATTATGTTTTTTATTTTATCATTATTTCCAATGTAATTTTTTATTTTACCAAATAAACGTTTTCTTATCTTATCTTATCATTGTTTAACCCCCTTGAGAGACGATTTATAAAATTTTATTTATATCGGTTTCCTAGTTTTTGACGCTTCAAACATATTAAAACGCAAATCTTACCTCTATCTAATATTTGTGATAATATAAGTATGATTCATTGATCCATTTACAATGAATTTAAAAATAATATGTAATAAAATATATAGGTACCGTTGGATTGACTCCAAGAAATATAACCTGCAAAAATTAAATGATTACCAAATTCAGTTAATATTAAAAGGTTTGAGTGAATTGCGAATATAAAATTATTTGCTAGGCTGGGAACCCACATCTGAATAAATCTGAAAGGCCTCCACCGCACCTAGGGACTGAGTACATACAATGGTCTCTGTATTTTGAAGTGTTTATATTTTGTCTAGATATTTCTAATATTACACGATTTATATTAACACCGTATTTTATTTCAATAACATTATAAATAAATAAATAAATAAATATTTAAGACATGCCACACTGGGCCACACAGAGCCATCTAGTCCCAAATTAAGGTACTATTAAGTACCCTGTCGTATGGGGTACTAGACAACCGATAAACTTACTTATATACTTTTTTTTTTTTGTAAATACATACTTATAATACATAGAAAACACCCAGACCAGTACAAACAGACATGTTCATGCACACAAATATTTGTACTGTGCGGGGATCGAACCCGCGACCCATGGCTCAGAAGCAGCGTTAACTACTGCTGATCCAAATGGTTGTCAAATTTAAGGTTTATTTACGGTTTTATAATAATGTTTGTCTATTCGAAGCATAGTATTCATAAATTTTTTTAAAAAAGCTTTAATTGTCCTTAGAAACACATATTTTTATATCATGCTAGAGATTGATTCTAAGCTATTTAGGTAGTTTTAAAAAGTTTTAGACCACCATAAATGATAAAAACCAATGCAATAATTTAGAGAGGGTATTATTGACATCGTCAAATGATAATTTGCCCCTCTTAGTTTTAAAAATTATTGATGTGTCATCTGCAAACAATACCATCTCACAATGATTATATATACGAGTATAATATGGATGGTCGTTAATGTATATTAAAAATAGCAAGGCTCCTAATACTGATACCTGAGGGACACCCATGATAAGGACCGACCCTGAAGACTCAGTTCCATCAATGCAAACTTTTTGTGTTCTACCTGTGAGATAAGAGTTAATTAAATCTAGCGAATCGTTCGAAGCACCACAATGCCTAAGTTTTATTAACGTTTTATGGTCCACACAATCAAATGCCATTGACAGGTCACAAAAAAGAACTAAATATATAATTAGGCCCTACGATAACATGTCTATCACCGCAATCGAGAAGGGAAGACACTGCTGCCTTGGCAGTATTTCTTGAGTCGCCTCTTACGACACCCACAGGAAGAGAAGGGTGATTAAATAACATGCCAGCACTACACGACACGAGAGAGTTAAAAATAGTGTTCACTAAATCTCACACAATACCTGACATAGAAGCACTTTTGAAAATATTTACAGTTAAAAATAAACTTTTACCCTTTGAATAATCTATTGAAATCATGCATTGGAATTTTTTAGCTTTACGGGAAGTTCCAGCTATACAAAATATGTACCTATAGAAAGTTACAAAAAGAGTCTTGATTTTATTTTTTGAAAACTGTTTATTAAATATGAGTACGATGAAACATATGAGACACGAGGTAAGATTGAAAACAAACTCTGGTATACCTATACAAGATCGAATTTATTTACAGAACTTTCAAATTTAATTGTTAGTACTATTGATTCCAAAAAAACACGAAATCCCTCTGACTGAACGGCAATCACTCCTTTCAACGCAATCCCGCACTATGACTGTTCTTCATCCCAATCCGAAACCGCGAACGTTCGTGCATACGCACACAATTTCCTACGTAATTTTTCATCCTGTCATAACCATGGTTTCAACGTCACGCGCTCAGGTGTGTTTGTCACAAAGATTCAATAATTTGACAGCAAGATGACATGAAAGGAGAGTAGGTTGTCGCGCGTGACACGAATACAAGTTATATTATTTGTCGGCGGCGGTACCCCGTCCTTTGTTGCGATAAATATTAAATTTGAAACTTGCTTGTGTACCTACCTACTGAATGGGTATTGAATAAGTTTGCGGGGAGTATTAAATATTCAGTAAGCATTAGATAGTAGATAGGAACAGATTAGTAAGTGGAAGGAAACGAAAATGTATTCGATAAGGTGATCGATTTTATATCAATTGGTTTTGCCTACACAAAGTATACACGTTATAATGAGAACTTATGAACAGTGATCGGAATAGTTAAAAGTGGTTTGCGGTCAATGATCTGAAATGTTGGTTGGAACAAGATTCGGAATATTAAGAGTAGGTACTGAAAAAACTATAATAAGAAAAACTAGAAACGTTTGACATCTCGTTATTAAATGCATCGATGATCCCTAATATTTAGCATATAATATTGGTTTATGAATAAAATAGATATTTTTCATATAATGCCAGCACTATCAAAGTACATCAAATCACTCTACCTAATCGAATCACTGCTTAATAATGAAGGAAATCAGTCAATTAAGCCTGACGTCATTATTTTCTAAGCTGACTGATAAATATTTGACAGATGCAATATCAACGTGCATACGCCTACTGTGACGAAACAAAAACCCAGAGACATTACCTTGGCTTCCAAGTGGGGTATCGGGACTAATCTCTATTAATACCAAACATACCCACCCTTAACTCAGCCAGCCCTAATTTTTACTGTAAAGAAATTTTGTTTTTTTTATTCAATTCGTTACTGATAATCGCTATGATAAAGTTTTAGCTTTTGATACCTAAGCAAACATTATAGAAAACATACTGTTTTCTTGAGTTTACGCAAACACTAATTATTGAAATGAAAGATTTATGTTTAAGGATTTTTTCGTAAGGTCGGGTTAAACGAAAAATAAACGCTAATTAAAATCCGTAAACATATCTTTCATTTCAGTTCATTGCATTATTGAAACAGTTAATTATATTATTTTATCGTTCTCTTAAAGATAAGTTACTTTCATTGCGGTGGTGAGAGAATGTGATCCAAAAATTTCTGTCCATAATTATTACGATTTTTGTACTTTTTTTTCCTCAACAGGCTTGGATCTGAAAGTGGAGAAGTAGGTCTCGGCTTCAATCGCAATTTGGTAGTCTTGAAACTAAATTCTGTAAGAGGCCTGTGAAAAGTGACTTGAAAACTCTGAGACCAGACCTTCTTTGAAGGAAAATCATGGAGCAAGAAGAAAACACTATTAAAACGTATCTTCTGACTTTGTTCTAGCTTTATGAACGTATCGCAAACAACGCAAACTAAAGGTATTTTTAAAACTATCAAAAGAAAGTCCTCAAAAGAAAATCACTTCGTAATATAAGTTAGGAGTTTTGTTGCTAAGCCTTATTTATTTAAAGCTTTTCAAGTATTTAAGTGTAGAACAGGCTGCGAGTCAATAGGATCTTGTTATAAGTTGTGCGTTGGAGCAATTTGTTCATACTTATGAAAGTAGTAAGAGGAATCCTTTAGATTCCAGCACTGTTTAAGAGTAGGCCAAGTTTTTTAATCCTTCGAGTGTGGGTTATTCCAGACACAATTAAAATAAACTACTGTTTTTGATTTTGTATTTGTACATAGGTAGGCTTTTTTTTATTTTAGATTTTAGGTTTTGTTTTAATTTAAACTGTAAATTTATTACCAATAATGAATAAAATTTATAAACAGTTTAAATAAACTACTATTGAAAATTATGTACCTTTACATCAAAAAAAATGTTATCCATCTTGGTTTGATGTTAAATTAATAAACTTACTAAAGGAGAAAAGTAGTTTAAGACGCCGTTATAAAGTATTTATGAATCCATTGGATGCCATACAACTAAGACTAATTAGTAAACGTTGTGAAAAACTTTCTACTAAATTATATAATAATTACATAGGAAAACTAGAAGACGACATTAAAGACAACCCTAAATCATTTTGGACTTATCTAAAAAAGAGACGTGGTGGCACCAGTAATTACCCATTAACTATGACCGATGGATTAGTTGCTTCATCAAATAGCTTGGAAATATCAGACTTATTTGTTTGTTATAATGAAAATGATTGTGACAATAAAGTGAGTTACAGCTTTCTACAAGCTATAAATAGTAATGGGCAACACCTTATTATACCCTCGATCGATGAAGACACACTCACAAAAAAACTAGAGAGCATTGATCGCAGAAAAGGTAGTGGTCCTGATGGGATCCCACCTATATTTAAAGCGTCATGTGCAAAAGTTCTCGTGGCTACACTATTAATTATTTATAATAAGTCTCTATTATCAGGGGTATTTCCAAGCGAGTGGAAAAAAGCTAGGGTAGTTCCGGTACATAAATTGGGAAGAAAAGATGTTATCGCTAACTATCGGCCTATTTCTATCCTGTCAACATTTGTAAAAATTTCTGAATCGTGTATTTGTCCCTACGTCCAACAACATTAAAAAACTTTATATTGCCGAGCAACAGCATGGCTTTGTAAAGTCAAGATCTACCAGTACCAACCTTTTAAACTTCACAGAAGACAGCCGGCTGTCGCGAGTAGATCTGTAAATAATACAGCTGTTAGAATACCTTGTTTTATAATAATAATATTGTTTTTTATTGAAAAACTTTTTTGCAAACTTAAGGCTTAGCCATAAACGTTAAGAAATATCTTGTTACACTTTTTTTTTGTTATCAACGTCATCATTTCAGTCTTTCTGGACGCCCACTGCTAGACATAGGCCTCTCCAAAGGAGCTTCACGATGATTAGTCCTTCGCCATCCTCCACTTCAGCTTTACAATTCTTACAGTGATTTTGGAATATCTAATTAAATTTCTACAGAAAACACAGAGCACCCTTTGTATTCTAACCGCAATGGAATATAAAACTACCATTTTACATGCTTTCTGAGATTAATAGAAAAAAAAAAGATGTTAATCTTGAAGCTTTATTTCAGTCTTTTTAATAAGAATTCTGATATTAAAGCATCACTGTTATACGAGTATACTGTCAAGCGTATATAAGTTGTCGACAGTGTATTTTATGTTGTCGTATTTCAAATAAATTAGTATGCCTGTTACTCTTTTTGTCTTATTTAATGGTCTGCTATTATCTGGGTATGAAAGATTAAGTTCAGCGCAAAACATTACGTTCGCATATCGGATTACTGAGATAGCGAGTGGCAAATGAAAGAAGATGTTTAAAAATTGAATACAAAAATCTGTACAATATTTTCCCTTGATATTATAAATAACTTAGCCCATACTTTACCGTGCTCTTAGTCCAAGAGAATAACATGTTTGTTGTCATGAAGAGTTGCCCTTTGTTGATCTGCTAACATTAAGAAAGTCGTGTCGGATATTTATGAAATAACAAATCTCGTTTCTCTGGCGCAAATGTCTAGCCATTTTGTGTTGTGTAAGGTAATAATTTGTGGATGTGTCTTGTAAATCTGGCTTTCAGACAATTTTTATTCCTTAGATAAAGCTAAATGATAAAATTGAATTAGGTACTGCTCCAGATAAATAAGTCTTGGCGCTGCCGCCATATAAACAACACAGTGCGCGTCAATTTTTGGTTTAAAAATATAAAAAGTGGCTTATTAACAACTAAATCCATACAAACGGTGACAAAATAAGTCAAAGTATTTGTGGCAGTGTTTTTTTTAATCATAATTATGGATTGTTTAATTTGATAAAAAAAAGGATTCAAATATTGACTGTCAAAGTGTTGGATAGGTATGTACATTCTTGAAGATTTACAAGTGCAACCATATTAGTGAAAGTTTATTATTATGTATAAGTTTTGAACAATATAAACAAACAAAATAACGAGTGTGAAGTGATTATAAATTAGCAACACAAATAAATTTCGCGGGTAACTGATAATCATGCAAATAAGAAGCACCTACCTAACGAACTTTTTGTCACATTGTACAGATATGACTTTAAAATTCATCGGAATTGTACGTGCAAAATTGGACTCGCGGTTAGTTTAACTGCAATGTTTGGGTAAGACAACCGATCGAATCCAACCTATGAACATTGTATTTTTTTTTGGTTTTTTTTTCCAAGTTTTTGCTTTTGTTTTATTTTTTATGAAACAGAATAACTAAATAGAACTTTTTATATTATTTTTATTATTATCAAATAACATTTGTGAAAATAAATTTCTTAGAGAACATTACATTTAGACGTGGCCGAACACACTCAGATTCTTATACGCAAGAAACTATTGATGTTTTGACCGAATCCCTCGACACCAGGGTCAATGATATCGACAACATTTCGGACGATGACATGAGTGAAATGCAGATTTTGAAGAAACAAATGGAAAACCTCACTTCTGAACTTAAACGTGCGCATAAAAAAATAGAAGATCTTTCATTGGAAGTTACGAATTTAAAAGGGAGGAATGAGATAGAGAGAAATCAAAAACACAAGAATAATGAAAATGCAAGAAAAAATAAATCAAGAACATGCTCACCCAAAAATATCTCGAAGGGAAATAAAACTGATTCAAATAATCGATTACTCTTAGATCCAATAAATTTGAATTGTTCTAATGGTTCTAATGATACCATAGAAAACTCAGAAGCAATAACAAATAAAATAACGCACCATAATCGTAATGCAGCACAATCAGATTCAATTACAAAACCTAAATCAAATCGATTAAACAAAATTTGTATACTAAGTGCTAATAATACCAATAAAATACATTTAATCGCTAGAGATCAGCCGATAAACTTTGAAGTGTGCCATTTTATCAGACCCCGATGCGGGATAAAGTTGCTACTCAGCGGAATTACAGAAACATTAAAGAAATACACCATGAACGACTATTGTCTGCTGATAATTGGAGAAGATGATTTCAAGCGAACACACAACAACATCGACCTGGTGTTCTGCATAAGAGAAACACTTAGTGAGATTACTCACACTAACATCATTATATGTCTTCCAACATTTGAGTACCACCCTTATGCAAACATGTTTAACTGGAGAATTGAAAACTTTAATAACCTACTCTACCTGGATAACCTCGTAAATAAATACGCCTATATATTGGACGCTAACTTCAATCTAAAGTATGACTACACAATGTTTAATCGACGGTCAGGCAAAGTGAATAATTGCGGCATTGCCACAATCTTCCGAGATTTCTACCAATTAATAGAAGACATAACATACAACATCGAGAAAGGTTTAGACGAAGAAACGGAAAGTTGTTTTTTTCGAGAAGAAGCAGACAAATGAATTTGTCATTATGCATCAGAACATTGCGTCAGTACTAAAAAAAAGAGACTTAATAGAGATGGCTCTGCAAGAGTTACATAAAAATAAATTAAATGTGCAAGCTATATGTCTTAGCGAAACTTTCTTGAAAAAAGGTCATGAAAACAACATACAATTTAAGGATTTCAAAGTAGCAGCAACCTTTTGTCGAGTCAATCAGAAGAGGGGCGGCACGTGTATTTTAATAAAAAAGGATATCACCGAATTTAAAGAATTACAAATAACAAAGGATTTGGCAAGCCAGTCATCATTTGAATGTTGCGGTATCGAAATAATCAACATCAAACTTATTTTAGTCTGTATTTATAGGGTACCCCTATTTGATAATGTAAATATATTCTACGAAAAACTTACAACATTGTTACATGAGTTAGGTAGAAGGTCTAAAAATAAGAAAATTGTTATTTGTGGTGATTGGAACATAGATATGTTAAAAGCAAACAAATACTCACAAGAATTGAACTCGATTTTAAAAAATCATAACATTCATTTAAATATCAATATAGCTACTAGAAGACTAGCGTGTTTAGATCTAATAACAAGTAATATAAAAAATGCAAAGGGAAATGTACATTATTTGGCACTGTCAGATCATGAAACTGCACAGACTCTTTCCTTTAAAGTTAAATACAAGGCATATAGCGATATTCCATATTGGCATGAGAGTCACAGAGATTACTCAGAGGATAACATATCAAAATTTTGGGATTGCTTAAGTGCTCTGTCCTTCTCAGAAGTTTATAAAAGAGATAACTTAGACGATGCATATCAGGAATTTATTGATATATTGTTATTGTTTTATGGTCTCTGTTTTCCATTTATAAGAGTAAAGTACACTAGTAAACAATTCAAGCTTCCGTGGATAACAAAAGGCATTAGAAAATCTAGTCATACAAAGAGAATTTTGTACACGTCATATATAAACTCTGCTTATAATAGACAAATAAACAAACTTAAATATAAGAGATACAATAAATTATTGCGAGTATGTATAAATAAAGCTCAAAAATTTGTTAATACCAAATACATTAATAAAAGTGTTAATAAATGTAAAGCGGCATGGCAGGTGATAAAAGAATATTCCTACAATAATCTTCCTAAGGAAAATTTAGAGATTATAAAAAGTGATCATAAAATCTTTACAAATCCAAAGGATGTATGCCAAGTCTTTAATGCATATTTTACAGAACTGACCAATAAGCCACCAACTAATAAAAGCACAGACAATTCGGCCGTAACACATAATATAAAATATATTCAAACTAGTATTTTTTTAACACCCACCGATAGATTTGAAGTTGTAGGAATTATAGGATCCCTTAAAAATAGTAAATCGTTCGGCTACAATGGTATAAGGACCGATATAGTTAAGAGAGTGGCACAAATCATTGCTGTTCCGTTAAGCTACTTAATCAACATGTCTTTTGAACAAGGTTTATTCCCGAAACAGTTAAAGTTTAGCATTATTAATCCGATTTTTAAAAAAGGCGACAAAACTAACCTGAACAATTATCGACCAGTAGCTCTGATACCAGTGATTTCAAAAATTTTTGAAAAGATCATGTATAAAAGGCTCTATAATTTTATAAACAAAGAAAACATTTTAAAAGACAGTCAATTTGGATTTCGAAAAGGTTTGTCAACATCACTGGCATGCTTTAATTTAATTAAATATGTTACCGAAGCTATCAACGACGGGATTCCCCTAGTAGCAATTTTCTTGGACATGAGTAAAGCGTTTGACTTTGTTAACCACAAAAAACTATTACATAAATTAGAAAAGTATGGCATACGTGGCATTGCCAATGACTGGTTTTCAAGTTACCTCAGGAATAGAAAGCAATGTGTGAAAATAAATAGATTACAAAAATTTGAGAAAAAAGATTTCTTCTCTGACTATCTAATAAATCACACTGGAGTCCCCCAAGGAAGCATCTTAGGACCGTTTTTGTTTTTATTATACATTAATGATCTTCCTGACATAACACAACACAAGTGCTTACTTTATGCTGACGACACGACAATACTTATCAAATCAGACAAAGCCTATGAATTAGAAACTGAAATTAATGACACAATAAAAAACTTAATGACATGGTTGGACATCAATAATTTAAATATAAACCTTGACAAAACAAATATGATAAATTTTAAGACATTTCAATCAAGAGACCTCAAATTAAACGTGCATTATCATAGTAAAGCTATTACCGAGGTAGAAACAACAAAATTTCTAGGTGTTGTTCTCGATAAATATTGTACTTGGAAGCCTCATATAGAAGATGTATGTAATAGACTGGACAGATTTGTATTTGTATTAAAAAGATTAAAATACGTCTCAAACAACGAAGCACTGCTATCAGCATATTACGGCTATGTGGCATCCGTATTAAATTATTGTATAATTCTCTGGGGAAACTCTGTAGATTCTAAAAAAGCCTTCAAAGTACAAAAGAAATGTATTCGTGCAATGTGTGGAGCCAAACATAGGGATAGCTGTAAATTGCTCTTTAAGCAACTTAACATATTGCCATTTCCATGCATGTACATCAAGGAACTATGCCTATTTGTAAAAAAACATCCTGATAATTTTAAGACGCATGGACAGGTATTAAAGAAATCTACTCGCCACAAGAACAAGTTGTACTTGCCCAAAATTAATTTAGTGTTATATAAAAAAAATGTTTTTTGTATGGCTATAAAAGTATTCAATAAACTACCTATGAACATACAAGAAGCTTCGAATCCCGAATTTAAAAAAAAGCTACACAAGTGGCTCCTTGATAATTGTTTTTATTCTATTGATGAGTTTTTTGGACATTGAATTCTGTATTGTTTATTTCTTGATATTAGTATTTTGCTGTATATGTTATTCTAAATTAATATTTATTTGTTGATATCATTAATTTATTAATAATTGAATAAATTGATTTAATTGTTGCATTATATAAATTTTAATTACTGACTATATATTTAACTACTGACTTTATTATACATTTCAATTGACATTCATATAAATCGGAATTGACATTGATGTTATTAACTATGTAACTTAATTTGCATGATATTTTAACCGTCTATTGTAATATTCACACGCCAACTATGGCAAGATACACTGTGACGAAAACTACATAACCATAAGATCCAATATGTACGTGTATTTCAGTGAATAAATAAATGAATATTTTTTTTTTATATACGCTACGCTACGAATCGTGAGGTACATTTTCAATTAAGGCAGACCTCTCAAGAAAAGTTTGCGTGTACAATGAAAAAATCAGCTTCAATACAGAGTTTGACCTTAGCAAAGTATTTATAAAAAGATAAATTATAAAAAAGAACAAAAGACTCTATTGATTTACATGATGGTACACAGTGGGCACAAAAAGTAACTCTAGTACAAAAAACTAAATAAGTAAAAACATGTGCATACAATAGCTTTGCTTTTTGATCCCTTTATCAGCGGCTATTTAAAGAGCTTTATCTATACTAATATTACAAAGCTGAAGAGTTTGTTTGTTTGTTTGAATGCGATAATCTCAGGAAGTACTGATTTGAATCGAAAAATTATTTTTGCGTTGGATAGTCCATTTATCGAGAAAGGCTTTAGGCTATTTAACATTACGCTGCGACCAATTGAAGAGAAGCATCAGTGAAAAATGTTGCAAAAACGGGGTAAATCTTTCATATTTTAATGCCGCGTTGCATGCGCTACGTTAACGGTTCAAGTTACCAAAAAAATAAATACCCAAGTAATAACATGAATTGATGCGGACGAAGTCGCGGGCAACAACTAGTTTTTTGGTATCATTTTTAAATATTGAATTTACATATAAAATTTTATACCGAAAAAAGGAAATCAAGCTGTAAAAATATATATATATAGGCCTTAAAACATATTATGCAGACAAGGTCAGAGTAAAAAATAAAATAAACTGTAAGCAAATTTTTTGTTTTTTCTTATTTTACAATTCTTATTCTAAACTATTTTTAAAACTGCACTTAAAGAAATTCAATAGCTACTGTAAATTAAAAATACAATTCAATTAACAAAAAAAAAATCTAAATAACAAGAACATACCGTAGCGCGGCGAATTCACGCGCAGTTAATATTGAAAAATAATAAAATCGGTCCACATACCACTTAAAGTTGATGTCACTAAAACTTTGATGGGATGACGTTGGCTCAGTAAAAGCAAACAACTGCACAAAAACCCATAATGTGTCTTAATGTTCCTGTACAGAGCGTAGCCAGGATACATAAATTTGAACACAAAAGCTAAAAATATATTTTATCGTGATGAAATCTACGATAACTTTGCAGGAGTAGAGCTAGAGTGACGTAAAAAAATACAGTGATTCCAAACATATCATAATGTGACTTCCTGGCTTGATAGATTTTGCTGAAACATCTGAGGGGTTGCCAACCTTTTAGATATTTTTTTTAATGGACAACATCGCATACATTGTTCTGATCATAAGTAAGTTACTGTTGACTTACTGTTAAAACACTTGTTTTGTAGAAATCAAAAATAATATAGGTACTATCTACAAACTCCTACACCTGCAACAATATAGAAAAAATATTTTTTCTACATTATCACCTTCGGACCTCGGAGCTAGCGACATTTTCAAAGCTTTTGTCAGTTCATCACGAAGCATATCTGATGACCGATAATATGGGATCGTACGTAAGTGCTATGTATGTACTCTTATTTATATTTTGAGCTACTTTTGTAGTTGACAACAATGTATGTGCTACCATGAACACAATGTTGTGTGTTATTCAAACTTATACATTGCCAGGCAGTATTTACAAAGACAAAATGGAAACTCCGAATTTGTTATATTCAGAAACAAAAGTATATCCGCGCCGTCTGTTTATTTTGAAATCGGTCTTCTTGTCCTTAATTGTTTATCTTTCGGTGAATTGTTTCTATTGTTTGTCTTACGGTGGATTCTTGAATTTGAATAATCAGAGCAAATCCCTGAGGGACGTTAGGGGTTTAGGCAATTGTAGCGTTAGCGAGTTATTACTAAGGATGAATCTTTTATATAAAATCAAACCATAATTTTGATATTATGTTAAGTTTTTTTTCAGAAAGTTGTTTTATCTAGCTGTAAATTGTTTAATTATTGTCTGGGGTATACGAGTACGTAGTTTAAACCAGTTTAATGAAGTATTATTTTCATTATTGAATCTATAACTAATACATATATGAACAAAAAACTCGAGTTTTCTATGTATTTAAAAGTTTCTCTTTGACTTAGCTCAAAAACCATTTTTAAGAAGCGATTATAAGACTCATTGTACTGTGTCATCAATAGTCAGAAGAAGATAATCATTACTGAAATAATCCTTTTAGAGATGGTTTTTGACTGGATTTAGACAGAGAGAGACATGGAATGAGTCAGGTCCTGCTTATATACCAATTTTTAGCTATTGTTGGGTGTAGTAATATTTCTGTTTAAAATTGACTTTTCTGGCCTTTTCGTTTTTTTTTTTTAGAGGTTGAGGATCGTTCATGCTATTAGCCACTTCAAGAAAGCAGCACTACTACACTTCATTTGGGTTCCAAAACCAAACAGTATAAACGGGACCCTATTGCTATGGCTCCACTCTTTCAGTCTATCACCAGGATGTATCTCATGAACCGTGATAGCACATATTATTATGTATTTCTTCTGTCACTATTACAACAAAAACAAGGAATGAAGTAAATTTATTAGGGGACTCCCATACCATAAGCAAATTTTTTCTAGAAATGCAGGTAGACGCTTGAAATATTCACAGAATATTTACTTAAATATTCATTTTATCTCTATAACTTTAAGTGCCGGGCAAAGACTAGTCAGTTTTACAAAGTTAACCTTCCAGTTAAATCTACAAGTGAGCGTTACTGAGAAATCTCGCGTCTCCGCTGCTACTTTGATCAATTTCCTCGTTAAGTGCCGCGATATTTCACTTACCTCCAAGTAACATTGATTGAAATACATTCTCGTTTAACGGCTTCTTCCAATACACTCGAGAGTTAGAGATACAAAGGAAAATCTATCATTGTTTTGTTTGTTGACTAACTGCTGTAAAAAAACTGGCAGCAGTGTTCGCCATCGCTTTGACTAAGCTGCGATTACCAGCCAGCCTACCAAGGCGATTATGGCCGAATCCTCCTCTTGGAAAGGCCTACGTCCAGCTGTGGACAGATGTAGGCTGGTGATGAAGATTAATTATTTATTTGAATTGTTTTTATTTGAAGTTTTATTTATTTACTCGTACGTCTATCTTAATTTCTGATTCAGTTTTTAAAATGTTTATTTATTACTAAATCAATAAAATTTCAACATCAAAGTAGTAGTTACAGTAGAAATAATTATGATTTTTGTATTAGATAAAAAAACTTTGTATTTTTTTTTGAAACCGAACTCACGATATTCAAATTTGGATTGAAATGCCTTAAACCAAAGTTAGATTAGATTGCTGAGTAGAGTATTTTATTTGATAAACATTTACATTGCTTTTCTAAATGTAAAATGGTCATTTTTCAAATGTAGTTTGTTGGATTGCTTATTTACTCCTATCTCAAATATTAACGTAACTATAGTAAATAGAGAACTCTTTAACACGTAGTGCAACCAACATAGAGGTGGAAAATATCCAGAGCCTTTCGTGCAAAACTAGGGATAATCGTTAGTAAACCACAAAAGGAAAACAACAATCAAAACACAACTTTAAATCTCTAGCCTTCAGTCCCATGTACTTCGATTCTACCAAAAACGTCGTCGTCTGAATAAATTTTACATAGCACCCAAATTCCTAATACACTCCAAAAAACATTACAAAGAGTGCTTTTAAAAGCATTTAGACCCAATAGTATACGGTTACCAGTATACTAGATCCTGTGGGATTCGGTTTTTGTATTTGGATGCACAGCTTTAGTTTTAGTTTAACGGGACCGGTCATATATCCCGGACGTGGACTTTGGTTGGGTCAACATTCCTGGCCGTAAAGGCTTAAGCCAATCACAGTACGGTGTTGGCTCAAAACGTTAATATTGCATGGCGTATCGTGGCTATAGACGCGGTATTTTTATAGACAAAGCGAATAATAAACGGTGGGTTAGAAGATCGAATTTTGCTATCTATAATAAAAAAATATTGTGATGTCTTTTATGATATTTTAGTAATTAAATTGCAATTTTATCAGTATTTAAACTTGAAAAATTTCCCGCCAGAGCTAAAAAAAAAAAAGACGTGTGGCACTCGGAGACTGCCGCGGTAAAGCTATTGCATAGCATTTTTTATCAACGCAATTATAAAACTAAAAAGTATCACCGCTGTGCCGGTCGGAGTGGGGGGTGTTAGGTTTCTTTTATTTTAGGTTAGGTTATTCTAGTTACGAAATTTCTGGATTCGGTCTCCAGTCTCCACGCTCAAGGCCCGCGATAGAAGCTATGCAATAGCTTGATTTTATAATTTTATGTATTTTCTAATTTAAACTTTTGTAATTAAACTTTTCTGTTATTTTGGCAGATACGGTTACCATAGGCAACCATACTGTCAAAATCCTTGTTTCTTCTAAGTTCTTTTAAATTTCGGAAATTCAAAATTGTTCGATCGTGCCTCGCCCCGAGTGTTAGGTTAGGTTATTTTCGTTACGGAATTTCTGGATTCCGTTTCCACGCTCAAGGCCCGCGATAGAAGCTATGCAATAGCTTAAAAAGTTTAAATACTCATATTAGAATTGTGATTGTTTTTAATGACAAGTAAAGGCTCTTGTTGTAATGTAGAAATGTATGCCATGACATATTTCTTTGTCTTTTTATTGAATAAAAATTTTTTTGGGAAAACAAACAATTCCACAATATGTATTAAAGAAGATTTTTAATAATTACTTATTTCTAGGTGTGAAACATGGCTGAAAAGCTGCATTTTGTACGACATTACGTGAAACAGACAATAAATGGCATTGTCGGCTGGTTAAAATTTTTATACATAAAGACACACCTTTTTGACCAATTCACAGACCTCTTTCCATGTTCTGTGTCATAGACGAATGATATTACGGACAAAAGTTTAACTTAAATAAGCCTATCGCAAGATTTTTAGTGAAAATATACTTATTACATTTTTAATTTCTTTACGAACTTCATGATGTTAAGAAAATGCTTTTCGAAACAGAAACAAAATCTCTCTCCTGACTCTGCCCGAATGAACGACACAGGGACAGACTGAGTAACTTTCGCATTTATATTTGTATTTTTTAATGGGTAAAAATCTTCTGTTATTTTCAATACCTTATTTTGCAGAAATCATACTAGTATTATTGTCATTTGTACACAAACCTTTAGCCTATTTTAACTAGGTACACCTTACTTTATCGCCGTATTATAATTTCCCAAATATGCCATTTAGCCGAATATAACCTAATCCTAACTATTTACAGTACCAAATTTTTATTCGCAGAAAGTTAAAACGTTTACCAATATTTTGCTCGCAAACAGTCATGCATTTATGCTTGCAAAGAATAATCGCCCTCCGCGCCTACGCGATTTTCATTTACACTCTAGGGGTAAGGCACAAAAAACTGCTTTACCCCTAGAGTGTAATTGAAAATCGCGTACCCCATTGCTGGGCACAAGTTCTGTTCCGCGCGTACAACGTGTAGTTGACGCGGTTAGAGCCACGGGCAAAAAGCTAGTATTATTATAAATCTCATTTTCAAAACATCAGATATGTAATACACAATTGAGCTGAAATTTGCTACATTTGATTTCTCTGAATTGGAAATTATCAATACTATTTAACTATTTGCTAACTTGTCAGATCCACCTGTTCAGGGTTGAGAGTTTATTATTATAATAATATTGAACAGTCGGCTCTGATCCTATCGTAACAATTTTGTTCAACTAATTGAATATAATGTACGTTGCCCGTCCATTATGCGGAGATCCGCATGACATGCGATAATTTTAATTGTTCGAATTGGGTCTATAAATGTGGCCATGTTATCAATTTCGCACGAAATAAGGCTTTATGTTTGGTTTTTTACCAGTTCTATTTTAAATATTTGCCTGCAAAAACATAAATACTAAACTAAATTTTACGTTTGCTTAGATGATTTTGATGATAGAGTAAAAAGGAGTAAAGTTACTGAGTTATGTTATTAGAACGATTTCATTATTTCTTCTAAATTATTTAATATTACCTTCTGAATCAACTTCATAGTTGCTTGCTTTATTTTAACACCGCTTGAGGTAAAACGCAACACTGCTAAGTTTAACACATATTTTGTATACACCATCGTCCTAATAGCAGTCCACGGCTGGACATAGGCCTCCCTCATTACGCGCTATTTTATTTATATTACTTTCTAAAGTAAAGTAGCGTAGCATATCGACGCTATCTTTTGTATCTGGCTTTTGCCAACAAACTATTACATATAGTCACTTTCCCTAGTAAGACTTCACCTCCATCTAGATTTTACACTAGTAGAGCATCTCTACTGTAAGGTATTCGTACAGGTAGAACCTATTAAAAACTTTTTCGTAAGAGGGTAGGTACGTCATATATATTCTACTTTCATTTGCACTCTTGGTAATTCATTATACTTTGAGAAGTCATGTTTTTTTTGAAAATAACATGTATGTTATACGGATTATGGAAAACACCCCTAAATACTTCATACCGGAGCTCGAAGGGTTTGATTGGTTGTAATCGTACTTTAAATGACCTTGTCTTCTGTCGCAAGATGTTTGTTGCTTTGGAAACTCTGATACCAAATTTAAAGTATTTATGTTATAAAACAGTTTTCTTGTGTAAGTGATTGTTTATCATAATAAAAAATAAAGCTATATTGAAACCTTAACTATGTCCTTTTTGGATCAAGGGTACATACACAACCCGTGCTATCTGAATTAGAAGGTTATAAAGTTATGCGTTCCGACACCTCTGAGTGGCATAGAACTGTCTGTACGTTCCAAAAACTCCTAACAACGTTCTGTGATTCTAACTTTTACCTTCAGGTGGCCTCGATTTAGCGCACTAAATCAATACTAAGAATAGCCGGAATATTTAAAAAAAGAGGTAATACGCCGTATTTCATGCAGGTGAAGCCGCGGTTGTAGCCTGTTTTTTCATTTCTATGATATTATAACTACCTACCTATCTATTTGTTTATGTATACATAGGGTCTTAAAACATTAAATTGACGAACCTGTTACGCACAAAAAGCAAACTTGTGTACCCATTACTCACAGGTCAATTAATTGTAGATAGAAGTTTCAAACCTTCAAGACATTTTGGAATTGCTGAAGCTTTAAACCCAAAACTTCCAAGTATCGCTGGAACTTCAGGATATCTGGCGTAAGTTGTACAGACCTTTTGATCGAAGTTACTTATAACTGATGTATATACCTTAGTTTATATTGAAAGGCATGTTTAACATCAAATATCTTTATGGATTAAAGTAATATTAGACCACTTAAAAGTCAACTTTGACTAAACTGATTCGTATATTTAAGCATTTGTTGGATTGACTAGCTTTATTTAAAGATCATATTATCTTCTTTAACATCTGAAAAACTTAATAAGTATTGAAAGCACATTAAAAATGATGATCATTTGGTCCATTATAATTGTACAACGCACTTGTTGATGTTTAAAAAAGTAATCAGTTATATGATGAAATGAATCTTACTAAGTACAAATAGTATACAATCGGGAATCTGGCATTCAAGTGAACTTAAGTTCAGTTACACTTTGTTCTCTTTGATGAAGTGCATAATGTAAATGTTTATGTCTGTCACACAAGTTGAGTGATTTTGTAGAATGTGTAACAATTTATTTGACGAATCCCTTTATAATTCTGTAATTTTCAATGCCGCCGTGACCGGCGAATGAAGTCTAAGGCAGATTGATGGATGCGAAGTTTGCTAGGTCAGCTAGTTTTAAGTAAACAGAATGCGTTTGAGCAACCGACAATTCCAAAATTCAAATTGAGAATTATTGCCCTTCAATTTGCACACTTAGAACTGAAAAATGACGAAACATGTTTATAACTTTATATTTTATTGACATCTGATCTATTAAAGAAACATCGTGACACATTGTTTGTTATCGAACTCTTGCGAAACATCTTGACCGGCTATTGTTTTATTTTTGTATATTTGGTTTGGTTTTTTGGTTACTTTCATTATCCCATATTTATAATAGCGGTAAGTATTAGTATTTTTATTTTCATCTACAGATACCGATGTTTTAAAATAAATTGAAAGCATTTACTAGTGTAGTAGTCATTAAATGAAATCACGTGAGCGGATAATTATTGCAGCTTTGCTTTGACGCAACGGATTCGTTTAAGTCGTATAACTTCATTAGTCTGAAAGGCATGGGTGATATATCTCAATTGGCTTTGTCGCTACTATTTATTGAGAACGTTTGAAGGTTACGTACGTCTTATTGTTAGAATTTCTCTGTTTCTGAGCTATGCGCGTATTAAATATATATGTATATAAAGATGAGTTTAACCGAACCGCCACAAAAAGATGGGCGGTTTATGAGTCTGCTGCTATCAGCCCAGCTGCCAAGTGTGGCAGATATGTGAATTACCATTTAATGATGATAAGATGATAGTATTTTCTAGAGCTCAATACCTACCTTTAATCCCTCGATCGTGAGTTATTCCAGACACAATTGAAATCAATTGTTATCGTGGCACCCGGGTGCCTCGTGGGGTTCAAAGCATTGAAAAGATAACAAAGATCTCTTGTAGGATCACCTTGTTGTCAGTTCGTCTGTTCTCATCTCAAGGAAATGAGTAGAGGTATTAATTGCCGTTTATGCCGCAAAAACATTCCCTTGTGACCATTCAAGGGATTCTAAATTTACAGGGTATTTTCGTACTAAATATGAAATTTGGCAATCAATACCATTTAATATACTACGAGTGTGTATTTAATTATGTCATACAAAAATAATACGCGTCAAACTAAAAAACTATTTTTATTCTCGTTGGTTTAAAGAAATCTCTATATGATGTCTTATGAATGTCACATACATTGTTCTGATCCCAATTTGAGTAACTATTTAAGCACTCGTATTTTGTAAATCAGAAACAACGAGTACAACATACACAAAAAAACAATATTTTCTACATTGACCCGTCCGGGAGTCAAACTCGGGACCTCGGAGCAGGCGACACCTTGAAAACCGATGTGTACGCCACTCCGCCACGGAGGTCGTCAAAATCGTTATTGGTTACTTTATGCTTCGTCCATCCAGATTGTCTTCATAAAGTTTACTTCTAGAATACTTCTGTACTGTATAGAATCCTTCCGTAGCCTACTTAAGTACTTGTGTCTGCAATAAAGTTTAAATAAATATTGTTGTTTTACTTAGACAGGATCGTTTCAACCGTAAAACTTCATTACACTGAAAGGCTTAGGTGATAAATTAAAATCGAACGTGTCGGCAATACTATTGCGTTAAGGCATTGCTTTTAAACTTAGACGTATAATACGAATGAATTGTTTTTTGAACTTTGCGATTTATTTATATCAGTAAAATAAGTTTTACTTTTTCAAATAGGCTTGCGAGGCGCTTTTACTCGTGCTAATATTTTAATATACCAATGCTTCGGAACAAGAGTAGGCCAGCCAAGAAGAAGCGACAGCGCAAGATGCTTTTTCACACAATTATCAAGCATTATCTTCCATACAAACCTCATAATTATTACACATAATAATAAAATCAATTTGGTACAGTTGATGGTGCAAAAGTTATGCTAGTACATATATTTCAGTGATTGTTATTAATTTACAAAGATTATTTTTTTAGTTCTATTGCTTTGTAATTTTGACGTGATAACGTCTTTAAAATCGTTTTAGTCGGGTGACATGTTCAGAAACTTGTGTCACACCAAAACCTCACGAGCGCGATCGCAGGTATAACGAGAGAGAGAGACGGACCGATCTCCCGTCTCATCTCGAGCGCTGCCAGTCATTCCGTGAAACTTGTCACGCAGAATCATCACGAGCGGAGGCTGGCATAGCTTTCGAGTGAGTGGACCGATCTTCCGTCTCTCTCACTCTAGCGGCATACAAACGAATGGAGATTTTCTCGTGCGGTTAAGTTTTCGTTGAATGTTTAAGATGTAATTTAAAATTTTAAAAAATTGTTATCTTCATTAATTCCTTACATCCCAAAAACTTATATCACCAATAAGACGTTATCACGTAAACATCTCGATCGTAAACCTACTTTACAAACAACCAATTTTTTAATTAATATTTTAGAAGAATATTTAATTACCTATTACGATATTATGATCTAATGATCATGACTATGATAGTCACGTTATGCCAACATAGTAATGTTTTATTCATTCCTCTGATAATTGCAATCTATGGTAATAACTATTTTTAGTCTGGTTCCCTTTTTTACACGTGCTTACAATTAATAAACAACACTTATAAAACCTCGGGTAAACGTAGGCGTTCCTGGAATTTTGTACATTTTCTTGTTGTCTCAATTTGGTCTCTTCAAAATTAGAAGTCCGAAAATATTGATCTATGCGAAGTTAAGTGTAATACTAAATATCTGACATATTGAAATCAATAGAAAAAAATGTGGACAACATCACATACATTGTTCTGATCCCAATTTGAATAACTATTTAAAGCATTCGTATTTTGGAAACCAGAAACAACGAAGGTATCACAAACACCCAGGCCCGAGAAAATGTAGAAAAACACATTTTTTCTACATTGACCCGTCCGGGAATCGAACCCGGGACCTCGGAGCAAGCGACACCTTGAAAATCGGTGTGTACGCCACTCCGACACGGAGGTCGTCTAGAGGATAAGAACTGTCTTTGTGATTGCTCTTAAAGTTACTGAAAATACAAACTTAAATTAATCTTTAAAGCGCCGTTAGTTATTAGAAGGTTACAATAAAATACGATAGACCAGGATTTTATACTAAAAAAAAATACAAATGTACGTAAATCCATTTTAAAACCAAATCGTTTAGTTTACAATATGATGTTTTGTTATTTAAAAGACCAAATGTATCAGTTCAAATGTTAATGCTTACCTAATTTATTACCTCCTGTTGCTCGTGTTCTAAACAAATATATACACAGTCCACTGAGACCTAGGGCTTGGATAACTAACTTTTAACTTTATTATACCTCTCGAGGCTAGTTCAAAACCGTGATTTATCACTCCACAAGGTTTGCCCAAACTTTTGTAACAAATTCCAGAAGTTGATCTAAGAATGTTTGTCACCGGTAATTAAAAACGTGGTTTCATTAATAACCATTAAATTGAAACTGGAAAACAATTTTAATTGCGTTGAAAAAAAGCGATGGCATTTTTCTAGGCGCATAAGTAAGCACCCGCTGTTCATCATTTGGTTAATTCAAAGTAAAAAATACTTAGGATATTATTAGATTGATCCTTTTATGTAGGTGGTACTCGTGTAAGTCTTAAATAGGGTAAAACATTTTTTACATAAGTTTTACCGACGAAAAACTTAAAATAAGCCACCAATTAGAGTAGCAGTATTACTACTCTCTGTCAACAGGCTACTATTCTCAGTGATTTTTTTGTTCGGCTCCGACTCAAAGCTGGCGATTTTTTTGACGTCGATTATATTTTTGGGAAATATATTTTTTTAAGGCTTTTCCTATTTTGTACTGTACAGGCTGGTATTTATTTTACAAATTGAAATGGGGCTAACTTTAAATTAAACAGTAGCGTGCAAAAAATATCAAAATCGGCCTGGTAAGATCTTATGTGTTGTTAAACATAAAATAAAAAGGGAGTTAAGCGTCGAATTCAGAAAATTCTCTCTTGTTTCGTCTATTCAAACGACGTTATCTTTTTTTTAGTATAAAATATTAATAAAAATTTTGATGTGAAGCTATTTACCAAAATTAAGCTCTTCTTTTGTTGAATGTTAATGGCTGTATAAAAGCTTTCGACTAACACTTTAGTGTGTGAGTATTTCCAAGACAAACCTTTGAAAGAGAATTGCCTCTCGTTACACCCATTTTATTTTAAATAGAGTTTCGGCAGAAAAGGGCCCTGATCCAATTTTATTTCGTCAATAGAAGTTCACGTGTATTCCGCAATTAGGTAACGAGCGTGAAAAGGTGGGCCCTTGAAAGAGCAACAAATTGGTAGTCTTCATTAAAAATAGGCTACCAAAAATAGCGAAGGAAGTTCGGGATAAATTACGTCGACCGCAAGCTCTTGAACCGCAAATTGATCTGCAGATTTTATTGTAGCCAATCTCATTCGATTAACGGACGATTTTACAACTTCTATGGAAAAGAATACAAAGCTACAAACGTTTGATTTCATACAAATTAATACTGCGATTGAGCAGATTACCATTTTGGATGAATTAATATACTAGTATTATATTGAAAGATGTTTACCTGCAGTCCTTTTTGGTAAGACTTTATGTTTTATTTTGATGACCCTGCTTATCCTTAACTGGTAATTAATTTTCATATATACGAGAAAAGGGTATTAGGAATTATTCCTTCATTGAAAACATTATTCATCTGTCTTTCTCCTAATTACACTACATTCCGAAATCAATCCGAAATATTTAGGAGACAATTTAGGCAAGAAGTATTAAGGCTGAGATTATACCGAACCCAAAAAAAAACTTATCGGATACTTGTGCTATTGTGTCTGTTCAAAACAGATTCATTTATAAGTAAACTAATGAAGTGCTATTAAATATATTAAGTTTCTCTTTTAATAAAATCCTAAACAAGTCGGATGCTGTGTCGGGAGCAAGCAATCAATTAGTATATTTAGATTTATGTAGTCAAGTACTAGCACACGTTTCATCATTCAATGCCGGATATTGCTATGCGGTGAGGGCTTCACTACTAATATAGACCCAGCAAAACAGCCAGACATGTTTCAATGTGTTGTATTAATTTTTTTTACAAAAATTCAGCTAACAGTAAGCTAAAAATTTCTGTTGGTGCATCATAAATGTCGATGATTTATTTTAAGCCTGTCGACGAACTAGACATAATTAAAATTGTATTATTTGGAGGTGATCGGTGACACCCAAGGCGTTGAATGTGTTAAGTGTAGACTCAAAATTGGCGACTTATTAGTCTGGTAAATGAGTGCTCAAAAGGGGTATGTGGATGAAAAAGTCGAAAGCAGTCCATTTTACTTAGGATCTTTGTTTGAACTAGTTTGGAGATAAGCATACTAAAAGTCCTTACCCATCCGAAGTGAGCCCGAGGGGGAGGGGCCAAAAGAAGGTCCCGTTTTTTATTTTTTTGCTTACATCTCGAAATCAGTGCATCGTACGAAATTGTATTGTACTACATAATGAAACCTTATAAAATTTTCTACAATTTTGCCTTTCATGTTTTTTATCTATCTTAAGTCATTGCATAGCTATGAGCTCCTAAAAACGAGCAATTTTGAATAATGTGTTTATTCTCTGTAGCACATTTTAACCATACGATTGCCAAATTATTTCTTATTTCTCACCCACGCTATTTAAAAATAACAAAAGCTGGGAGTACCTACCTCCACGCGGTGAAGGCGGAAACAGTTTACTTTTACTTCGGTGCCCATGCACTCATAGCATAGGTACTTTATCAACGGCTCAACCACAGAGACATAACAGTGGTGGTCATATAATTAGAATTAGTATTGTTATTTACGAAATAAGTAGTTACTATCCACAGCCTACCAATAGTTA